>JBBGZY010001792.1:992500-1592500 GCA_037952925.1 Lithobates clamitans
AACCAGAGAGAGAGAGAGAGGGGGGGTGAGAACCAGAGAGAGAGAGGGGGGGTGAGAACCAGAGAGAGAGAGGGGGGGTGAGAACCAGAGAGAGAGAGGGGGGTGAGAACCAGAGAGAGAGAGGGGGGGTGAGAACCAGAGAGAGAGAGAGGGGGGGTGAGAACCAGAGAGAGAGAGAGAGAGAGAGAGAGAGAGAGAGAGCGCACCTGAGAGCTATAGAGAGCTGCTGCTGAGAGGGAGAGAGAGCTGCTGAGAGCCACAGAGAGAGTGCAGCCAAGAGCAAGAGAAAGATAGAAAAGAAAAAGAGAAAGAAAGCACAAAGGGAGAGGGAGAGAGACTTGGTTTAGAGGACTTCTTTAGGACCCCAGTTGCCCCAAATTTGGGGTTGCTCTAGCTTGACATGCTGCTTTCCTAAACATGTCTATCACTGTTGTTTTAACAACACAAAATGATGAAAGGCTTTCCAAAGTAAACAGATCAGTATGACAACAAACACGGTACAAGCCAAATATTTACCCCAAAAAAGAACTTGTTCTAAAGATAGAATCAATTCACAACCTTTCCAGGTAAAAATGCAGCACTGCCGGCTACCCAACCAGCTGTGACTGTCTGCACTCCAACCAACACAAACCTGTCCTTCCCGGTGTAAAGTACTAGTTGTTTCCAACAGTGACAGGAAATCACAGCATTTCTCAGTATATACAATCACAAGGAAAGCAGTGTACACCCAAAACAAAGAATGATGCAGAATCAATCATTTAGTATCTGCCGATTACTGTTTGGCAAATATCAAAGACTAATGGCCAGGACTAGAGAGGCAATTTTAATCTCTTACTACAGTTAAGCTGTAAGCTAAGTGCTAAATACACAATTAAAATACATGTGATCAGCTTTACCTTACAAAGGATTTATAGTTCCGTTCATCAGAGATTTACTCCCTCCGCTAGACAGTACAACCAGGTACCTGACTGTCCCCTGACTGCACCTTTCTCACTGCAGTTGAAGTAGTACAACTTGGTCAAGTAGTTGCCCCTGCCTGTGATTGGACAGTAAAAGAACAGCAACACAATCTAGAGGTCATCCTCCTGTAAGCAAACTCTCTCAGTGCTGTGCAATGCTTTGGGGCCCCGTTGGCTCACAGCCTGGCTTTTTACACTTTCATGGGCCGTACACACGATCAGAAAATCATAGAAAAAAAAAATACCGCTTTCAAAGCGATCGTACGATAATCTGATTGTTAGTACAGAGCTTTCGAGAGCCGATCACAACAGTTCATTCCGATATTATCCGATGGGACAAGCATGAACATTTTTCTTCTACAATACCGGAACATACCGTTCTCATTTAACCCCTTCAGATCTGCACTATAGCCAAATGACGGCTACAGCGCGGATCTGCTTTTCCCGGGAGGCCGTCCTCCCCTTTGTATGCCCGCCATGCCCCCCTGAAGGGCGTGCGCACTGTGATCACCCGAGTTAATGAGATTCGGGTGATCACAGATCGGAGTAAGGGGCTGATCCCGGGCCCTCACCACGTGATCAGCTGTCAGCCAATGACAGCTGATCACGTGATGTAAACAAAAGATCGGTAATGTTTTTTTTTCTTCTCATACTGACAGCGCGAGGAGAAAAAAAAGCCAATCACCAGCTTCTGTTGAAAGGACATCGGTCCCGAAGAGGAAGAGGTGAAGCCGCCTCACATGTACCCACCAGTACCGCCTGCCAGTGTCACGAATCAGTGCCCACAGTGCCACAAATCAGTGCTGACCAGTACATAAGTGCCAGCAATCAGTGCCACCTATCAATGCCCACCAGTGGTGCCAATCAGTGCCACCTAGCAGTGCCGACCAGTGCCCATCACTGCTACCCATCAGTGCCCATCACTGCCACCCACCAGTGCTACCTCTCGGTGCCCATCAGTGCAGCCTATCGGTGCCCATCAGTGCAGCCTATCGCTGTACATCAATGAAGGAGAAAAATGACCTGTTTGAAAAATGTATTAACAAAATATAAAACGGTTTTGTATTTTTTTTTTACAAATCGGTCTCTTTAAATTTTAACAAAAAATAAAAAAAACGCTTCGGCCGGACGCCGCGGACTAGGCCGAAGCCACGGCCTCGCCTAAAAACTCATGCCCGCAGCACCTCCGGACCGGCGCTGACACCGCGCCGGGCAAGAAGTTTTTAGGTGAGGTCGCGGCTTCGGCCTAGTCCGCGAGGCCAGACGCCACGGACTAGGCCGAAGCCGCGGCCTCGCCTAAAAGCTCATGCCCGCAGCAAAAACTTGATTCGAATCGTGAATCGAGTTTTTTTTTTTAAGAGAATCGAGAATTTGAGTACAGTGTTGTACAACCGCGCAATTATCATTCAAAGAGTGACAGCGCTAAAAGCTGAAAATTGGTCTGGGCAGGAGGGGGGGTTTAGGTGCCCAGTAAGCAAGTGGTTAATCAATACAGTTGTTTGAGAATACAAATACACTACAACACATTACATAACTTCCAAATTTGTATTGTGTCGTACAAAAATAGTAGTAAGGGGGGGGGGCGGATATAAAGAGAAATATAAAAGGGGGGAGATTGGAAGATAGATATAAAAGGGGGGGAGCGGATATAAAGATAGATACAAAAGGGGGGGGGGGGAGCGGATATAAAGATAGATATAAAAGGGGGGGGAGCGGATATAAAGATAGATATAAAAGGGGGGGGAACGGATATAAAGATAGATATAAAAGGGGGGGGAACGGATATAAAGATAGATATAAAAGGGGGGGGAGCGGATATAAAGATAGATATAAAAGGGGGGGGAGCGGATATAAAGATAGATATAAAAGGGGGGGGAGCGGATATAAAGATAGATATAAAAGGGGGGGAGCGGATATAAAGATAGATATAAAAGGGGGGGGAGCGGATATAAAGATAGATATAAAAGGGGGGGAGCGGATATAAAGATAGATATAAAAGGGGGGGGGATATAAAGATAGATTTGGGTAGTACTAAAAGCTGACCTCATTTCCTGGCTGAAGGATGTTCAGCATCATCCACATAGGTGTGCACAGCCTATTGCATTAGGCGGCATTCACATCTGAGCGTTTCAAAGTCGCGCGTTTTTACTGCAATTTAGCCGCGTTTTTGGTCAGGTCACCAATGTAAAAGGCAGTAAAATGCCTGTAATCTGCCCCAAAGAAGCTCATGTTCTTTTTTGAGCTTAGTGCGTTTTTTCTGGCGTTTTGCTTCAGGTGACAAAACGCTCAGATGTGAACAGGTGGCCATTGAAATGAATGGGATTTTGCTTGTTGGGCATATTTTTTCGGGCGTTTTAGGAGCATTTTATGAGCTGAAATTGCTCAGATGTGAACAGGTGCCCGTTGAAATGAATGGGATTTTGCTTGTTGGGCATTTACGAGTGTTTTTTGAGATGAAAACGCTCAGATGTGAATGCAGCCTTAGGTTGTGCACCCCAAAGCTCAAAACACACGTCTTTCTCTGCAGCCTCAGCTGCACTGGACAGTGAATGACTGGGAAGTGCGCTGTGCTGAGTGGCTTCCTGGTTATTTACAAACGGAAGCATAGCAAACAGTTTACACTGCTTCAGATATGATTGAACACAGTGAGTGTGTTCATTTAGAAAAGGAAGAAGCTTGTAAATGACATATTGATTAGCCCCTTCCTCCACTCTCTTTCCTGAAACATCCCCCAGGGGAGAGGAAAAAAGGGGAGCCAGCAGCACTGCTGTGGGGTGTGGGGGGGGAGTGCAACACAGGGGGAAGTCTGGGCAGTAGGGGGGAATCGACACAGCACAGAGTGATTAGAGTGTGCCCAGGCACATCTGGCACGCCACCTGCTCACGGTTATGATCATCCAACACATTCTTCCCAAGCCTGACTGTCCCTGGCCTGACTCTTTCATTCAGTTCTTCTAATCATGGAGGTTGAGCTCCACATGTGGGTGTGATCTAAGGAGGTCTATATGCAAAAGTATCCTCCAGATCAGGGATCTCCAAACTACGGCCCTCCAGCTGTTGCAAAATACATGTCCCACGAGGCATTGTAAATCTCTGACATTCACAGACATGACTAGGCATGATGGGAATTGTAGTTCCTGAACAGCTGGAGGGTCATAGTTTGTAGACCCCTGCTCCAGACTGGCGCCCACTCATCAAGGCTTTTTGATATTTGCATAACTCCTCCCAAGAGTCAGCCCACTGCTTGCATCAGGAATGAGGGCTCTCGAGAGCCGGCCTCTTACCATGTGATCAGCCATCAGCCAATGACAGCTGATCACGTGATGTAAACAGAAGATTGGTAATCGGCGTTTTTTTCCCCTCACGCCATAAAAAAAAAAGCCAATTACTGGAATTACTGGCTTCTGACAAGAGGGACATCGTCCCGAACAGGGAGAGGCACTGCTGCTATGCAGTGCCTTCCAGTGCCCCCTACAGGTGCATATCAGTGACACCTATCAGTGCCCACCAGTGCCACCTATCAGTGCCTCATCATCAGTGTCGCCTACCAGTGCCGCCCTTCAGTGCCCTTTAGTGGCATCCCATCAGTGCCGCCTATACTGCCCATCGGTGCAGCCTATCAGTGGCCATTAGTGCTGCCTCATCAGTGCACATCAATGAAGGAGAATTTTTTTTTTTCAACATTTTATAACAAACTACGAAACTGTTTTTATTTTTTTCAAAATTTTCGCTTTTTTTTTTTTAGAAAAAGATAACCCCAGTAGTGATTAAATAACACCAAAAGAAAGCTCTATTTGTAGGGGGGGGGGGGGGGGAGAGAGAGATAAAAATTTAGTTTGGGTCCAGTGCTGCATGACCGCGCAATTGTCATTCAAAGTGCGAGAGTGTTGAAAGCTGAAAATTGGCCTGGGCAGGAAGGGGGTTTAAAGCGGTTGCACATCAAAAAAAAAACCCTGCAAGGCAAAGGCATAATGAGCTAGTATGCACCGCATATTTACCTTACATCGAAGCCCCCTGTATTGCAGCCCGGTCCACGCCAAGGGAGCTGACATCTTGCCCTTGGTGTTTCTTCCATGTTTGCGGTTCTGGCGCTGTGAGTGGCTGGAGCTGCGATGACGTCACTCCCGCGCATGCGCGTGGGAGTCTTCTTCCCAGTGTCTTGCCAAGAAAGTACCCTCGGGGGATAAGTTCCCCCCCTGTACTGCACAGGCGCAGCGCCTGCGCAGTACGAACTACTGTCAGCCGCCGGAGATAGCCGAAGCTCAAACTCTTTAATCAGCTGTACACGGCACCTGCGCCCTAGGTCCAGGTTCCTTCCCCACCATCCAAGTGGACCTAGAGGGGAAATCTAAAAAGAGCCAAGCGAAGCGAAGCCGTGCCCGAAGCGTGGCTAGCGAGCCTGCGAGGGGCCCTCTTACAGGCGCCGTGTACAGCCGATTTTCAGCTATTCCGCTTCGGCTATTTCCGCTGGATCCTACTGCACAGGCGCAGCGCCTGCGCAGTAGAGGGGGGAACTTATCCGCCGAGCGGAACTTTCTCGGCAGAACACCGGCAAGGTCTGGCAGACGCCAGCCGGACCTTCAGAGCGCATGCGCCGCTGACGTCAGCGGCTGCACGCAAAGGGAATATCTCCTAAACCGTGCTCGTTTTGCACAGAGCGGCCCCCGATCCTCCTGTTCTGGGGTCCCACGGCGGCTCTCTTGGCTCCTCCCCGCAAAAGCTAACCCCCTTGGGAAGCTCTCTCCCGAGGGGGGTTACCTTGCGGGCGCGCTCCCGTCTCATACACTCTGCGTCCATAGACACAGAGTGTATGCCTCGGTCCCGCCCCCCGCGTCATTTGGATTTGATTGACAGCAGCGCGAGCCAATGGCTGCGCTGCCATCAATCTATCCAATGAAGATAGAGGGCTCAGGTAAGTAAATACAGGATCTAAAATAAGCTTTGTAATGAAAATGAAAAGGTTTAATTTAAAAAAAAGGTCATTAGCACATTGATGAGAGGGGAAGGCAAAAACATAAGCTGATTAAACTTCAAAGGGTTTTCTAAAGGAATCCATGGTAGGATTAAATGAAGATCTGATAAATCTGCCTTCAGTTCTCCTCTGGGTAGCAGCGCATTGATTTTAATGTGCCGCACATGAACTGACCACCAGCGTGTGCTTCCATCTCTCAGTACTAAGAGATTAAAAATAGCCTGCGTAGATCTAACCGTATAATATTGCTTCGACTTCACCAGGATATAAAAAAAGAAACGACTTCCCAGAAGTGTGAGATCTTCTCTTCTCTCTCGTACAGTCATCTCAGGATCACAGAAATGACAGATCCCTGCTGCAGAAAAATCCCCCGTCTCTTTTGTGAGTCAGCAAACCTTCAGAGGATTCAGACAAGCCGCTAACACAATGTTATAGAATACGGGTCACAGGACTCCGGCAACTAATTCAGCCAGCTGCCATAGGATTTTATATTCTGTACTTTACTTATTCAAAGGAGAAACCCCCATTTATCATTCTAAACACTACTTACATTAATACTAAAAGTATTATTAAAACCCAAAAACAAAACGTTATTATATCGTAGCTTACCAATTCTTACATGTGATGGCTGCATTTAGTTTTCCTTTTTAGGCTTTCTTTCTACTATTGTCATCTGGCGATCCAGCCAGCAAATCTGTTGTTTTTCAACAGAACCAGCTCCTTTGCAGTTACAGGGAGGAGGCAAACCATTTACCACTGACAGGGGTGCTTAAAATGATCAGGTTTTTTTTTTTTTTTTTTTTTACTTGTATCAATCCTTGTAATATGTATGTTAATGAAATAATAGAAATATCGCACTTCAATCATTTTTTTTTTGCGATACGGCACTGCGTTGCTTTAACTGACCATTGCGCGGTCGTGCAACGTGGCTCTCAAACAAAATTTACATCTTTTTTTTCCCACAAATAGAGCTTTCTTTTGGTGGTATTTGATCACTTCTGCGTTTTTTTTTACCAATTTTATTGCTGTTTTTGGCAATCAGTATTCATTTTAAAAATGATTATGCAGGTAAGGGCTGCTAATTTTAAAGAGGACCTGAATTGTGGTAGCTGTGTCCCAAAAAAGCAGACAAGAAACACTGATCCAAAGAATGGATGGAGCAAAAGCAGGGAGATCCTTAAACTGCATGTCCTCAGGTACATCTTCCTCTTCAGCAAGGAGAACAGTGAGCACCACAGAAGGGACATCTTCATATCTAATGAGACTAGCAGTCAGAGGCAGCAGTGCCTTAGATCAGAGTCTCCAAACTTTCTAAACAAAGGACCAGCAGGAGTAGAAAATGTCCTGGTTTCAGTGAAAATAAACAGTGGGAAAAATAGCACCCCATGATTGGCGTCAGTGGCAGGAATAGCACCCCATGATTGGCGTCAGTGGCAGGAATAGCACCCCATGATTGGCGTCAGTGGCAGGAATAGCACCCCATGATTGGCGTCAGTGGCAGGAATAGCACCCCATGATTGGCGTCAGTGGCAGGAATAGCACCCCATGATTGGCGTCAGTGGCAGGAATAGCACCCCATAATTGGCGTCAGTGGCAGGAATAGCACCCCATCACTGGCGTCAGTGGGAGGAATAGGGCCCCGTTGTCAGTG
Organism: Lithobates clamitans; assembly: GCA_037952925.1. NCBI lineage: Eukaryota > Metazoa > Chordata > Amphibia > Anura > Ranidae > Lithobates > Lithobates clamitans. The sequence goes on from JBBGZY010001792.1 coordinate 1,000,082, forward strand.
GCAGAAACTATGCCACCCTGTGCCAATTGGTGGTGCGGGGGGGAATTACTCCAAGGGCCAGATAAAAGCAAGCAAAGAGCCACATTTGGCCCCCGGGCTGCAGCTAGAAGACTACCACCTAAAGGCCCGTACACACGATCATAAAATCGTATGACAAATACCGTTTTCGAAGCGATCGTACGATAATCTGATCATTAGTACACAGTTTTCGAGAGCCGATCACCACAATTCATGCAAAATTATTCAATGAAAATTTTTGATGATACGATTTTTGTTTAATCAGTACAGTATTCATCCGAAAATACAATACAAAAAATTTGTATGAGAATTTTCGTTAACTTTAGTAAGCGCCTAATTTTCGATATGAAGACTAGAATATAAAATAAAAAATGGACGAACATTTGTCCGATATTCTCATCGTGTTACCAGGCTTTAGGTGATCTCATGCTGCAGTTGTACAGCTATGAGTAGATGTAAGCACAGGAGTACTTAGGTAAAGGAAGATCGCTACTATCATTTCAGGAGGCTTTTAGGACAAAATTTAGGCTGGCCATACACTATACAATTTTCTTATTCAATTTTCTTTAGATTTACCTTCAACTATGTAGTGCAAGGGCCTGCCTGACTGCACACACATTGAAAGTGTTTAGGTTTGTCCTCATATTATATGGTTTTGGTAAATCTAAAAAGAAAATTGTATAATGTATGGCCAGCCTTAAACCTTTCAGGATACTGCTTGGGCACAAATAACATTTCCAGATGCTCCTTATAACAGAAAATCTGGACTTTTTGAGCTCAGGTCCACTTTTCCATGCTCTGACATTCCTGATTTGCATATTGAAGTGTCAATATAAAATAGACAGGCAACTGACATGCTGAACAGGTAGTCATTGACGACAGCCCACCCCATCTTATGGAAGATTTCCAGCGTCTGACTCATACACCGATCCTGCAGGCTGACGAGAACGCTCTCTCCTTGCGCAGTTCACAGAAGCCAGTCCCCCATCTTATCAGAATCCGCGAAAGTGAGAACGCCAGCTGCTATTAAATAAATATTACAAACGTCAAGCTGCTCAGATGAAGAAATTAGCAGGAAAGGTGCAAATTATTCCACAAGCTCGTTCTGCCGCAACACGTGTGAAATGCAAATGGACATGCAAAGCGAGCCCTGAACAAGGAGAGCGAGCTCACGTTGCTGCGAGATCGCTTTTCCATACCTAGGGATTGACAGACCATTTTTTTTTTTTTTTATTGTTCAGTAGTACAAAGATTAGCCATCGATTGACAACCACATTGCTTTTAAATTAACTGATTTGTCAGTCTGAAATTAATCGTAGGTTACTGAGCCATTAAACCTGAGAAAAAAAAAAAAAAGTCATATAATTGCAGCTTACCAGTCCTTAGATACGGTTGTTGCATTATCCATCCCCCCTTTTACCCGGTGATCCTGCCAACAACACAGGGTGACAACGCTCAATGCACCATATCTATGGAGGACCAGCGTTGTCACCCAAGGTTGCTCCCCTGATTTGCACCACAAACAGCCCCTCTCCTCCTCTCCATTACCTAGAGGGCATTGCTTTGTAGTTCACAGAAGGTAGTGAAGAAACACTGCCTGAGATTGGAGTTCAGTAGACAGGAAGTGACACGGACGCTGGAATTCTGGAAGGATCAACACAATTTTTTGTACTTGCAGACAATGTACATAGCCAGAAAAAAGGAATGCAACCACCATATAGCTGCAATATATTACATATCAAGTTTGAATATGCTTTATAATCACATGCATTGAAGGTAACACACAGCTGAAATCAAACCACATTACTATAAAGCCGGCCATAGATGGAGCGATTTTCTTTTCCTGCAACCAGGGGTTGCAGGAAAGAAAATTGTTTGGTTCCCCCATCAACAGTCAGTGTTGATGGGGGGTGGGGGGGGGGGGGTGTACTCCCAGTGGGGGAGCCGTCCTGGCCGAGAGATCACACAGTAATTATTACTAGTGGCTATAGCGGCTGGCAATAATCCCATGAGCTTATCAGTCTGCTGCTGTTCCTACTATTTTAGTGACCAATCAGAAGCTGGGGGCGGGAGGTGACCAAACAGTATTGCTTAAAGAGTAACTCCACTTTTGTTTTAAAAAATAATATTGACCTTTGGGTGATCTATGTACATTGCAAGGATTTTAACAAACTTTGTTGCAAATTCCTACCTTTTGTTATTCTGAAGAAATCCCTGTGTGTTTGTCTGTGTCCATGTGGTAAGTGAATCTAATGGGAGTGGTTTCATAATCATCAATCAGCTGTGCAACTGCAGGGCTCTAAATGAGGAAAGTGGCAGGGTCTGCATCCCTTTAGAAGTGATTTCCTATTGGGAGTATCTCACCAAAAATGAAATTTTTTGTTGCAGGGAATGCCCGATATCTGACTTGTATCTTAGTGCAGACTTCTGGGAAAATCAGTACTGTGTACAGAACACCTCCAGGTAGCCATATTACATTTGCAGAAAATTACAGCGGCTGCAGATTGAAAAGGGAAGGTCATTTTAATAACATTCAATTACAATATGACTTGTATTGGAATTGTATATGCTATATTATTATTTGTTACAATATATACGATATAAAAAGGCTCAAAGAATAAAACAAAGCTTTGTGACACTTCCAACAAGCAGGGTGGCAGGGGGTGACGTCATCCAAATGCATAGCTCCTCCTCCCATCCCCTGCTGACGAAGCCCCGTTGGACAGAGCGCGTGCGGGAGGAGGAGTTACGCCTTTGGATGATGGTCCCTGCTGATGAAGTCACGTTGGACGAAACGCGTGCGGGAGCAGGAGTTACACCTTTGGATGACGTCACCTGCTGCCCCCCTGCTTGTTGGAAGTGTCACAAAGCTTTGTTTTATTCTTTGAGCCTTTTTATATTGTATTACATGTGAGTGTGATATCTACATTTTAATAAAGTCTTCGTTTAATTGGCAGAGAGCACTTTTCTCATCCACATATGCATTTGCTGGAGTATTCAATCATCGCTGGTTCCCAATTTTTCCCCCCGGGGGGGGGGGGGGGTTGGGCATGCGCAGTTCACCTTCTGTTAGGCTGTTGAGGTGAGTGAGCAAGATACTGATTGGTGGAGGGATTTTCCCATATGCTCTGTTATAGGATCCTTTCCCCACATAGATGTGTTTGTTGCACTCTGGGACTTATTTATTCATCATTTGGACTGGATTTTAATGTGTATTGCGCTGCACTTTTTTATTTGTATGAACCTCCATGCAGTCCTAATAGACCCCAAAGCCACCGGGTGTAAAAAAGTGAAAGCAAAAAAGAAGACCCCTCTGCGAGCAAAGGATTATGGGACACCCGAATGCCCCAATCTGCCCCGCCTGCATCTGTTTATACAGACAGGAATGTTGACAGATGTAAACAGAACAGGCACGTTCTCAATACATTTCATTGCCGCCAGTTGGGTTATTTTCTATGCTGGAGGCACGTGTTGACATTAAACAGATTATCTGGAATGGTGACACGCGCCCTCCTGTACTCTGCATTCTGATCATGTGACCGATGGCTGTCAGCTCACACCGGCAACCACCGAGTGCTTTGTGTGAAAGTTACTAGGGTCATACTTTCCAGTTACAACGATGCAGCATATGGAGCTTTAATAGCGGTTAGAAGCTCAGTTCTCAGAACGGAAGTCAGCGTGGAACACCCTTTCCTCTCCTCCTCACTAGCAGATGGACAGGTTATATATGAATGTGATCTGCTGAGTGTTTGCCTTCCCTCCTCCTCAACCTGCTCACCTTTCCATTTTATCCTAACACTTTATTTTAGACCCAGTGATGTCATCACCAAGTCTCTGTGCTTCTCTGTGTAAAACAAGCAGGTCATGGTTAGTAGGAAGGCCGGGCAGAGTTCTGTACATATAGTGTGGCCTCACCTGGGCAGTCCGGGTTTTGAATCATGTGTCTGGGTTTCAGACCACCCTAAACCCGGACACATTATTCAGACTGGAATGTGGCTCCCCAACATAGGAGTTTTCACACGGGGTGTGCCTCAGAAAACGGACGTGTGGGTGGGACATTTAAAGCCCAGCAGCTGGCAGATAACATTGTGGTTGAAGGGTGCTGATCCCTGAGCCTCCATATCCTTGGGTGAGTGAGTTCACCATTCACTGTGACCGACATCTCCCTCCTCCCTCCGAGCGAGCGAGTACACTAAGGTAAGGGGAGCTCAGATGTAAAGAGTGCTCTACTGACTTTGATGTAAGGGGGGATGCTGGGAACTCTGATGTAAGTGGGGGCTTTGGTGAGTAAAAACCCCCTTACACCAGAGTCCACAGCATCCCCCTTAAAAAAAATTGCCATGCACTGTGTTACATCACAGCACCCTGTCCCAGTACTCCTCCTCCAGAACCCTCAGACCTGTTGCAAGCAGTGGGCTGGCTTTTGGGAGAAGTTATGCAAATATCAAAAATGTCTTGATTAGGGTTGTCCCGATACTAGTATTGGTACTGATACCGAGCATTTGCCCGAGTACTTGTACTCGGGCAAATACTCTGACGCTTACTCCGATATCTGGACAGTCAGGGGTGATTGGTGAAGCGCTGGGGAGGAGTTACAATCACTGATCTCCCTGTATACATTTCAATAAAGCAGCTGACAGACGCTTCTCCTCCTCTCCCTCCCGTGGCTTTCAGCTGCTTTACTGAAATGTATACAGGGAGAATGGTGATTGCAACTCCCCAGCGCCACACCAATCACCACTTACTGTCCCCCATATCCTCCTCCAGTCCCCCTCCCTGCTCCTCGGTCCCCCTCTGTCCTCGATCTGTCAGGATTGAGAGCGGAGGAAGGAGCCGGTAAATATTTAATTTACCGGCTCCTTCCTTTTCCAAATGCAGAGTCAGTGGTCACTGACTGTCCATTCATAACGGTCACTGAGCATCGTAAACTGTTTACGATTCTTCAATTTATGAATGGAGAGGAACCTCTGTCTCCTCTCCATTCATAGAGGCTGCAGAGAAAGGGACTGGGGAATCTCTGTTCTCAGTCCCTTTCCCTGTCTCAAAAGGGAGATATCAGTACTTGAAAAAAAAAAGTATCGGTATTTGTACTCGGTCTTAAAAAAGTGGTATCAGGACAACCCTAGTCTTGATGGGTTGATGTCAGTCTGGAGGATGGGTGTTTCGAATCAGACTGTATTTGCATTCCTATGTAACACCTATGTGTGATGCCAAGTCTCCATGATGGAAAGAACTGATGTCCAATGAATGAAAGGGGCCGGCTAGGGACAGTCAGACTGGGGAGGAAAGAGCTGGTGTGGTCGATGGCTAGGCAGGAAGTTGAGGGAGGGCAAGATAGCCCCTACTTGGCTCTATGCCCTTGGAGGATCGGAGCGACCTTCGACGTCCCTTCTGGTTCTCGGGCAGATAGACAGAACTTTTTTTCTCTTAAAAGACAAAAAGTGTCTTTTTTTTTGCTAATAAGGGTAAAAAAAAATTGGGCTTACTTCACGTTTTTATTTATTGTATTTTTTAACTCATTTGTGTATTTTTCCCCCCCCCAAAAAAAAAAAAATGCATTTGAAAGGCCGCTGCGCAAATACAGTGTGACATAAAATATTGAAACAACCGCTTTTTTATTCTCTAGGGTCTTTGCTAAAAAAAATACATAATGTTTGGGGGTTCTAAGTAATTTTATAGCAAAAAAATACAGATTTTTTTCTTGTAAACAACAAATGTCAGAAAAAGACCTGGTTAAAAAGAAGTGGTTAAAGCATACCTGTACTAAGACAAACTTCATGAATCCAGGGTAAAGCAAACCTGTCATTTAAACCACTCCTGTATTAAAATAAATATATGCAACACCCAAGCAAAGGTATAACTTTTTGACCACCCACCACGACCGACCCCCTAATATTGGATAGGTCCCCTTTTGCTGCCACAACAACCCTGACCCTTCCAGGCAGGCATGGACTCCACTAGACCTCTGAAGGTATGGTATGTGGTATCCGGTTCCAAGCCATCAGTGGTAGATCCATAAGTCCTGTAAGTTGCAGGGTGGGACCTCCATGGACTGGACTAGTTTTTCCACCACATCTTACAGAAGCTCAATTGGATTGAGATCTGGAGAATTTGTAGGCTAAGTCAACACCCTGAACTCATTGTGTTCCTCAAACCATTCTTGATTTCATCAGACCAGGCCACCTTCTTCCATTGCTCTGTGATCCAGTTCTGATGTTCACGTGCCCATTGTAGGCACTTTTTGGCTGTAGACAGGAGTCAGCATGGGCACCCTGACCGCTCTGAGGCTATATAGCCCCATACACAACAAGGTGCTATGCTCTGCGTGTTCTGACATCTTTCTATCAGAACCAGCATGAACTTTTTCAGCCGTCTGAGCTGCATTAGCTCCTCAATTGGATCAGACTACACAGGCCAGCCTTCACTTCCCACATGCATTACAATGAGCCTTGGCCGCCCATAACCTTGTTGCTGGTTTTCCTTCCTTGGACCACTTCTGATAAATCCTGACCACTGCGGACTGGGAACATCCCACAGGGGCTGCAATTTTGGGGTTGCTCTGTCCCCAGGCATCAAGCCATTACAATTTGGCTATATCAAGAAGAGAAGAAAAGATTGATCGCACACTTGAATCCAAAAGATGCTGTAGAAATTTCAGTTGACGCGTTTCACACGAAAAGAACCGTGCTTGTGTTCTTTTCCCGTGAAACGCGTCAACTGATCATCATTGCAATTTTGTCTGGCGTATGACAATAAAGAAATTTCGACAGCGTCTTTTGGATTCAAGTGTGCGATCAATCATTTCTTCTACTCCTGATAGTGCCTACGGTTTTAAGCCGGGATCAGCACCTTGGACTGGGTGTGTCCATTTTTTGCCTGAAGCGGTGTGGGCACCCTTGTTCTGTTTCCTGATTACAATTTGGCTCTTGTCAAAGTCGCTCAAATCCTTACGTTTGCCTATTTTTCCTGCTTTCAACTACAGGGCCAACATGTTTAATTGCTGCCTAATATATCCCACCCACTTTCAGGTGCCATTGTCACTACATAATCAATGTTATTTACTTCACCAGTGGTCACAATGTTATGTGTGGCTATGTGCTGGTGAGCTGTTCCTCCATAGTGACCCAAAGCCTAAATTAATGAAGAAAAAAAAAAAAAGAAGATATATATCAGTGTCTGGCTAGCCAGTGCATTGTGGGTATTTCACATCATTAGATAAGACAGCTAAGCTGTAAAAAATTAATGTCACATTGAATTTTACTCTATTAAACACAGTAATCTAGTAGAGAGGGACGTGTCTAGGGATGTTACTTAAATACTATACAGTGAGATCCCAGGTCATGTCCCTCTTTACAAAGTTTTGGAAAATCTGCAGAAGAACAGAAGGTTTGGGCCATTGGCCAGCAAGCGTCTAAACACACATACATCTTATCACTGCCAGGGAACAGACTGCAAACGTCTTGGCAGAGTCTCAGTCTTGTAAGTGACTCCACAGGAAAGCTGACACGATGGTGAATCTGATGCTCGGGGACGGCTTGTTACAAGGAGATTGTAGGAGATTGCCAGCGGGCGGAAGATGCCATTTATTTCTGGTGTCCTTCTCGAAGAGGCTCAGGGGAAAATGAAAGGAAAAGTTCAGCTAAAACTAATACTACTTTACATCTCCAGCAGAGTGAGATGGACAGCACCTGAGATCCCAGCTCCTCCCACCTCCCTTAATCAGTGCTATGATGGGGAGGGGGCGGAGCTGGGAACCTACGCTAAAAACTTTGATTATACAATAGTAACAAGGAAGGCAATCGGGAACTTCTATGATAAGAGATGCAGTTAGATAATTTGACCGGGAGACCTTGCTGCTATGATCGGTTAGAAGTAACAGCAGCCAATGGGTAACTAACCTCACTAGTACAAACACAAATAACAGGTCTGCGTGCTTTGGCCATGCAGGTTCACGTTAGTTGAACATACACACCTTCCCTTTGCTCACCTACTGCTGGAAGCAAGGAGAAAGACAGGGTGAAGTATGAGGGATTCTGTGGCTGACTTCTCTCCCTCGCATGCTGGTACACCTGCTGCATCACATAGGGTCGGGGAAGCAGTTCTCAGCCTTGTGTAAGCTCTGACTAGGAGCTTGCACAGGGCACTCTTATTCCTCTCACTAGCTGAGCTTGCACAGAGCATTCTCTCTTCCGCTAGCTGAATTTGGAGCTTACACAGGGCTTTCTCATCTAGCTCCAGGTGGATGAACAGGGAGCTTACACAGGGCTTTCCATTTCCCAGTAGCTGACCTTGGAGCTTACACAAGGAGTTCTCTTTTTCTCCCAGTGGGTGAACCTGGAGCTTACACAAAGCATTTGCTCCTCTCTCCCAGTGGGTGAGCCTAGAGCTTACTCAAGGCGCTTCTCTCTCTCCCGCTAGCTGAATTTGGAGCCAACAAAGAGCTTTCTTGTCTCGCTCCCAGTGGAGAGCTTACACAGGGGCTTTCCATTTCCCAGTAGCTGAACTTGGAGCTTACACAAGGAGTTCTCTTCTCCCTGTGGGTGAACCTAGCGTATACACAAAGCATTTTATTCTCTCTGCCAGTGAGTGAACCTAGAGCTTACATAAGACGTTTCCTTATCCTAGCGAGTGAACCTGGAGCTTACGCAAGGCACTCTTTTCTCTCTTGGTAGCTGAACTTGAAGCTTACACAAGGAGTTCTCTTTTACTTCCAGTGGGTGAACCTGGAGCGTACACACGGCGTTCGCTCCTCTTTCCCAGTGGGTGAGCCTGGAGCTTACACAAGGCACTTCTCTCTCTCCCGCTAGCTGAATTTGGAGCCAACAAAGAGTTTTCTTGTCTCGCTCCCAGCGGAGAGCTTACACAGGGCTTTCTATTTCCCAGTAGATGAACTTGGAGCTTACACAAGGTGTTCTCTTCTTCTCCCAGCGGGTGAACCTAGAGTATACACAAAGCATTTTATTCTCTCTGCCAGTAGTTTTCTTTATCCCAGTGAGTGAACCTGGAGCTTACGCAAGGCACTCTTTCCTCTCTTGGTAGCTGAACTTGAAGCTTACACAAGGAGTTCCCTTTTACTTCCAGTGGGTGAGCCTGGAGCTTACACACGGTGTTCGCTCCTCTCTCTCAGTGGGTGAACCTGGAGCTTACACAAGAGGTTGTCTTCTCTCTCCCAGTTGGTGAACCTAGAGCTTACACAAGGCTCTTTTCTCTCTCCCGCTAGCTGAATTTGGAGCCAACAAAGAGCTTATTCGTCTCACTCCCAGTTGAGAGCTTACACAGGGCTTTCTCTTCCCTCTCCCTGAACTTGGAGTATACACAAGTCTCTCTCTTGGTGGATGAACATGAAGTGTACGCAGAGTTGACCCTTATCTACTGGTGGCTGAACTTGGAGCTTACACAGGGCATTCTCTTTATTCGTAGGTGAATTTGGAGCTGACACAGAGCTTTTTCTCCTCTCTCCTGGTAAGTGAACACAGAGCTTAAACAGAGGTCTCTCTTCTGGCTGGTGAACAGAGCGGCAGGTGAGTAAAGTGATGGTAGGTGCTGATGCTGGGGCTGGCTTTAAGGTGAACCCTGCATTAAAGTGTAAGTAAACCTCCTGTTTTCAGCCAAGGAAGCTGCCATCTTTGCCTCTGTTTAATCTACAACTGCCATGATGCTGCACATGTGATCAATTATGACACCAGCCATTGGATGGTTTGACAGTTTGGTTGAGAGCACAACCAATGGGAGTGCTGCATTTACGGCACATGCCGGAAATTAAACTGTTTTATGGCTGGGTTTACTACCGCTTTAAGCCCTACTTAAATACAAGAATTCTATTAATGTGGTTATCTATATCAATCCATAAAATGAACCAAAGAAGTTTGGGAAATAATCAAATTAAAGCCCAACTCCAAGCTAATTTTTTTTTTTTCCTTCCTACAAAATTGCCTGAAGACTGCTACGTGTATGGCCAACATAAAGCGATCACCCTTGCATCCTGTGCACCTGTACAAGGTGGGAACTGGTAATAAAAGGGTGAAGCTGATGTGCCGTGATAAGCTCCCTGTCAGGTTAATATATTACCACTCACCTTGATCCCAGGATCACGGCCACATTTTCCATGGTGGGGGGAGACTTACTCCAGAAAGGACAAAGTCCACATTTTAAAACACGTCTTCAAGGCATTACCTCCATATACATCTACAGTGTTTTTAAAGTGGAACTTTAGAAAAAAAAAAAAACCTCAAAATGTGAACAGGCAGGATTTTTAATGCATACTGTCTCTTCTGCATTAAACTTTCTGGGACACTTTAGCTGAAGAGAAGGAGGAGCACAGATCTGCCTTAGGCCTCGTGCACATAGTTTGCACAGCTCTCTGAAAATGCCATTCCTCCTGGCAGCAGCAACATAGGAAAACAGGGTGCTTAAAAGGCAGGAAAAAAAAAAAAAAAGAAAAAAAAAAGTTAGATGCCTTTAAAAACAGCATTTTTAAACGCTCAGTGTGCATGAGGCCTCAAAGTTTTTACACTCCTATATGTGTTAATAGCTAAAATAATTTTAGTGAACTTGTACTGTTCATAATCGTGCCATTTTCTCTACTTACCTTGCTCAGCAATTTTCAGTCCTGCCCAGTGATTTATTGCCCCATTGGCCTGCCTTCAAAGTACGCACGCCGCAGCCCTATTTATTCCTGTAAGGGAGCCGTATTACACTGGAAGGTTGAAAGATTTTCCCATTGGAAGACTTTTCCTCAATTCTTGTGAAAGCTCTAAAAGTTTCTTGCCCACTCAAACCTAAAGATCAGTTTTGGGTAGCCCCCATCCTTTAAATACATCTATGCCATTATTATCAGCACAAACATGCAAAAAGGCCACACCTGTCATAAACAGTGGTCTCCAAACTCCGGGCCGAAGGCCAGATGCAGCCCTTTGCTTGCGTTTATCTGGCCCTTTGTGGACTCTTCATTCACTTATACCAACAATGGGACAAAATTCCTCCCAATGGCACCAAAGATGGGGGGCACAATTCCTCCCAATGACACCAAAGATGGGGGGGCAATTCCTCCCAATGACACCAAAGATGGGGGGGCCCAATTCCTCCCAATGACACCAAAGATGGGGGGGCCCAATTCCTCCCAATGACACCAAAGATGGGGGGGCCCAATTCCTCCCAATGACACCAAAGATGGGGGGGGCCCAATTCCTCCCAATGACACCAAAGATGGGGGGGCCCAAATTCCTCCCAATGACAAAGATGGGGGGGCCCAATTCCTCCCAATGACACTAAAGATGGTGGGGGCCCAATTCCTCCCAATGACACCAAAGATGGGGGGCACAATTCCTCCCAATGACACCAAAGATGGGGGGCACAATTCCTCCCAATGACACCAAAGATGGGGGGCACAATTTCTCTCAATGACATCAAAGATGGGGGGCATAATTTCTCTCAATGACATCAAAGATGGGGGGCACAATTTCTCTCAATGACATCAAAGATGGAGGGCACAATTTCTTTCAATGACATCAAAGATGAGGGGCACAATTCCTCCCAATGACACCAAAGATGGGGGACACAATTCCTCCCAATGACACCAAAGATGGGGCACAATGACATGAACAGTGGGGCACAATTCCTCCACTGCACAAAATACGGGGCATTGTTTATTCCCACTGATGTTGGAACCTTTTCTACTCCTAAAGGCCACAGGACGGCCCCCCTTATGTCTGAAGGTCAGTAAACTGGCTCTTTGTTTAGAAAGTTTGGAGAACCCTGGTCTTAAAGATCAATTTGCAGGTTAAAAATGGAACTATTTAAACCAAACCACTAATGCCATCCAGCAAACAGTCAATATACCTTACTCTGAGTTCTAATTTATCGACATGTCCACAGAGGACCACACATGAGTAGTTGGAAGTCTACTTCCTGGAACCTCTACTATATAACTTGAACACTATCTGCTTAAAGTGGACCTTCACCCCAACTCTAATGCTGTGCTGCCTGCCTACACCCCCCCCCCACCTCTCTTACCTACAGACATTATTTTGTTTTTTCCCAAAAGTTCTTTATTTGTGCAGCTAAACAGCACTTCCATGTTTCTCGGCAAGACGAGAATTTCTACCCGCCCCCTGCGAATGTGCAGATGTGCCACAAGGCTCGGGGGCCCCAGAGAGCCCCATGGCACATCTAGACATGCGTTGGTTTTCCCAGCTATCTGATCTGTGCACGTGCGTGGAAAATCACGCTGACAGGCTCTGCCAAGGCTGGGCACAGCCCATGGGCACATCTGTGCAATGCGCCATAATGGCAGTGCTGGAGGGGGTGCACAGCTGCAGTTAGTTTAGCACCGACACACACAATATAATTCTGTATGTGAGAGACAGCGAGCAGCCTATGGTGGGTGTGTTTGGGAACATCTCTCCGCTACATTACAAAGGGGTACCCGGTTCACCAGCTACACACAGCGGTGTGGATGAGAGCACTACAGCAATACCTGGATGGACAGCAGAAGCACCGTGCCCCTAGGATCCCTGTGTACATCTCCAGAATTCATTTTCCGCACAGACGTCACTGTTTTTCTAATAGCATGAAGAAAAATAAATTCCAGTGTGAATCAAGGTGTTCCTTTTAATAACATGCGGTCATTTCTATTTCAGGCCGCGCATTACGTCCGTTTTACTGCCTTGTAGTCAGCCATATCCTGTCCTCATTGGCTACTTTGGGTGGGGTGATCTCCGCTGTACATAAGGAATAAGGTTCCCCCATAAATCACAGGCTTTTAAGCGTTCCCGGAGAGGGAAACGCATCCAGCATGGCTTTTCAAGCAACTGGGGAGGGGCAGAAAGGACCTAAACACTGACATATGTACGATGATCTCGCTGCCAGAAGACAGCTGAAGATACAGATGGTGCCCCATCACACACTGAACAATCCCGGAAGAGGCTTCACATTCCAATTCCAGTAATGGTATCACAGCTTGATTAACATCAGATATATTTCTTCATGTGCAATGCATGCATGCTGAGTGATGTGTCAGTTCCACAGAACAAAGTGCACTCCTGTGATCCATAGGAGAAGAAGGGCTAAAAGAGCTTTGGCCTCCTTTAAGGCCTCTTTCACATGAGTGGGGGGGGGGGGGTAAAAAAAAAAGAGGGACTGAGCAGCAGTTTTATCACCCCCCAGACGCCCACCTAAAAGGCTAAACAACATCCAGAGGAGGACGTTCACATGCTGCCCCCGATACTTTGCGTTGCAGCAAACTTAAAGTGGAGTACCACCCAAAAATGGAACTTCCGCTTTAAGAGAGGTGACCCTCTGACATGCCACATTTGGCATGTTATTTTTTTTTTATTTATTTTTTTTTTTAGGGGGGGGGGGGCAGATAGTCACTTTTTAGAGGGTTTCAGCTCCCACTTCCTTCCGGCGCACCGCGGCGCCGGAAGGGAGATCACCTCTCCCCCCTCCCTCTCGGCAATCATCTGGGACACGTCACAGGTCCCAGATGATTGCCTGGCCAGTCACAGCGCACGGCGCGGCTTGCGCATGCCCGGCCTTGAAGCCACAGCCGGGCGCCCACAGTTACAATGCTGGCGCCTGCAGAGAGGAGGAGGACACGAGCGGGGCTTCGTTCCCCCACATCGCTGGACCCCGGGACAGGTAAGTGTCCCATTATTAAAAGTCAGCAGCTGCAGTATTTGTAGCTGCTGACTTTTAATGTTTTTTCTTTTTCTTTCTTTAAAGAAGTACAGCCAAAGCTTGTTTGGCTGTACTACTTCTGTAGATCACAGGAGTTCAGTGTGTTCTGCACTCCTGTGACCAGTTTTCAGCAGACAGCGGGCTGAAGTCTGCTGTCGTCTGACATCACAGACACAGGGCTGGGAAAAGATCGTGACCATATGGAGACATATGGACAGCTCTCTGCTCACAGAGCACTGAGCAATCAGTGGTGTTTGATCGCTCAGTTCTCAGTGTTATAGGGCGTACACACGGTCGGACTTTGTTCGGACATTCCGACAACAAAATCCTAGGATTTTTTCCGCCGGATGTAAGGTCGAACTTGTTTTGTCTACACACGGTCGCACAAAGTTGTCGGAAAATCTGATCGTTCTAAACGCGGTGGCGTAAAACACGTACGTCGGGACTATAAACGGGGCAGTGGCCAATAGCTTTCATCTCTTTATTTATTCTGAGCATGCGTGGCACTTTGTCCGTCGGATTTCTGTACACACGATCGGAATTTCCGACAACGGATTTTGTTGTCGGAAAATTTTATCTCCTGCTCTCCAACTTTGTGCGTCGGAAAATCCGATGGAAAATGTCCGATGGAGCCCACACACGGTCGGAATTTCCGACAACACGCTCCGATCGGACATTTTCCATCGGAAAATCCGACCGTGTGTACGGGGCATTAGAGTTGGTGGGAGACAGATGCAGCAATGGACTGATCCTGCATCCACCTAGGTATGATTAAAAAAAAAAATAATAATAATAATAATAACCCCTCAACTTCTCTTGTAACACAAATGTTGACAAAGGGCAACACTTTTCAAACTTTGCCATTCAAGTCAATAGGGCAGTGCCACAACTGCGAGCCAAACAAATAAAAAAAATAAAAAACAGGTATTGAGGAGGAAGCGGGTTCACCTCCTGAATGCCTGACAATGGCTGCTTAGCAGGACTCTGAAAAGCGATCCACCGCGGATTTTTTTTCAGAGCTTTGGCAAATGTGAACCTATCTTTAAAGCCCAACTTCAGGTATATCCAAAATTCACCCTTGTGCCCCCTTGCCACTTCCTGCACTGCAACAGTTACATGATAGTTATGTCTTAGGGGGTGAGGGGGTGGGGGGGAGGGGGCGACAGTACAGTCTCTATCACTTACCTGTATCCCCGCTCCAGTGCTCTCCTCCTCCTTCCACAACTCTGGTTACTATTGGTTGGAGCCTCAGCATCATCATGTAATAATGTAGAGTAAAGGGACATTAACCCTGTACTGTATGTGGAGAAGCATGGAGTATGACTGCTGCCCGTTACTGCTTAAAAAGCTGCAGACAAGAAACAGCGCTGGGGGGACCCTGCTGGAGCAAGAGAAAGGGTTCTTTTCTCTCTAACCCTAGACATGACAATTAACCCTTGTCATGTCTGGTGTGGATTTTTGATATTCTTGGAGTTGGGCTGTATACACACTGCAGGATTAAGGAGGAAGTAAACTTCCTCTGCAGACATTTACCTATAGGTAATGTAAATATCTCCTAAACGTGTACCATTTAGGAGATATTTATATTACAGGCAGCCAGTGACATCACTGGCGCATGCGCTCTGAAGGAACGGCCCCAGGTGCCGTTCCTGCCGGAGCCGTGTGCCGCGAACAGCAGCTCACGCACACATGCGTGGGAGTGACGTCATAGCAGGTCTGGCAAATCACAGTGCCGAAGCCCGCGAACCTGAAAGAAACTCCAGGAAAGAAGTCAGCGGTGTGCGGGCGCCGCTGCAACAGCTTCGTTCTAAGGTAAGTGTTTCATAATGAGCTAGTATGCGATGCATACTAGCTCATTATGCCTTTGTCTTGCAGGGTTTTTTTCTTTTTAGATTTTTTTTCTGAGGTTTACAACCTCTTTAAAGAGATTATATATATGGTGGGGAAGCAGCACTGACTCCTTTGCAGGTAAGAAGTGTGACAGTAAGGCTTCATGTACACTACAGCTCGTAAACATGAGTTTAGGAGCTTTAGGTGTTTTTTTTTTGCCAAAGCTCCTAAACTCACCTTCATTAAAGGCTATGGGGTTGATTTACTAAAGCCAAAAATCCACTATGCACTACAAGTGCACTCGCTTTAGATCTGAGGGGAAGATCTGAACTGAGGGGAAGCTCTGCTGATTTCTATCATCCAATCATGTGCAAGCAAAAATGCAATTTTTTTTTTCCTTGCATGACCCCCTCAGATCTACAGTGACTGCACTTCCAAGTGCACTTGCATTGCACAGTGAATTTGTCTTTAGTAAATACCCCCCTCCCCATGTGTCCATGCATACATAAGCTTTTAGGAGAGTTTAGGAGCTGCTGCGGTTAGGGGAGCTTCAACCTCCCTCTCCTGAATACAGAAGAATTGCGTTCAGGATAGGAACATTTTGACTGCCGGCAAAATCGCTGCGTTTTGCTTTTTTCCGTGGCCGGTGGTCAAAGCAGGCTATGTGTACACAAGGCCTAAAGAAGGCCCACTTTTACACACACAGTTGCTGTTACTACACGTTGTTACTTTACAATGAGCGACAAAATATTCGAGCTGTCGGGGGGATCCCAAATAGAAGTATTTGTGACCTGGCTGGTTAGAGAGTCTGGTAGGCCGGATAAAGATGACAGACAGAAGCAACGATGGAAAATATGGAAATGGTCGGAGCAGACGGCTCCATGTAAACAAAGCAGTACGCCATTATTTGCATGTCAGGAAGCCGGACTGATCTTATCACACGGTGCAAAGTTCTACAGAATAATTCTGTACTTCCTGCTCTCCTGTCATGACCCCACATTTCCTGAACAGATGATGACTCTGTGCTTTTTAAAGATTTTTAGTTTCATTTGTTGCTGCACTTTGATTGCACAATCTTCTTTAGATTTTTCTACAACTACGTGCCATGTGAGTGTTCTCCACATATTAAAATTGAATGGATTGTTTATAACCTTCCTGGTAGTCGGAGCCGACCCTATAAAGCCCTGATGCCTACGGCCCTTTGGCACTTTTTGTGCCACCCCCTGGCAGACACCAGTTTGTGTTTTCTTACTGGTCTGTTATAGTAGCAATTTATAGCAGTCTTATATAATATGTCTGCAGTCTCTGACCATCTCCTGTATCTTGTCTGCAGTCTCTGACCATCTCTTCTACCCTGTCTCCTACCAACTCTTCTACCCTGTCTAGTGTCTCTGACCAACTCTTCTACCCTCTCTGCAGTCTCTGACCATCTTCTGTATCATGTCTGCAGTCTCTGACCATCTCCTGTATCATGTCTGCAGTCCCTGACCATCTCCTGTATCCCGTCTGCAGTCTCTGACCATCTCCTGTATCCCGTCTGCAGTCTCTGACCATCTCCTGTATCCCGTCTGCAGTCTCTGACCATCTCCTGTATCCCGTCTGCAGTCTCTGACCATCTCCTGTATACCGTCTGCAGTCTCTGACCATCTCCTGTATACCGTCTGCAGTCTCTGACCATCTCCTGTATACCGTCTGCAGTCTCTGACCATCTCCTGTATACCGTCTGCAGTCTCTGACCATCTCCTGTATACCGTCTGCAGTCTCTGACCATCTCCTGTATACCGTCTGCAGTCTCTGACCATCTCCTGTATACCGTCTGCAGTCTCTGACCATCTCCTGTATACCGTCTGCAGTCTCTGACCATCTCCTGTATACCGTCTGCAGTCTCTGACCATCTCCTGTATACCGTCTGCAGTCTCTGACCATCTCCTGTATACCGTCTGCAGTCTCTGACCATCTCCTGTATACCGTCTGCAGTCTCTGACCATCTCCTGTATACCGTCTGCAGTCTCTGACCATCTCCTGTATACCGTCTGCAGTCTCTGACCATCTCCTGTATACCGTCTGCAGTCTCTGACCATCTCCTGTATACCGTCTGCAGTCTCTGACCATCTCCTGTATACCGTCTGCAGTCTCTGACCATCTCCTGTATACCGTCTGCAGTCTCTGACCATCTCCTGTATACCGTCTGCAGTCTCTGACCATCTCCTGTATACCGTCTGCAGTCTCTGACCATCTCCTGTATACCGTCTGCAGTCTCTGACCATCTCCTGTATACCGTCTGCAGTCTCTGACCATCTCCTGTATACCGTCTGCAGTCTCTGACCATCTCCTGTATACCGTCTGCAGTCTCTGACCATCTCCTGTATACCGTCTGCAGTCTCTGACCATCTCCTGTATACCGTCTGCAGTCTCTGACCATCTCCTGTATACCGTCTGCAGTCTCTGACCATCTCCTGTATACCGTCTGCAGTCTCTGACCATCTCCTGTATACCGTCTGCAGTCTCTGACCATCTCCTGTATACCGTCTGCAGTCTCTGACCATCTCCTGTATACCGTCTGCAGTCTCTGACCATCTCCTGTATACCGTCTGCAGTCTCTGACCATCTCCTGTATACCGTCTGCAGTCTCTGACCATCTCCTGTATACCGTCTGCAGTCTCTGACCATCTCCTGTATACCGTCTGCAGTCTCTGACCATCTCCTGTATACCGTCTGCAGTCTCTGACCATCTCCTGTATACCGTCTGCAGTCTCTGACCATCTCCTGTATACCGTCTGCAGTCTCTGACCATCTCCTGTATACCGTCTGCAGTCTCTGACCATCTCCTGTATACCGTCTGCAGTCTCTGACCATCTCCTGTATACCGTCTGCAGTCTCTGACCATCTCCTGTATACCGTCTGCAGTCTCTGACCATCTCCTGTATACCGTCTGCAGTCTCTGACCATCTCCTGTATACCGTCTGCAGTCTCTGACCATCTCCTGTATACCGTCTGCAGTCTCTGACCATCTCCTGTATACCGTCTGCAGTCTCTGACCATCTCCTGTATACCGTCTGCAGTCTCTGACCATCTCCTGTATACCGTCTGCAGTCTCTGACCATCTCCTGTATACCGTCTGCAGTCTCTGACCATCTCCTGTATACCGTCTGCAGTCTCTGACCATCTCCTGTATACCGTCTGCAGTCTCTGACCATCTCCTGTATACCGTCTGCAGTCTCTGACCATCTCCTGTATACCGTCTGCAGTCTCTGACCATCTCCTGTATACCGTCTGCAGTCTCTGACCATCTCCTGTATACCGTCTGCAGTCTCTGACCATCTCCTGTATACCGTCTGCAGTCTCTGACCATCTCCTGTATACCGTCTGCAGTCTCTGACCATCTCCTGTATACCGTCTGCAGTCTCTGACCATCTCCTGTATACCGTCTGCAGTCTCTGACCATCTCCTGTATACCGTCTGCAGTCTCTGACCATCTCCTGTATACCGTCTGCAGTCTCTGACCATCTCCTGTATACCGTCTGCAGTCTCTGACCATCTCCTGTATACCGTCTGCAGTCTCTGACCATCTCCTGTATACCGTCTGCAGTCTCTGACCATCTCCTGTATACCGTCTGCAGTCTCTGACCATCTCCTGTATACCGTCTGCAGTCTCTGACCATCTCCTGTATACCGTCTGCAGTCTCTGACCATCTCCTGTATACCGTCTGCAGTCTCTGACCATCTCCTGTATACCGTCTGCAGTCTCTGACCATCTCCTGTATACCGTCTGCAGTCTCTGACCATCTCCTGTATACCGTCTGCAGTCTCTGACCATCTCCTGTATACCGTCTGCAGTCTCTGACCATCTCCTGTATACCGTCTGCAGTCTCTGACCATCTCCTGTATACCGTCTGCAGTCTCTGACCATCTCCTGTATACCGTCTGCAGTCTCTGACCATCTCCTGTATACCGTCTGCAGTCTCTGACCATCTCCTGTATACCGTCTGCAGTCTCTGACCATCTCCTGTATACCGTCTGCAGTCTCTGACCATCTCCTGTATACCGTCTGCAGTCTCTGACCATCTCCTGTATACCGTCTGCAGTCTCTGACCATCTCCTGTATACCGTCTGCAGTCTCTGACCATCTCCTGTATACCGTCTGCAGTCTCTGACCATCTCCTGTATACCGTCTGCAGTCTCTGACCATCTCCTGTATACCGTCTGCAGTCTCTGACCATCTCCTGTATACCGTCTGCAGTCTCTGACCATCTCCTGTATACCGTCTGCAGTCTCTGACCATCTCCTGTATACCGTCTGCAGTCTCTGACCATCTCCTGTATACCGTCTGCAGTCTCTGACCATCTCCTGTATACCGTCTGCAGTCTCTGACCATCTCCTGTATACCGTCTGCAGTCTCTGACCATCTCCTGTATACCGTCTGCAGTCTCTGACCATCTCCTGTATACCGTCTGCAGTCTCTGACCATCTCCTGTATACCGTCTGCAGTCTCTGACCATCTCCTGTATACCGTCTGCAGTCTCTGACCATCTCCTGTATACCGTCTGCAGTCTCTACCTTCTCCTGTATCCTGTCAGCAGTCTCTACCTTCTCCTGTATCCTGTTAGCAGTCTCTGACCATTTCCTGATTCCTGTCAGCAGTCTCTGACCATTTCCTGTATCCTGTCAGCAGTCTCTGACCATTTCATGTATCCCGTCTGCAGTCTCTGACCATTTCATGTATCCTGTCTGCAGTCTCTGACCATCTCCTGTATCCTGTCTGCAGTATGTGACCATCTCTTCTACCTTGTCTGCTGTCTCTGACCAGCTCTTGTATCCTGTCTGCAGTCTCTGACCATCTCTTGTATCCTGTCTGCAGTCTCTGACCATCTCTTGTATCCTGTCTGCTGTCTCTGACAATCTCTTGTATCCTGTCTGCTGTCTCTGACAATCTCTTGTATCCTGTCTGCAAGCTATGACCATTTCTTGTATCCTGTCTGCAAGCTATGACTATATCCTGTTGTGCGTCTGCTGTCTCTGATAATGAATATTCATAGAATTTTACATGCAGCCCTTTAGTGATGTCGAGGGCCACCCTTGAGGCCCCCCATATTATGAAAGTTAACCACCGCTGCTATGAAAGTATACTAATGCTGAAAACATTTCCTGGGCTTCCTGGTCATGTGATCACCGATCAGGGACTCAGCCTCCAAGCTCTAGATCGTAAACAGTGACTGCTCCCAGTGCTGGGGGCACCCAAAATGAGCTCGCTCACAACAGAGAACACCACCGGCTGTTATAGTCTACCACCGTGGTGTGACATATATGTATTTGGATAGCAGGGGAAGGTTTTCTTTTGCCCTTGTGCTACACGAATGTTGGCAAATCTAAAGTAGACTACTCAGACTGTTATGTGTATGGTCAGCTAAGAAGACAGGAAACCTTTAGATGATTATTACCTTTAGAAGTTTTACTCAGAAATATCAGTTTTCGGTTGCAGTCCCTTAAAGGGGAAGTCCACCCCAACACTAAAATCGCTACATCTACAAACATCCACGATATAAGCCTAACCTATCTAGCCCTGTAAAGAAGAAATTGCTATTATATTTATATATATCTATTATACACACACCTTTTTTTAAGCCAGTCCGGTCCCCAGCGGAGGAAGCTCTGCAGAGGAGACAGCCGACAACGGCTGTGAAATTAATGGGAAGTGACGCCATCCATAGAGTTACTATGGGGCTTCCGTTGTCGGCTGTGTCCTCTGCACTCACCTCCACAGCAAAGCCGCAGCTGACAGCTCAGCGTGGGATCCGGTCAGAACGACAAAAAAATAAAAATAAAAAAGGTATGTATATGGATTTCTTCTGTACAGGGCTGGATAGGTTAGTGTTAGATCGTGGATGTCTGTAGACATAGAGATTTTAGTGTTATGGTTGAATTATCCTTTAAGGCTCAACACACAATTCCACCAAACAATCTGTGTGCAATCAACTTTAGATCTACCAAAATAATATAAAATATGGGAGGACCTACCTAATCCAGCCAATCAAGCAGGCCCGTGCACCGCTCAGTTGTCGGCAGATCTAAAGAAGATTGTACAGACTGTAACAAGTGGGGGTGAGCTATAAAGATCTTACCACAAACAGCAAGATTAAGATGGCAAATCAGTGAAAGATGATATAACGAACGATCCTGAGTTCCATACTCCAAGCCCCCGCATGACTGTTGGGAACGCTGAATTACACGGGTGTCCGCTCAGAACTGAAAATATCCCGGGTCCTTATTAGTAGAAGCTTAAAAGAAAAATGACGTTATAGAAACACGTGAAGATGTGAGTAATTGGCTGCAGGAAACGACAAACACCGCACTAGCAGGAAGGAAGTGTAACCAAGCAAATGAGACTCATCGATCGGTCGCTTACACTTCTCACTGAATTGAAGGATTAAGATCAACACCTTTAAAAAAAAAAAAAAGAACTCCAAGCAAACGGTTACACATACTCCTGAAATGCATCAATTGGAAGTGTTCTCCCTGCCAAAATGTATGCAGATCTGTTCAGTCGGTGTTGTGATCCAGGTACCCCTACTACGATGGTAACACCACGACTCGCACATGAAGTCTTCCTTGCAGGGTGGATTTGATTTAAATTGCTAGTAAAGCTTAATTTACAGTGAAGTTCCACCCACTTTTACAACTCTTCAGCATCCCTCACTAAACTGTGCACTGTAAACAAATTGGATATTTTAAAAAAAAATTTCTCAGCACCTACTGTATATTTGCTGTATTCATTTTTCACTTCCTCCTCCCTGGCCGCGGCCCATCGCATCATTTCCTGTTTTCAATGCCTTCTGGGAAGGGGCGGCAACTTCCTCTGAAACTGCCGTTGCTATGGAAACCTGACCTGAAACCTATTACACTGCTTGTGCTGCACTGAGCATGTGCGAGATCTGCAAGGATGAGATCCAGGAAGAAATACAGTCTGGCTTCAGATGCCCACACTTAAGATGGCCATGGCCTGCTGTAAGTTTATAAAATAAAACTACTGCTATAAACTAACAAAACAGACCTTAGTTTACAGACTAACTTTACTAGAGTACATTAAGCTTGTGTATTATAGGGGTATTTTTATTTAAAAAGTATAAATTCGGCCGGAACACCACTTTAAATCATCATTTTTAAAGAGCAACTGTCATTTCTGTCCCCCAGCCGCTCCTCCTCTGACCCGCTGTTGGCTCCTCCTCTGACCCGCTGTTGGCTCCTCCTCTGACCCGCTGTTGGCTCCTCCTCTGACCCGCTGTTGGCTCACCAACAGTCCCATTCACTTTAATGGGACGGCTGGTGATGCGGCAGTGACACAACAAGGTGAGGGACGTGGCGGCAGTAGGTGAGTGGATGCCCGCTAACAGGCGCTGCTATGATGGATCTGAAATGACAGGTGCTCTTTAAATGTAAGGACTCATTCTTGCTGGTAGTTAGAATCTTTAATATTTGCAGACAAAATGAAGGTTTCCCATTTCGAATAATAAGCTGTCAGGCTAGTAAAACAGCGATATAAGAACTGATTCGATCATACAGTTTGTAGTGTACATAGATTTGCAAAACACTGAGATAAAGGAATCTTCCTGAACTTTGTTTTATCTCATTGTTACTGAAAAATTGTGTGAGGGCCAGTTCACACCACATGCAGTCCAGTGCGTTTTTTTTTTTTTTCCTGCATCAAAAACGCAAAGAAAGTAGATTATATGGTTTTCAATGGCATAGTTCACACCAACACCTACAAATACTGCAGCTGCTGACTTTTAAAATAAGGACACTTACCTGTCCAGGGCGCCCGCGATGTCGGCACCCGAAGCCGATCTGTCCTTCGGCTGTTGGGTGCTGCCGCCGCCATCCTCGGGTAAGGGAATTCCCTTAAGACAGCGGGGGGGCACAGAAGGCGCCGGAAGTGGGGCAGATAGCCGCGGGTGGCTCAGGTATCTATGCCTAGAAGTGGGAGCAAAATACCTGTATTAGACAGGTATTTGCTCCCCCCTCCCCCCTGAAAGGTGCCAAATATGACACCGGAGGGGGGGGAGGAACTGGAAAAGCGGAAGTTCCATTTTTGGGTGGAACTCCGCTTTAAATGCCGGGTCTTGTGCAAGGGGAAATGGAGACAGGAATCGTGGTCACGTGATTTCAGGGATGCTGGTTTAGGTGTTTGATGATGTGATGTCTGTTGACAGCCAAGTTGTCATCACTTTAATCAGGTCATGTGACCAAAGGCTCACGTTTATTGATCACATGACCAGCACGCGAGGGACCCGAAGTTGGATTGTCAGTCAGACCGAGATCTTGTTTTCCCTGGAAGTGAAGCTGTCTGCTGTCTGCTGGCCACCTTCCCCGAGACACTTTGATATGGCGGCCAGGTTTTGGCTGCACTTCCGGTTGCCTTGTACTATCTATGGAGGACTTTTATTGTTTTACTATCTATCCCGGAAAGACAGAACAACTTCCTGCTAACCTTCCATTTGCTATGAGGCACTCCGGACCCGTTTCTTATTTCAGACACTTTGATGAATGAGGTCTCCAGCATCTGATATCATTATTCCTGGCAGTGAGCCCGTTTATCTCAAGTCATCCCGGCTTTGTGATTTCCAGATAACAGGCGCACTAAATTAAATACTCCTCAGATTTCCTTAGCAGGCAATCAATTCTTTCTTAAAGTGGTCCTCCGCTTCCAAAGAGATCTCCAATAAAATCATTAAAGGGTAACTCCACTTTCATTGATAAAAAAAAAAAAAAAAAAAGCAAATAAAAAAAAAATAATATAGCATATACAATTGCGACACAAGTCATGTTGCAATTGAATGTTATTAAAAATGACCTTTTATTTTGAATCTGCAGAGCTGTAATTTTCTGAAAATGCAATATGGCAACCTGGAGGTGTTCTGTATACAGAATGTATACAGAATGCCCCCCCCCCCCCCTCCCCAGAGCATTCCCTGCTTGTGTGATTGGTTCACTGATTTTCCCAGAAGTCTGCACTAAGATACAAGTCAGATTTTTGGCGTTTCTTCAATCTTTCGCCATCACCCCTCGGCGAGATTAAAGTGATACTAAAGGATCGTTTTTTATTTTTTTTAAAATAACAAACATAATATACTTACCTCTACTGTGCAGCTCGTTTTGCACAGAGTGGCCCCGAACATCCATTTCTGGGGTCCCTCGGCAGCTCTTCCCCGCATTAGATAACCCCCTAGGACAGCGATGGAGAACCTTGGCACCCCAGATGTTTTGAAACTACATTTCCCATGATGCTCATGCGCTCTGCAGTGTAGTTGAGCATCATGGGAAACGTAGTTTCAAAACATCTGGGGTGCCAAGGTTTGCCATCACTGCCCTAGGAGAAGCACTCTCCTGAGGGGGTTACCTTGCGGGCACGCTCCCGAGTCCAGCATTCGGCGTCCATAGAGGCCGAATGCAGGACTCGGCCCCGCCCCCCGCGTCACTGGATTTGATTGACAGCAGCGGGAGCCAATGGCTGCGCTGCTATTAATCTATCCAATCAAGAGCCAGAAATCCGTGGAAAGAGGGACGGCGGGGACACGCCAATGGAAATTCGGGGCTCAGGTAAGTAAAACGGAGGGGGGGGCTTATTAAAGTGAATGGGACTGTCAGTGAGTCAACCGCGGGTCAGAGGAGGAGCCAGCAGCGGGTCAGAGGAGGAGCCAGCAGCGGGTCAGAGGAGGAGCCAGCAGCGGGTCAGAGGAGGAGCCAACAGCGGGTCAGAGATAACAGTTGCTCTATAAAAATGATGATTTAAATTGATTCTTTTTACTAGCGATTTAAATCAAATCCACCCTGATTCAGGTGAGAGAAAACAGAATTCTGTGCATCGAGGGGCAGATGGGATCTTCTTGGGCCCCATTCACACTTGTGATTAGAGCTATAGCAAAAATACCAGCAGCAAGAAAAAAATGAGACAAACTGCTGCTGTATCAGAGAGCAGTGTCTTTCCTATCGGAGCCCAGGGAGTGTAGCGATAGCTGTACTCCCGCAGCTCTGTAAGACTGTCAAACGTAAATAAAATAAATAAGTCCACAAGGTGGTATGCACCTCGTTGGACCTAAAGTGCTTGTAAAGTCTCGTTTTTTTCCCTATAAAAATAACAAACATGTTATACTTACCTGCTCTGTTGCAGCGGATTTGCACATGGCAGCCTGGATCCCCCTCTTCTCGTATCCCTCTTCTGTGCTCCTGGCCCCTCCCTCCTTTTTAGTGCCCCCCACAGCAAGCAGCTTGCTATGGGGGCACCCGAACTGAGTCACAGGTCCATGTGTCCATTCAAAACACAGAGCCCCGACCCGGCCCCACCCCCTCTCTTCCCTGACTTTGATTGACAGCAGCAGGAGCCAATGGTGCCGCTGCTGTCTCTCAGCCAATCAAGAAGGAGAATCTCGGACGACTGAGATGCTCGTGGACATCGCTGGACAGAGAGAGACCTCAGGTAAGAGTTTAAGAGGGGCTTCTACACACAGAAGGCTTTTTATCTTAAAGTGGAGTTCCACCCACTTTTACAACTCTTCAGCATCCCTCACTAAACTGTGCACTGTAAACGAAATGGATATTTTTTTCTTTTTTTTCTCAGCACCTACTGTATATCTTTGTATTCATTTTTCACTTCCTCCTCCCTGGCCGCGGCTCATCGCATCATTTCCTGTTTGCAATGCCTTCTGGGAAGGGGAGGCAACTTCCTCTGACACTGCCATTGCTATGGAAACCTGACCTGAAACCTATTACACTGATTGTGCTGCACTGAGCACTGAGGAAGAAATACAGTCTGGCTTCAGATGCCCACACTTAAGATGGCCACGGCCTGCTGTAATTTTATAAAATAACAAACTACTACTATAAACTAACAAAACAGACCTTAGTTTACAGACTAACTTTACTAGAACACATTAAGCTTGTGTATTATAGGGGTATTTTTATTTAAAAAGTATAATTTCGGCCGGAACACAACTTTAATGCATAGAATTTATTTTTTTTAAGCAAGGCTTTAATAATCGCTTTAAGTTGATGCATTCCCTGTAAAATGATCATAGCATTTCTCTCCGTCCCTAAACACTTACCTCACACCGATCACGATCCAGCGCTGTCCTCACTGGCAGCCCTGCTCTCCTCTCTCCCTGCATTCACTGAGGAAAGCAAGAGTCACTGTCAAACCCTGTGAAGAGGGATCAGGGGACGTGCGTGTCTATGGATGCGCACAGCCCAACTCGGGAGAGTCCCCATAGTACACGGTTTGCTATGGGGGCACCTGAAGAAGAGTGGACCGCCCCGGGGGGCAGCTCTGTGCAATACCACTGCACAGAGCAGGTATGTATAAATCTCTTTTTTAATTTTAATTAAAAATATATATAACTTTAAATCAAAGAGGAACTGATCTGGGAAGTATCTTTGTTTCTACTTCGCAGAATAATTTCTGTGTTGAAATAAACCAAACACAGGAGAATCATGAACATAGTCTAAGGCGGGGATAAGCAATTAGCGGACCTCCAGCTGTTGCAGAACTACAAGTCCCATGAGGCATAGCAAGACTCTGACAGCCACAAGCATGACACCCAGAGGCAGAGGCATGATGGGACTTGTAGTTCTGCAACAGCTGGAGGTCCGCTAATTGTATAGCCCTGGTCTAAGGATTCCAGACAATTGACACGTGTGAAAAAAAAAAAAAAAAGGCCTCTGCCGTCATTTATCTAACGTCCACTTTTTTTTTAAAGTACAAAGAAAACAACCGCAGTCACCTTACAACAAAAGCACTTTCAGAGCGAACGGAGCAGAAGGTTATAATAGCAGACGTAGTAGAACGCAATATACTGGCAGATAAGAGCTCGGTGTGTGGCCGCCCGCTCTCTCTGTGCCCGTTCATGTACAATAATCTTATCTAGATTGCACATTAATGACCCGCACTCCACTCCAGCCAACTGCCCTCCCTGTACACCAGCTGCTGCCAAGAGCCATACGAGGGACATTTAGAGCCGCCGATTCAATATCTGGACGGGAGGGAGAGCCAGGAGTGACACCGTCATTTCAGACACATTATAGAGGGGCAAGAGAAATACCGATCACATAAAATCACAACTCTCCGGAGGGGCAGACAGATACCAATGTAATATTTCTCCCACTGACCACAAATGTAAGGGACATTCTTCCCACTGACCACCAATGTAAGGAGCATTCTTCCCACTGACCACCAATGTAAGGAACATTCTTCCCACTGACCACCAATGTAAGGAGCATTCTTCTCACTGACCACCAATGTAAGGAATATTCTTCCCACTGACCACCAATGTAAGGGACATTCTTCCCACTGACCACCAATGTAAGGAACATTCTTCTCACTGACCACCAATGTAAGGAACATTCTTCTCACTGACCACCAATGTAAGGAACATTCTTCTCACTGACCACCAATGTAAGGAACATTCTTCTCACTGACCACCAATGTAAGGAACATTCTTCCCACTGACCACCAATGTAAGGACCATTCTTTCCACTGACCTCCAATGTAAGGAGCATTCTTCCCACTGATCACCAATGTAAGGAACATTCTATCCACTGACCTCCAATGTAAAGGAGTATTCTTCCCACTGACCACCAATGTAAGGAGCATTCTATCCACTGACCTCCAATGTAAAGGAGCATTCTTCTCACTGACCACCAATGTAAGGAACATTCTTCCCACTGACCACCAATGTAAGGAGTATTCTTCCCACTGACCACCAATGTAAGGAGTATTCTTCCCACTGACCACCAATGTAAGGAGCATTCTATCCACTGACCTCCAATGTAAAGGGCATTCTTCCCACTGTTCCCTACTGTAGGGGGGCCCTACAATGATAATGTGGTGTTCTTTCCACTGACCACCAGTACAAAGAAGCCCCCCCCTCACTGGCCACCAATGAGGTGCAGCGAATGTACCACAAGCTGTGGATCTAATTTTTCACAGGGGCTCCTGAAGATCGGATTAATAATTCAGGGGTCCCTCTGTGCTAAAATGATTGAGAAAAGCTGCAGTAGGTCACATCCTATCTACAATCGAGGGCAAAGCTAAGATAATGCCTGTTAACCAGTCCCTGCTTAGCTTCTTTTTATTATTCTGCCTGGTGATCCCGCCACACTTCCTGTCCTCAGGTGGACCAGCGCTGTACCCCTAGGCGGCTCTAATGATTTGGGCTACAAAAACCTCCCCTTGTCATCATCCTTATAAGAGAGGGGAGGTGTTCTGTAGCTCACAGAGATTTCTGACAGGATCAGCGGGTATCAAACTGACATAACAAAGTGTTTTCAGTGTGTATTGAACAGACCAAGAGGGAGCAAATAAAAGAAGAATTGATTATTGGGGTTTCTATACACAGAGGAGAACATTGTGTTCAGGTATCACTATAGGGGGTAATCACTGTATAGAGATGGGAATCCTAGTAATATACGAACTCCATTAGTTTTTACATTTGTACGTTTTCACTTTTATTTCTCTTCACCCATTTACATGCAGGCCAAGCTGTCCAGAGAAACGTGAGCGATGCCGGGTTCAGAACACGCTACATGTCACCGCTGAGGGTGGAGATAGTCGTCAGCTTTGACATGAGTACTATGGAGGGTCACAGCGACCAATGAGAAAAGAGATACTGACATACGTGGTATAAGAAGGCGTCCCCACAATGACAGCGCACCTCATACCCCCCCGACATGGGGCAATGCACAACAATAATATGCCACGGCTGTGCCCATCACACAAGGCACAACAGGTCTCATCAAGTACATCCCATGTCATCACTGTGCCCATCTCATATCCGTCACAAACTAAAGCTGTGCCCATCACACACCACGACTGTGCCCAAACGCCATGACTGTGCCCATCACACACCACGACTGTGCCTATCTCGTCTCAAGGTTTTGATTAAGAAAGTTCCATGTCATGAACGTGCCCATCAAAGGCCATGGCTGTGCCCATCACACAGGACACAACAGTTCTCATCAAGTACATCCCAAGTCATCGCTGTGCCCGTCTCATATCCAACGTCACACACTAAAGCTGTGCCCATCAGACGCCACGACTGTGCCCATCACATAAGGCCTGTGACAGGATGGTTCTTTTCATGCATATCCCACGCCACGACTGTGCCCATCACATAAGGCCTGTGACAGGATGGTTCTTTTCATGCATATCCCACGCCACGACTGTGCCCATCACATAAGGCCTGTGACAGGATGGTTCATTTCATGCATATCCCACGCCAAGACTGTGCCCCGTCACACACACATCACCCGTCACAGTTGTGCCCATCACGTCTCAAGGTTACAATTAAGAAAAGTTTCATGTCATGAACGTGCCCAAAGGTCATGGCTGTGCCCATCACACAAGGAACAACGGGTCTCATCAAGTACATCCCATGTCATTGATGTGCCCATCTCAAATCCGTCACACACTAAAGCTGTGCCCATCACACGCCACGACTGTGCCCATCACGTCTCAGGGTTTTGATTAGGAAAGTTCCATGTCATGAACTTGCCCATCAAATGCCATGGCTGTTCCCATCACACAAGACACAACAGTTCTCATCTAGTACATCCCAAGTCATCGCTGTGCCCGTCTCATATCCAACGTCCCACGCTAAAGCTGTGCCCATCACACGCCACGACTGTGCCCATCACATAAAGCCTGTGACAGGATGGTTCTTTTCATGCATATCCCACGCCACGACTGTGCCCGTCACACACACACATATCACCCGCCACAGCTGTGCCCATCATGTCTCAAGGTTTTGATTAAGAAAAGTTCCATGTCATGAACGTGCCCATCAAAGGTCATGGCTGTGCCCATCACACAAGGCACAACAGTTCTCATCAAGGACATCCCAAGTCATCGCTGTGCCCATCTCATATCCAACATCACACACTAAAGCTGTGCCCATCGCACGACCGTGCCCATCACACCTCAAGGTTTCGATTAAGAAAGTTCCATGTCATGACTGTGCCCATCAAATGCCATGGCTGTGCCCATCACACAATGCACAACAGGTCTCATCAAGTACACCCCAAGTCATCGCTGTGCCCATCACATATCCGTCACACACTAAAGCTGCGCCCATCACACACACCACGACCATTCCAATCACACGCCGCGACCATCACATGCCATTATTGTGCCCATCACACACGCCACGATGTGCGCCAATCAGTAGCCATGACCGTGCCCATCGCACGCCATTATTGTGCCAATCACTAGCCACAAAAGGTGCCCATCACATTCCATTATTGTGCCCATCACACACCACAACTGTGCATGCATCACACGCCAATATTGTGCCAATCACTATCCACAGCGGTGCCCATCACATGCCACTATTGTGCCCATCACACACCACGTCTGTACACAGCACGTCCCATACCACCACATATTACAATGGTTCTGACCAATCATATCTCATGACAGTCCCCGGTACAATGCCCTCTATCACACCTGTACACGGGTCACATGATCAGGACATGCCCGGGCACAGTCACCTGACCCTCTGCCCCCCCCCGTGCCAGGACACCCGGCTCCCCGGCACCTGACATCACATCCCGCCCCCCCCCCCAATGTACGAGTCCCGGGGACCTCGGTGTATGACACTGACCTCCAGCTCAGCTCCTCCCCGGTGCCGGTCCCGGCTCCGCTCCTCTCTCTCCCGCTATCACACACTGAAAATGGCGGCTCTGCCACAGCCTGGGGGAGTGCCGATCTCATGGATGCCACTCAGACGGCTCCCCCTCCCCCCCCCGCCCCTCCGCCACTGACGTCACCGCTGCCAGCGACTGTCAATGGCAGGGAAGCCGAGTGACGAGGAGTGCCGAGCGCATCGATGCACCATCAGCACCAGCGGGGAGGGATGGCTGAGAACAAAGGGGGAGCGCCTGGTTCATAGACACTTAGTGAGGGGGTGGGGGGGACAATGGCCGCTGTGTCATTATTTACTGGAAGCAGTCTATGTGTTCTCACTATACCCTGCACTGTCACCAGGGGGCACTGAGAAAAGCCTGCTCAATCTGGTTGCAGTGATTATGAAAGTTTCAAAGATGAGTAAACTTTATTATTCTGAGAGAAACATAACAACTGACATTCCTATCACATGACTCCCTCACCTTACAGGATCGTTCACCACGACACACGGAGCCGGAAACCGACGAAGACCAACGCATGTCCCACGCCGTGACCACACCCATATCACATGTCCCACGCCGTGACCACACCCATATCACATGTCCCATGCCGTGACCACACCCATATCACATGTCCCATGCTGTGACCACACCCATATCACATGTCCCACGCTGTGACCACACCCATATCACATGTCCCACGCCGTGACCACACCCATATCACATGTCCCACGCCGTGACCACACCCATATCACATGTCCCACGCCATGACCACACCCGTATCACATGTCCCACACCGTGACCACACCCGTATCACATGTCCCATGGAATGACCACACCCATATCACATGTCCCATGCTGTGACCACACCCGTATCACATGTCCCATGCCGTGACCACACCCATATCACATGCCCCACGCCGTGACCACACCCATAGCACATGTCCCACACCGTGACCACACCCATATCACATGTCCCATGCCGTGACCACACCCATATCACATGTCCCACGTCGTGACCACACCCATAGCACATGTCCCACACCGTGACCACACCCATATCACATGTCCCATGCCGTGACCACACCCATATCACATGTCCCACGTCGTGACCACACCCATATCACATGTCCCACGCCGTGACCACACCCATATCACAAGTCCCACGCCGTGACCACACCCATATCACATGTCCCACGCCGTGACCACACCCATATCACAAGTCCCATGCCGTGACCACACCCATATCACAAGTCCCACGCCGTGACCACACCCATATCACATGTCCCACGCAGTGACCACACCCATATCACATGTCCCACTCCGTGACCACACCCATATCACAAGTCCCACGCAATGACCACACCCGTATCACATGTTCCACGCCATGACCACACCCATATCACAAATCCCATGCCGTGACCACACCCATATCACATGCCCCACGCCGTGACCACACCCATATCACATGCCCCATGCCGTGACCACACCCATATCACAAGTCCCACGCAATGACCACACCCGTACCACATGTCCCACGCTGTGATCACACCCATATCACATGTCCCACGCCAAGACTACACCCATATCACAAGTCCCACGCAATGACCACACCTGTATCACATGTCCCACACCGTGACCACACCCGTATCAAATGTCCCATGCTGTGACCACACCCATATCACATGCCCCATGCCATGACCACACCCATAGCACATGTCCCACACCGTGACCACACCCATATCACATGTCCCACGCCGTGACGACACCCATATCACAAGTCCCATGCCGTGACCACACCCATATCACATGTCCCACGTCGTGACCACACCCATATCACATGTCCCACGCCGTGACCACACCCATATCACAAGTCCCACGCCGTGACCACACCCATATCACATGTCCCACGCCGTGACCACACCCATATCACAAGTCCCATGCCGTGACCACACCCATATCACAAGTCCCACGCCGTGACCACACCCATATCACATGTCCCACGCAGTGACCACACCCATATCACATGTCCCACGCAGTGACCACACCCATATCACATGTCCCACTCCGTGATCACACCCATATCACAAGTCCCACGCAATGACCACACCCGTATCACATGTTCCATGCCATGACCACACCCATATCACAAATCCCATGCCGTGACCACACCCATTTCACATGCCCCATGCCGTGACCACACCCATATCACATGCCCCATGCCGTGACCACACCCATATCACAAGTCCCACGCAATGACCACACCCGTACCACATGTCCCACGCCGTGATCACACCCATATCACATGTCCCACGCCAAGACTACACCCATATCACAAGTCCCACGCAATGACCACACCTGTATCACATGTTCCACGCCGTGACCACACCCATATCACAAATCCCACGCAATGACCACACACATATCACATGTCCCACGCCGTGACCACATCCATATCACATGTCCCACACCGTGACCACATCCGTATCACATGTCCCACGCCGTTACCACACCCATATCACATGTCCCACACCCGTGACCACATCCATATCACAAGTCCTACGCTGTTACCACACCCATATCACAAGTCCCACGCAATGACCACACCCATATCACAAGTCCTACGCCATGACCACACCCATATCACATGTCCCATGCCGTGACCACACCCATATCACAAGTCCCACGCAATGACCACACCTGTATCACATGTTCCACGCCATGACCACACCCATATCACATGTCCCACGCCTTGACCACACCCATATCACATGTCCCACGCCTTGCCCACACCCGTTTTACATGTCCCACGCCATGACCACACCCATATCACAAGTCCCACGCAGTGGCCACACCCATATCACAAGTCCTATACAGTGACCACACCCATATCATAAGTCCCACACAATGACCACACCCATATCGCACGTCCCATGCAATGACTACACCCATATCACATGTCCCACGCCATGACCACACCCACATCACAAGTCCCATGCAATAACCACACCCATATCACATGTCCCATGCCGTGACCACACCCATATCACAAGTCCCGCACAATGACCACACCTGTATCACATGTCCCACGCCGTGACCACACCCATATCACATGTCCCACACCGTGACCACGCCCATATCACATGTCCCACGCCGTGACCACACCCATATCACATGTCCCACGCCGTGACCACGCCCATATCACATGTCCCATGCCATGACCACACCCATATCACAAGTCCTATGCAGTGACCACACCCATATCACAAGTCCTATGCAGTGACCACACCCATATCACAAGTCCCACGCAATCACCACACCCACATCACACGTCCCATGCAATGACCACACCCATATCACATGTCCCACGCCGTGATCACACCCATATCACATGTCCCACGCCATGACCACACCGATATCACATGTCCCACACCGTGACCACACCCATATCACAAGTCCCACACAATGACTACTCCCATATCACATATCCCACACAATGACCACACCCGATTCACATGTCCCACGTGGGGACTAAACCCATATCTCATGTCCCACGTGGGGACCACACCCATATCACATGTCCCACGTCGTGACCACACCCATATCACGTGTCCCACACCGTGACCATACCCATATCACATGTCCCACACCACCACCACACCTATATCACATGTCCCACGCCACAACCACGTCCATATCATATGTCCCACGCCACGACCACACCCATATCACATGTCCCATGCCATGACTACACCCATATCACATGTCCCACGCCATGACCACACCTATATCACATGTACCACGCCATGACCACACCCCTATCACATGTCCCACGCCATAACCACACCCATATCACATGTTCTACACCACACCCGTATCACATGTCCTATGCCAGGACCACACCCCTATGACATGTCCTGTGCCACAACCACACCCCTATCACATGTCCCATACCGCAACCATATCACGCGCCCCACACCATGACCACACCTGTATCACATGTCCCATGCCACAACCACATCCTTATCACATGTCCATTAGAATGCATTAACACGCAAACATGCCTAAACACATCCAGCGTTGATGCGCATTTGGCGTTTTATCCACCCAAATGCTCCTCTTCTGCCTGGTTACCCTAGACCCGCCTCCAGCCTGTGATTGGACAGTAAAAAGAGAAGCAGCACAGTAAGCGCATCTCTTTGTCACTCTGCTCTCTCCTCCTATCAGCATGCTTCTGGTCAGCACATGAACTGATTGGCTCCTTGTGCTGCTTCCTCCTCTCACACTCCAAGCCCTGCTGTACAGGGATGGCAACAGGCTGATAACAGGTCGGCTTCAGGTACTTTCCCCGCTTGCATTTCACATTCAGTGATGTATTAATGATTGCAGAGCACACATTCATTTGTGTCTCCAATATCTTCCTGGAGTTCAGCTTGAGCCGGATTAGAGGCCATCAACAAGCTGAGCCTTGACCAATAAAACTGTTATTCTATTCCGGAGAATGTCGCAGACCGTGCGTTTCAGATCATTTTTATTGTTTAATAATCATGAACTTATATCTCAGGAGTGTCCTGACAATACCCCAGCAGACCCCCCCCCCCCCACACACACACATGGCGGGATCACGTCCATAGAGGCCCCCGGGTGATGGAGAATAGTTTGGTGTCAGTCATCACGGTGTCACCTGTCTCCCTGCATTGTTCCGGGTCTGATCGCCCCGCAGGGAATGGAAGCAGCTGCCACTACGTAATGCTTCATGAGACTACGGCTCGGATGTCTTCACTTTATCGCAGATAATCGCCTGGCTCTTGTAAACATTCTGTAAATAAACACTTGTCGTCAGACTCGCTTGTAGCACTTGGCGGTGCTTAATGCCCAGAGATTAGTGGTGGAATGTGTGACTTTATACAACCACAGAGGGGAAAGTATACCCAGATACCACCACACCCGTGTACAGTCACAGCCACCTTCTGTCTATTCGTGCCCCATTGTGATCCACGTGTGTTCATGGAGGTGTGTATGGTAGCGTTAGGTAGGTGCTTCGTCATACATCAAAGTGCATTCCCCTTGTGTCATGACATGCCATTCGATGTGTGTTGACACGTGTGACTCCTGTGAGCCTCTTGTAATCAGCAAACAAAGCAAAGAAATTCCAAAAAAAACAAGAGTTTTTAGAGTCCCCCCTTACATCAATGTCCCCATCACAGCTGGCCCTAACTTCAGAGACCTCCCTTACATCAGGGTCCCTATCAGAGTATTTCCCTAACATCAGGGTCCCTTTTAGAGTCCTCTCCTACATCAGGGCCCCCATCAAAGCTGGCCCTTATGTCAGGGTCCCCATCAGAGTCCTCCCGTACATCAGGGCCCCCCATCAAAGCTGGCTCTTATGTCAGGGTCCCCATCAGAGTCCTCCCCTACATCAGGGTCTCTATCAAATATTTCTCTTACATCAGAGTCCTCCCCTACATCAGGGTCCCCCATCAAAGCTGGCTCTTATGTCAGGGTCCCCATCAGAGTCCTCCCCTACATCAGGGCCCCCCATCAAAGCTGGCTCTTATGTCAGGGTCCCAATCAGAGTTCTCCCCTACATCAGGGTCCCTATCAGAGTATTTCCCTAACATCAGGGTCCCTTTTAGAGTATTTCCTTTACATCAGGGTCCCTTTTAGAGTCCTCTCCTGCATCAGGACCCCCCATCAAAGCTGGCCCTTATGTCAGGGTCCCCATCAGAGTCCTCCCGTACATCAGGGCCCCCCATCAAAGCTGGCTCTTATGTCAGGGTCCCCATCAGAGTCCTCCCCTACATCAGGGTCTCTATCAAATATTTCTCTTACATCAGAGTCCTCCCCTACATCAGGGTCCCCCATCAAAGCTGGCTCTTATGTCAGGGTCCCCATCAGAGTCCTCCCCTACATCAGGGCCCCCCATCAAAGCTGGCTCTTATGTCAGGGTCCCCATCAGAGTCCTCCCCTACATCAGGGCCCCCCATCAAAGCTGGCTCTTATGTCAGGGTCCCAATCAGAGTTCTCCCCTACATCAGGGTCCCTATCAGAGTATTTCCCTAACATCAGGGTCCCTTTTAGAGTATTTCCTTTACATCAGGGTCCCTTTTAGAGTCCTCTCCTGCATCAGGACCCCCCATCAAAGCTGGCCCTTATGTCAGGGTCCCCATCAGAGTCCTCCCGTACATCAGGGCCCCCCATCAAAGCTGGCTCTTATGTCAGGGTCCCCATCAGAGTCCTCCCCTACATCAGGGTCTCTATCAAATATTTCTCTTACATCAGAGTCCTCCCCTACATCAGGGTCCCCCATCAAAGCTGGCTCTTATGTCAGGGTCCCCATCAGAGTCCTCCCCTACATCAGGGCCCCCCATCAAAGCTGGCTCTTATGTCAGGGTCCCCATCAGAGTCCTTCCCTACATCAGGGCCCCCCATCAAAGCTGGCTCTTATGTCAGGGTCCCCATCAGAGTCCTCCCCTACATCAGGGCCCCAATCAAAGCTGGCTCTTATGTCAGGGTCCCCATCAGAGTCCTCTCCTACATCAGGGTCCCTATTAAAGTATTTCCCTTACATCAGGGTCCCCATCAGAGTCCTCCCGTACATCAGGGCCCCCATCAGAGCTGGCTCTTATGTCAGGGTTCCCATCAGAGTCCTCCCCTACATCAGGGCCCCCATAAAAGCTGGCTTTTATGTCAGGGTCCCCATCAGAGTCCTCCCCTACATCAGGGTCCCTATTAAAGTATTTCCCTTACATCAGGGTCCCCATCAGAGTCCACCCCAAAATCAGGGCCCCCATCAAAGCTAGCCCTTAGGTCAGGGTCCTCACCAGAGTCCTTCTTATTTCAGAGTCCTATTTACGTCAGAGTATTCTTAACACAATCCCCATCGCAATCTTTCTTACATCAAGGTCCCCATCAAAGCCGACCGCTATTTCAGGGCCCCCATCAGAGTCCCTCTTATTTTAGAGTTCCCCTTTATATCAGAGGCTCCCTTACATCAGAGTCCCCATCAAAGTCCCCCTTATATCAGATTCTCCCCTTAAATCAGAGTCCCCATCAAATTTCCCCTTATATCAGATGTTCCCCTTACATCAGAGTCCCCATCAAATTTCCCCTTATATCAGAGGCTGCCCTTACATCAGAGTCCCCATCAAAGTCCCCCTTATATCAAAGCTAGCTCTTATGTCAGGGTTCCCATCAGAGTCCTCCCCTACACCAGGGCCCCCGTCAAAGCTGGCTTGTTTGTCAGGGTCCCCATCAGAGTCCTCCCCTGCATCAGGGCCCCCATCAAAGCTGGCTCTTATGTCAGGGTCCCCATCAGAGTCCTCCCCTACATTAGGGTCACTATTAAAGTATTTCCCTTACATCAGGGTCCCCATCAGAGTCCTCCCCTACATCAGGGCCCCCATCAAAGCTAGCCCTTAGGTCAGGGTCCTCACCAGAGTCCTTCTTATTTCAGAGTCCCCTTTACATCAGAGTCTTCTTAACACAATCCCCATCACAATCTTTCTTACATCAAGGTCCCCATCAAAGCCGACCGCTACTTCAGGGCCCCCATCAGAGTCCCTCTTATTTTAGAGTTCCCCTTTATATCAGAGGCTCCCTTACATCAGAGTCCCCATCAAAGTCCCCTTTATATCAGAGGCTCCCCTTACATCAGAGTCCCCATCAAAGTCCCTCTTATATCAGAGTCAATTAACATCAGGGTCCCCATTATAGATTGACCTTTACATCAGGGTCCCCATTAGAGTCCCTCTTATATCAGAGTCCCCCTTATAGCAGAGGCTCCCCTTACATCAGGATCCCCATCACAGTCTCCCTTACATGAAAGTACCCATCAGAGTCCCCCTTACATAAGAGTCCCCCCTAAATCAGCCCCTCCCTTAAGCTGACCCTTACATCAGTATACCCTTTACCTCAGATTCCCTACTTACATGAGAGTCCCCATCAGAGTTTCCCCTTAGGCCCCTTTCACACTGGGACGCGGCGGCGTTGGCGGTAAAGCGCCGCTATTGTAAGCAGTGCTTTACCGTCCGTATTCGCCCGCTAGCGGGGGGGGTTACACCCCGCTAGCGCCCGAGAAATGGTTAAAAACCACCACAAAGCGCCTCTGCAGAGGCGCTTTGCCGACGGTAAAGCCGCGCTGTCCCATTGATTTCAATGGGCAGGAGCGGTGAAGGAGCGGTATACACTCCTTCACCGCTCCGAAGATGCTGCTAGCAGGACTTTTTTCCCGTCCTGCCAGCGCACCGCTCCAGTGTGAAAGCCCTCGGGGCTTTCACACTGGAGAGACAGCAGCGGCACTTTCGGGTCGGTTTGCAGGCGCTATTATTAGTGCAATAGCGCCTGCAAACCGACCCAGTGTGAAAGAGGCCTTACATCAAGGTCACTATCAGAAACCCCATTAAAGCCCGCCCAATGTAAGGGTGGAGTCCTCCCTTATATCAGGTCGCAATCAGACTCCACCCTTACATTGGGGTCCCCATCATAGCTTACATCGGTGTCCCCCTTGACAGTCTTCCCTTACATCAGAGTACACCCTTACTCCATACACTTTCAGCTAATTATGCCCAAATACATTGCACCTGTGCTACAGTCCTTTTGTTAACTTCTAGGGTCCATTTAGATCTATGCCTTTGAGTAAAGTATTCACACCCCGTGGAATTTTCCACATTTTGTCATGTTACAACCAAAAAACGTAAATGTGTTTTACTGGGATTTTATGTGATAGACCAACACAAAGGGGCACATAATTGTGAAGTGGAAAGAAACTGTGATTTTTCTACAAATAAATATGTGAAAAGTGTGGCGTGCATTTGTATTCAGCCCCCTTTTAATCTGATACCCCTAACTAAAATCTAGTGGAACCAATTGCCTTCAGAAGTCACCTAATTAGTAAATAGAGTCCACCTGTGTGTAAATAAATCTCAGTATAAATACAGCTGTTCTGTGAAGCCCTCAGAGGTTTGTTAGAGAACCTTAGTGAACAAACAGCATCATGAAGGCCAAGGAACACACCAGACAGGTCAGGGATAAAGTTGTGGAGAAAAAAAAGCAGGGTTAGATTATAAAAAACATCCCAAGCTTTGAACATCTCACAGAGCACTGTTCAATCCATCATCCGAAAATAGAAAGAGTATGACACAACTGCAAACCTACCAAGACATGGCCGTCCACCTAAACTGACAGGCCGGGCAAGGAGAGCA
The DNA here is from genome assembly GCA_037952925.1 of Lithobates clamitans. Taxonomy (NCBI): domain Eukaryota; kingdom Metazoa; phylum Chordata; class Amphibia; order Anura; family Ranidae; genus Lithobates; species Lithobates clamitans. The sequence goes on from JBBGZY010001792.1 coordinate 1,040,476, forward strand.
TTCATCAGAGAAGAGCCAAGTGGCCCATGGTAACTCTGGAGGAGCTGCAGAGATCCACAGCTCAGGTGGGAGAATCTGTCCACAGGACAACTATTAGTCGTGCTCTCCACAAATCTGGCCTTTATGGAAGAGTGGCAAGAAGAAAGTCATTGTTGAAAGAAAGCCATAAGAAATTCCGTTTGCAGATTGTGAGAAGCCATGTGGGGGACACAGAAAAAATGTGAAAGAAGGTGCTCTGGTCAGATGAGACCATAATTGAACTTTTTGGCCTAAAAGATAAAATGCTATGTGTGGTGGAAAACTAACACTGCATATCACCCTGAACACACCATCCCCACCGTGAAACATGGTGGTGGCAGCATCATGTTGTGGGGATGCTTTTCCTCAGCAGGGACAGGGAAGCTGGTCAGAGTTTATAAGAAGATGGATGGAGCCAAGTATAAGGCAATCTTAGAAGAAAATCTGTTATGCCCCGTACACAGGAGCGGACTGTTCGACTGGACTAGTCTGACGGTCTATCTGACGGACTTTTGATGGACTTTCCCAAGGAACGGACTTGCCTACACACGATCGCACCAAAGTCCGACGGATTCGTACGTGATGACGTACGACCGGACGAAAATAAAGAAGTTCATAGCCAGTAGCCAATAGCTGCCCTAGCGTCGGTTTTAGTCCGTCAGGCTAGCATACAGACGAGCGGACTTTTTGACTGGACACGAGTCCATCGGAAAGATTTGAAACATGTTTTATTTCTAGGTCCATCGGACTTTTGGGAAAAAAAAGACTGCTGGAGCCCACACACGATCGAATTGTCCGACTGAGTCTGGTACACCGGACCAAGTCTGCCGGAAAGTCCGCTCGTGTGTACGCGGCATTAGAGTCTGCAAAGGACTGGAGACTGGGGCGGAGGTTCACCTTCCAACAGGACAACGACCCTAAACATACAGCCAGAGCTACAATTGAATGGGTTCAATCAAAGCATATTCATGTGCTTCTCTAACCCTCTTGTTTTTAATTGTACTGTTGGTGTAGTGTCTCCCTACATTGTAAAGCGCTGCACAAACTGTTGGCGCAAAATAAATCCTGTATAATAATAATGCATTAGAATGTCCCAGTCAAACTCTAGACCTAAATCCAATTGAGAATCTGTGGCAAGACTTGAAAATTGCTGATCACAGACGCTCTCCATCCAATCTGACAGAGCTTGAGCTATTTTGCACAGAAGAATGAAAAAAAATGTCACTCTCTAGATGTGCAAAGCTGGTGGAGACATCCCCAAAAAGACTTGCAGCTGTAATTGCAGTGAAAGGTGGTTCTACAAAGTATTGACTCAGGGGGGGCGCTATACAAATGTACCCCAAACTTTTCACATATTTATTTGTAAAGAAATTTGAAAACCATTGATCATTTTCCTTCCACTTCTCAGTTATGTGCCACTTTGTGTTGGTCTATCACATAAAATCACAATAAAATACATTTACGATTTTGGTTGTAACATGGCAACATTTTAAAATTTCAAGGGGTGTGAATACTTTTTCAAGGCACTGTAGAAGTGCATTTTTTGGTAGCTTTAGGCAGGTGCATTGTCTTTTAATGATGTGCATTTCCTTTTTTTGCGTCGACATGCGTTTTGATGCACGTTGCTGAGGTGTGTTTTCCAGTTTTTTTAATTGTAAATTTGAAACGCATAGGTTTTACAGCTATTAACCAATTAACCAAGAATTAGTAATCCAACGCATCAAAGCACATTATATACCTATTGATATATTGCCATTGCCTGCTATGGGTCTAGGAATGTATTAAAATGCAGAGACGTATTTTAAAAAACATTGCACTGCAGCTCTGAGATTGGAAGGGGGAGGGGGGCAGGGGTGTTGTTAGGTCTGCAAAAGATCTGGGGCTAGAGCCCATAGCAGGGGTCACCAACCTTTTTGCATGTCCACGGGGGGGGGGGGGGGGGACCGTGGTAAGCAATTTTTCACGGGCGATGGCTGGTGTTGGAGCTTTAATCATCATGGCACCATGGTTGATATGGTGTCAGGGTGATTGAAGTGCATTATTTCTAATGTTAGATTCTAATATATGATGAGGTGGTTCCACTCACCATACTGCAAAATCAGTGGGAGCCCTGGGCGTGTCACTTGCCACATCTCCTGCCACCAGATTCAGCATGTCACTTGCCACTGTCGCCTGTCACCAGATGCAGCATGTTACTTGCCACCTGCCATTAGATGTGGATTGTCACTTGCCATGTCGCCTGCCACCAGATGTGGATTGTCACTTGCCATTTTCACCTGGCAGCAAATGTGGATTGTCACTTGCCACGTCACCTGCCACCATTTGCAGATTGTCATTTGCCACGTCACCTGCCACCATTTGCAGATTGCCACTTGCCACATCTCCTGCCACCATTTGCAGTTTGCCACATCTCCTGCCACCATTTGCAGATTGTCACTTGCCACGTCACCTGCCACCATTTGCAGATTGTCACTTGCCACGTCTCCTGGCACCATTTGCAGATTGCCACATCTCCTGCCACCATTTGCAGATTGTCACTTGCCATGCCAGCCAGTGCCACCAAATGTGGATTGACGCTAAATTGGTGGCAGGCTGACAGCACTGGTCCATTTAGGAGATCGGTGATGCAGGTCGGGCAGTGAGAGATGATGTCATCTCGCTGCTCCCTGCCGCAGCTCCGACATTGAAGCAAGGGGGTCTGGCTGCAAAGTGGAGCTCCACGATGACAGGAAGCATGTGACCTCCACTGTGAGGGCGGAGGAGCGCTGATGTGTGGTGGGCAGTGAGAGATAATTTCATCTCTCTGCTGCTCGCCGAACCTCGCTCCCAAATTGAAGAGGCCCGGCTGTGAAGAGCGCTGATGTGGAGCGGGCGGAGAGAGATGTCATCTCTGCTCATCCGCCTGCTCGCTTCTCTCCTCCACTCTGCCTCTCTCATGCAGCCAGCCCGCCGCTGCACCAGCTGCAACCCGCTGGTAAGTCAGGGACCCTGCAGCAAGAGACTGGGGGCTATAGCCCCAATAGCCACCCCCTAGCAACGCCCCTGGGGGGGGGGTATTGTGGATGTTGGGGAGAAATAGAGACCGTGGCCTGACCTGAAGCCCCAGGCAGTGGCAGGATCACCAGGAATGGTCACCCAAACAGAACAGGTACATTTCTTTTAACACGAGTCAGTTTGTTTTCTGTCACTATGGGTAGGATTTATTAAAACTGGAGAGTGCAAAATCTGGTGCAGCTCTGCATAGAAACCAATCAGCTTCCAGGTTTTATTGTCAAAGCTCAATTGAACAAGCGGAAGTTGGAAGCTGATTGGCTACCATGCACAGCTGCACCAGATTCCGTGAGCTCCAGTTTTAGTAAATCCCCCCCTTTTCAAAATGTTGCAAATTGTTTCTATAAATTGCCAATTGTTCTACTTTAAGCCCCTGTTCACACCGGTGCAACTTGTCATGAAATTTGACAGTTCCAAATCGCATGACAAGTCGCACCCTATTGCCAGCAATGGAACTGTTCAAATCCGTGCGACTCTGACTTTGCGGTGCTGCACTGATTTGAAAAAAAAAAAAAGGCTCCTGCACTATTTTTTGATATTTCAGGTGAGACTTGTATAGACATCTGTGTGTTAGGTCGCACAGACGTCAGGCAAGTCGCATCTGAAATCGCACTGACCCGCGGCTTTGAAATCGCGCGACTTCAAGTGAGGTCACACGATTTCAAAGTCACATTCAGTGTGAAGGAGGGCTAACTGAACTACAGCAAATGCACAGACCAACAATGTACGGGTCTAGTAGACTGCATTCAATTTACCTTCACGTCTCATAAAGCAAATGGTATGCTGAGAATCTATGTCCTTCCAGGGACATAGTCACTGTATATACTGTAAATTGTAAATTAGGCACCTATGTGCACTATGTCCACATGAGCAACACTTATGTGAACAAAGCCTCCAGGTTTAATGTCCAAAACTTTCAAACGTTTTCAAATGTAAAAAGAAGTGTCAGTGGATGCATTCTAAACCACAGACTTTTTTGTTTAAGGGCCAGTTCACACCATAGAAACGCAGTCCGGATGCGTTCCAGGTGCTTTTCTACATGCGCGTTTTTGATGCGTTCCAGTGCGTTTTTGATGTGTTTTTGGTGCGTTTTTGATGCAGTCCAGTGCTCCCCCCCTGTTTTCTTAAACTTAAATAAGGACAAGTGTGTTGCAGTGCATTTTTGATGCATTTAGGTGCGTTCCAGTGTGTTTTTGATGCGTTTTACAGCATTCCAGTACAGTCCAGTGCAGAAAAAATGCAGCATGTTCTACTTTTTTTTCTGGAACTGAAACACACTGGAACTGCAAGCACTGGTGTGAACTATGCCATTGAAAACCATATAACCTACTTTCTATGCGTTTTTGATGCAGAAAAAAAAATCGCACTGGACTGCATGTGGTGTGAACTGGCCCTTAAGATGAATGCCGAGCATGAAAACTATTTGATATATTCCTCAATAGCCACAAAGGATATAAAACCAATGCAAATTCAGATATTACCCCGAAAAATTAGGAGTGACATCATCACTATGCTGTACATACACAGCTCCCAACTGTCCCTGATTTCGCGGGACTGTCTCTGATTTGGAGCAATGTCCCTCTGTCCCTCTTTCCCCCTCATTTGTCCCTCATTTTGGTCTAATCTATATAGTTGTATTTAAAATGCGCTTTTTATCTTTCAAAAAAGTGTTTCCCAGTGCTAAACCTTTCATCCAAATTCTAAACTGCTGCATTTGTACATTCTAAAAGCCAACATAAAGGAATAGTAGTGGTTAAAAAAAAAATCCCTTGTGCATTTAATTAACCTTTTATTTGTTAATTCTCCTTTAAGTGGGTGTGGCAGGGGGCGTGTCCTATGCCTACATACGTTTGCTAGTAGGTGTCCCTCATTCCCATCTCAAAATGTTGGGAGGTATGCTGGTGCCAAGTGCCGGAAGTCATTACCAGGGGTGTTAGAGCTCACCATCCTTGCGGCCGTTACATCAGGCTCCAGACCGGAAGTCTTTCGTGCTTGTCTGGCCCTCCCCCCCCCTCACACAGTGGCAGAATGCCAGGGCCCAGTCGCAAGTGTGACTGTTGCAACCCTGGTAGTTCCACCACTGATTGGCTGTGGGGCCAGGTCCAGAGTCCAGGATTACACCTAGAACCTTGGCATGTGGGGACGGACTGATAATAGTGCTATCGATCTTGACAGAGAAATCAAGGGAAGAGGCACGTGGGAGAAGGAAAAATTATGAGCTCAGTTTTGGATGGATTGAGTTGAAGGAAGTGGTGTGACATCCAGGCTGATATATCTGTTATTAAATTAGAGATACGTGAGAAGACCAGGGAAGCCATGGGAGGCCCAGGGAGGAGGTGTAGATTGAGAATAAGGGAGGTCCAAGAACAGAACCTTGGGGGACCCCGACAGAGAAAGGAAGAGAAGGAAGTAGAATTGTAAGTAACACTAAAGGTTTATACTAGTAATTGCGGGGATTAGCAACTTATGGTGGGACTGTGATAGTATGGCGGACAATCTGACACCTTATGCCCCGTACACACGATCAGAAATTTCGCCAGCAAAAGTCGGATGTGAGCTTTTTGTCAGAAATTCTGACCGTGTGTATGCTCCATTGGACTTTTGCTGGCGGAATTCCAGCCAGCAAAAGATTGAGAGCAGGTTCTATATTTTTCGGTCGGCAAAAGTTCCTATCCGAAAATGCGTTGGTCTGTATGCAATTCGGACGCGCAAAAAATCACGCATGCTCGGGAAACAATTCGGCGCATGCTCGGAAGCATTGAACTTCATTTTCTCGGCTTGTCGTAGTGTTGTACGTCACCGCGTTCTTGACGGTCGAAAGTTCAGAGAACTTTTGTGTGTCCGTATGTATGCAAGGCAAGCTTGAGCGGAATTCCGTCGGGAAAACCATGTAAGTTTTTTCTGACGGAATTTCTGATCGTGTGTTTGGGGCATAACTAATGCTGGCTTGGGGGGTACACTAGCCAACAATGACATCAATATTTACACTAATACAATAATCAGTGCTAATACTATCCCAGATAGCAATGATAACTGTGGCAGTTTTGAATTGTAAGTCTGTTAACTTGCGGCACATTTTCACTGGCAAGTTGTACACTTGCAGAGCACTTGAAGCACAAGTTCTAGTTGTCACTTTTCCAATTTGCAGCAAATCTGCATATCGAATCTCTAGCAAGAGCAAAGTTGCAGTGGTGAGTCTACAGCAAGAGCCCTGCAAGTCTACAGCATTAAATTCAGCCACAGCGACCCCCTGTGGTGGGATGACTATTGCACAACATAACTGAGCCAGAACTTGCAGCAGACATGTAGAATGTTTGCAAAGAAAATTGATCCTGAGTCATGCAATGCGGACTTACTGCAATTGTGCAACAAACTTGTGAAGCCTGGCAAGTCTAGCAATAGCTTAGCAAGTCATTTTCAAACTTGCAGCACAATTGCTTGCTATCTGGGAAACACTGTCACTGTACTAATAGCACTGGCTGGTAAGGGGTTAACATTTAGGGGCGATCAAGGGGTTAAATATGTGCCTAACTGTGTAATGTGTGTGTTATGTGCTGCTTTTACTAAGCAATCTTACTATTTTTTTTCCTTGCTTTGCAGCGAATACAAAAAACTGCAAGATCGCCTGTCACTATTCGGAGCGCTGTATTGTTTACAACACAGAGCTCCCTTTTCCTCAATGATGGAGCCGATCAGCAGGTGCTGGCGGTCAATTATTGGCCGACACCTGCTGATCAGCTTGTGCTGTGACTAATCACAGCACAGCTAGGGTGGTAAGCCGGAAGTGCGTATCAAATGACAGATCCGGTACAGGGAGGCCGCTTTGCCGCCGTAGATGGTCGTTAGGCGGTCGGCAAGCGGTTAAAGCTAAACGCCAAGATAAGCAAATATCATCTAAATCCAGTTATCATGTGATATTTTTCCTTGAATCTTGGAATGCTTTGTGTATTTCTTCCAGATCTGTACAATAATTTCCCCTCTGTGCAGGAGCTTCCTGTAATAAAGACCACTCACTGCTGCTCTCTCTCCTTGTGCAGGGTGAGTGGTCTTGTCTCCGCCCCTCCTGTAGTTTTCTGCAGGCAGCCTAAAGTGGATGGAGCCTGTCAGGCCCCTCCCACAGCTCTGCTCTCTGCACAGGCTATGTACATACCTCACAACTTTTTGAGCTATGAACGAGGGACACCTATAGTAAAAGTATGTAGGCATAGGACACACCCTCTGCCACGCCCCCTTAAAGGAGAATTTAAAAAAAATATATGATTAGTTAAACCCACAAATGCTTTTTTACCACTATTATTGATTTATATTGGCTTTTGAAATGTACAAATACAGCAATTTAGAAATTGGATGGAAGGTTTAGCACTGGGAAACACTTTTTGAAAGATAAAAAGTGCATTTTTTGTACAGCTATATAAATCAGACCAGAATGAGGGACAAATGAGGAGGACAAATCAGGGACAGTCCCTCAAAATCAGGGACAGTTGAGAGCTATGTCTATACCAGACGATATAACTTTCACGCAAACCAAATAATATGCAATTTTTGGAATTTTTTTTGGAATGTAGCAGAATACATTTTGTCCCAAATTCATGAAGAAATTAGATTTTTTTTTATTGGATATGTTTTATAGCAGAAATATATTGTTTTCTTTTTCCAAATGTTTAATTTTTTTCGTTTATATTGCAAAAATTAAAGAACCCAGTGGTGATCAAATACCACCAAAATAAAGCTCTGTTTGTGTGGAAAAAAATGACATAAATTTCATTTGGGCACAGTGTTGCATGACCACGCCAGGTAAAGTAGTGCAGAACAGCAAAAAATGCCCTGGTCATGAAGGGGGTAAAACCTTCCGGAGGTCAATAGGTTAAATGCTGGCTACACTGTGTGGGAATAACAATGGTGAGGGGTCCCGCTGACAGAAAAGACAATGGCTAGGCCGGGCGTCCTGCAGCTGAATGCGGAATGTAGAAATATTCGTTCGGAAATGGCCTGGGAGCACAGGAATAACTGCATGAAAGGCGTTCTCGCAGCGATCGTACCGGTCACGTAAATTAGTAGGTTGAAGGTGAGGGGCCTTTGTGTTTTGCTTTACATAGTTTAGCACCAGAGTTTGCTGGATGTGCACACAACCATTGTTCTGTTGTCAAGGTTTCCATTGTGCCAGTTTCAGTGTTTGGAAAGCCGAGTCTAACATCATAACATAACATATCATAAGCTGACACCAGGTCAACCGCTACTCCATTCATTCATCTCAGTCAATCCCTGCACCATGGGTCCTAGTAATTACCTATCTCCTATTACCAGGAAAGGCCTTATTAGCCATTTACTAGTTTGTTGGTATCCCTGATAACATCCCCCCCCCCCCCCAAAAAAAAAAAAAAGTGGCAGGCCAAAATGTTATCCAAGCAAACTGTACAGGGCTGATTGAGTCCCTACAACATCTGTTTAACCACTTGACATCCGCGCTATGGCCGAATGACGGCCACAGCGCGGACCTGAATTCCCGGGAGGCCGTCATATGATGGCCTCCCCTGTGTACGCGCCCTGCAGGACGTGAGCCTAGCGCGATGTGATCACCGAGTCACTGAGACTCGGGTGATCACCGATCCGAGTAAGGGGCAGGTCCCGGCCCCCTACCATGTGATCAGCTGTCAGCCAATGACAGCTGATCACATGATGTAAACAAAGATCGGTAATCGTTTTTTTTTTCTACTCACGGAAAAAAAAGCCGATCACCAGCTCAGATGCGAGGGACAAAGGTCCCGAAGTGGAAGAGGCACATTTGCCTCATCTGTGCCACCTAACAGTGCCCACAGTACCACCTAACAGTGCCCACAGTGCCACCTAACAGTGCCCACAGTGCCACCTATCAATGCCCACAGGTGCCACCTATCAATGCCCGCAAGTGCCAGCTATCAATGCCCACCAGTAGTGCCAATCAGTGCCACCTAGCAGTGCTGCCTATCAGTGTAATGCCCCGTACACACGGTCGGACTTTGTTCGGACATTCCGACAAAATCCTAGGATTTTTTCCGACGGATGTTGGCTCAAACTTGTCTTGCATACACACGGTCACACAAAGTTGTCGGAAAATCCGATCGTTCTAAACGCGGTGACGTAAAACACGTACGTCGGGACTATAAACGGGGCAGTGGCCAATAGCCTTCATCTCTTTATTTATTCTGAGCATGCGTGGCACTTTGTCCGTCGGATTTGTGTACACACGATCGGAATTTCGGACAACGGATTTTGTTGTCGGAAAATTTTATCTCCTGCTCTCCAACTTTGTGTGTCGGAAAATCTGATGGAAAATGTGTGATGGAGCCCACACACGGTCGGAATTTCCGACAACACGCTCCGATCGGACATTTTCCATCAGAAAATCCGACCGTGTGTACGGGGCATAACTGATCAGTGCCCATTATTGCCACCCATCAGTGCCCATCACTGCCGCCTATCAGTGCCCATCAGTGCTGCCTCATCAGTGTACATCAATGAAGGAGAAAAATTACCTGTTTTAAATTTTTTTATAACACAATACAAAAAAATATATATATATTGTTTTTAAAAATTCAGTCTTTTTACATTTTTTTTTAACAAAAACTAAAAACCGCAGAGGTGATCAAATACCACCAAAAGAAAGCTCTATTTGTGGGGGAAAAATTATTAAAATGTCATTTGGGTACAGTGTTGTATGACCACGCAATTGTCATTCAAAGTGCGTCAGCGCTGAAAGCTGAAAATTGGTCTGGATAGGAGGGGGGTTTAAGTGCCCAGTAAGCAAGTGGTTAAAGCTGAACTCCAGGTTAAGCAAATATGGTATACAGTATATCTCAGAGAACGGTTCTTAGAAGGAATGGCACATCTGCCCAGTTAAATCAAAGATTGGCACATAGAAATTAGCCAATGCGAATGCGCGCACGGGCACAAATGGCCGCGAGGATCCATGTGCGCACATAATGCGTGACAGATTCTGGACTATTTACAGCCAGCAGTATGAGCCATTAGTTGCTGGATGATCTTCAGCTCCCCTTGTGTGCTCCTATTTCTTGTTATCATTGGATTTCCTGTTACTGATCCGAGCTTGCCTTTGACCTATCTTGTCTCCATTCCCAACTTTGACCCTTGGCTTGTTCCAGTGCCCCCGCTTCTGCCTGCTGGTCCGTGGCTTGACCCCTGGCTTGCTCTTCTGACTCCGCTGCTGCCTGATTACCAGTGTATGACCCCGGATGATTCCTGACCCTGCTTGCTGCTTCACTCCTGGCTGACCTTCTGTACATGACTTCTGGCCTGGCTCCTGACTCTTCTCCTGGCTCTCCCTGCCAAGTCTCACCTGGTGCTCCTGAGGGACTCCTGCCAAACAGTGCATCCTGCTCGTCAGCCGCCATCAAGCAGACATCTCTTCATCACCTCAGGCTGTCTCAGCTGGCAACCCCTGCTTCTCTGAGCAAAGCACTCCCTGTTACCACCTTCAGGGGCGCTCTGCGCTTAGTCGCAAGGGAAGCCCTCTCAGCACTTGGGCCTCAGACCAGGTACGTGAGAGTATATCTATTTATCACAGGTATTCTTATTTGAATCTTGGTGTGCTTTGTGTATTTCTTCCAAATCTGTGCAGTGATCTTTCCCTCTGTGCAAGAGCTTCCTGTAATAAAGACCGCTCACTGCTGCTCTCTCTGCTTGTGCAGGGTGGCTGGTCTTGTTTCTGTCCCCTCCTGTAGTTTTCTGCAGGCAGCCTGTAGTGGGTGAGGTCTGCAAAGTCCTTTGTTCTCTACACAGCCTACATACAGCACCGTGATGATGTCACTGCCGCCTGTACAAGGTAATATCTAGGTTTGTAAAGGCATTTAATGCACAAAGTGCATTTATATCCTTTGTGGCTATTGAGAAGTACATTTAAAAGCAGTGGCGTCACTAGGGTTGGTGTCACCCGGTGTGGTAAAACATGGGGGTTGATTTCCTAAAGCTAGGGAGTGCAAAATCTGGTGCAGCTCTGCAGAGAAGCCAATCAGCTTCCAGGTTTTATCGTCAAAGCTTAACTGAACAAGCTGAAGTTAGAAGCTGATTGGCTACCATGCACAGATGAACCAGATTTTCCACGCTCCAGTTTTAGTAAATCAACCCCATGGTGTCACCCCCCCCCCTCCCAAGGCTAGTGCCCAAAGGGCCTGGTAATGGACTGGGGGGGGGGGGACCCATGCTGTTTTTTTCAATGATTTTTATGTATATTGCCGGAATCCGGCAATACATTACAGCAGCGAGCAGTTTTGAATTAATTTTTTCCTTTACAATTGTCATTTTTCTGCTCTCATTCATAAAACAATGTATGGCTGCTATATAAGCAGCCTTACGTAATGTGGGGCGTGGACTTAGCCCCCTTCGCCATGATTGGCCAAAGGCACCTTGCCTTTGGCCAATCATGGCTCTCACAGCAGAGCGTGCTGTGATTGACCAAAGCATGCAGGTCAGGTGCATGCTTTGGCCAATCAGCAGCCGTCAATGCGCTGCGATCTCGCAGTGCATTAACGGTCTCGCCGTTCATTATGGAGCATTCCGCGAGCGCTCAAATTTCCCGTGAACGCCCCATAATATTCGGTATTTAACTTACGTTCGACTCGAACATCGGGCTCATCCCTACTGCTAAGCAGGAGGTCCAGCTGTACTGTCTTATTGCAATCATCAATCCTCTTCTGCCTCCCTATGCAGCGCTGCCGGCTTCTTCTTCTCCCTCTGGTTGCACTGCAGGGGGATTGGTTCTAGCACATACACCGCTTCCATCTGTCCAGGCCCCCCTGTGTGCCCCTTTCCCCCATAGCGCTGCAGAAACACAGTTGGATGTTTCAGGATGGAGAGCGGGGGAAGGGGCCAGTAAATATGTCATTTTCTGGTCCCTTCCTTTCCTGAATGAACACAGTGAGCGATCAATACCAATCACTCATGCGTCCATTCATCACATAGTATTTACTATGCTTCAGTTTGTGAATGAGCAGGAAGACTTGGAGTGCTCTCTATTCATTCATCTGTGCACCTGAGGTTGCAGAGAAATGGACTGATAAATCTATGTCCTTAGTCACTTACAGCCGGGGGGGGGGGGGGGGGGGCTGCCAGGTAGGCTGCAGGGGGCCCTGTGATTTCTAACAGCAGCCCTGCCTCCACCTGCTGCAGCTGCTTTGATTTTCACCAAATTTCATGTAAGAGATTATATGTGGGAGAGTTTCTGTGTGGTTTGGCAATTTATGGGATGGAACCGTAACACCCATATTTAGGGTATAACTTGAGTCCCCTAATCACACCCCCCCCCCCCCCCCCTTTCACAAACACACACATACAAAAAAAATCCAGGGGTCCTTTTCCTGAAAGTTCCTGTAATTTTTTGAACCTTTGGGCTGTGTCATTCGTTGACAGGTAAAAAAAACTCATACTTCCCAGTGGCAACGCACTTGCTCCCGCAGTCCACTGATTGCAGCTGCAATGCTTTGCAAGGTCGAATGCAAAATAAATAAATACATTTTTAGATTTTTTTTTTTTTTTTTACATTTTTTATTAATCCATAGGAGAGCATTTATTTATTTATTTCAAAAAGGTAGAATTGTCCTTAAATGACAGTTTTTGTACCAAGGGTTCAGCTTTAAAAACTGCTACACCAGCAACACATATGATCATTATGAACAATTTTATTGAAAATCAATTAATTTTTACAATGGCGATCACTTGCTTAAGATTTTTTACAGTCATGTAGATATGGTTTGTATTGTCAGGTCTATATCTATGGCCAATCTAAGACCATTACAGCAGTTTACCTTGGTATTACCTTGTTGACTGTTGAGTGATGATTCAAATATCTGGGAAATGGATTGAGCGCCATCTAGTGTTAAAATATATAAAGGTATGTACAAATTCTGTATCTTCTTAGAACCTAAAAAAAAAAGGTGTAGCTTCTGATACCGGATTATAGACTTTTTTTATGAGTCTATGCTTGGCCCCCTCATTCTCCACATATGTTATGGTCGCTACTGTTCGTACATTGACTATGCTGACAGTTCTAATTTGTACTTGATTTTGTTTACTTACAATGTCCTATCAATATTTGAAATCTCAATAAAAAAGATTGAAATAGAACCTAAAAAAGGTATCTTGAGGGTCTTTTACCACCTTTGCAGTTGGGCATGCAAGCTTATTATAAAAATACAGTTCCAACTGTCAAAACTATATACAATGGTCTTAGTAGTAGCTAGTTTTGCACCTTATCGTACAAGTGACCCATCAAGTGCACTGTCTGCATAGAATTTGTCTGTTCTATTTGTGTGGGTTTCTGGAGGGTGTTCCATATTGATCACATCATGCAAACGCATACTGGTAGGTTCAATGGTGCTCATAGGTGTGTGCACAGGGTGTTCCGGTGTGCCTGGGCACACCCTAATCACCCCATGCAGCGCAGATTCCCCCTGCCTTTTATTAGAGTAAATGCTGTAAACTTCTTTAGTAGTGAGAAATTAACATCCTGCACTCTCACACCTCAGATCAGCCCCAATTCATGCACCTTCACACCTCAGACCACTGCCCCCCCTGCTCATCTGCCCCACCACTGTACCCCCCTGCTCATCTGCCCCACCACTGTAACCCCCTGCACATCTACCCCACCACTGTACCCCCCTGCTCATCTGCCCCACCACTGTACCCCCCTCCTCATCTGACCCACCACTGTACCCCCCTGATCATCTGCCCCACCACTGTACCGCCTGCACATCTGTCCCACCATTGTACCCCCTGCTCTTCTGCCCCACCACTGTAACCCCCTGCTCTTCTACCCCACCACTGTAACCCCCTGCTCTTCTGCCCCACCACTGTACCCCCCTGATCATCTGCCCCACCACTGTACCCCCCTGCTCTTCTACCCCACCACTGTAACCCCCTGCACATCTGCCCCACCACTGTAACCCCCTGCTCTTCTACCCCACCACTGTAACCCCCTGCTCTTCTGCCCCACCACTGTACTCCCCTGATCATCTGCCCCACCACTGTACCGCCTGCACATCTGTCCCACCACTGTAACCCCCTGCTCATCTGCCCCACCAATGTACCCCCTTTCTCAACTGCTCCACCAATGTACCCCTTTCTTATTTGCCCCACCACTGTAACCCCCTGCACATCTGCCCCACCACTGTAACCCCCTGCTCTTCTACCCCACCACTGTAACCCCCTGCTCTTCTGCCCCACCACTATACCCCCCTGATCATCTGCCCCACCACTGTACCGCCTGCACATCTGTCCCACCACTGTAACCCCCTGTACATCCGCCTCACCACTGTACCCCTCTGCTCATCTGACCCACCACTGTACCCCCCTGATCATCCGCCCCACCACTGTACCGCCTGCACATCTGTCCCACCATTGTACCCCCTGCTCTTCTGCCCCACCACTGTAACCCCTTGCTCATCTGCCCCACCAATGTACCCCCTTTCTCAACTGCTCCACCAATGTACCCCTTTCTTATCTGCCCCACCACTGTAACCCCCTGCTCTTCTACCCCACCACTGTAACCCCCTGCTCTTCTGCCCCACCACTGTACCACCCTGCTCTTCTGTACCACCACTGTACCACCCTGTTCATCTGCCCCACCAATGTTCCCCCTTTCTCATCTGCCCCACCACTGTACTTACCTGTACATTCTGTTCCCAGAAGCTCAACAGTAATTCCACAAACTGTCACCTGATTGTGGTTTTCTCAATCACAGTGAAGTCTCTTCTTCCTGAGATTGGTAGTGGCAACCAAGCGTGTCATCTTCCTCCAGATGGTGAACGGGGCTAGCAGGACTGTGATTGGCTTTAGCAGTGGCCAATGACAGTCCTCCTCCCTCCTGGAAACAGGGACCGCCCCCCTAGCAGAACTGCACCCAATCTCTTCCCTATCACAAAAGCTGGCGATCGAAGCTACAGCAAAGTTAGAGAACCAATGTTTCCCATCTTTTACAATGTGTAGGGGCACAGTGCCTCCCCCCTCAGTGCAGGGGCGCTGTGGACAATTCTGAAATTGGAATGCATTGGAATGCAAAAAAATATATAATGTTTGGCAGGGTCGGCCCTACCATGGGACCCGATGGAGCGATGGCTCCAGGCGGCACTTTCAGGGGGCTGGCAAATTGCCGCCCGCCAGCCAGCCCGTTTCACTGCGGATCCCACTGTGAGGAGCCCGGTGTTCTGCCGAGAAAGGTCCCCCATCGGATAGTGTCCACCCTGTACTGCGCAGGCGCAGCACTTGCGCAGTATGGAGGACAAAGGAGACGCCAAAAGTCTCCGAACATGAACAGCTGTCCATGAGCTCTACGCGGCGCCTGTGCAATTAAGAGTACATTGTGCCACACGCTCCCGCTGTTAATGTTCGGAGACTTTCGGCGTCTCCTTTGTCCTCCTTACTGCGCAAGCGCTGCCCCTGCGCAGTACAGGGTGGACACTATCCGATGGGGGACAGGAGCGTGCGGGCAGAACAGAGGAAGTCAGTCAGCGGGCGGGGCAGTCGGCTTGTGAGCGGGCTTGCTGGCCAATCAGTGGGCAGGGGGAGCAGACAGATGACATCATCTCTCTGCTGCCTGCCTTTACTCTGGGACACAGCAAGTGGCAATCCGCTACGTGTGGCAGGTGACGTCGTGGCAAGTGACAATTCGCTATGTGTGGCAGGTGACGTTGTGGCACGTGGCAATCCGCTACATGTGGCAGGAGACGTCGTGGCAAGTGAAAATCTGCAACGTGTGGCAGGTGACGTTGTGGCAAGTGACAATCAGCAATGTGTGGCAGGTGACAATCCGCTACCTGTGGCAGGTGACATCGTGGCAAGTGACAATCCACAACTTGTGACAGGTGGCGTCATGGCAACCCGCAATATGTGGCAGGTGGCCTCGTGGCAAGTGACAATTCACAACGCGTGACATTGTGGCATATGACAATCCGCAATGTGTGGCTGGTGACGTTGTGGCAAGTGACAATCTGCAATGTGTGGCAGGTGGCGTTGCGGCAAGTGACAATCCGCAATGTGTGGCAGGTGACAATCCGCTACCTGTGGCAGGTGACATCGTGGCAAGTGACAATCTGCACCGTGTGGCAGGTGGCGTTGTGGCAAGTGACAATCCACAACTTGTGACAGGTGGCGTCATGGCAACCCGCAATGTGTGGCAGGTGGCGTCGTGGCAAGTGACAATTCACAACGCGTGGCATTGTGGCAAGTGACAATCCGCAATGTGTGGCTGGTGACGTTGTGGCAAGTGACAATCTGCAATGTGTGGCAGGTGGCGTTGCGGCAAGTGACAATCCGCAATGTGTGGCAGGTGGCTTTGTGGCAAGTGACAATCCGCAATGTGTGACATCGTGGCAAGTGACAATCCGCAACATGTGGCAAGTGACAAGCCGCATCTGAAGGCAGGTGATGTTGGCAAGTGACACGCTCAGGGCTCACACTGATTCTGCATTATGGTGAGTTGAACTATTTTATTTTCTATGACAATGTAATAATAGGAATATTGCACTTCAATCATTTTTTATGCGATACGGCACTGTGTCGATTTAACTGACAATTGCGCGGTCGTGTGACGTTGCACCCAAACAAAATTTACGTCCTTTTTTTCCCACAAATAGAGCTTTCTTTTGGTGGTATTTGATTGTTATGGAAATGATTAAGAGCTCCAATCGAGCCCAAGGTTATCTGCTGCTGTCTCTAATTTGAAAAGTGTTGATATGCATGCATATAAAAGTAAACACTCTGAGACACGCTCAGCACCGTTACTTTTTACACTTCTAATTTATTCAAGGCGGTGCTAATGTTTTATACACACAAATACGTCATTGCTACGTTAGTCTAATAGGTACATCTCATTGGTTAAGATAGTAAAGAAGATGGAGAATTTTCATAACGAGGTTTGGCTGTCCTTGGTTTTATCTTCAGTTCCGCGTTCTTCTGATGTGTGGGATGTAGGGGGTACCCGCCATCTTGAGAAAATATAGGAACAGAGCAAACCTGTATACTTATATAATGAGTAAGGAGAAAAATATGTATGCACATAAGAAAATAGACATTTTCAGATTACTATTATTATTATCTACATCACATTCCTTCACATGATCACCTCTGCGGTTTTTATTTTTTGTGCTATAAACCAAAATAGCAACAATTTTGAAAAAAAATTTTTTTTTTTTTTTACTTTTTGTTATAATAAACATCCAAAAAAATAAAATAAAAATGTCTTCATCAGTTTAGGCCAATATGTATTCTTCTACATACGTTTGGTATGTCACGCACCAGCCAGCTGGTGCGTAGTGACGTCAGGTCCTGCAGCTCCACCACGCACCAGCTGGCTGGCTTGAGACACGGCTGTGAGTTCTTATCGAATACACCATTTTTTTGGATGCCAGTTGCTTATCATCATATTGGAATAAAGAAACCTTGATTTTAGTACTGCACCATGAAGTTTTCTTTCTATCTTTCATAATACGCTCCACGAGCGATCTTACCCTGACAAGGGTCCCACGAAGCATACTGCAGCAGTTGGAGAGTTGCCTTTGGAGGAGAGGATTCGGATATCGGATGAACGTGTGAACACACCGTCCCTGGCTGATTGATCCCTCCTGTGTATGCCTATATGATCTCTATAATCTGAGATCCAACAGATCTGGTAAGCGGCCCTTTGGTCTTTAAAATCACTCTTTTGGCTGTTGTCTGGCTGCCCTTTTTGCGGGCTGAATAGAGCAATCGTTACACCTTCTGAAGAGTCCAATTTCAATGGATTTACACGGATTGATATCTGTTATGGACTATTAACTATATTGTGGCACTATTTGTGTTTTTTTTTCATTCCTACACATATGTGGTTTTTATACATTTATTTATATTATTTTGGTTGCGCATCTAAATTTGTTACACATATCTATTAGCTGAATATTCAGGTTTTCTAGTTGCAGCACCAGTTTCTTCCTTTTTAATGTTTTTTATCAACAAATATACTTAATTTTGTTTTACCGCTTTTTACCAACACATATATTTTTAAATATAAGTATATGCACATATATTAGAGGGTTTCGCAGATATTCCACCATATATAATGTATAGAGCCATGACAGGTCCTCTTTATACTCCTATGCATGTATAGAGCCTAGACAGGTTCTCTTTCTACCCCTATATACATGATAGAGCCATGACAGGTCCTCTTTATACTTCTATATACATGTATAGAGCCATGACAGGTCCTCTTTATACTCCTTTATACATGTATAGAGCCATTACCGGTCCTCTTTATACTCCTACATACATGTATAGAGCCATGACAGGTCCTCTTTATACTTCTATATACATGTATAGAGCCATGACAGGTCCTCTTTATACTCCTACATACATGTATAGAGCCATGACAGGTCCTCTTTATACTCCTACATACATGTATAGAGCCATGACAGATCCTCTTTATACTTCTATATACATGTATAGAGCCATGACAGGTCCTCTTTATACTCCTATATACATGTATAGAGCCATGACAGGTCCTCTTTATACTCCTACATACATGTATAGAGCCATGGCAGGTCCTCTTTATACTCCTTTATACATGTATAGACCCATGACAGGCCCTCTTTATACTTCTATATACATGTATAGAGCCATGACAGGTCCTCTTTATACTTCTATATACACGTATAATGCCATGACCGGTCCTGTTTATACTATACATGAATAGAGCCATAACAGGTCCTTTTTATAGAGCCATGAGAGGTCCTCTTTATATTCCTATACACATGTATAGAGCCATGATAAATCCTCATTATACTCCTACATACATGTATAGAGCAATGACAGGTCCTCTTTATACTCCTATACATGTAAACAACCATGACAGGTCCTCTTTATACTCCTATATAATGTATAAAGCCATGACAGGTCCTCTTTATACTTATATATACACGTATAGTGCCATAACAGGTCCTCTTTATACTCCTGTATACATGTATAGAGCCATGACAGGTCCACTTTAGTTATCATAATATTTGTGGGCGTGATATTTTCTTTTTTTTTGTTTTTTGGGGGGGGTAGCATTTCATTCTTGGTACCAGGCAGCACAGTGTCTTGGGCCGGCACTGATGTTTGGGAGTTCTAAGTAATTTTCTAGCAGATTTTTACATGTATGAGAGAAATGTCAGACTTGGCCTTGGGTTCAAGTGGTTAAGACCCTCTTACTTTTAAAGCACAATTTGTCCAAACCCACCATTCAGCATGGCACAATAAGGGCACTGCAATTAGCCCCACCCATTCCCCCACTCCTATTCTCAGGAATACCGATTTTATATACTTCCCAGGTATGGTTATGGCCTTGGCAACCAAATACTGACACCCTATAATAACAGAGCTAGAAATTGTCATTGGTTGCTATGGGAAACCTGACCATTGTCCTAAGTCATGCCTTACAACAGGGGTCCAACGTGAAGTTATGAAAACAACAACGGGGAAGGCGCAAACACCTGGTGCATTACCTGAGAATTATTAGTTTTCTATTCAAAGGCAATGGAACCAAAAAAATGCATACTCACAAAAGTGCAGTGTAAACCAACATGTGAGTCGGAAGATGCCATATGGTGCAAGGTACACATACTCCAACAACCTCCCGTGTACTAGCAAGCCGACGCATTTCAGGGGTGCACCCCATTCCTTTTTTTCTCGGGTAATGCACCAGGAACTCCTTTCCCTTTGTTGTATTTGTAGTTTCACATTGGATTACCCGTGTATGTGAAGTGTCGCCTGTATAGCCATCTATCTGTGGATGACCTCAAAGCGTTGGGAGTGATTGCATTTCTTTTCCTATTAGAACAGGGGTAGGCAACCTTTGAGAGGTGGAGATCTATCTGAGCATGATAGAAATCAAATATCACTGGGGGTCGGCTTCCTTTTTCACCCACAGTTTACTAGGCTTCAGTTATGAGTGAACACAGTGCACGATCACTACCATTCACTCGTGGTGTTCATTCAGAAAAGGAGTGGGCTGGTAAATGACACTTACCAGCCCCTTCCCCTGCTCTCCATCCTGAAAGGATCCCTCACAGCAGCTGGAAGGAGGGAAAGGAGGGGAACCGAGCAGCACTGCGAAGGTGTGGGAGGGACCAGGGGAGCATCGAAGGGGGCCCAGGCTGCAGATGGAAGGGGAACCTGGACAGGAGGGGCGGTGGGGGTGGCATTTACTGGAACTGACCCCCTTTATTTTTCCTCCTGCAGCTGCTGAATGCCATCAAGAGAAGCCAACTTTCAGCTTCTGCAGGAGGAAAGTACAGTGGTTGGATTCCAGTGAATGCCGCCCCCACTCCTGTCTGGGGGTCGGCAAGGAAGGATTGCGATGTACCCGTCACCTGCCCATGATCGACAGGTAGATCGCAAACACCTGGGTTGCGCACCCCTGATATATATATATATATATATATATATATATCTTCTACATCAGCCCTCAAAAATTCCACTTGCTCACTCGCATCCAGGGCCGGACTGGCCTACCGGGATATTTCCCGGTAGGCCGCCTGCCGTGGGGCCGCTTTGAGTTGCGGCTGCAGTGCTCCCCTCTCTCCTGCTTCTGTGTGTCACGGAGCTGGCTGGGTCTGTGTTTGGCCGCGGCACTGTAACACGGTCCCGCCCCCCTAGACTGGCTTGTGTGATAGTAGATAGAATCAGTGTTCCGCCTATCACACGAGCCGGTGTAGGGGGGGCTGGACCATGTTACAGCGGCGCCGCCGAACACAGACCCAGCCAGCTCCGTGAGCCACATGAGTAGATGCCCGCCCGTACAGTCCGCCCTGTGTGCCTGGATAGGAGGATCAGCGGGGGGCCGCATATAGAGGAAATGAGCTTTCTATATTCCTCCATGCAGCCACTGAATGCTTGCAGGAGGGAGAGGAGGAGAATCAAGCATTCAGCGGCTGCATAGAGGAATATAGAAAGCTCATTTCCTGTATATGCGGCCCCCCTGCCGATCCTCCTATCCAACTTCTTTTACTGGCCCCCCCCCCCCGTTCTCCTTGTGCTCCCTGGCCCCCCCCATGCTCTCCTCCCCTCACCACACTCTCCAGCCCCCCCCCCCCACAGTTCTCTCCACCCCTGTTCTTTCTTCCCCCCCACCACACTCTCCAGCTCTCCCCATCCTTCTCTAGCCACCATTCCAGTGCTCTCCACTCCCCCCAGTGCTCTCCAGCTCTCCCCATCACTCTCCAGCCCCCACCCCAGTGCTCTCCGCCCCCCACAGTGCTCTCAAGGCCCCACATTCTCCCCACCCCTGTTCTTTCTGCCCCCCCAATGCTCTCAAGCTCCACCCATCGCTCTCCAGCCCCCCCAGTGCTCTTTGCCCCCCGTACTCTCCACCCCTGTTCTTTTTGGCTCCCCCCCAGAACTCTCTGCTCCCTACCCCTGTACTCTCCACTCCCCCCCCCTGCATTTTGCCCCCACCCATGTGCTCTCCAACCCCGCCAGTGTTCTCCGTCCCCCATAGTGCTCTCCAGTCCCCCGTGCTTTCCACCCCTGTTCTTTCTGGCCCCCACTGGTGCTCTCAAGCTCCCCCCATTGCTCTCCACTCCCCCCTGCTCTTTGTACCCCCCAGTGCTCTCCACCCCTGTTTTTCTGCCCCCCCCCCCAGTGCTCTTCGCCACCCCACACTCTTAGCCACCCCAGTGCTCTCCACCCCTGTTCTTTTTGGACCCCCAGTGCTCTCAAGTCCCCCCCCCAGCACTCTCCGCTCCCCACCCCTGTGATCTCCACTCCCCCTTGCTCTTTGCCCCCACCCATGTGCTCTCTAACCCCACCAGTACTCTCTGCTCCCCCTTCTTTCCAGCTCCCACCCAGTGCTCTCCACTTCCCCAGGACCAGAGGACAGGCTGACTGGGGCCGGAAAATGAGGATGGCTGAAGGTGCAGGTGGCCAGGGACCACTCCATCTCACAGCAAACAGATCCTCTGGAAGGAGCACTGTCCCCATCCAAAACAAGAACAGACCCTGCCTGCTGCTGGCCATTATAGATATCCTGCTGGCATGCAAGGTACCTTCCCGAGCATCAACAACACACCTTCCCACAGACAGGGACTGCAGACTGGGCCATGGGGCACAGGAGGGGCTGCAATGATGGGCACAGTGAAGCTGCATTCCTTGGCACAGTGAGACTGCATTCACGGCACAGTAAAGCTGTATTGATGGGCACAGTGAGGCTGCATTGATGGGCACAGTGAGGCTGCAATGATGGGCACAGTGAGGCTGCAATGATGGGCACAGTGAGGCTGCAATGATGGGCACAGTGAGGCAGCAATGGTGGGCACAGTGAGGCTGCATTCATGGGCACAGTGAGACTGCATTCACGGGCAGAGTAAAGCTGCATTTGATGAGTACAGTGAGGCTGCATTTGATGAGCACAGTGAGGCTGCATTGATGGGCACAGTGAGGCTGCATTTGATGGGCACTGGTGAGGCTGCATTTGATGGGCACTGGTGAGGCTGCATTTGATGGGCACTGGTGAGGCTGCATTGAGCTCCTGTATCATGTCTGCAGTCTCTGACCATCTCCTGTATCATGTCTGCAGTCTCTGAGGAAGACTGGAGAGGAGTCAAGAGTGGGAGCACCGCCGGGATGGGGGTAATGAGAGAAGTCAGACAAGTGTGGACTGTGGAGAGGAGACTATAGGAAAAAACCAGAGCCACCGAGCGGGAGCCGACTGACTGAGCCCTGCACGGTGCACCTGAGAGGAGGTCAGTGACAGCACCACTAGGCCAGTCTGAAGGGGGGGTCACTGATGTAAGGGGGGGGTGAATACGATAATGTAAGGGGGCACTGATATAAAGCACAGCCTTATATCAGTAACCCACCCCCCCTTACCTTAGTGTATTCTTTCTGCGGAAGGTGGTCCCCCCCCCCTCCCACGTTCTGAGTTCTTGGGGTCCCCCTTGATGATTGATCACTTACCACTTTTAACTGCAATTTGCTTTTATATATAAAGCCCTATGTGATTTCATATCTGTCTTATCTATATATAATACACTCTTCAAATGTGCATTTTATGGTTTTCCCTCTCATGAACAAGAAATCAATGACGTTATGCTGTTGCGCTGGTTTATTAATGCTGTTGCTGTGGTATAATAATGCTGTGGGGCTGGTATGAAATTTTTTCCAAGGCTGGATGTTATTCCCAGTCTGGCCCTGCTCGCATCTTGCGAGTGGATTTTGGGGGCTGGCGAGAATGGTTACCTTGGAGCAGGGGGGAGTGCACCGGCCATCACAGAGGAGAAGGAGAAGAAAGGAGAGCCGCCGGCTGGATGATCAGAGTGCAGGGGAACATAACAGCTTTCATTTCAATAGCTGTGTGATCCCCCGCTGCGTGCCGTCACATACAGCCCCTCCTCTTTTTCCAGGACTTTGATAGACAGATCACCCATCCAATCCTAAGACGGGTGATGTGTATTAAAGTTCCCCAGACAAGGGCAGGGGCTTATGTGACGGTGCACGGCGGGGGAACACACAGCTATTGAAATGAAAGCCGTTATTGTTCCCTGCTCTGATTATCCGGCCGGTGGCTCCCCTCTGCTGCATGGTGGGCACAGGCTGCATTGGGCACAGGCTTCATGGTAGACACAAGCTGCATGCTAGGCACAGGTTGCATTGGTGGGCACAGGCTACATTGATGGACACAAGCTGCATTGGTGGGCACAGGCGGACACAGGCTGCATTGGTGGGCACGGATAAAGTTGTTAATATTTTTATAACCTAATTCTGCATAAAACATTTAAGTGTCATTTCATTCGATAATTTATGAGGGCGGGTTTAGGGGTGGGGCAGGGGTTGGGCGGGGCAACTGGTGGCGAGTAACCCTTGAGGCTAGTAGCTCAGGACTTGAAATTTTGGGCCCTGATCTACATCAAATTCTTCATTATTAGGAGAAACACATCAGAAGCTGCATAACAATGCCTGTGTGTGTCTAATATATAGCGTTTATGAAAGTAAATGATTGGACTTATTTACAGGGAAAACAGAGACGAGACTCCCAATCCCTAAAGGTAGAACAAAAGTGAAGAGAGAGATAATGCTCTCTCTGATATAGTGGGATTTTGGAGGGAGATAATGTGTCTGTTAAAGGTGAGCCGATTCAGCAATGGTTAATATAAAAGTATACATTTGATTTGAAAATATTAAAAATATATACATTACAGAAATAGCAATCAAATGTCAGGATGACCATACAATTGCTTGTGTTCAGAAATCATTTGTGATCAGCCAGCCAACATGTTTCGCATATACTTTGCTTCGTCAGGGCATAAAGGACATCACTGATTTTCTCTAGATTGTATATAAAATATAAGTAATTATTAAAATTATAAATGCATCATGGCCATAAGCAAATAAAGACCATAATACATAATGCATGACAAGAAAATAGTTGTGCTCACCTAGTCTATTGCAAATCGGAAGAACAAAAAAGCAGCCACCTCTACTGCCAGATGCCCCCTAGTACATCACCCGGAGCAAAAGACCCATGGGTGCCAGATCCCGATGGGTAGTGCCGACAGGGGAACTGGACCGTGCAGAGTAATGGGCAGAGGTCTGGCAAAAAATATGATAAAGGGGAAATTACTTAATTATTGTTTTTTTACAAAGAAAAAATAAAAATATGTATAGAGAATGTGTAAACACAAGAAGGATACTGTGTCAATTGCCTCACATTATAGTGTCAATGGGCAATAACATAAGGGGTAGACTAAAAAGTTTACCCTCCTATGTGGCAGTATGCTATAAATAATGTCAAGATATATAGAGGTCGACATCAAATATCAAGCATCACTAAACTAGTTTTGATGATAGAGATAAAGTACAACATTTTTATTTTTAAAAACTCAATGATCAGAATATAAAAATGAAAAAGATGGCTTAGACCTTTTGGCAATTGTTACATCTTTTTCATTTTTATATTCTGATCATTGAGTTTTTAAAAATAAAAATGTGGATCCTTTCTCACTCCTTTTCTTCCCTGGGTAGATATTGACCCTGAACCTTTCCCTTGGGTTCCGCTTGGCCAGTTCTTGTGTGCAGCTCAGTGTCTGTTTTTCAATTGGCTCAGACATCAGTGTGCAGGTAATATACCGGTTGGTGGGTAAAATTCGGATGGGCATTGGCACATTTTTCTGTATTTTTTCATATTGCCTTTAAATTAATTGTATTTTGTTCCTACGCAGTAATACATCTAGCTCTGTCTCTCAACAAACATCTCCTAAGGAAGCCCTAGTGGCCAAAACATGTCGGGATACTACTGCTGAAAGACCTCTGTTCATCTGTTCACTAGATGTATATCCATATTTGCGTAATGTCTGTTTAAACCAATATTTCTACTGTTTTTAAATATTTGTTTGTTCTCTATGTAATACATTTTGATAATGTTTATACTGTTGGTGTATTACCAGTTTATTCTATATACCAGGCACCCTTAAAGTCCCACCAAATTCTCTCCCTTACATACATACCCATATCTCCTTTGTTTTCTCACCCCAAGTATATTTGGCGATATATAATACGATTTAGGAACCTTACAAAGCCATAGATATATCTATATCTCCTCGTCCTTCCTATACCCACTTTACAAGGTAAAGTTTGGATATACTCACCTCATCTAGGGTCTTAGCTTGGGGGCCATACTTATTAAACAGCATCTATCTATGCATGTTCCCCACTTTGTTCTTGCAGTGTATAACTATTGCTGTAAGAGAACCTCCCTGCCATGATTTAGTTCCAACCCTGAGAGGACCTGACTCAGATGTTCTGCATTTGTTGTCACAGTGCGTCATAACATACATCTATGTAAACACTGTTTGTGCTTTACAAAGTTTTTACACTATTTCAATATACTACCTCTACTGTTTTTTTGTCAGACGGAGGACTATGTGCCCCTGACGCCTTCATGCCCTCCTCCTCCTGTATACAGGTGACCCCTCCATGCCCTTCTCCCTACTGTACACAGGTGACCCCTCCATGCCCCCTTCTACTGTACACAGGTGACGCCTCCATGCCCTCCTCCCCCTGTACACAGGTGACCCCTCCATGCTGTACACAGGTGACGCCTCCATGCCCTCCTCCCCCTGTACACAGGTGACCCCTCCATGCTGTACACAGGTGATGCCTCCATGCCCCCTACTACTGTACACAGGTGACGCCTTCATGCCCTCCTCCCCCTGTACACAGGTGACCCCTCCATGCCCCCTTCTACTGTACACAGGTGACGCCTCCATGCCCCCTTCTACTGTACACAGGTGACCCCTCCATGCCCCCTTCTACTGTACACAGGTGACGCCTCCATGCCCTCCTCCCCCTGTACACAGGTGACCCCTCCATGCTGTACACAGGTGACGCCTCCATGCCCTCCTCCCCTGTACACAGGTGACGCCTCCATGCCCCCTTCTACTGTACACAGGTGACCCCTCCATGCCCCCTTCTACTGTACACAGGTGACCCCTCCATGCCCCCTTCTACTGTACACAGGTGACGCCTCCATGCCCTCCTCCCCCTGTACACAGGTGACCCCTACATGCTGTACACAGGTGACGCCTCCATGCCCTCCTCCCCTGTACACAGGTAACCCATCCATGCTACACACAGGTGACCCCTCCATGCCCCCTTCTACTGTACACAGGTGACGCCTCCATGCCCTCCTCCCCCTGTACACAGGTGACCCCTACATGCTGTACACAGGTGACGCCTCCATGCCCTCCTCCCCCTGTACACAGGTAACCCATCCATGCTACACACAGGTGACCCCTCCATGCACCCTCCCTACTGTACACAGGTGACGCCTCCATGCCCTCCTCCCCCTGTACACAGGTGACGCCTCCATGCCCTCCTCACCCTGTACACAGGTGACCCCTCCATGCTGTACACAGGTGACGCCTCCATGCCCTCCTCCCCCTGTACACAGGTGACCCCTTAATGCTGTACACAGGTGACGCCTCCATGCCCTCCTCCCCCTGTACACAGGTGACCCCTCCATGCTGTACACAGGTGACGCCTCCATGCCCTCCTCCCCCTGTACACAGGTGACCCCTTAATGCTGTACACAGGTGACGCCTCCATGCCCTCCTCCCCCTGTACACAGGTGACCCCTCCATGCTGTACACAGGTGACGCCTCCATGCCCCCTACTACTGTACACAGGTGACGCCTCCATGCCCCCTACTACTGTACACAGGTGACGCCCTCCTCTCCCTGTACACAGGTGACCCCTACATGCACCCTCCCTACTGTACACAGGTGACGCCTCCATGCCTTCTCCTACTGTACACAGGTGACCCCTACATGCACCCTCCCTACTGTACACAGGTGAAGCCTCCATGCCCCCTCCTACTGTACACAGGTGACCCCTACATGCCCCCTCCTACTGTACACAGGTGACGCCTCCATGCCCTCCTCCCCCTGTACACAGGTGACCCCTCCATGCCCTCCTCCCCCTGTACACAGGTGACCCATCCATGCACCCTCCTCCCCCTGTACACAGGTGACCCATCCATGCACCCTCCTCCCCCTGTACACAGATGACCCCTCCATGCCCTCCTCCCCCTGTACACAGGTGACCCCTCCTACTGTACACAGGTGACGCCTCCATGCCCTCCTCCCCCTGTACACAGGTGACCCCTCCATGCTGTACACAGGTGACGCCTCCATGCCCTCCTCCCCCTGTACACAGGTGACCCCTCCATGCTGTACACAGGTGATGCCTCTATGCCCCCTCCCTGCTGTACACAGGTGACCCCTTCATGCCCTCCTCCCCATACCATACTTTTTGAGATGAGAATGAGGGACACCTATCAGCATAGGTATGCAGGCATAGGACACACCCCTTGCCACACCCCCTTAAAGGAGAATTGTACAAAAAAACAAGATTGTTTAAACCCAGGAGTGCTTTTTTTTTTTTTTTACCACTACTATTCCTTTATATTGGAATTTACAAATGCAGCAATTTAGAAATCAGATGAAAGGTTTAGCGCTGGAAAACACTTTTTGAAAGATAAAAAGTGCATTTTATATACATCTATATAGATCAGACCAAAATGAGGAGGAAAGAGGGACAGAGGGACGTTGTTCCAAATCAGGGACAGTTGGGAGCTATGCCTCTCTGCTGTATACAGGTGACCCATTCATGCCCTCCTCCCTGCTGTATACAGGTGACCCATTCATGCCCCCCTCCCTGCTGTATACAGGTGACCCCTCCATGCCCCCCTCCCTGCTGTATACAGGTGACCCATTCATGCCCTCCTCCCTGCTGTATACAGGTGACCCATTCATGCCCCCCTCCCTGCTGTATACAGGTGACCCCTCCATGCCCCCCTCCCTGCTGTATACAGGTGACCCCTCATGCCCCCCTCCCTGCTGTATACAGGTGACCCATTCATGCCCTCCTCCCTGCTGTATACAAGTGACCCCTCCATGCTGTATACAGGTGACCCCTCCCTGCTCTACACTGGTGACCCCTCCATGCCCCCCTCCCTGCTGTACACAGGTGACCCTTCCATGCCCCCTCCCTGCTGTATACAGGTGACCCCTCCATGCCCCTTCCTACTGTACACAGGTGACCCCCTCCCTGCTGTATACAGGTGACCCCTCCATGCCCCCCTCCCTGCTGTATACAGGTGACCCCTCCATGCCCGACGTTCTTGTGCCTCCATCCTGCCATCACACACTGGCACTGGCAGCATTGGTATCCTCCCGCGGGAAGGGTTCCCTTCACTCATTGGCTCCCCGGAAAGGTTCCTGTTTCTGATTGGCAGATTGCCAGGCATGCCTCTAGGTGATTGGGTGCCAGGCCGGGTAGCGCTGTGCTGTGATTGGTCTGGTTGGATGCCGGGTTCGCGGCGTGTCTGGTGTGCTGAGCTCAGTGTGTCGGCTGCTGCTTGCGGGGAGAGAGTGAGTGTGAGATATGGGGGGGATGGGGGGACCACAGGGGACTTGTACTGAGGACTTATAGGGGGGGGACACTTACTGCATATTAGAGAAGGGGCAGGGGGGAGAACAAAGGGGGACTTGTATTGACTTTTATGGGGGGGGGTGACTACAGGGGGGCGGCGGGAAATTATTTGGGGACTTGTATTAGAGTAAAGAGACATAATTATTTTATTTATTTGGGGGGGGGACTTTAGACATTGATCCTCTATTGTTATATACAGGGAGGGGTGTCTGTACACCGGAGGTGATGTAGAGAGTATACATGAGAGGGAGATCTTTGTAAAGTACAGATGGTGATATATCTGGGGGGGGGATTGGTGATCTACACTATATTACCAAAAGTATTGGGACGCCTGCCTTTACACACACATGAACTTTAATGACATCCCAGTCTTAGTCTGTAGGATTCAATATTGAGTTGGCCCGCTCTTTGCAGCTATAACAGCTTCATCTCTACTGGGAAGGCTGTCCACAAGGTTTAGGAGTGTGTCTATGAGAATGTTTGACCATTCTTCTAGAAGCCCATTTGTGAGGTCAGGCAATGATGTTGGACGAGAAGGTCTGGCTCACAGTCTCCACTTTAATTCATCCCAAAGGTGTTCTATCGGGTTGAGGTCAGGACAGTCTGGGGTGGAGGAACTTGACTGGCCTGCACAGAGTCCTGACCTCAACCCGATAGAACACCTTTGCAATGATTTGGAGCAGAGACTGTGATCCAGGCCTTCTCATCCACATCAGTGCCTGACCTCACAAATGCGCTTCTGGAAGAATGGTCAAACATTCCCATAGACACACTCCTAAACCTTGTGGACAGCCTTCCCAGAAGAGTTGAAGCTGTTATAGGTGCAAAGGGTGGGCCAACTCAATATTGAACCCTACGGACTAAGACTGGGATGTCATTAAAGTTCATGTGTGTGTAAAGGCAGGCGTCCCAATACTTTTGCCAATATAGTGTATTAGGGTAGGGTGATATTATATACAGGTGAGGTGTATTAGAGGGGTGATATATAAGGTTAGGGTGTATTAGAGGGGTGATATATAAGAGTAGGGTGTATTAGAGGGGTGATATATAAGGGTAGGGTGTATTAGAGGGGTGATATATAAGGGTGAGGTGTATTAGAGGGGTGATATATTAGGGTGAGGTGTATTAGAGGGGTGATATATAAGGGTAGGGTGTATTAGAGGGGTGATATATAAGGGTAGGGTGTATTAGAGGGGTGATATATAAGGGTAGGGTGTATTAGAGGGGTGATATATAAGGGTGAGGTGTATTAGAGGGGTGATATATAAGGGTGAGGTGTATTAGAGGGGTGATATATAAGGGTGAGGTGTATTAGAGGGGTGATATATAAGGGTGAGGTGTATTAGAGGGGTGATATATAAGGGTAGGGTGTATTAGAGGGGTGATATATAAGGGTGAGGTGTATTAGAGGGGTGATATATAAGGGTGAGGTGTATTAGAGGGGTGATATATAAGGGTAGGGTGTATTAGAGGGGTGATATATAAGGGTAGGGTGTATTAGAGGGGTGATGTATAAGAGTAGGGTGTATTAGAGGGGTGATATATAAGGGTGAGGTGTAATAGAGGGGTGATATATAAGAGTAGGGTGTATTAGAGGGGTGATATATAAGGGTAGGGTGTATTCGAGAGGTGATATATAAGGGTAGGGTGTATTAGAGGGGTGATATATAAGGGTAGGGTGTATTAGAGGGGTGATATATAAGGGTGGGGTGTATTAGAGGGGTGATATATAAGGGTGAGGTGTATTAGAGGGGTGATATATAAGGGTAGGGTGTATTAGAGGGGTGATATATAAGGGTAGGGTGTATTAGAGGGGTGATATATAAGGGTGAGGTGTATTAGAGGGGTGATATATAAGGGTGGGGTGTATTAGAGGGGTGATATATAAGGGTGAGGTGTATTAGAGGGGTGATATATAAGAGTAGGGTGTATTAGAGGGGTGATATATAAGGGTAGGGTGTATTCGAGAGGTGATATATAAGGGTAGGGTGTATTAGAGGGGTGATATATAAGGGTGGGGTGTATTAGAGGGGTGATATATAAAAGTGGGGTGTATTCGAGGGGTGATGTATAAGAGTAGGGTGTATTAGAGGGGTGATACATAAGGGTAGGGTGTATTAGAGGGGTGATATATAAGGGTAGGGTGTATTCGAGAGGTGATATATAAGGGTAGGGTGTATTAGAGGGGTGATATATAAGGGTAGGGTGTATTAGAGGGGTGATATATAATGGTGGGGTGTATTAGAGGGGTGATATATAAGGGTGAGGTGTATTAGAGGGGTGATATATAAGAGTAGGGTGTATTAGAGGGGTGATATATAAGGGTAGGGTGTATTCGAGAGGTGATATATAAGGGTAGGGTGTATTAGAGGGGTGATATATAAGGGTGGGGTGTATTAGAGGGGTGATATATAAGGGTAGGGTGTATTAGAGGGGTGATATATAAAAGTGGGGTGTATTCGAGGGGTGATGTATAAGAGTAGGGTGTATTAGAGGGGTGATACATAAGGGTAGGGTGTATTAGAGGGGTGATATATAAGGGTAGGGTGTATTCGAGAGGTGATATATAAGGGTAGGGTGTATTAGAGGGGTGATATATAAGGGTAGGGTGTATTCGAGAGGTGATATATAAGGGTAGGGTGTATTAGAGGGGTGATATATAAGGGTAGGGTGTATTAGAGGGGTGATACATAAGGGTAGGGTGTATTAGAGGGGTGATATATAAGGGTAGGGTGTATTAGAGGGGTGATCTATAAGGGTGGGGTGTATTCAAGGGGTGATGTATAAGAGTAGGGTGTATTAGACGGGTGATATATAAGGGTGGGGTTTATTAGAGGGGTGATATATAAGGGTGGGGTGGGTTAGAGGAGTGATGTATAAGGGTAGGGTGTATTAGAGGGGTGATATATAAGGGTAGGGTGTATTAGAGGGGTGATATATAAGGGTGAGGTGTATTAGAGGGGTGATGTATAAGAGTAGGGTGTATTAGAGGGGTGATATATAAGGGTGAGGTGTATTAGAGGGGTGATGTATAAGAGTAGGGTGTATTAGAGGGGTGATATATAAGGGTGAGGTGTATTAGAGGGGTGATATATAAGAGTAGGGTGTATTAGAGGGGTGATATATAAGAGTAGGGTGTATTAGAGGGGTGATATATAAGAGTAGGGTGTATTAGGGGGATGATATATAAGGGTGAGGTGTATTAGAAGGGTGATATATAAGGGTGAGATGTATTAGAGGGGTGATGTATAAGAGTAGGGTGTATTAGAGGGGTGATATATAAGGGTGAGGTGTATTAGAGGGGTGATATATAAGGGTGAGGTGTATTAGAGGGGTGATATATAAGAGTAGGGTGTATTCGAGGGGTGATGTATAAGAGTAGGGTGTATTAGAGGGGTGATATATAAGGGTGAGGGGTGATGTATAAGAGTAGGGTGTATTAGAGGGGTGATATATAAGGGTGGGGTGTATTCGAGGGGTGATATATATGAGTAGGGTGTATTAGAAGGGTGATATATAAGGGTGGGGTGTATTAGAGGGGTGATATATAAGGGTGAGGTGTATTAGAGGGGTGATATATAAGGGTAGGGTGTATTAGAGGGGTGATATATAAGGGTGAGGTGTATTAGAGGGGTGATATATAGGAGTAGGGTGTATTAGATGGGTGATATATAAGGGTGAGGTGTATTAGAGGGGTGATATATAGGAGTAGGGTGTATTAGAGGGGTGATGTATAAGGGTGAGGTGTATTAGAGGGGTGATATATAAGGGTGAGGTGTATTAGAGGGGTGATATATAAGGGTGAGGTGTATTAGAGGGGTGATGTATAAGAGTAGGGTGTATTAGAGGGGTGATATATAAGGGTGAGGTGTATTAGAGGGGTGATATATAAGGGTGAGGTGTATTAGATGGGTGATATATAAGGGTGAGGTGTATTAGAGGGGTGATATATAAGGGTGAGGTGTATTAGAGGGGTGATGTATAAGAGTAGGGTGTATTAGAGGGGTGATATATAAGGGTGAGGTGTATTAGAGGGGTGATATATAAGGGTGAGGTGTATTAGAGGGGTGATATATAAGGGTAGGGTGTATTAGAGGGGTGATATATAAGGGTAGGGTGTATTAGAGGGGTGATATATAAGGGTAGGGTGTATTAGAGGGGTGATATATAAGGGTGGGGTGTATTAGAGGGGTGATATATAAGGGTAGGGTGTATTAGAGGGGTGATATATAAGGGTGAGGTGTATTAGAGGGGTGATGTATAAGAGTAGGGTGTATTAGAGGGGTGATATATAAGGGTGAGGTGTATTAGAGGGGTGATATATAAGGGTGAGGTGTATTAGAGGGGTGATATATAAGGGTAGGGTGTATTAGAGGGGTGATATATAAGGGTAGGGTGTATTAGAGGGGTGATATATAAGGGTAGGGTGTATTAGAGGGGTGATATATAAGGGTGGGGTGTATTAGAGGGGTGATATATAAGGGTAGGGTGTATTAGAGGGGTGATATATAAGGGTAGGGTGTATTAGAGGGGTGATAAATAAGGGTGGGGTGATATATAAGGGTGAGGTGTATTAGAGGGGTGATATATAAGGGTGAGGTGTATTAGAGGTGTGATATATAAGGGTGAGGTGTATTAGAGGGGTGATGTATAAGAGTAGGGTGTATTAGAGGGGTGATATATAAGGGTGAGGTGTATTAGAGGGGTGATATATAAGGGTAGGGTGTATTAGAGGGGTGATATATAAGGGTGAGGTGTATTAGAGGGGTGGTGTATTAGAGGGGTGGTCTTAAATACAAGTGAGATGGAGGGGCGATGCCACATAAAGGTCGGATGTATTCTATTGGTGATGTTATATACAGGTAGGGGGATGTGATGTGGAAGTGAACAATACCAGCTGGGAGTGTCTTAGCAACATCCTACCAACTAGGCATGTCGGGATGATGCAATCTCTGGGAGTTTTTTAGTCAGGCTTCGGGAGGGTATGGAAATGGTTTTCACGTATAGCAAGGACATTATCCAACTCTGGTTAAGGCTGCAGAATTTGTTTTTGGCTCCATACACACTAGCTTTAAAAAAAAAAGCCGCCAGTGCTCTTGGCAGAAAAAAAATCAAATTTTGTGTGTTTTTTGTGGTAGAGTTTAGAAGATTTTAGCGGTTTTTCTTTTTTCTGACAGAAAAATGCTCTAAAAATAGAAGGGTCTTTTTTTTTTTTTTTTGCCTCTAAACACTGAGCAGAAAAAACTGCCTCTAGACTCCCTAATGTGGAGGGACACATGGGATAAGATTAGTTGCATCCACAGACAAACCGCTAACCTCTAGGAGTTTTTTCCAAGCCAGTGTACATGGATCCTCATTCTACAGACACCCCTTATCATCTTCATGGGCAGGTTTTTGGTAAAGATGAACTATGCCTTAAGGTTCCTTATTAGTGAAGCATGCTGGGATCTGTAGTTCCTTGTCAGTCTCAGAGGACTTCCTATGCTTGGACTATGACTTCTCACACCCCCTGGGAATATTGTCTGTTTTTGTTCAGAAGTCCGAGCCGCGGACGACCTTAGAAAAGTGGGTGATGGGAGGGGTTGGCGCATCCCATGCCGCTGTAGGGCCGTGCGGCGGTGTTAGAAGAAGTGCTGCAGATTTCCATCATATGACTTGTGGGTTCAACAGACGTCTCGTTGCTGTCAGTGGGACATATCTGCCTGTATATGTGCCGATAGCTGCTGCAAAACGCCGACCTTTGCTTTCTGGCCCAACACGTTTTATGTCGCCCTTGAAAAGTTAATATGTAAAACTTGTTTTTAGCTCAGATTAACCCCTTCAGGACAGGTTGGAGAGTACGCCGGACTGGAGTCGGCTTGCAGAGTGTTTCTTCTCTCGTGATTTGGGTGTTTCACAAAATTCAGCACTGGAAAACCTCTACCAGCTGACAGCAGACATATTTTTTTTTTTTCAGGTCGTTGTCTCCGGGCAGGACGTCTCTTCGTATATAGGTTCAAGTAGGTTCCAAAATACGAGATTGTCTTTACTGTTTCTGTATGGCTGTTTTGTCTCTATATTGTAAGATTCTTTGGGGGTGTGAACTTCAGCCCCGGAAGATTTGGCTGCTGAATGACCAGGCCATTTTTTGCGATGCGGCACTGCGTCGCTTTAACTGACAATTGCGCGGTCGTGCGACCTTGTACCCAAACAAAATTGATATCCTTTTTTTCCCACAAATGGAGCTTTCTTTTGGTGGTATTTGATCACCTCTGCGGTTTTTATTTTTTGCACTATAAACAAAAAAGTGCAACAATTTTGAAAAAAACACAATATTTTGTACTTTTTGCTATAATATCTCCATTTTTTTTTTTAAAAAAAAGCTAATTTTTCCTCAGTTTAGGGCGATTCTTCTACATATTTTTGGTTAAAAAATCGCAATAAGTGTATATTAATTGGTTTGCGCAAAAGTTATAGCATCTACAAAATAGGGGATAGATTTATAGTATTTTTATTATTTAGTTATTTATTTTTTTCTAGTAATGGCAGCGATCTGCAAATTTTTTTTATTTTTTATTTTTTCAGGACTGCTACATTATGGCAGACACATCGGACATATTTGACACATTTTTGGGACCATTGGCATTTATACAGTGATCAGTGCTATAAAAATGCACTGATTACTGTAAAAATGTCACTGGCAGGGAAGGGGTTAACACTAGGGGGCGATCAAGGGGTTAACTGTGTTCGCTTTGTGTGTTTATAACTGTAGGGGGAGGAGACTGACCTAGAGGAAATGACAGATCGTGGTTCCTAGCTATTAGAAACTCACGATCTGTCTCTCCTCACAGAACAGGGATTTATGTGTTTACACACCTGTTCTGTTCTGCCTCTCGTGACCGTGATCGCTCGTGGTCGGCGGTCATTGTTACCGTCGGCCATGAGCATCGGTAGCCCCGCAGTGCAGCGGACGCGTGCACGCACGTGCGCCTGCTATCCTGATCCTGCGAGGCGATGTATAGCTACGACGGCTTGCGGGATTGTGCCGACCTGCCGCAGTATAATGACGGCGGCTGGTCGGCAAGAGGTTAAGTATCTGCAGCAGGAAAATACTCATAGCCGCAAGCCCAATCTGTACTGCAGTAGGGAAGGATGGCTTTTATTAGACCTGGATTCAGCATAGTGGCCAGTGTAGTGGTGGGTGGTAGTTTTAAGAACAGTCTGTGTTGCAAACAGCCACCAATCAGCTTTAAAGGGGTTGTAAAGGTAATTTTTTTTTTTTTTTTTTTTAAATAACAAACATGTCATACTTACCTTCACTGTGCAGCTCGTTCTGCACAGAGTGGCCCCGAACCTGGTCTTCTGGGGTCCCTCGGCGGCTGTTTCAGCTCCTCCCCGCAAGCATTAACCACCTTAATGCGAGCTCCCTCGCATGGTGGTGAGTGCTTGCGGGCGCGCTCCCGTGATACAGCCGGAGGCTATAGCCGCTCGCTGTATCACTCAGCCCCGCCCCCCGGCGCGCCGCGTCATCGGATGTGATTGACAGCAGCGCGAGCCAATGGCTGCGCTGCTTTCAATCCATCCACTGCAGCCAATCAGCGACCAGGCTGAGCTGCAATGGAGATGACGAGAACGAGCAGCGAAGATTCGAGGCGTCAGGTAAGTAAAACGGGGGGCCTGGGGGCGGCGGTACTGTCCAAAGTTTTTTCACCTTAATGCATAGAATGCATTAAGGTGAAAAAATTTTTACCTTTACAACCCCTTTAAGCATTTGTTACAGCTCAGGCTTGAATATAATTGGTAGCTATGAGGAAATACAGTCTCTAATGAGTAAATCTGAACGCAGTCTGCGTAGAATAGGCTGGTTAGATGGCGCGGGCTGTGTGTGTGTTATGTAGTGATGTCCCCTATCTTGCTACCACAGTCCTTCAAGCATAAACTAGATGTCCGCACACTGATGTAAGGAGACTCCAAACAGTGTGTGGCCATCTAATTTTTCCATGAGGGTGAGCTGGGCCAGCACCTTTTCTGTATGGATTTGGGGGGGGGGGGGGGGGGGCAGATAGCTGGTGGACTGACCTGGCGCAGTGGAAGCAAGGTCCATAAAGACATGGATGAGTGAGTTTGGGGTGGGGGAACTTGACTGGCCTGCACAGAGTCCTGACTTCAACCCAATAGAATACCTTTGGGATAAATTAGAGCGCAGACTGCGAGCCAGGCCTTCTCATCCAACATTACAAATGCGCTTCTTGAAGAATGATCAAATATTCCCATAGACTTCAAAGACTAAAGAAAGGAAAAAAAAAAAAAAGGTGCAATGATCACATAAATCATAAAGGATCAGTGACAAATAATGCAAATAAGGCTGTGAATCAATATATGCATATCAGAGTTCATAAGTGATCTTGACTGAAGAAAATCAGAAACCTTTAGTGAAAACACCGCTCACAGTGATCCTTCACCACATAGATTTTGCGCTTACCAAAAAGCAAGCAGTAAAGGCTTGTATGCAGACCCAAAACAGGGATATCCAGCTGGTAGTATGACTTGTCTGTATGCAGCGTGACTGCGGGAGTGCAATAAGAGATCCACCCACACGAGCTCAGAGGCATATAAACAAAGGAGAAATGGCCATAGTGTAAATCTGATAGGACATTTTTTTTCAAAAAAAGGTAGAAAACTTAAATAAAATGGGATAAAAAGAGCAATTCGCCGGCCGGCATAGCGAGCGCCCGTTCACAATAGGATCGCGATGACGTCAGAGTGTCAACTTCCCGACGTACGTTTCATCCACAACTTGCATCGGGATTAAATCGAAATGCACCAAAATGCACAATATTTTGTTATCTATGCAGTTTCAGGCACATGAAATGGGTAAGAATTAATGTCACTGCTGCATGCCTGGAAAAGGGACACAACTTTTTTTTTTTTTTTTTTTGTGCGTCAAATGAGCTTGCGGATTTTACGCATATTTCTTTATCACACAAATGTGAACTTCCCCTTATGTTGTCCTGAGTATCACCAGCAACACCCAACTGTGCCTCAACACCTGCGTATGTCATCTTTGGCCTCCATTTGTTTGTTCTTTCATCATCCTAAAAAAAGCGATTTTTTTTTTTTTTTTTTTTTTTGTCTTTTCCTGCCAAAAGGAAATCCACGCCCCAGAAAGTTTCAGTAAATTGAGATGTGAATAATAAGGCAGAACTTGTGACTTGCATGATCTCGCGGAGATAATTGTGTTACGTTTGGCTCGGAGAGACATGCAGTCAGCAGATCTGTAGAAGCATTGCATGAGATTTCAAGGCTTCATGTACACGGGACGATTTTACAGCCTCTCCTGAACGATTTAACTTGTAACGCAGGTTTAAACCGTCCGTTTTGCCGCCTTTACATGCCGCGTTTGCGAAGTGTTTAAAAAAAAATAAAAATTTATATATATATATATATATAGATATATATATATATATATATATATATATATATATATATATATATATATATATATATATAAATTTTTATTTTTTTTTAAACACTTCGCAAACGCGGCATGTAAAGGCGGCAAAACGGACGGTTTAAACCTGCGTTACAAGTTAAATCGTTCAGGAGAGGCTGTGATATATATATATATATATATATATATATAGATATATATATATATAGATATATATAGATATATCTATATGTATCTATATGTATATATAGACATATCTATATGTATATATAGACATATCTATATATAGATCTATATATATTAAATGCACATTTTAAAAAAAAATTTTTTACCTGCAATAAGATGTGCATTTATTTTTATTTTTTTTTTAAAGCTGAATTTATCCTTTAATATCCAGTGTGTTCTAATCCCAATGTGCGTATCGCAAGAAACCGTTCAGTATCACATATATGTCTCAAATCCAAAACAACGAAATCTGAAAGTGATACTAAAGTCTAGTTTTTTTTTTCTTTTTGTTTTTTTTTCCGTTAAAATTAACAAACATGTTATACTTACCTGCCTTGTGTAATGGTTTTGCACAGAGCAGCCCAGTTCCTCCTCTTCTCGGGTCCCTCTTCGACGCTCCTGGCCCCTCCCTTCTGTTGAGTTTCCCCCACAGCAAGCAGCTTGCTATGGGGGCACCTGAGCCGCAGATCCCTGTGTCCATTCAGACACAGAGCCACGGCCCTGCCCTGCCCCCTCTCTCTCCTCATTGACTCACCGACTGACTGCAATAGGAGCCAATGGCGCTTCGCTGCCATCTCAGCCAATGAGGAGGGAGAGTGCCGGACAGCCGATTCTTTCGTGCATCAAGATGGGGCTCAGGAAAGTTTTAGGGGAGCTACTGCACACAGAAAGTTTTTATTATCTTAATACATAGAATGCATTAAGATAAAAAAGAAGACTTCTGCCTTTACAACCATTTGAAGTCTCAGAAATGTGGGAGCAGTTTTTCCCATCCCAGCCATAGCTTGGGATTGTTGGGGGGTAATTGGCTCTGGAAAAGTACCAGAAACTAGATGTAGGAAAGAATGGGGTTGGGCAAGGTCCCTGGAACAGCATCAGACATTTCACTTTAATGAGTGCAGAGAGCCAATTGGGAGTAACCTCTCAAGGCTCGAATAGAGTTTTATCAAAATCGGGTGGTAGGAAGTTGTCTACCCACGGCTGCCATACTTTCAGGCAAGTGCGAAATCTGTCATGCAAAGTTGCCTTTATTTTGGCATGCACTGTGGCTTTTGTGATCCTGTGCTTAGTGGCCAGGACACCGAGCCTGGGTCTTCCATGACTTGGCAATCTCAGCTGTGGTGACTCCACAACTTTTTACCTTCCGTCCTTTTGTTTAGACAATCAACTTCTACACAATCCATAGTGATTGGATCAAAGTGT
The DNA here is from genome assembly GCA_037952925.1 of Lithobates clamitans. Lineage (NCBI taxonomy): Eukaryota > Metazoa > Chordata > Amphibia > Anura > Ranidae > Lithobates > Lithobates clamitans. Next base: position 1,080,389 of record JBBGZY010001792.1, read on the forward strand.
CAGTGCTACCCGTGTGGTTTATAAATGTTGGGGTGTGTTCCCGTTGCTCATTGGAACTGAAGAAATTACTTGGAGAAGCTACCAAACATCTTTAACCTTACAGAACAAGTCCAATTGAATGTAACTACCAAAAACAAATCTGGAGTGGAGTAAGTATTGGTGGACCATGTGACCGTGCCAGTGCTGTCACATGGGGTCTGGTTTTCCGTAATTACACAGTGCATTCTATGTGCAGCTGAAGAGTTGAGCGATTAAGGAAGCTTGTCCCTCTTCCAAGTTTTTCGTCTGTAGGTTGTCCCTGCTCTCTGGGTTCTTCCCCTTAGCTGATTCATAAACTTGGAGGCCCGAATGCTAAACTTTCTGGGCGTTTGGGAGTTTAGAAGTTAATTATTGGCATATTGCACCCCCACAGCCAGGAAATAAAAAAAACTGATATATGTATGTATGATTGTGAGTTCCTTTATTGTCCTCTGTGCAAAGCTTACCATTTAGACCAGAGTTCTTAACCGGTCCATAGTGAGATCTCATTTAGCTACCTGAGTTCCAAAACCGTGGTGTGTGTATATGGGTGGATTTATACTTGATAGGGATGTTTTGGATGGAACAGATTAAATATTTTACTTTTATTTTCAGGCGTGAGACGGGAAGATGGCCGAAACCCCTGTGATTAATGGCGGACACACAGATCTATGGACCTCTCATAACCAGATGGTACTGGAGCCTTTGGAAGCTAATGATCCAGAGGTGAGCTTTGGAGATTTTTAAATGTCATGACAAAGCATTTTCACAATGTTGTACTCTAAAAATTGTACTCAGTCTGGCACGGATATTGGCTTAAAGTTGAACTCGAGGCAAGCAGGTAGAGTTTTGTAATCCAGACAGTGACCTCCACTGCGGAATCCTTGTGGACCGGTCAAAAACGCACCACCTACCAGCTGATTAAACAGTGCCGGAGCTAAGTCACTCTACTATGCCCTCCTGTCAGTCTGTTTGCTGTCAGCATACGGAAATCCGGCACATATGATTGGCTGCTAGCACTGATCCTCCTTTTACCAGTCTGAGTGCTGCTGTATGAGGCATTATAAGAGTCTGACATCAAGATAAATCAAGGTTTTTTTTTGCCTCTAATAACATGTTCCCAGTTTCATATTGTCTTCTGCAGCATATACCCAGCCAAAAATGTATCCTGTCCACACTCTCTGTTCCTCATTTCCTCTATTAGGTCTGTGGTTTCTGATATTCCTCTTGACAACCAATGGTCTAAACCCATCTTTCCTTCTTTCTACCGAATAACTCTATATCCATCATAACTTAACAAAAATCAGTCCTTAAACATCTTCTACGATCTACTAAATCCCGTATTCCCTTGTGTTGGAAGAAGGTATCTTGTAACAAAAGTAGAAAAACTCCAACAAAAATATTAAATCTGACGCACATAGACCTCATTAGCTTCCTTTACTCAAGTGCAGGCAGATATATTTTGGCAGGAACTCACCTAGCTTGGCTTCCCCTTCAACCCCTTCCTACTTCTCACGGTCCCTTACCACCTACTTCTTTTTATCTTTCCCTTCTAGGTTTTTTTTTTTTAACCTTCTTCCTTCCTGTTTAACTTGTCTTCAGTCTTCCTTCTCATACATACTCTTCTTGTTTTACTCTATTTCCTTACTGCCTCCTTAAAGGGGACCTTTACTCAAAAGTGGAAGTGCCAGTATTCAATCCCTCCCATGGCTGATGGCCGTGCCTGGGAGCCACAGCGGTATGAAGCTGCTGGAAGGCAATGCTGGACTCCAGCACATTCCCGAGATAGTGCGGCACTGTCAGACTGGTCCTGCAGCTGCCTTGGACATGCGACGTGTGCCAGGAGTCTGTAGGTGAAAAAAAAAAATTAAAAGCATTGGGGGGGGGCCCCCTAATGCTTTTAATTTTTTTTTTCTTTACAGGGAGCTAGCACCTTTTTTGACAGGTACCAGCTCCTGGTACCTAAATTCTAGGTGTGAATGATGTGCCTTTTGGCCCGCTCCCTACTCATGCCCCTCACCTAGAGACTCCTGGCACACGTCGCATGTCCCAGGCAGCTGCAGGACCAGTCTGACAGTGCCGCACTATCTCTGGAATGTGCTCACAGTGGCTTAACACTTCTGCCTGGCAAAACTGGGGTCGTCAGTTTGAATGCCAGTCTTGGCACTACCTGCCTGGAGTTTGCATGTATTCCCTGTGCTTGCGTGGGTTTCCTCCCACACCCCAAAGACATGCTGGTAGGTTAATTGGATCCTGTCTAAATTTGCCCTAGAATGTGAGTTAGGGACCTTGGATTGTAATCTCCTTGAGGACACTGATGTGATATATATATATATATATATATATATATATATATATATATATATATATATATATATATATATATATATATATATATATATACATACACAGTATGTAAAGCTTTGTGTAAATTGTCAACGCTATATAAGGACCTGTAATCATAATATAAGGAGCCGGTTGTGATTTCCCAGGGAGCCACAGCGGTAAGAAGAAGTAACGGCTGCTGGAAGGCAACGCTGGACTCCAGGCATTGGTAAGTACAGTAATACCTCGGATTGCGAGTAACGTGGTTAACTAGCGTTTCGCAATACGAGCTATTACTTTAAAAAAATCCTGACTCGGTTTGCGAGTGTTGTCTCGCAAAACGAGCAGGAATCAAATCTCTGCGGTGTGCAGTACCGCGTTTGACCAGAGGTGGGGGGGCACTGGTGACACTCAGAGCCGTTGGAATGCACTCGGAAATACTCTGTTCCTGAGTGTTTCCAAACCTCTCCGAGGGTTTCCGAGTGGTCTCCGAGTATTTCTGAGTCTCTCCGGTGGCCCCCACCTCTGGCCAAATGCGGTATTGCATACAATAGAAGTCAATGTGGAACGAATTATCTTTGTTTCCATTGACTTCTATGGGAAACTCTTTTTGATATGCGAGTGCTTTGGATTACAAGCATTCTCCTGGAACGGATTATGCTCATAATCCAAGGTTACACTGTACAGCCCCCTTCCTGCGGAGCTATTGTGTTCTGACAGCGGGATGTCCTCTCTACCAGAACACACCGTTCAGTACTTGCAGCCATTGGCTGAGATCGCTGATGCCGATCGGCAGACCTTTTTTCGGTCATGCCTAGAGGTCGACCGATATGGGTTTTTCTCTGGCCGATGTCGATGCCGATATTTACAAATCGCGGTGGCCGATGGCCGATATGTGATGCCAATTTTTTTGGGCCGATATATTAGGCCGATTTTTTTTTTTTTTTTTTACCTTCATCTCATAAAATCTAAGTTAGACCCCTTTCACACTGGGACGTTTTTCAGGCGCTTTTGGGCTAAAAATAGCACCTGTAAAGTGCCTGTCAAACGGCTCCCCTGCAGTCTCAGTGTGATATCCCGAGTGCTTTCACACTGAGGCGATGTGCTGACAGGATGTTAAAAAAAAGTCCTGCAAGCAGCATCTTTGGAGCGGTGTATACCACCACTCCTGCCCAATGAATGCGCACCGCTGCCGAAGCGCCTGCAAAGCGTTTCGGCAGCAGCGCTTCAGGGGCGCATTTAACCCCTTCCTCGGCTGCTAGCTGGGTTATAAGCGCCCTGCTAGCAGCCGAATAGCGCTGCTAAAATGATGGTAAAGAGCCGCTAAAACTAGCAGCGTTTTACCGTCAACGCATGCCCGCTCCAGTGTGCAAGCAACCTACAGTGATACGGAAAATTTTTTACATTTAAACATTTATTAAACAAAACAAACCTCCAATCAGTTCACTTGTATGTAGAATTTAGATAAAAAAAATATAAAAACACCTCTCTTAAATATTAAATACACAAAAACAGGTAATCAAAACGTTTGTATGAAAAAAAATGGGTTAACTTTACTGCTTAGTTTTTTTTTAAATTTATTAGTGTATTTTTAAAAAAAAAAAAATTGCATTTGAAAGACCGCTGCGCAAATACCGTGTGACATAAAATATTGCAACAACCGCTATTTTATTCCCTAGGGTCTCTGCTAAAAAAAATATATATAATGTTTGGGGGTTCCAAGTGATTTTCTAGCAGAAAATACAGGATTTTTACTTGTAAGCAACAAATGTTAGAAAAGATTTAGTCTTTTTAAATGGTTAAACTGAGAACTTCTACACACACAGCTCAGCTCATTCATAATTGTAAACATTGTATCCTTCAGGTTCTTTTTATCAGATTTGGCAGGCTGCCCAGAGAGGAGGAGAAGTCGCTTCACACAGACAACTTGCACTGACTTCTATGGCCTCTTTCACACGGATGATCCGTATGTCCGTTTTTCATCCATCCCTTTTCGGATGAAAAACGGACATACATTCATCCCTATGGAGCGTCGGATGTCAGCGGTGACATGTCCGCTGACATCCGACCCGCTCCGATCCGAAAAGTGTAACGGAGGAAAAACCTACTTTTTCCTCCGTTATCGGATCGGGTGACGACGGACACTACGGACCGTCATCATCCGATCCCCCCATAGGGGAGAGCGGCGCTCTGACAGGTCCGTCGCTGCACAGTGTGCAGCGATGCACCTGTCATCTTCCTGCTCAGCGGGGATCGGCGGAGCTATCCCCGCTGAGCAAGCGGGTGTTCACGGGGCGGATCATCACTGATCTGCCCCGTGTGAAAGAGGCCTAATACAGAAGTCTTTTGCAAGTCGCGCTGAAGCTATATCGGCTTTTTTTTATCAGCAGAATCGGCCGATGCCGATTAAGTAAAGAACACCAAATATCGGCCGATATATCGGTCGACCTCTAGTCATGCCCCCTCCACAGAAGCTGGACGTTTGGCCAGTTTCTGTCGGAGTGGCTGCCGTACACATGGTATAAATTATATAAAAATGTGTGTGTGTGTGTGTGTGTCTGTGTAAATTTATTTATTTTTTTAAAAAAAAAAACATTTAACTGTCTGAGAAGATTTTGCTTAAAATGAATGTTCTGGTTAGAGTCTCTATAAAAAAAGAGGGTTGGAAGTAGGTGAATGGGTGCAAGCTAGAGTCAAAGTTTATGGACATTTGTTTGTTAGATTTAGCAGATAAGTAGTTTATAGGAAAAGCTGTTAAAAAAAGAAAAAAAAGATGAGAAATCTTCATAACTGGTGAACAAGACTGCAAGACAAAAGTCACATGTGAAAGTTTGAACTCTTGTCTTGCATGCTTGTTCTCACTAGGTAGTGCAAAGATCAGGATGATGGTCCCAGGGCTTGTACCCTAAAAAAACATGCCATCGTTGTTTGATTTCTGTCCTCACAGGTGAGTATGCTTTTTCATGCAGGGAAAAGCGCCAGGTTCTTTAAAAAGGCCAACTCCAAAGAAATGGGAAAAAAAATCCACCCTTGCAGAGGGAAGGTGGTTAGGGGTAAAAAAATACATTACTCGCTCCAGCAGGCTCCGTTTAGTGCTGAACCTGGTCCCCTGCAGCTGCTCTGTAAGATGCGTCTGTCTGTGGACACACAATAGCCCTGCATTGTACATGATGACGCCAAGGTCTCACCCACAGACCAGTGTCTCGAATAGAGAAGGAGGGTTGCTGGAGTGGGGAGACAGGTAGGTGATGCAGCCTGTTCTGCAATCCCCTAGACATAACAAGCATTCAACCCTTGCAGTGGAGGGGGGGGGGGGGCGCACTGCAATGGTGTATTTTTTTTTTTCTTTTAAAGGGGTTGTAAAGGTAAACATTTTTTCACCTTAATGCATTCTATGCATTAAGGTGAAAAAACTTTTGACAATACCGCCGCCCCCAGCCCCCCCCCCCCCCCGTTTTACTTACCTGACACCTCGAAACTCAGCCGCTCGCTCCCGACCTTCAGTTCGCCGCTCAGCCTGGTCGCTGATTGGCTATAGTGGATGGATTGAACGCAGCGCAGCCATTGGCTCGCGCTGCTGTCAATCACATCCAATGACGCGGGGGGGCGGGGCCAAGTGATACAGCGAGCGGCTGTATCACGGGAGCGCGCCTGCAATAACTAACCACCATGCAAGGGAGCTCGCATTAAGGTGGTTAGTTCTTGCGGGGAGGAGCTGAGACAGCCGCTGAGGGACCCCAGAAGAGCAGGTTCGGGGCGACTCTGTGCAGAACGAGCTGCACAGTGAAGGTAAGTATAACATGTTTGTTATTTTTTTTTTTTTTTAAATTACCTTTACAACCCCTTTAAGGATCTGGGCCTTATAGCCCAGTTGCCCAGCATGTGAGATTAAAAAAAAAAAAAAGACTTAAACAGGACTGAAGACTCTCCCATGAGACAGTGCTGGGTCTTTATGGGCAAAGCAAAGGTTTACTTTAAGTATTTTGTACAGGCTAGTAGCAATGGAGAGATTTTATATAAGGACTTGTTAGGGTATGTTTAAAAATGTGTGGTTGAGATGCGTTTTTTGAGCACCCCTTAAGCCATAGAAGCAGCAAACTTGGGTGTTCACATGCCTTGGACGCAATGCTTTGCGCTGCGCAAAAACAGTCGCTCCTGTCATGTTCAGAGAGCAGTACTGCCGCTGAATGCGACCAATTTAAGCAAGTAGTGGAAAAACGGCAAACGCCCCGCAGCCTTGTGCAATGCGCACAGTTGCGGTGTGTTGGTGTGTCATTTAAGGGGTTAAAATGGGTGGTGAGGAGGCATCATATTGCCTTCTCGCCACTTTCAAATGCCTCCTGAAGAAAAATTAATCACGGAACGCTTTTCCGAGGCACAGCCATCTACACAAGGATTTAAATAGTAATGCATAGTATGTATACCTGTCTAATAAATCCTTCTCATTACATTTCTGTACTGTCAGCATGGCTGATCACCTACATGAGCTGAGATTATCACAGAAATAAGCAAAGGCTGAGATTGTAAAGATGGTGTAATGTAGGTGAAATATCTATTTAGAACTCTTGTGTGTCTTTCACAGGCTTTTTGGTGGGCTAGGTCTTCTTTAAGAGGACCTGTCAGATTTCTCAGATACTCATGGGCAGACAGCATGAGACACCCGGGTTTTTCTGTACCTCCGGGTCGGGAAGAGGGCTTGAAAACCTTGCGTGTGTTAGAGGATCTAACTAAAAAACTAAAAACACATTCTTGCGGCGTAACATCATCTTTCACATTAAAACAAAAAAAAATTAGGCTAACTTTACTGTTTCGTGTTTTTTTTTTTTTTTTTTTATTCATTCATTGAAGTGTATTTTTTCACAAAACTTGTGTTTGAAAGACCGCTGGGCAAATACAGTGTGACATAAAATATTGCAGCAATTGACATTTTATTCCCTAGGGTCTCTGCTAAAATATATACCGGTGTGTGTATATATATATATATATATATATATATATATATATATATATATATATTAATATATAATGTTTGGGGGTTCCAAGTAATTTTCTAGCAAAAAATATTGATTTTAACTTAAGAAACACAAGTGTCAGAAAAAGATTTAGGCCCCTTTCACACGATCGGACCGTTCAGGTCCGCCTGTCAGTTCTGACGGCGGACCTGAACAGGCGCTCCATGTTAGCCTATGGACAGATGTCAGCGGAGACATGTCCGCTGACATCCGATCCGCAAAAAGCAGACGGATGGCCCTACGTCCAGATCCGTCGCTGGCGGATCGGACCGGGTCCGTTTTCATCCGATCCCTCCATAGGCGGCAGCGGCGCCTGACAAGCCCCTCCCCGCTCAGTGAGCAGAGAGGGACCTGTCATCCGCCGGATCAGCGGAGATCAACGGAGAGATCTCCCGCTGAGCCGGCGGACCGAGGCGGGCTCCGTGGAAACGGAGTCTGCCTCGTGTGAATGAGTTAAACTTCCTGCATTTACACATTGTTTAAAAACTTGGCAGACTGCCTGTTTTTTTTTTTCACACAGAAGTTTGCATCCCTTTGATCTAAGAAGGAAGTGTTAGTTACAATGTTTCATTTTAAAAACTTGGCAGACTGCCCCGATGTTTTCTTTTGACAGCTGAGTGAGCAGATAAGTCTCTCCACTTGTTGTTATATGAAAGAATCGGCAAACTCTGCAATAGAGATCGTCAGGGGGGATGAATCGAGATCATGATTTTTTAACGATTAATAGTGAAGCTCTACCTGCCAGTATGTTTTTACCTTGGGTGAACATTGGCTCAAAGGAGAGATAATAAAAGATCGATAAGACATCATTTTCCATGAGGAAATTAGTCTCCAAACCCCAGTGCTGCACCACTTTGCATACACCATACTGCTCACAGCAGGCCGGGTTTTGGGGTTCTCCTAAGCTAAAAGAAGGGAGATGAAAGCATCTGCACTCCATGCACCAGACCGTTGCTTCTTAAACTGCACAGCCTGCAAGAAGTTGGTAATATTCCTTTATTAGTCTCCGTCTCTGGTTTTCTTCCAAGGTGTACGAAATTATCCGTAAAGAGAAGCACAGACAACGCTACGGCCTGGAACTGATCGCCTCTGAGAATTTTGCCAGCTGCGCAGTCTTGCAGGCTCTTGGCTCCTGCATGAACAACAAGTATTCGGAGGGTTACCCAGGACAGAGGTGAGAGGGGGCAAATTCTGAGTTTTCATGCTGAAATGACTGGTTGGACGCTGCAATCGGTTAAGTTATAAGGCATTTATAGGTGTTCTGTAACCCAGTTATCCTTTGTTGACCTGAAAACAGCTCCTAATTAACCTATAAGATATTAGATGTAGCATATTAACAGGGTACAGTGGTACAGCAAAAAGGTTAATGGTTAAAGCTTAACTCTGGGCATCTAAACCTTTATTAAAATATAGAACATAGAAGAAGACCCCTATTGGTGGGACTTTTAAGGCACTGAAGTCACACAGAATCTCAGACATAAATTAGTAAAAGTTTTTATGGTTACATCACTAAAAAAGGAAACCCTATGCAGTGTATAACATGGTATGCATAACTAATGTTACACTAAATATGCGTGAGGATAAAGGTGTCGGAAGATTTCCGCCACCCGACGCGTTTCAGGGAATGATTAACTCCTTCAGGGATATACCAGGTATCATTTATCTACAATATAAATGTATTGATCAACAAACATATGCATTGCTCATAAATATAACATTTTAAACATTGTTGCATCACAGACTTACAGTCAAGCAGATGGTGTGATAGATCAGCATTCCATGTTAATTAAAAACAAAGTCTGAAATATTCTGTTCGTTTGCCCCGTTTTTGAAGTATTGTCATTATGCTAGAAAACTGGTGTTGAAGAGGCTTCACCCACATGAGAGGGGGAAACGGGTAACACGGAGGCCTAGAAGATTCCATCCTACAGAGAAAAGGAGTTTTGATAAAATCTGGGTCCAAAAGGACGCATATTATGTAGATAGTAAGCCTTAACGTGAATAGGGAATAAAGCGGCCTACCTGCATCTCAAAGGATAGTCCTGGGAAGGATGGTCAGAGTAAACCGATGCATAAAGAAAGCCTATGTATATCATGTCATGGCTGTGGTCTGGAAGGTACAGCACATAGATTATATCTATATATTTGTATATGGCAATGATCTAGGAATTGCTGGCTTAGGCTATGCATAGTAAATATGTACACAAATATATGCAACAAAGTAATGGTGCAAACTGCCAAGGCATAAGGCTCCGGGCAGATACAAACGCACATGGAGCCATGCCTGCAGATACATAAGAGTAGCCTATTCTGTGCTCCCCAATAAGCTCCATAAGGCATTAAAATATATTTCTCAACAGCCATAAAGGATAAAAATCCACTGTGTGTGCACCAAATGCCTTTGAAGCGGTAGTAAAAGCTGCATGGTCACTTGTACCTACAGGTAAACTTTTTGCCATTCGGCACTGCTTCGCTTTAACTGACAATTGCGCGGCCGTGCGATGTGGCTCCCATACAAAATTGACGTCCTTTTTTTTCCCACAAATAGAGATTTCTTTTGGTGGTATTTGATCACCTCTGCGTTTTTTTATTTTTTGCGCTATAAACAAAAAAATAGTGACAATTTTGAAATAAACGCATTATTTTTTACTTTTTTGCTATAATATCCCCAAAAAATATATAAAAAAACTTTTTTTCCCCCTCAGTTTAGGCCGATACGTATTCTTCTACATATTTTTGGTAAAAAAAATCCCAACAAGCGTTTATTGATTGGTTGGCGCAAAAGTTATAGCGTCTACAAAATAGGGGATAGTTTTATGGCATTTTTATACTAGTAATGGCGGCGATCTGCGATTTTTATTTATTTATTTTTATCGTGACTGAGACATTATGGCGGACACATCGGACAATTTTGACACATTTTTGGGACCATTGTCATTTTTACAGTGATCAGTGCAGTCAGCCGTGACGACGTGAAGGGGTTAACCACTAGCTGACTAGGAAGAGGTTAAGTGTGTCCTAGGGAGTAATTCTAACTGTGGGGGGGCGTGGCTACGAGTGACATGTCACTGATCACTGCTCCTGATCACAGTGTCACTAGGCAGAATGGGGAGATGCTTGTTTACATTAGCATCGTCCTGTTCTTCCTCTCCGTGAGACGATCGCGGGTATCCCCACGGACATCGAGTCCGCAGGACCCGTGATCCTACTCGCAGAGCTCGTGGTGGGTGCGCGTCCGCTGGCGGCGCGCTCGCGATGGCACAGCAGCAAATTTAAAGGGATGTACAGGTACGCCCATTTGCGCAACCGTGCCATTCTGTCGATGTAAATGTACAGGGGGCGGTCGGCAAGCAGTTAACCCAAATATTATTACCTTGTAAAATTAGCAGTGACATCATCACTGTGCTGTTCATGGCCTGTACAGAAAGAGTGGGAAGGGTCCAGCAGCTCCACCTACTACAGGCTGCCTGCAGAAAACTACAGGAGGGGGGCGGAGACGAGACCAGTCACTCTACACAAGGTGAGAGATCAGCAGTGAGCGGTCTTTGTTACAGGAAGCTTCTACACAGAGGGAAAGTCTCACACTGGATTACTGCACAGATCTGGAAGAAATACACAAAGCTCAGCAAGATTCAAGGGGGAATACACATGACGAATGTATTTAGGCAATATTTGTTGAGTTCAGCTTTAAAGGGTAACTCCACTTTCGTGGGGAAAAAAAAATAGCAAATAAAAAAAAAATAATAATATAGCGTATACAATTACAAAACAAGTCATATTGTAAATGAATGTTAATAAAAATTACCTTTTCAATCTGCAGCCACTGTAATTTTCTGATAATGTAATGCGATATGGCTACCTGGAGGTGTTCTGTACACAATGTGTGTGTGTGTGTACAGAAATCTAATTTCCTGCTTGTGTGATTGGCTCACTGATTTTCCCAGAACACTAAGATACAAGTCAGATTTTAGGCATCCCCTGCAACAAAAATGTCATTTTTGGGGAGACACTCCCAATAGAAAATCACATCTAAAGAGATGCAGGCCCAGCAGCTTTCCTCATTAGTGCCCTGCAGGTGCAGCAGCTGATAGATAATAATGAAACCACTCCCATTAGCTTCGCTTTCCCACATTGACCCAGACAAACACACAGGGATTTCTTCAGAATAACAAAAGGTAGGAATTTGCAACAAAGTTTGATAAAATCGGTGTAATGTACATAGATCACCCAGAGGTGGAATGTTTTGTTTTGTTTTTTTTTTTGGAGTTCTGCTTTAAGGGTACAGTGAAAGGCTATATAATAAATGGCTTTCCTGTGTAACTGTTTTTAATTGATTCCCAGCAGCATTAGAAAACCTCTACCTGGCCTACCCTGCAGAGAGGACCACTTCTATTTGTGTGGTAGTTGTATTCTCTCTGCAGTGGTCTGACATGCCACCTGCCAAGTCAGAATTGGAGCCCTTCAGTCAGCAAAGATCACGCTCCCTGCTGATTGAAGAGCTTTAGTTCTGACTCAACAGGACTCCTCTCTGCAGCGTATGCTGAGGTTTGTACTGCCTCTGGGGGGGCAATTTAACACATTTCCTGTATACCTTTTTTATTGTACCCTTAATGTGTCTGGACTGTTTAACAAAGTGCAAGTGGACTATAAGTAGAACATGGTTTGGAACACTTTCACACTGGGGTGGGGGGCGTCGGCGGTAAAGCGCCGCTATTTTTAGCGGCGCTTCACCGTCGTTTTAGCGACGCTTTTAACCCCTGCAGCTGGTGAAGGTTAATGTCCGCAAAGCGCCACTGCTGGAGCACTTTGCAGGTTCTTCGGCGGCGCTGCCCTACACCACTCCTAAACCGCCCCAAAGATGCTGCTTGCAGGACTTTTTTTGTTTTTGTTTTTTTAACATCCCGCAAGCACACCGCCCCAGTGTGAAAGCACTCAGGTTGTCACACTGGAGTGACGAGAGAGGCGCTTTGCAGGTGCTATTTTTAGCGCTAAAACTCCTGTAAAGCGCCTCAGTGTGGAAGTAGCCTTAATTGGACCTTGCATTAAAATGTCTGTTTATAATGTCCATGCCCCCTCCACCTATAAAAAGTATGTGCATAATGTATCTAAAGAAAAAAAATTGGTTTTATATTTGGTGAGGATGACATCTAACTCTTTCCTGTGAGTTCTGGAGAATACAGAGCATCCCAAATCTGAGAAATCCCAGCCTGCAGATGACTGGAGTGTCGTCTTCTTCCAAGATTACGCCTTGCTTTGCATTCCCCAGAAAGAAATTTCACTATAAGGATGTAGACAGGGATGCAGAAGATGTGCATAAGGAGAGTATAACCCAAAGGCCTCATGCACACTGGGCGTTTTTACAGTTGCTGTTTTTGGCTTTAGACATTTTTTTTTTTTTTCTGCAGTCAATAAACTCCCCAGCATGTTATCCTATGTGTCCATGCACACATAGGCTGTTATCAGCATTTTATGGCAGGGGGCATTTTCTGTCTGGAAGAAAGAAAAAAAACAGAACTAGTGGGTTTTAAGAGGTGTTTTTTTTTAGCTGTAAAAACACTCTAACTCTGATAAAAGCTAAAAAAACGCAGATTTTCTACATTTGTCACCGTTTTTGAGCCATAAGCTTTTGTGTGAGTAAGATTTTGCTAAAAAAAAAATGCTTCAAAACTCATTCTACAGCTAATGCTACTGACGTTTTTATAACGTCCAATGTGCATGAAGCCTAACTGTTAACTTTACAGCAGGGATATGCAATTAGCGGACCTCCAGCTGTTGCAGAACTACAAGTCCCATGAGGCATAGCAAGACTCTGACAGCCACAAGTATGACACCCAGAGGCAGAGCATGATGGGACTTGTAGTTTTGCAACAGCTGGAGGTCCGCTAATTGCATATCCCTGCTTTACAGGTACCTTTTGCACCTAATTTTAGAAGACATTTTTGACAAGGTGATGGGGCCCAGAAAAAGGGACTTTAAATTTAATAGTTCGGCCTGCTTTCTCGTTTTGCTTAAATGCACGGCTGTCCTACAGGAACAGTCATAACACACAGCAATAGGACATTTCCAGATTCTTGTGTTGCTCCAGCACTCTTCACCAACATGGCAAAATTAGTCCCCTCAAAGTCTGTATTCTGCTGTTGTCTCATATTTATTTTTCTTCATTTTATGAAATGTCTCCTTGTGACAACAGGTACTATGGCGGCACAGAGCATGTGGATGAGCTGGAGAGGCTGTGTCAAAAAAGGGCTCTGGAGGTTTATAATCTGGACCCACAGAAATGGGGCGTCAATGTGCAGCCATATTCAGGTAGGAAAAACCTTCTATAGGTTCCGAAATATAACCTATTAAAAGTTTTGCTGTAGATTATGAAGTCAGAGTTTTCTGAACGTGACGAGCAGAAAAATGTGTGGCTGCTCACCTTACTTTAAAGTGAACCTGTACTCAAACTTAAATGCTAAACTTAACTTCAAGCAGAAACCTGGCGCTTTTTTTCTGATTTAGCCTGGGTTCGTGCTGCTGCGACTTTCAATCCGACATCCCATACGACTATTTTTTAACAGAAGTCAATGCAAGTCGTATTGAAGTCACACCAAAAGTAGTGCAGGAACCCTTTTTCTAAGTCAGAGAGAGTCGCACCGATTAGAACAGTTCCATTGCAGTGAAAGGGGAGTGACTTTGAACTCTTAAGTCGCATGACAAGTCACAGCAGTGTGAACCCAGGCTAAGTTTCACTTGGCTCTGACTCCCCGTCACATAATTGCTGCCTGATTGGAGTGCTCTTTTTGATCACTGAGGAAGTCTTTTGGATAGTGAAATGGCAATTGGCCATACATTTTGTTTAGATCTGTTCGGTTTTGACATTTTGGGGAGGAATTGCCACATACAATTCATTGTTTGGAACTCTTTTTCACATGTGTGTGTGATTTGTTAAAGTGGAACTATACCCACTCTCTCTCTCCAGGGCTGTGGTGTCCCGGAGCTCTTCACCAGTTGCTGACCTCTTTGGCCGGATGGCTTCTGGGTACAGATCTTCAGCCATTTTCAGTGGCCAGGCTGAGATGACGTCACTCCTGCGCATGCATGGGAGTTCATTTATTTAGGCATTGCAGAAATTATACACTAAGCTGCACGTGCATTCCGGCAGGTAGTGAACTCTGATGCAAAAGAAATATTGTATGTCTCTTCTGCATTAAATGTCTTATTTGTTAGTAATTTGCCACTATAAGCTGGCCATACAATGATCAAAAATCTGCCAGTTCGGCAGGGAACTTTTGGCATTTCGATCCCTCTATGGCCGTCCCCATTATGCAGACATCGATCATTTGCTTGACTTCTGTTGAAGGGACACGATGGAACACTTTTTCGATCTGCAGCTGCTGATCCGTATATTCTGACAGTGCTGGATCCCACTGCCAGAATACAATGTCCCGGGTGGGGGGAGCTGGTGAGTGTATTTTTCTATCCACCTCATTTGCCAGCAGGCTGAACATAAAAATTGTGTATGGCCATCTTTAGAGCCATGGGTTAACCTGACCATAGATGGATCTAAATTCGGCTTTGATCTATCTTTTACCATTCTCACTTGACAGAAGTTGATCCAATAGTGAACTTCTATCAGACAAGAATGTTGGAAATTTTTGATTCAATTAGTGGCTGCAGCGCGGGGCCTCCTCAGCTGTCAAAATACATGAGAATACATGATCAGCGCTGCAGCCACTAATCAAATTCCTAAATCCACTTTGCTTTTATGGAAACGATGAAATAAAAAACAAAACGATCCATCTATGGCCAGCCTAATCTGGGACCAGCCGAATTTCAATTCATGTAAAGGGACAGTGGAAGTCGATCTACCGATTGACTTCTGTATGACCAGCCTGTCAAATGCCATTCGATCAGTGCTGCTGACATCACTGATCTGTGTATTCTGACGGTGGAAAAGTCTGTCTGCTGTCAGATCACAATAGCTCAGAAGGAGTGATTTCCCCATCCATCTCAAATGTGTGAATAGGCACATTTTTTTTGTTTTTGTTTTGTTTAATCTCCGGTTGAAAGAAAAAATTAATCTATGGCAGAGCTCAAAATTTCCTACTACTAGCCAGGCATCGAGTTACTCGCCACCAGTTGCCCCGCCCCTAATTCCGCTAATAAACACGCACCTCAAATTATCTCCATGAAATGACACTAAAATGTTTTATGCAGAATTAAGTTATTAAAATAAATATTAACAAAAACTTTATCCGTGCCCAACAATGCAGCCCGGCCGTGTGCGCCAGTGCAGCCCGCCCGTGTGCGCCAGTGCAGCCCGCCCGTGTGCTCCAGTGCAGCCCGCCCGTGTGCTCCAGTGCAGCCCGCCCGTGTGCTCCAGTGCAGCCCGCCCGTGCCCGCCAATGCAGCCTGTGCCCTCAGGGGCAGCCAGTTTGTCAAGCATGTCAGGATCCTCCTAAGCAACTTGGGCTTCAACCCCAGTCAGGTCTATGGTCATTCCTCTTGGATTGGAGAACAAACCATTTAGTTTGCAACCATTTAGCCAGGCGGGTCCTCGCGCTGCATAGTTTAATCAGGCTGTATAGTGTATGGTCAGCTTAAAGGATAGGTTCACCTTTTAAACAAAATAAATAATAAATGCACATGTTTTTGCAGGTAAAAAAATGTGGATTTATTTTTTTAATTGGAAGCTTGGAAAGCATTGCATCCATGTTGAGCAGATCGTGGGTGTGGTACGGCCAAGCAGTTTCACATTAACCAGAATCATCAAGTTCATTGAGAGCTACAAGCTGACAGCTGCAAAGGCTGCTGGATCTTGTAGCTTCTAATTCACAGAACTCTATGAATGAGTGACGCGGCTGGGCAGGCGGAGCGTCCTATGCAGATTCTGGCAGAGACCAGGTGGAGAAGATCCCCTGCCACTGGTGACCTTGGGGAGACTGGGAGGAGTGGGGGCCAGTGGATTTGTAACATGGTACACCCTGAATGTGGGTGTAACATGTTACCAAAAGGTGAACTTATCCTTTAAGATCTATTCTGAAAACGAATTAGATTTGGTTGCAATGTTAAGATTTTGTATAATAAGTTAAAGTACTACACTAATGTTGCTATATAGACATAACCCCCATTGTCACTGTATTTTTCTTTGCTTCCTTTGATCTGTCATTTTTTTTTTTTTGTTCTAGGTTCCCCTGCCAACTTTGCTGTCTACACTGCCTTAGTGGAGCCTCATGGGAGGATCATGGGACTGGACCTCCCTGATGGCGGTCATCTCACGCACGGCTTCATGACCGACAAGAAGAAAATCTCTGCAACGTCCATCTTTTTTGAGTCTATGCCATACAAGGTTAGTGGCTAGTGCTGTACCCCCAGGGAGAATAGTCATTGATTTATAACACAGATGTTTTTATGGAGAGTTGGGCGCTTGTGGCCCAGCGGGCAGTCAGAATTGAGCAGCATGTGTCATGAAGGATTATGGGAAGGAATACTAACGTTTTCTTCTTTTAGTCTGCCATAACCATCAGTGTTTTTCTCCTCAAAAGCTGCAGGGAAATCCTGAATTATTTATACCAGCTGGTTACTACTATGGCAAAACTAAATTGATTTCCCAAACACTACTATACATGCCTTTTTAAGCCCACCTTTAGGTAATTTTTTTTAAATTATTGGTGCCCCTCTGCAGTGAGATCACTGAGAGCAAGGATCCCACTCTGCTGCTGCCTGCAGCGGAAAGGCTTTTCTACTCGGCTTTAACCGCTTTAGAAATAAAAAGTTTGCTTTGATTAGCATGTTAGAGAAAAAAAAATATCAAAATTTTCATTCAGATTGGTGATTGAGAAATAAAGTGATACTCAAGTCTCATTTTTTTTTCATTTAAAAATAACAAACATGTTATACTTACCTGCTCTGTGTAGTTGGTTTTGCATAGAGCAGCCCTGATCCTCCTTTTCTCTGATTCCTTGCCGGCGCTCCTGGCCCCTCCTTCCAGTAGAGTGCCCCCACATCAAGCAGCTTGCTATGGGGGCACCTGAGCCACTGTTCTGTGTGTCCATTCAGACTCAGACTCCTGCAAGCAGCATGTGAAGGAGCGGTGTATTCACCACTTCTAAACCGCTCCTGCCCATTGAAATCAATGGGGCAGCGCGGCTATACCACCGGCAAAGCGACGCTGCAGCTGCGCTTTGTGGGCGGCTTTAACCCTCTTTCAGGCCGCTAGCGGGGGTTAAAACCGCCCCGCTAGCGGCCGAATAGTGCCGCTAAAACGACGGTAAAGCGCCGCTAAAAATAGCGGCGTTTTACCACCGACGCGCCCACCGCCCCAGTGTGATACCGGCCTAATTTGGAAGCACCAGGGACTCCCAAGGTGGATGACAGAGGACACTGGCTATGGACAATAGAATGTGGTCAAATGTACAAGCATGATCAGAAAGCCCTTGGGCACCTGTAGCTGGGAAGGCGTGTTGCACAGACCACGCTCATCAAAGGGGAAAATACTAGTGATTGGACAAGGTTTATCAGTCTGGTCACAGTTTTTTCCTGAGAATCCCAGCAGGAAATGGCTGGATTGAGATACTGTCCTCCCATTTGCACGGACACGTTTTTTTATTTTCCTGCACCGTGGGAGGAAGCCCTGTCATCCACTTAGTGTCAGACCTCATTTGCAAAAAACAAGACTGATCGGCATTAGTTCTCTCCAGCCATCCCTGCAGAGCTTCTGTATCTTCTTTGAATCCTGCTTGTGATGCATTGTTCATCGATCATCATTACTTCATTCTTTGTGTGCGGTGCTGTGTTAACAAGATTGTTCTTCATAATAATTGGCTGTTGTTACAGTGAGCTGTTAAACACTACTGTACTTTTTCTTTTTTTTTTTTCCAAAAGCAATTATTTTCCCTTGCTATTGACATCAGTGTCAGTGCGGTTTACAGAGACGTTAATTGGATAAAGACGAAATGCTTTGCAGGATTATCACTGTAGTCACGATATGGGGAGTGCAAAAAAGGCCTTTTTTAAAATTTCCGTTAACAATGAAGTTTAACCATTTTGATACCGGGCACTTTCAACCTGCCTAGGCCAATTTTCAGCTTTCAGTGCTGTCGCACTTTGACAATTACGTGGTCATGCAACACTATGCTAATTTAAATTTTTATCATTTTTTTGAGACCGATAGAGCTTTCTTTTGGTGGTATTTAATCATCACTTTTTTTTATTTTTTTTATTTTTTTGCTAAACAAACGAGAAAGAACGAAAAATGTAGAGAAAAAAAAAACGCTTTTCTTAGTTTGTTTATAAAATTTTGCAAATAAGTAATTCTTCTGCTTCACTGATGGGCGCTGATGAGGCGTCACTGATGGGCGCTGGTGAGGCTTCGCTGATGGGGCTTCACTGATGGGCGCTGATGGGGCTTCACTGATGGGCGCTGATGGGGCTTCACTGATGGGCGCTGATGGGGCTTCACTGATGGGCGCTGATGGGGCTTCACTGATGGGCGCTGATGGGGCTTTACTGATGGGCGCTGATGGGGCTTTACTGATGGGCGCTGATGGGGCTTTACTGATGGGCGCTGATGGGGCTTTACTGATGGGCGCTGATGGGGCTTTACTGATGGGCGCTGATGGGGCTTTACTGATGGGCGCTGATGGGGCTTTACTGATGGGCGCTGATGGGGCTTTACTGATGGGCGCTGATGGGGCTTTACTGATGGGCGCTGATGGGGCTTTACTGATGGGCGCTGATGGGGCTTTACTGATGGGCGCTAATGGGGCTTCACTGATGGGGCTTCTCTGATGGGCGCTGATGGGGCTTCTTTGATGGGCGCTGATGGGGCTTCACTGATGGGCGCTGGTGAGGCTTCACTGATGGGGCTCCGCTGTGGGGGCGCTGATGGGGCTCCGCTGTGGGGGGCGCTGATGGGGCTCCGCTGTGGGGGCGCTGATGGGGCTCCGCTGTGGGGGCGCTGATGGGGCGCTGATGGGGCTCAGCTGTGGGGGCGCTGATGGGGCTCAGCGGTGGGGGCGCTGATGGGGCTCAGCTGTGGGGGCGCTGATGGGGCTCAGCTGTGGGGGCGCTGATGGGGCTCAGCTGTGGGGGCGCTGATGGGGCTCAGCTGTGGGGGCGCTGGTGGGGCTCAGCTGTGGGGCTCAGCTGTGGGGGCGCTGGTGGGGCTCAGCTGTGGGGGCGCTGGTGGGGCTCAGCTGTGGGGGCGCTGGTGGGGCTCAGCTGTGGGGGCGCTGGTGGGGCTTCGCTGTGGGGGCGCTGGTGGGGCTTCGCTGATGGGTGCTGATGAGGCTTCACTGATGATCAGGGTCCTGATTATCTGTGTATATGTCCCCTGTCACACTTGCCGGCTCTCCTCTCCTCACACTGTGATAGCGCGTGAGGAAAGAAATGCAGATAACCAGCAGGTTTGTTTACATGTGATCAGCTATGATTGGACACAGCTGATCACATGGTAAAGGGCTGCTGTGATTGGCCTTTTACTGTCATCTGTGATCAGCTGTGTCTGAATGACATTGCAATAAATCGCCAGTTAAATCTTTCTTGCCCTTTGTTCTGATTCTCCCTGTATGCAGTTTGTAAATCACTTCCTAATTACTGTTCTTTTTTAGTTTTTTTATTTCTATGTAGTTTCTTGACTGCAAAGCTCCACTGCTTCTCCATACTGTGGAGGGCCTGACAACGGTGCTGTTGTAGCTGTGCCGTCATCCTGCCAGCGTAGTGTCAAGACTTTGTCGTCCAGGAAGAGTTTTTGCCCACCAGCCACCTTGGTGCATATAGCTAGCAGCCTCTTGCTGCACTGGCTCCCCCGTGGAACCCTCCTGGTACTCAGACATTCTAACTGCCGGGGTGGATCCCAGAACTACGGTCAGGTTACTACCAAAAGCCCAGCACACACCTGACCAATCAGTATGCTGGCTGTTTACAAAATCAGGACCGGGGATTTCATTCCACCTGGATCTCTCAGAAATCCCCAGGCTACAGGTCCCAAAGTGGACTTTTCTAAGAAAGGAGGAAACTGAAAAGCCAGTTTCCTCTTCATGTTACAAGCTCCCTGGAGCCCCTCAACCCGTCCGGTTGAGAATTCTGGGACACAACCTCCTTCTAGACCCTGGCAGGGCAACGCTCTGCCACTATATATATATATATATATATATATATATATATATATATATATATATATATATATATATATATATATATATATATATATATATATATTAGGGCTGAAACAACTAATCGATTATGAAATTAATCGATTACTATTTTCATAATCGAATAATCGGCTAGTAACATAATGGGGCTGAAAAAAACTAAAATGAGCCCTTTATAGTACAAAAAGAGCAAATAATCGCTCCTGTAAATATTACTTTCACAGATCTACAGTAAAAAAAAAGAACCCCTTACAGTAGTGATTATCTGGTTTTCTTTGTACTTTAAAGGGCTAATTTTAGTTTTTTCACCCCCATTATGTTACTTAGACCTGGTTCACATCTATGTGTTTAGTGCTTTTTGCAGAAACCCACTACAGTCCATTTACATGGTTTCCTATGGGACACGTTCACATCTATGCTTTTTTCAGCCGCTGCGTATTTAGAAATGGTCCGGGACTTTTTTTTAGTGCAAAACGGTGCTTTTTTTGGTTTAATAAACTTCAATGGAAAAGCTGCAGAAAAGCATGTAATTATTGCAGCAGTTTTTGTTTTTTTAATCTTCCCAACAACAAATTGGCCAAAAATAAATGCAAAAACGCAAATCACAGCACAATAACGTGCGCAAAAGTCAAAACGCACAGCAAAAAGCACTGCAGAAACAGATCAAAAGCAAACTGCATAGGTGTGCACCGAGCCTTATGCTGGCCACACCGATCAATTTTTAGACAAAATATTCAGACGAGATTATTCGGACGAAAAATCATTGTACATTCGCTGAATGAAAGAATGTTCTTTGAAATTTTCACTTGGATTTTAACATTCTGTTTTTAAAATGAATGTAATTTTTGAACGAAAACCACATACACTGTCTGAAAATTCCTTTGACCAAGAAGTTTGCTATTATTTCAAAATTTTCCCGTCACTGTGGTTGAAAATGAACATCGATTTGACCCCACTAACAATTGGTAAATCGAATAAACGTTCTTAAAATAACATTTTGTTTTTTTTGAAGGAAGACATTGTTTGTTAAATAAAAAAAATTTGATCTCGGGAGTCTGATATTTACCAGATTCACATTTTAATAGTATATACAGTATATATCTCCTCTAATAGTATATACAGTATATATCTCCTCTAATAGTATATACAGTATATATCCCTTCCGTCTGTTGTTCTCGGAGTGGATTAGATATTTTGCTTCCTAACCATATAGTTGGTTATTATATTTACCACTGCATAGAGATATTTAAGAATAAATTGCCTTTTTTAAAACTTTACATATTAACTAAATTATACACCACACTTTTTTTTTAAAGATTATTAACCGATTTAATCGAAACAATAATCGGCCAACTAATCGATTATGGAAATAATCGTTAGTTGCAGCCCTTATATATATATATATATATATATATATATATATATATATATATATATATATATATATATATATATATATATATATATATATATATATATGTATATGTGTGTGTATATGTGTATATATATATATATATATATATATGTTTGTGGATATCAATAGATTGAGATCTCTCTATCGATATCAATATATATGGAGAGATACAGTGTACCTATAAGTGTGACACTACGAGGCTTGATTGCTTAATCAAAGTGCTAGCATAAAGTATGGACACCTGAGTGCAAAGCTGTTCAGAATGGAAAACCTTTGCTACTTCCTTATAATGATTTGCTTCCCCCTCCAACATATTTATATTGGCCAGTAAGGCAGCCCATCGTAACAATGGGCCAGTAGGTACAGTGGGGAAAATAACTATTTGAGCCCCTGCAAAATTTTTGTCCACTTACAAAGAAATTAAGGTTCTATAATTGTTATCATAGGTGTATTTTGAATCATAGAGACAGAATATCAAACAAAAATTCAGAAAAAACACACGATACAAATATTATAAATTGAGTTGCAGTTCAGTGAGTAAAATAAGTATTGGTTCCCCAAGCAAAACATGACTTAGTACTTGGTGGAGAAATCCTTGTTGGCAAGCACAGAGGTATGACTTTTCTTGTAGTTGGTTACCAGGTTTACACACATCTCAGTAGGGATTTTGGGCCATTCTTCTTTACAGATGTTGTCTAAATCCTTAAGTTTTCTTGGTTGGCAACACCAAGTTTCAGCTTCCTCCATGCATTTTCTATAGGATTAAGGTCTGGAGACTGGTTAGGCCACTCCATGACCTTAATGTGCTTCTTCTTGAGCCACTCCTTTGTTGTCTTGGCGGTATGTTTTGGGTCATTGTCATGCTGCAAGACCCATCCACAACCCAGCTTCACTGTTCTGGCTGAGTAAAGAAGTTTCTCATCCAAGATTTTACAACACGTGGCCCCATCCATTGGCCCCTTAATGCGGCAAAGTCGGCCTGTACCTTTAGCAGAGAAGCAGCTCCAAAGCATAAAGTTTCCACCTCCGTGCTTGACTGTAGGGATGGTGTTCTTTGGGTCATAGTCAGCATTTTTCTTTCTCCAAGAACGGCGAGTCGAGTTAATGCCAAAGAGCCTAATTTTGGTCACATCTGACCCCAGCACTTTCTCCCAATCCTTCTCTGAATCATTTAGATGTTCATTGGCAAACTTCAGACGGGCCTGTACATGTGTCTTCTTGAGGAGGGGGACCTTGCGGGTGCTGCAGAATTTCAATCCATGGCGGCGTATTGTGTTAATAATGGTTTGTTTGGTGACTGTGGTCCCTGATTACGTGAGATCATTCACAACCTCCTTCTGTGTAGTTCTGGACAGATCCCTCACTTTTCTCATGATCATCCTTACCCCATGAGGTGAAATCTTGCATGGAATTCCAGACCGAGGGCGATTTGATATTATTATTTATTTATTTCTTCCATATGCGAATAATCGCTCCAACAGTTGTCTTCTTCTCACCAAGCTTCTTGCTGATGTTCTTGTAGCCCATTCCAGCCTTGTGCAGATATACAATCTTGTCCCTGACGTCCTTTGACAGCTCTTTGGTCTTGCCCATGATGGTGAGGTTTTTGAATAGAAGAAAGAGATTCTGTGGACAGTTGTCTTTTATACACATAACGAGTTAGGAGCACCTTCTTAAATTGACAGGACTAATCCTGTGTACCACATGAGCACCTACTGTAGCCAAATGTGGGCGACCGAATTATTGTTGGTTGGTAGGGGACTAAATACTTATTTTACTCACTGAACTGCAACTCAATGTATAACATTTGTATCATGTTTTTTTTCTGGATTTTTGGTTGATATACTGTCTCTATCATTAAAAACACACCTATGATAACAACTTTATAGACCCTTTATTTCTTTGTAAGTGTGCAAACTTACAAAATATGCAAAGGATCAAATAATTATTTTTCCCACTGTTTGTGGGAAGGGGGGCAGGAGGTAGCTGGTAAGTTCCAACACTACCCTGAAATGTCAGAATTCTGTCCATTGAATGGTCAGCATTCGGGCATACAGGGAGTAATCAAAGATTCTGCATGCAATCACAGCCAGCCCCCCTTCCTGTTTTGGAGTGACTGGGAAATTGGGACACAGCCTGCAATAAAAACCTGACTGATGTTCTGACACTTTCGTACACTGTTCGGAATGAACAAAGTTTTAGCCGCCGTGGTCTTAGAATTACGAAGAGTCACTTGAAGCTGTGCTCAAATTCTTTTAAATTCTTTCATTTGTATAGGACTGTTAGCGCCTTGAGTACCCCAAAAGGTGTTTTTCTAACATTGCCCTGAGGTTAGGCAGTGTATTCAATGTATATACACTGTTTTTATAAAGCAGGTACATAACAGCAGCACTGCAGACTGTAGACGATGTAGTGGCAGCTCTTATATCTTATCTATTCTATTCATGTCAGGTAAATCCAGACACCGGCTACATCGATTATGACAGGCTGGCGGAAAATGCACGCCTATTTCATCCAAAACTAATCATAGCGGGTAAGTTGGTTTAAACTGAACCTGACGTCCATTCTTAACTTTGAAGGGTCAACTCCAGCCATAACTATTAGCAGATAAAGGTTAAAACCTTTGCCAGATTTTAAAGTGTTACTAAACCCACAACAGTAAGATCAGTCTGTATATGCAGTAGAGCATGCTTGTTATACTCACTGTGGAATCTAAGGGGTTCATGCTCTATTGTGCAAAAAGGCTGTTTGATCCTGTCTTCTCTGATCCTCTCCTTTCTTCCACTGTTCCCAATATATCTGCTAATAGAACAGAGCCTTGGGGGCAAGCTGCACATGCTCAGTTTGGTGTGTATTGCTAGAGAGGTTTTTTTTTTTTTTTTCTTGGAAGAGTGCTTGTGATCGGCACAAGGGCCAATAGGCACTGTTCAGACAGAGGGTCAGGGGTCCTTCAGCCTCATTGGACAATCTGGGGAGAATGAAAACTCCTCCTACAAGCTTTAACCAGACACTGATAGAAGTCTTACAAGACTGCTATATACCGCCGATGAGAAAAGGTACTTAGCAGTTTAAATTTACAAAAATAATTGCATTTCCATGTTCTGTGTACTGTGGGGGGTCAGATATTGTGAATGCAGGCTCCTGGGTTTAATTGCTGTCTTTATTTGAAGAGATTTCATCTCGCTTCCTGTTTTGTCCAATGGAAGCACCTAAACAGGAAGTAAGGGTCCTTTCACATTGGGGCGGTTTGCAGGCGCTATTGCGCTAATAATAGCACCTGCAAACCGACCCGAAAGTGCCACTGCTTTCATTCCAGTGTGAAAGCCCCCGAGGGCTTTCACACTGGCACACTGGAGCGATGCGCTGGCAGGACGGTAAAAAAAGTCCTGCTAGCAGCATCTTCGGAGCGGTGAAGGAGCGGAGTGTATACCGCTCCTTCACCGCTCCTGCCCATTAAAATCAATGGGACAGCGCGGCTATACCGCCGGCAAAGCGCCTCTGCAGAGGCGCTTTGCGGTGGTTTTAACCCTTTCTCGGCCGCTAGCAGGGGGGTAAAACCGCCCCCGCTAGCGGCCGCATACCGACGGTAAAGCGCTGCTTACAATAGCGGAGCTTTACCGCCGACAACGCCCCTGCCCCAGTGTGAAAGGTCTCTAAGGCTGGCCATACACTATTCAATTTTCCTGTTCAACTTTCCTTTAGATTTACCAAAACCATATAATAGGAGGTCAAACCTAAACACTTTCAATTTGGATGCAATCAGGCAGGCCCTTGTACTACATAGTTGAAGGTAAATCTAAAGAAAATTGAACAGGAAAATTGTATGGTGTATGGCCAGCTTAAGGGTAAGTTTGCCTTAGAGGTTTTAACCCTTCCCCATTCTACAAAAAAAAAATATGTGTTTTTATTCCAGTATCTCTCGTAGGTTGGGTTTCCCCTGACTAAGGAATCTATTTATAAACATTTACACTATGCACGTGTCTTGGCATTCGTGCAGCTGACGCAGATAACCCCTATAATCTGTCTTGGGCTCCGTGCACACTATCGATTTTTTATAAGCTCAAAAGGCGCTAGAAAGAAACACTGGATGAAAAACGCTGATAATAGCGTTTCTGTCCTGGCTTGTAGTAGGTTTTAGGAGCGTTAACATTTTATTGGCGTGTTTACAGTACATGAAGAAGAGAAAAATAGATGCTTGAAAAAAAGCTGTTAGGAGCATTTTAGAAGCATTATCCGCTTCCCGACCGCTGCACGGCGATGTACGTTGGCAGAATGGCACGGGTGCGCAAAAGGGCGTAACCGTACATACTTTCGTAATCACGGGCTGGCGGGCGCATGCGCGCTGTGGGTTCTGCGGACTCTATGTCCACTGGTGGCCTGCGATCGCGTCCAGGAGAGGCAGAACGGGGAAATGCCTATGTAAACAAGGCATTTCCCTGTTCTGCCTTGTGACATGACAGGAATCTACTGCTCCCTGTGATCGGGAGCAGTGATCTGTCATGTCCTAGGTAGCCCATCCCCCCCTAAAGTTAGAACATGCTGAGGGAACACATTTGACCCCTTGATCGCCCCCTAGTGTTTAACCCCTTCTCTGCCAGTGACATTTACACAGTAATCAGTGGCTATTTTTAACTCTGATCGCTGCATAAATGTCAATGGTCCCAAAATAGTGTCAAGTATCCGATCTGTCCGCCGCAATGTCGCAGTCCCAATAAAAATTGCATATCACCGCATTACTAATAATAAAAAATAAAAATGCCATAAATATATCCCCTATTTTGTAAACGCTATAACTTTTGTGCAAACCAATCAATATACACTTATTGGGGTTTATTTATTTTTTTTCTCCCAAAAATATGTAGAAGAATACACATCAGCCTAAACTGAGAAAGAAATTTAGTTTTTTTTATATATATTTTTTAGGGATATTTATTATAGCAAATAGGAAAAAATATTGCTTGCTTTTTTTTTTTCAAAATTGTCAGTCTTTTTTTGTTTATAGCGCAAAAATTAAAAACCGCAGAAGTGATCAAATACCACCAAAAGAAAGCTCTGTTTGTACGGAAAAAATTACGTAAATTTTGTTTGGGTACAACGTCGCACGACCACGCAATTGTCAGTTAAAGCGATGCAGTGCCAAATCGCAAAAAATGCTCTGGTCACTAAGGGGTAAAATCTTCCGGGGCTGAAATGGTTAAGGAGCGTTTAGCGTTTATTTATTTTTTTCTGCCGGAAAATCGCTCCCAAAAACTTCACAACAACAATTTTTTTTTTTTCTGCTCCTAAACGCTAAAGCTTGAAAAAATGCTTCCAGCATAAAATAGCGTGCATGGACCCATAGGATAACACTATTAGCTTATAGGAGCATAAAAAGAAATATGCTCATAATAGGTTCTAGAGCAGGGGTCAGCAACCTGTAGATCAGTCTATTGGTAGATCACGATCTGGGCTTACTGACCCACTATCCCAAAGAATCAAAGTGCAATGCAGAGGTACTACTTGTAGAGTTAGTAGAGTAGATAACAAGAGCCACATAAGCTGGCATCTCCTCTGTAGTGCCGGCTCCTGTCCCATGTGGAGTGATACTAACTGCACCCCACCTCTTGTCCCAGCTAGCGCTCTCCAGAGTGGTGCCAGCAGCAGAAAAGAAGCGCTCTTCAGGTCAGTGTGAAGTAATACACTGAGCATAATCGTACAGGGCTGCTTTCACACTGATGTGCTGCGGTTTACCCACATCGTGGGCACCTGCGGGTTTGCTGGGCTTAGTCATAGACGTTAATTATATCCTGCAGGTTTAGTGCACCATACCTGCAGGTAAACCGTAGCACATCAGTGTTTAAAGCAGCCTTATTAGGGGTTCAGAACAGAAAGGGTTCATTTACACCGCACCCCAACGGCACCCCCTTTAGCTGCAGTGGCCAGGAGTGTACACATGCCGCAGTAGGAGTTATACACCCTGTCATAGTGAAGTGAATGAGGCCGCTCTGCAAGTGCCCTGCAACCTTGTGCAGTACAGCAAACAGGGGGTTAAAGCAGGCAGCGTTGTGTTGCTTTCTCACCACCTGCTTTAACCCCTTGGACCCTGCAGAAGAATACAACTGCATGTGGGGTGCTTGCAGAGTGGCCCAATTTACTTGGATGGGTCTTGTTCGGCAGGCGATAGAACCCATCAAAAGCAACAGGGGGCTTATTCCTGCTGCAGCATGTGTACACCTTTGGCTACTGCCTCAGCAGCTAAAGGGGGTAGGGATTGGGGGGGCGACTCAACTTCAGGGTTTTACCACCCCCCAACTTTACGTGTGAACGAGCACAAAGGGGGTTGCTGCCAAATGCAACTAAAGGCTCATTCACTATTGCAGCAGGCACTGCTGCTCCCCTGAAAAGCGGCATATATGTTGCCTTCTCCCCAACTGATTTAAACCTATGATTGCTGTGCAATGCACACGATTGCGACACAGTAGTACGGCAATTAGAGGTTTAAATCGGGCCCAAGGAGACGACACTGGGTGACACTCTGCCTGGTGATCTTTGACTTCCCCCATGTTGTTCAAGTAGCTCTCCACCTCTTTAAGGTTGCCTACCCATGTTCTAGAGCTTAAAAAAAATGCTAGTGTGCATGGAGCCTTAATATGTTTATTTCCTATGATCATCTGCGCCATCTAGTGGCCATAATGTGGTATTTTACAGCGGTATCTTGGTCAGAAAAACATGCATTATGGCCTCTAGGTGACAATCTTAGACCCATTGGGGGAGATTAAGGCTGCATTCACACCTGACTGTTTTCAGCTCATAAAACGCCTGAAAAACGCCCAACACGCAAAATCCCATTCATTTCAATGGCACCTGTTCACATCTGAGCATTTTCTCACCTGAAGCAAAATGCCTGAAAAACGTCCTAAACTCCAAAAAAGAACATGAGCCTCTTTGGGGCAGATTACAGGCGTTTTTCTGCCTTTTACATTAGTGACCTGAACAAAATCGTGGTAAAAACACGCAACTTTAAAAACGCTCAGGTGTGAATGCAGCCTTACTAAGACTGGAGCACACAGAATCTGGTGCAGCTCTGTATCGTAACCAATCAGCTTCCAGGTTTTATTGTCAAAGCTTAACCACGTCAGCCCCGGAAGTATTTGCCCCCTTAATGACCAGGCCATTTTTTTCGATAGGGCACTGCGTCGTTTTTAACTGACAATTGCGCGGTTGTGCGACGCTGTACCCAAACAAAAATTGACATCTTTTTTTACCCACAAATAGAGCTTTCTTTTGGTGGTATTTGATCACCTCTGCAGGTTTTTTATTTTTTGCTCTATAAACAAAAAAAAGACCAACAATTTTTTTTACTTTCTGCTATAATACATATCCAAAAAAAACGAATTTATTCATCAGTTTAGGCCAATATTTATTGTTCTACATATTTTTGGTAAAAAAAAATCCCAATAAGCGTATATTGATTGGTTTGTGCAAAAGTTATCGCGTCTACAAACTATGGGATAGATTTATTTTTTTTATTGTTTTTACTATTAATAGTGGCGATCTGTGATTTTTAGCAGGACTGTGACATTGCGGTGGACAAATCTGACCCCAAATTACACTTTTTGGTAACAGCGACCATTATTTACATTGATCAGTGCATTTTTATAGCACTGATCAATGTAAAAATGACACTGGCAGGGAAGGGGCTAATACTAGGGTGCGATCAAGGGGTTAAGTGTATTCCCTGGGTGTGTCCTAACTGTAGGGGGGGATGAGCTGCCAGCAACATGACAGAGATCACTGTTCCCGATCACTGGGAACAGTAGATCTGTCATGTCGCTAGGCAGAACAGGGAATCGCCTTGTTTACATAGGCAGGTCCCCATTCTGCCTCTCCTCACCGTGATCACGGGTCACCGGTGGACCTGCAGGCACGCTCCCACAGCGCGCGCTATCCTCCTTGCACGGGCCGATGTACGGGTACGTCGATTCGCGCAGGAGAGCCGACTTGCCGCAGTATATCTGCGTGAGCTGGTCAGCAAGTTGTTAATTGAACAAGCTGATGTTAGAAGCTGATTGGTTCGTATGCACAGCTGCACCTGATTCTGTGTGCTCCAGTTTTAGTAAATCTACCCCAATTTCAGAATTATTCGTGACAGCTGAGCTATTCGCATAGTGAATTTTTTCATAGATAGACCCCTTGCTGTTCTGCCTGACAACCGTCCGATAGGCAGAAAATGGGAAGAATTTCCTGACACAGACAGCAATACAATTGTAACAGGAGCCCTAACTGTTTCACATTATTTTAAAGCTTTTAAAAAAGTTAGTTATAAGTCTGGCCTAAGAGCGGTAGAAGCATCTAGTTACCTCTGTTCACCAGAAAAACCTCTACTGTGCACCTCTGATTTTTTTTTCACATTATTAATAAGGGCTTGACTTCTCTGACTTTGTTTTTCTCCTTGAATGCCCCCATGTTTTTAATTAGACCAGGAGGTGTTTTATCAGGTTTCATCTGTAGTGCCATCTGTAGGTGAGGAGTGGCATTGCAGCTTACATGAGCCCTTTTATATTTAAAGAGATGTGTTAATATTTTCAATCCCATGTGAACTATAGGCAGACAGAGAGAGGGGTCACATACTAAAACCCACCCAACACAGAATGGCCAGTTCTGTGTGCAATTCAGTTTTAAACTGCTCCGTGTAGTTCATATTTTAGCTCTTATTATGTAATCACTTTGTTTCTCTATCCATGTCATTGTGGTTCTTCTCACTATTGCGCTCTCTCCAGGTGTCAGCTGCTACTCCCGTAATTTGGACTACGCACGGATGCGAGCCATAGCCGATGAAAATAACGCAGTCCTCATGGCTGACATGGCTCATATTAGTGGGTTGGTGGCGGCCGGCGTTGTCCCATCTCCGTTTGACCACTGTGATGTGGTGACCACCACGACGCATAAAACGCTACGTGGCTGCCGAGCCGGCATGATCTTTTATCGGAAAGGTGAGCTGGAGGACAATGGGCTTGTTTTGCCACAGGGGTATTTCACTGCAACCGGTTATTTTTAATTAGAGCCAAGTCTAATCCCTTAAATCTCATATAAGCTTTAAAATGTTATTGAAATCTCCAAAAGTAATGTTCAGACTTTTTAAATCTTAAAATATTCCCTGGTGATCCTGCTATGAATGTCTTCTTTTTTTTTTTTTTTTTTTTTTCCAGGCACTTCTTTGTGCCAGTGACATTGCTCAAGCATGGCCTACCGTTGTCACCATCGGGAAGCACTGATATTTATCCAATGCTGGAGGGAGTGTATCCATGCTTATATAGCCCAATACTTTTTATATGCTTTTTTTGTAAATGGAAGCACAGAAGGGAGAGAAGCCTGTGACCTGTCATAGTCCTCTCTGCTGGTTTACACAGAGAGAACTCCACAGGACACTGAAGGCTGCATTTTATGAATGGGCTGTAACGTGCAGGCCTCAGTATGGGTGATTGTTGCAGTAAGTAGCAGACAGTGATTTCCACTTTCCATTATAGGTGTCTTCAGTTAGGGTGTATGTCTGCTTTAACATATATACTGCATTCTAGTCAGATTTGTGAGTATCTAACGTGATGCAAGACTTTAGCAGAAAGAGAATCTAATTTGAGTGTTGGTGTTTAGTGTCTGTTTATCCAGCTTGCTATGCACACATATAATATCTCTTATATTACAGGAGTGCGCAGTGTGGATGCAAAGACTGGAAGAGAGGTTCTTTATAACTATGAGAGTCTGATAAACCAGGCGGTGTTCCCAGGGCTGCAAGGGGGACCACATAATCATGCTATAGCAGGTAAAGCGGGGCCGGGTGCTGAAGCCTATTATGCTATGAGCAGGTTAGAACTAGACTTACTCCATGTTGTGCTACTTCCTTGCAGGTATTGCTGTAACACTGAAGCAAGCTATGAGCCCAGAGTTCAAAATGTACCAGGCGCAAGTCATCTCTAACTGCCGGGCGCTGGCTGCCGCAATGGAGGAACTGGGCTACCACGTTGTCACTGGTAAGGCATATGGCTGAAGTCTGTTGTCTTATCAGGATATGGCTGCGGTCTGTTGTCTTATCAGGATGTGGCTGCGGTCTGTTTTATCAGCATATGGCTGCGGTCTGTTGTCTTATCAGGATGTGGCTGCGGTCTGTTGTCTTATCAGGATGAGGCTGCGGTCTGTTGTCTTATCAGGATGAGGCTGCGGTCTGTTGTCTTATCAGGATGAGGCTGCGGTCTGTTGTCTTATCAGGATGTGGCTGCGGTCTGTTGTCTTATCAGGATGTGGCTGCGGACTGTTGTCTTATCAGGATGTGGCTGCGGTCTGTTGTCTTATCAGGATGAGGCTGCGGTCTGTTTTATCAGCATATGGCTGCGGTCTGTTGTCTTATCAGGATGTGGCTGCGGTCTGTTGTCTTATCAGGATGAGGCTGCGGTCTGTTGTCTTATCAGGATGTGGCTGCGGTCTGTTGTCTTATCAGGATGTGGCTGCGGTCTGTTGTCTTATCAGGATGTGGCTGCGGTCTGTTGTCTTATCAGGATGTGGCTGCGGTCTGTTGTCTTATCAGGATGTGGCTGCGGTCTGTTGTCTTATCAGGATGTGGCTGCGGTCTGTTGTCTTATCAGGATGTGGCTGCGGTCTGTCGTCTTATCAGGATGTGGCTGCGGTCTGTCGTCTTATCAGGATGTGGCTGCGGTCTGTCGTCTTATCAGGATGTGGCTGCGGTCTGTTGTCTTATCAGTGTTTCACTAAACCTGGGTACACACTACAGTTTTTTTCTTCGGGTTGCACAAAAAAAAAACCTGACAGCTCCGGTCGGAGCCGCTGTACTAACCATGTGAGGTTAGTTCAGCGATCTCCCCCCGCTGAGCTGTTGTGTTCTAACAGTGGGATGGACCCCACCCCCCGCCAGAATACTAAAATTAGCGCTCTTGGCTGAATGTGCTGATCAGGAGTCAGTCGGCTGCTGGTTTTCCAACATGCACGTCCGACAGAAGCCAAACAGCCGGCTTCTGTCAGACCGACATGCATGTGGGCAGAATGTCGGAACCGGCTGTTGTCTCCCGACATTCTGCCTGTGTGTACGGGGCTTAAGCTTGATATTTCCCTTCACCCCTTTTCTAGGTGACCCAGATTTCTGTACTGGAAGTGAACACAAGCCTGTCTTGAGCTGGGCCCTTCACTGTAAATTTCTTGCTGTTCACTTTCAGGGTAGAGTCAGTACTGCTGTCTGTTCTTCGCAAGCCACTTCAGTGTTCACTCCTCATTGCGCATACATTTTATAAAATGCAGACCGCAGTAGGGAGCCAGCAGTGTCTTTTCAGAGTGTTTTCTGCATAATGCTGCTGCATGTCAATCATGCAAGAGCGGGTGTTTGTAGGTAAGCTAGATATGCATGCAGGCCGCCTTTGGTAACCCCCACATGTGATACCTGATGCTCCATGTTTGAAAACCGAAATTCAGTGAATGAAATGGGCAGGCCAGGGACAGATAGGTTGGGGAGTAAAAGGGCTGGATGACGCTGCAAATTCTCCAGCCGGGAAATGAGGCGGGCTCTATCTGACTTGCTGCAGCTTCCAATGCACATTGTGAGAAGCTCGCAGTGTGCAGTGAAATCAGAGTAAGCAATTCGGTACAGGAGAGGAGTCTGCACAACTGTGCAAGACTGAAGGTAAGACTGAAATTTAGCTTTACAGCTATACTCTTCTTAAAGGAGAAGTTCACTTAAAAAAAAAAAAAAGTAAGTGCACTTTTTTTTTTTTTTTGCCAGTAAACAATATATGCATTTTTTATTCATTTTTTGTTTGCGACGCAATAAGATCGTGGGTGTAATGCCACGGCCCTGCAGACTGCCTGTGAAGCTGTGTGCCCATACCTCCTGATACATGCAGGCAGTGACATTAGCTAAAGAATCTCTGTTAGGTTTTGTGTTGATGGTATGATTTAAGCTGGGTACACACAGGAAGTTTTTTTCATTCAACCAGTGTCTGCAGGATTCAGGGTGCAATCCTTAAGCCCTGTACACACGATCGGACATTCCGACAACAAAATTGTGGATTTTTTTCTGTCGGATGTTGGCTCAAACTTGTCTTGCATACACACGGTCACAAATATGTTGTCGGAAATTCTGAATGTCAAGAACGCGGTGACGTACAACATGTACGACGAGCCAAGAATAATGAAGTTCAATGGGCAGTGCGGCTCTTCTGCTTGATTCCGAGCATGCGTGGACATTTATGTAGATCAGGATTTCCGACAAGTTTTGTTGGAACCTGCTCTCAAACATTTGTTGCCGGAAATTCCGCCAACAAATGTTCGATGGAGCATACACACGGTCTGACTTTCCGACGACAAGCTCACATCCAACATTTGCTGTCAGAAAATCCGATCGTGTGTACAGGGCATCATAACACTACAGGCTGCAGATTAAAAAAATAATAAATGCACATTTTTTATACCTGTGCATTTTATTATTTTTTGTAGAAGGTGAACATAGCCTTTAATGCATAGAATGCATTAGGGTTAAAAAAAAAACCCTTTGTCTTTAGAACCACTCTACAGAGCGAGGTGATGAATACAATTTGCTACCTGTATGTTACTGAAATTGGTGGTCAGTACTGGGAATGGGATAGGTGGATGGTTGATATGTTCACTCTTTAGTCTTTCCTATCATTTTACAGGTGGTTCTGATAATCATCTCATTCTGGTCAACCTGCGCAATAAGAACACGGATGGAGGGAGAGCAGAAAAGGTCCTTGAAGCTTGTGCAATAGCGTGCAACAAGAACACCTGTCCTGGTAGGTGTGTACTGTCTGCCGAAGCATCTTTATTAGACCTCAACAAACTTTTCTGACTGTTCTTCTATTACAGGTGACAAGAGCGCCCTTCGCCCCAGTGGTTTGCGCCTTGGGACTCCCGCCCTGACCTCTCGGGGGTTCAGGGAAGGAGACTTCAAAAAAGTCGCAAAGTTTATTCATCAAGGTGAGCTGTAGGGTTTGCAGAAATGATCACATTCCAATAAGAATTGCTTTTTTATAGGCCACAATCCATATTCTGTAACTTGTGGGAATGTAGTAAGCTAAACCTCTACTAGTACTAGTTTCACAGTCTATTTCTTTAGCCAATCAGCTTGTACCCTGTTAGCATTAAAGCTTGTTATTTTTTTTTTGTTTTTTTTTTAATTTAAACCCTGCAAGGCAATATCATAATGTGCTAGTATGCATTGCATGCTAGCACATTATATGAAAGTTACCTTAGAACGAAGCCCTCCAGTGGTGCGCTGTCACTTACATCCTCACCCCGTCTTCCTTCCGGGTTCGTGGACTCCAGCTGTATGAGTGACTGGAGCTGCGATGATGTCACTCCCCCGCATGGCATTTACGGCACAGAACTCTGAAGGAAGTGCATGCATCGGTGATGTCACTGGCTGCATGTACAGTAAATATCTCCTAAACGGTGCACATTTAGGAGATTATATTTACAGTACCTATGGGTAAGCGTTATTATAGGCTTAACTATAGGGTAAAAATCATTCATGCGAGTTTACGCCCACTTTAAAGCGGAGTTCTGCTTTAAAAAATAAATAAAAATCAGCAGGCTACAAATACTGCAGCTGCTGACTTTTAATAATCGGACACTTACCTGTCCCAGGGTCCAGCGATGCGAGGGAATGAAGCCCCGCTCATTTCCCCTCCTCTCTGAGGTGCCGGCAATGTAACCGTGGGCGCCCAGGTGTGGCTTCACAGCCGGGCACCCACTGCACATGCGCGCGCCTTGACTGGCCGGGCAATCATCTGGGACCTGTGACGTGTCCCAGATGATTGCCGAGAGGGAGGGGGGAAAGGTGATCTCCCTTCCAGTGCCGCGGTGTGCCGAGAGAAAATGGGAGCTGGGACCCTCTAAAAAGAGGGTTCCCCCCCCCCAAAAAATGACATGCAAAATGTGGCATGTCAGGGGGTCACCTCCCTTAAAGCAGAAGTTCCATTTTTGGGTGGAATGCCACTTTAGGTGACATGCAGATCAGTGCTCTGTATTGTGACTGCCATCTACAGCATATATGTAATATTACATGAAAATCTGCATTATTTGAATAACATATACTCTGCATAGTGAAAAAGCCTACCAAGAAAACAGCTTATTGTTTCCTGTTAAAGTAAACTTTTCTCTTTGAGAAATATGTTCTTATCTGCATGTGTTTTTTTCTGTGTTAGTGATACAAAATATTCAATCCAGAGGGTCCTAAACTTTAGAATCTAATGCCATCTTTGATCTTATGTCCTAGGCATCTTGATCACACTGGAGATCCAGAATGACATGAGCCCCAAAGCAACCCTTAAAGAGTTCAAAGACCAACTGGCCGGAGATGGGAAACATCAGGAGAAGATCAATGCTCTGAAGGAGGAGGTGGAGCAGTTTGCAAGCTCTTTTCCTATCCCTGGCCTGCCTGACCTGTGAATACCCAGGATGGCCTTCCTGTAATGTCTTAGCCCTGCTGAAATTTAAAATGTTGAAAGATAAGACTGTAATATACTGTAGATTGTTTTCTTTGTACGGTTAATTAAACTCACTGCTGAGCTAGCTGTGAAACTGACATACACTGGGTGTAGCTGCAATAACTGCATTAAATGTGTTGTCTGATCTTGTTATTATAGATGTGGGAAACAGTGGGGTTTAAGTCTTTATTTCAATGGGTGTACCATTCCGTACACCCGTGTGAAGGATCATCTTCACCTGAACGGGATGCGAAGGTGTCCCTGCAGGCAGCCTGTTCAGATTAATACTGGGTGAGTGGTGCATGGGTCTGGTTGGATCTCCAAGCGCATCCTGGAGCATACATCCATGCAGGACCGATTCATGGATCACATTGCAGTCTTTATATCCTATATAGCGTGGATCGAGAAATCGTAGTTTTTATTTCCTTTAGCCTGCAGGCTGAACAAAAATAACTCTGTGTAAGGTCAGCATTTGTTTATCACTGCCACGAACACTAACAAGATAAAGATCTCACCAGGTGGTGCATTAAAATGCATTGCCTTAAGGCAGTCCTACATAGCACCTGCACTTTTTCAATGCAGTGCACTGCAACGCACAGATGATTTATGCATGTGTTTGGATTTGGGGTATTATTGAAAATGAATGGGGGGGGCGCACACAGTACTGTGCCTTTTTGTGTCCTGTAAAATTTGCAAAAACACACAATACTTCAATGAATATACAACATGTGAATACACCCTGAGCACTTTCACAGGCTGCCTTTCCCAATCTCTTCCTTTCTGCTGCTCCCCTGACGTGTCCCCTTAAAAACAATAAAATAAAAAAAATGAGCAGACAGGATTTTTATTGTAGGAAAGACATGCAATGCATCTTCTGCAAAAAAATAATCCTACCTACCTGCTCAAAGACTCGCTTAAAATTATTTTTTTTTCCTTTATTAGTAATTTTAACCACTTGCCTACTGGGCACTTTTACCCCTTCCTGCCCAGGCCAATTTTCAACTTTCAGCGCTGTCACAATTTGAATGACAATTGCACGGTCATGCAACACTGTACTCGTAAGACATTTTTTTCACAAATAGATCTTTCTTTTGGTGGTATTTAATCACCAATGGATTTTTATTTTCTTGTTTTTTTGCTAAACTAAAAAAAGATCGAAAATTTGGAAAGGAAAAACATTTTTTTTAAAGTTTGTTATAAAATTTTGCAAACTGGTAATCTTCTCCTTCACTGATGTGCGCTAATGAGGCTGCACTAATAGGCAGCACTGATTGACCGCACTGTTGGGACTGCACTGATAATCAGAACACTAATAATCAGTGTCCTGATTATGAGTGCCGATGTCCCTTTAACACAAGCCGGTTATCGAAAAGCTCATAACCAGCTTGTGTTCACAGCTGTCGTTGGACACAGCTGATGACGTGGTAAAGGGCCATTGTGATTGGCCCTTCAACCCGATCTGTTATCAGCTGTGTCTGAAGGATTCAACGATCAGAGCGTGCCGTCCACACGATCACGGGAGGATGTCCATGTACGCCCTCCGAGCAAAGTAAGCCTGTGGTGTGCTGGTGTGCTCGGTTATAGCGCCTGCAGGAAGTGGTTAACTTACAGACACGAAGAGGGTGGCAATGGTACATACTGACATAGAAAGGTAGCCAAAAAAGTAAAAATGGGAGAGAACAAACATTAAAACTGTCTGTATTTATGCCAAAGTCCAGTAAATCGGCAGCAATAAAATAGTCTGATAATTTATTTGAAACAGAAACACAATTTCAACACTTGTCTGCAACCCCTCCACTGCGAGGGTAGAATTGAACTCCCGGGAGCATGTGTACAGGGTCTAATGGAACCACTTCCTTCTGAGCTTTTCCTCCTTGCCCCTTAGGGCCGCAGTGATAGCTTCAAATGTCAGCTACATTAGATAGCTGCAATGAATGAGTAGGGGGTGTCTCCTCCTTCCATAATTCCGGTATACAGACCCTTGCTGAATTTAGCAAATGAATAAGCATAGATTTCTTGAATCTGTGTTTCAGGAGATCAGAGTGGTGCAGAAGGAACCTGGCGGGGTCCGAGCCGAAAGTCGGTAAGCTGCCTAATAGTCTTGCCAACCTGGGACAAAAAGCCGTCTAGCTTCTTACAAGTCCAGAAAATATGTAATATGGTCCCCCTCGTCATCTCCACAGCGCCAGCACAAGTGCCCATGGCCTCAGGGTAGATTTTCCGTAGAACTGCACGGACCTTATACAAGCGAGTATTAGTTTACATTTTGACACAGTTCCTGCGTGCTAGGATGACTGAACTCCTGTGCATGAGCGACGTCATCCCGCATCAGCCAATCAAGCCTGGCAGTCTGAAAGAAACCAGGGAGAAGATACAAGCAACTTCAGAGGTAAGTATTGCAGACTTTAGTTCCACTTTTAAGTCCATATTTAAACAGAACTTGTTAGAATAGAATATATAAGGTTGAGAAACACTGGCCAAAATTATTTTATATTATACAGATTGTAAGAAGAGCTATAGAGAACCCCCAAGGAAGCTGGGAACATCAAAACTCCCCATGCAGGTTTGAGCAAAGTGGGAAATTTGCAGGGAGGCCTCTACGCTGGAGTTCCCAAGGGATATAGGATGCTTGCATACCTTTCAGACTACAGCTATAATAAAATATCAGGTTCAGGAGGAGTGGCCCATTTCAATTATTTAAATATGTATTTGGCTACCCTGAATAAAAAAAAAATTGGGGCACTTAGATTTTAGGCCTATTGGCCTAACAAAGCTGTATATGTAGGATAGCTTGCAGGACACAAAATCCATGAACGTCCCTTGGGAAAAACACTCATATTTTTATGCTTATTTGCAGTGTTCAAAAGAAAATGGCCAACATTGTCATTGTTCTGTCAGTGATGATTTGTGTGAATTGTGGTTCTGCCAATTCCATTTGTTACTGTAGTGATGACATTGTGGCTGTGTTCAGAATGCTGCGTGACATATATAACTTCATTAGGCTCATTCAATAAGGCAAAGTAATAGTAATTCACGATAACAAATCAGAAGCCATCTGCTAACCATATGGAATACAGTAATCCTAAATATTTTTGACTGCTGTAGTTTACTGTTTGCATTTTCTCTTTGATCTTTTCACTGCCTGTGCCTTGGGCCATTTAAAGAGGAAGTAAAGTCTTCCCCTTTAATTGTACCTACAGGCAAGCCTATGATAAGGCTTACCTATTAGGTACTGTAAATATTTCCTAAACTTGTACAGTTTTAATAGGTATTTACTACATACTTTGCCGCTGATGTCATTGGCGCATGCGCACTAAAGGAATGGCCCGCTGGTGCTGTTTCTTCAGGGCTTGTGCCGTGACCCGCGGCATGCGCAGGAGTAACGTAATCGCGGCTCCAGGCCAATCACAGCGCTGGAGCCCGCAAACCCAGAAGTAACGCCGTGAGATGCGTTGGACGTGTAAGCGGTGTGCCTAACCTACCCATACGTATATGCTGTCATGCTTTGCGTCAGGTAAGTATAAAATTTTCTTGGTGTCCATTGAGGGACACTGGTGTCTCCCCTCTGTTTATGATCATGCTTTCATTACTGCTTTGCTAAAACTGAGGCAGGCTGGTAGTAGTGGGATTATCGTACAGGTTTTTTTTTTTGGTTTTTTTTGTCCACCGGTGTTCGATTCTCCTGCAGGTGGCAGGATAACATGAAGGTAGTGATTGTAAAGCTTATAAAAATAAAAAACATATTTACCTCCTTTGTATAGTGATTCTTCTCTTCTGGGGTCCCCCCGCGGTGCTGCTTGCTCCTCTTCTTGAGTGCCCCCATGGAGAGCGCTCCCGAGTCCTGCTGCTGCATCCATTGACACAGACAGCAGGACCCGTCCCCAGCTCCTGTGTCACTGGATTTGATTGACAGCAGCGGGAGCCAATGAGGACCTGAGGCAGTGGCTGGAGCTGCTGTGCTCATCCCCTTTGCTGGAACGAACGGGTTCAGGTAAGTAAAAGAGGGGGTCTGGGGGGGCAGCTGCATCACAAAAGGTTAGAATGCATGGTGAAAACCTGTGAGGGTTTACAACCCCTTTTAAGACTTCTTGTGTCACTTAATGAAGGCCAAGGAAAGGATAATACATTGAGTACAAAAAAAAATCCTATTTTTCCTTACCCTCCTTTCTTTCCTTTACCCTCTTTGAAAGCACTGGGGGCAAGGAAGTTCATGTTTATATTGCATGAGATTTAAAATGAATATTGGTTGTGCCATTTGACTATTTTACCTGCTTGTATAGTGAAGAGCATAAACAGCAGGGCTCCTTAAGGCTGTTTATTTTCAGCTCTGGCTTAACGCCTACTTCTGGTAGTGCCTGGGTACTCCCTGTACTCGCTGTGCTTATTGACCTTTAGTCTGTACAGCTGTTATCATCTTCCAGCCCTGTGACTGGCCAGTGTACGGCACTGTCATTCTGTAAGGCACGGTGGCCAATTAGTTATTTTGTTATTGAAAAGTGAAAAGTTCCCCACGGGGCTTTTTAGCAGCAAATAGGAGACAAATATTTTGTAAAAAAAAAATCACAGATTTTTTATTATTTCAAAGGATGGTTTGAAAATGGGTAACAGGTGTGTGCTTCTGCCTCTGGAAGTTCCCCTCAGGAGGGGGCCAATGAGCCGCCTATGGCGGCCCTTCTGCGGCCACCTCGGCGTTCTGGAAGGCTGGTCTGCCCCGGTTTCCTCCCACGTAATAACGTGATGTGGGAGGTGACACGCATGCTCCACAAAGGGACCCCTCCGTCCGACGGCGATCACAGAACGCCGCCGGCAAGGTATAAGCTCCCCACAGTGGTAGATGTTAATATTGCAGGGGCTGAAAAAGGGGGATACGTGAAGTACACACATATCCCTACTGTGCCGGGAAGCCTAACAGGTTAGAGGTAACGTCTCCAAGGGCGAGAGTCGGACAAAAAAAAGACAGCGGCTCAAGGGATCTGTGAGGGGGGAAAAGAAATGCAAGGACCCCCTGAAGAAGACCATAACCTTTGAGGTCGAGATGCATTGGGGCATTTCCATACATCGGATAGTGCAATTTCAAGTGTAACAATGTATCACCCTTGATGTATAACCTTTCTTAGCCTATTTTGTTTCGCCTTGTATATACCAGAGCAGCACGGAAATTCATACACCACTGAGAACTTTTCCGCTCTTGTGGACAAACCACAGAACAGAGGCTATGGCTGGTGTCTCGTATCCTGATTGGATAGATTGATAGCAGCGCAGCCATTGGCCCCCGCTGCTGTCATTCAAATCCAAAGACGCGGGGGGCGGGGCCAAGTCCTGCTGTCTGTGTCAATCGATGCAGCAGCAAAACTCAGGAACGCACCCGCATGGGTGTCCCGAAGGAGAGCGCTTCTCCAATGGGGCACTTGAGAAGAGAAGGAGCCACCAGCACCACTGAGGGACAACAGAAGAGGAGGATCAGGGCCACTCTGTGCAAAACCAGCTGCACAGTGGAGGTAGGTTTGACATGTTAGTTAAAAAATAAAAACTACGGTTTACAACCCCTTTGAGTCCTTTTTTGTTTGTGACCCCAGTGGGAAGATTTGGCACCTCCCCTGTGTCAGCCAGGCCTAGACTGTGATCTGAACTTTCTCTTCTCATTTTTTTTTCTAAGGGTCCTTTCACATGGGCTGTCCGATCAGGTCCAGGACCCTGCAGTCTTCTCTACGAAGCGGCGGATGTCAGCAGTGACATGTCCACTGACACCCGCTGCCATCCGATCCTGCCCACAAAAAACAGACAGATGGTGGTCCTATTTTCCATCAGTCTGGCGGATCAGATCGGATGGAAACAGACAGGTGATCCATTTCCATCCCTTTCCCCATAGAGGAGAGCAGAACTGTGTCCGTGTCCACTCTGCACAGTGAGCGGACGTGGACCTGTCATACGCCTGCTCAGCGGTGATCACCCACTGAGCAAGTGGAATCCACAACATGGAGGTCCTGTGTGAAAGGGGTCTAAGGGGCTATAGTGAATGTATACTTTTATTATTATTATTATGCAGGATTTATAAAGTGCCAACAGTTTGTGCAGTGCTTTACAATATAAAGGGAGTAAGTACAGCAACAATTCAATAGAAGAGGGTTAGGAGGACCCTGATCCTGCAAGCTTACACTCTAATAGGGAGGGGCTGGTGGAACAAAAGGTAACTGTGAGAGATGAAGTCATGGGAGAAATTGAAGATTCGGTTATTAGCTGAAGGCAAGATAGGATTCCCTGAAGAGAGGAGTTTTCAGGGATCACCTAAAAGTGGACAGAGTAGGAGATAGCCAGACAAATTGGGGTGTTGCTGTGTAGTAACAAACTGCATCATTAATTAACCACTTAAGGATCAAAACATTATATATTGTTTTTTTTTCTAACACCCTAGAGAATAAAATGGCGGTCAATGCAATACTTTTTTTCGCACCGTATTTGCGCAGCGGTCTTATAAGCGCACTTTTTTTGGAAAAAATTAAGTTTTTTGAATAAAAAAATAAGACAACAGTAAAGTTAGCCCAATTTTTTTTTATATTGTGAAATATAATGTTACACCAAGTAAATTGATACCCAACATGTCACGCTTCAAAATTGCGCCCGCTCGTGGAATGGCGTCAAACTTTTACCCTCAAAAATCTCCATAGGCGACAATTAAAAAGTTCTACAGGTTGCATGTTTTGCATTACAGAGGAGGTCTAGGGCTAGAATTATTGCTCTCGCTCTACCGGTCACGGTGACACCTCATATGTGTGGTTTGACCACCGTTATCATATGTGGGCGCTACTCATGTATGCGTTCGCTTCTGCGCACGAGGTCGTCGGGATTGGGGCGCTTTAAAAAAAAAAA
This sequence comes from Lithobates clamitans, assembly GCA_037952925.1. Taxonomy (NCBI): domain Eukaryota; kingdom Metazoa; phylum Chordata; class Amphibia; order Anura; family Ranidae; genus Lithobates; species Lithobates clamitans. The sequence goes on from JBBGZY010001792.1 coordinate 1,123,644, forward strand.
CAATTTTCTTATTTATTTTACTTTATTTTATTTATTTTTTCACTGTTTTAAAAAAAAAAAATGGAAACATCCCTTGTAATAGAAAAAAGCATGACAGGTCCTCTTAAATATGAGATCTGGGATCAAAAAGACCTCACATCTCATATTTGGACTTAAATGCAAAAAAAAAAAAAAAATTTGTCATTTGAAAAAATGACAACAAAAAAATATGCCTTTAAAGACGTATGGGCATAGCTGACGTTATGACGTCGTTTCCGCTATGCTATGGTATGGAGACGGGTGGGGGCCATCTTCCCCTCACTCGTCTCCATACCACAGACGTGAAAGGTTCCGATCGCCTCCGATGGCTCCGGTAAGCGGCGGAGGGCGCAGGAGGGGGGTGGCACCTCTCCCTCCACCGATAACTGTGATCTCGCGGCGAATCCACCGCAGAGACCACCATTATCGTAAACAGAACCGCCGGCCCTAAAGATGGGTACCTCGGTTGTGGCAGCAGCTGCTACCATTACCGAGATATCCACCTTCAGAGCCCATTCACAGGGACGACTTGTCAGGCGACCTAGTCGCCTGACAAGTCGCCTCCCGTTCTGTGCTATGGAACCGTTCTAAGGGGAGCGACGCAAGTCGCTCCGACTTAGAAAAAGGTTCCTGTACGACTTCGGGGGCGACTTGCATACACTTCTATACAGAAGTCGTTTTGCAAGTCGCCCGGGCAGTCGTGTGCAGGTCGCCTCGCTGAGGCGACCTGCAAGTCGTGTTGCCCCTGTGTGAATGGGGTCTCAAACTAATGACGTATATATACAGTGGCCGGTCTGTAAGGAGTGTTTTTTTCATCCTGCAGTTGAAGAAATCTAGTCACATAAAGTAAATATTGTAGTTAAACCAGTATAAAACCCAAAAGCAAACATTGCTTTTGCAACTTCTGTATTGTTGTCTGATCTTTTGCATTGGTTCTGAGCATGCGTGTTTGTACTTTGTACTAAAGTCCGATGGACTTGTGTACACACGATAGGACTTTTGTTGCCGGAAAGTTTGTCTGTTCGCTCAGCCAACATTTGATGAAAACCGAAAAAGTTTGTCCGATGGAGCGTACACACGGTAGGATGTTGCCTTAAAACAGCTAATTTGCATGTTTGTTGTCAAAAAGTCCGATCGTGAGTACGGGCCTAAAGTGTGACAGGCTGAAAGCTAGAAATTGGTCTGGGCGAGTGCCCAGTAAGCAAGAGGTTAGAGGACTGGTAGAGCGATTGTGCCAGCAGGGCAGTCAGTGAAAATGCTGACAATTAAAGCAGGAAAGACAAGACTGTGAGAACAATATTTAATTGTGATCAGCAGAGCCGGGTGACCTGCCAAACCAGTCTGTACCAGTATATCCCTGTCCTTCCGACAGATCATTGCTATACTCGTCTTCACATGCTAGATAAAAACGAGAATTAAACGCTTTATTAAACCATACAATCTGGGGGGCGTTTGAAACTTTATTACACTTGAAATCAGTTTTGCGTGGAAAACAGCTAAATTAGTTATTATGTTTCCTTTATAATGATGGCATTTTGCTTCAGTGCAAATTAAAGGCCTTTACCACTGGAGCTTAGACTAAAGGCCCATACACACAATAGGACTTTGTGCAAACTTTTGATTCTTTTACAAAGGGCGTCGGACGTAAACTAATTAAAGTGGAGTTCCGCCCACTTTTACAACTCTTCAGCATCCCTCACTAAACTGCACACTGTAAACGAATTGGATTTTTAAAATTTTTTTTTCAGCACCTACTGTATATCTGCTGTATTCATTTTTCACTTCCTCCTCCCTGGCCGTGGCCCATCGCATCATTTCCTGTTTGCAATGCCTTCTGGGAAGGGGCGGCAACTTCCTCTGACACTGCCGTTGCTATGGAAACCTGACCTGAAACCTATTACACTGCTTGTGCTGCACTGAGCATGTGCGAGATTTCCAAGAATGAGATCCAGGAAGAAATACAGTCTGGCCTCAGATGCCCACACTTAAGATGGCCACGGCCTGCTGTCAGTTTATAAAATAACAAACTACTGCTATAAACTAACAAAACAGACATTAGCTTGCAGACTGACTTTACTAGAATACATTAAGCTTGTGTATTATAGGGGTATTTTTATTTAAAAAGTATAATTTCGGCCGGAACACCACTTTAAGCATACACACGGCAGGACTTTTTCAGCCAACTTTCACCAAATCATGTGGTTTTTCAGCTGTTTACCGCCACCCTTTGGTCAACTTCTGTATTGTTGTCTGATCTTTTGCATTGGTTCTGAGCATGCGTGTTTGTACTTTGGACTAAAGTCCTATGGACTTGTGTACACACGATAGGATTTTGCACCATAGGACTTTTGTTCCTGGAAATTTTGTCTGTTTGTACAGCCAACATTTGTCTGATGAAAACGAAAAAGTTTGTCCGATGGAGCGTACACACGATAGGATGTTGCCTTAAAACAGCTAATTTGCATGTTTGTTGTCAAAAAGTCCTATCGTGTGTATGGGCCTTTATCCAACTACATCCAATATAATGCTGAAGCACTGGCACTGCATTATGATGTATGGGGGAGGGAGGTGCATGTTACATCTTTGGCCTGTAGAAAGTCAGTGTTTGCATACCAATGGTGAGGTCCTCCCTGGGCACAATGGAGGTGCAAACTTTATAAAAACTTGTTTTTTTTTTTTTGAAAGCTGAACTCCAGGTATGGATCTTGTGCATTGCAGACGTGATGCACCTATTGCTGTTGCAATGTAGAATTAAATATAATAAATGGTGCTGTGCTGCCGCCCTACTACAATAATAATCTATAATAAGTGAATAGCATTCAAACGGTACAAATAAATAATCATGTACGACCGCTCAAAAGAAAATTGCAAAATAAATAATAAACAAATGCTCAAAAACCAACAAGTGAATCACAATGCGCCAGTATGTTGAATAATGTGCTCACAGCGATGTCCTTATATAAACAGTCTGTGTATTTTCAAAACTTCGTAATAACTCTCATTTATAAAGAACAGTTCCTATCTAGTGTGCTGATATTAGCTTCGAACTTACATGACTGATGATCCCAAGACCAGTATAAGTGCTAGTTCACACCAGGTGCAGTTCCGTGCGCTTTTATTTCTGCACTAAAAATGCATGCAGTGTTTTCCATGTATTCCAATCATGGCGCTAGTTCACTCCAGTGCAGTCAGTTTTCGGTGCAGTCAGTTTCTGGTGCAGAAAAAATAAGTAGAGCGTGCTGCATTTTTTCTGCACAGAACGGTACTGGAACCTAGCAAATTGTATCAAAAACGCACTGGAACTGCGTGTAGTGTGAACTGTGAGCAAAAACTGATCTGGACCGTATCCGGAGTGCATTTTTGTGGTGTGAACTGGCCCTAAGACCATAAAGTGTACTTTGCCACCTCAGTGTCAGTACTCTCACCTTAATTGTGTGTCTCACATAAAACCCAAGACCCATGACGTAACACGTAGGGTGGAGCTGTGGTAGAGAACCATAAGTGACGTATTAGGAACCCCCGAGTGGTATTCCTTCATGTGTTTCTAAGAGCCCTTTCACACCGAGCCACGGGGGGGGGGGTCGGGGGAAAAGCGGTACTATTTTTAGCACCGCTTTACCGTCGTTTTAGCGGTGATAAATCCGCCCGCAAAACGCCGCCGGTATCGCAGCACTGCCCCATTGATTTCAATGGGGAGCAGCGGTGGAGGAACGGTGAGTTTACCGCTCCTTCACCGCTCCAAAGAATCTGCTGGCAGGACTTTTTGTGATGCCCTGCCAGCGCACCTCACCTGTAGTGAAAGGAGCCGCTTTTTTCAGGCTCTATACAGGCACTATTTTTAGCGCTGTAGTGCCTGAAAAACGCTGGCAGTGTGAAAGGGGTCTAAGAGCTGTTTGTATAAAACCCAAGACCTGTGATGTAAAGCGTAGGGTGGAGCCGTGGTAGACGAGGACCGAACCTGATGTATCAGGAAGTCTGAGCGGTAATCCTTCATGTGTTTCTAAGAGCTGTTTGTATAAAACCCAAAACCTGTGACGTAACGAGTAGGGCGGAGCAGTGGTAGACAAGGCCTGGAAGTGACATATCAAGAAGCCCGAACGGTATTCCTTCTTGTGTTTCTAAGAACTGTTTGTATTTTAATAAATCTGGCCCGTTCTTGAGAAATATTACACTATTGGAAGCTCTCTTTGGCATGTATGAGTGGCACAGGATGGCCGCACGAATACTAAGCAACCTTAAAGGGACACACACCCTTTGTTCCCTGAATGTATACTGGAGAAGACCAAAAGATACCCCCCGGTGGACAAGAGGACCTGGTGTACCCACCATAAGGACCTAGGAGACCCTGATGGTTTATATTATCATGCGCTATATCAAGGCTAAAATTTCAAGTCCCGAGCCAGTAGCCAGGCCTTAAGAGTTACTCGTCACCAGTTGCCCTACCCTGTCCCTCCCCTAAGCCCACCCCTAAACATGCTCTCGTAAATTATCTAATGAAATGACACTGGTAAATGTTTTTTTTTGCAGAATTTAGTTCCAAAAATATTAACCACAACTTTAACAATATTAACATAAAGCATATCAGTACCCATCAATGCATCTTCATCAGTGCCCATTAGTGCATCCTCATCAGTGCCCATTAGTGTAACCTCATCAGTGCCCATTAGTGCAGCCTCATCAGTCCCCTTAAGTGCAGCCATATCAGTGCTGCCTTATCAGTGCAGCTTCAGCAGTGCAGCCTCATCAGAGCAGCCTCATCAGGGGCCACCAGTGCAGCCTATTAGTGCTCATCAGTGCAGCCTATCAGTGCTGCCTTATCAGTGCAGGCCCATCAGTGGAGCTTAAGAGTGCCGCCTCATTAATGGCCATCAGTGCCACTTCATCAGTAGATATCAGTGCAGATTATCAGTGTGGCCATCAGTGCAGCCTCATCAATGGGCCACCAGTGCTGCCTAACAGTGCAACCCCATCAGTACAGCTTAAGAATGACGCCTCATCAATAGCCATCAGTGCAGCCTCATCAGTCCAGCCCATTGGTGTCCATCAGTGTAGCATATCACTGCTGTCTTATCAGTGCAGCCCCATCAGTGCAGCTTACCCATGCCCATCAGTGCAGCATATAAGTGCTGCCTTATCAGTGCCACCTCATTAGTGCCCATCAATGCAGTCTATCAGTACCCATTATTGCTGCCTCATTAGTGGCCATCAGTGCAGCTTATCAGCTCCGCCTCATCAGTGGCCATCGGTGCCACCTCATCAGTAGCCATCAGTGCTGCCTCACCAGTGGCCATCAATGCAGCCTCATCAGTGGCCATCAGTGCAGCATATCAGTACTGCCTTATCAGTGCAGCCCCATCAGTGCAGCTTAAGAGTGCCCCCTCATTAGTGGCCATTTGTGCCGCCTAATCAGTGGCCATCAGTGCAGCCTATTGGTGCCAACTGTCCATCTGTGCAGCATATCAGTGCTGCCTTTTCAGTGCAGCCCCATCCATGCAGCTTACCAGTGCCACCTCATCAGTGGCCATCAGTGCAGCCTCATCAGTGCTGCCTTATCATTGCAGCCTCATTAGTGCCCATCAGTGCAGTTTATCAGTACCCATCATTGCCGCCTCATTAGTGGCCATCAGTGCAGCATATCAGTGCCGATAAGTGCAGCATATCAGTGTTGCTGTATCACTGCAGCCCCATCAGTGCAGCTTAGCAGTTCAACCTCTTAAGTGGCCATCAGTGACACCTCATCAGTGACCATCAGTGCATCCTCATCAGAGGCAATTAGTGCCCATCAATGCAGCCTATCATTGCCCATCAGTACAGCCTATCACTGCCCATCAGTGCAGGCTCATCTGTGGCCATCAGTGCAGCCTATCATTACCCGTCCATGCAGCCTCATCAGTGGCAGATCAGTGCCCATAAGTGCGGGGATCACCCGCTGTGACATAGTCTGTATGTAGCAAGGTCCCGAACCTCCAAAGACCTAATGGTGACCTTCAGAGTCAGGGATAGCTCACATCCGTCTTTGTAGAGTGGGTTACAAGGCATGGTGGGTGTGATGCAAGATGGAATGATGGGCGCCAGACTCTTTTTGAATGCAAAAGAGATTTATTGTCTCTTAACAGAACTGTGGGAGAGCAGGTGAGGGCCAGGACACCCTTAAGTAGATGCAATGATAACTGGCAGACTCCGAGATTTCTATAGGTAGACAGCTATACAGGGGAAGGCCTCCAGCCAGATACCATTTCTGTATAGGTAGGACCGCTGTCTCCTATGGCAAAAAATCTTGTAACAGTCACTAACGGTATTTTTACCTATTGGCAACACAAAATAGTTCTTCTCACACTCTACAGTCTCTCACTGTAGGTCTTCACTCACGGAGCTCCCAGTTTCTCAGTAGACTCTCAGACCCAATCGCCACTGGATCCCCTGAGCTCTTCCACTACTCAGTATCTTTCTCAAGTGCCACCCCTGCTTCCCTGCTGAGTCCCTGACTTGGCACTCAATGATGCTCCTCAAGTGTCACCTCTGCTGTCCCGCTGGGTCCCTGGCTTGGCACTTGCTGAAGTTTTCCCACTTCTTCATCGTCCCCGGCTGGTGAGAAGACTGCTCTGGCACTGGCTCCAGCTTACTTCTCTGGGAACAAGGTGGATGGCCCCTTAGTGGCGACAGCTTCCCCCTCTACCTCCGACCACAACTGGTTCCCCGTCCGGCTGAACCGTTACTCTTGGCTGGACTCCAATCCTGCAGTCCCAACCCTGCGCTGCTTCTCTTGCTTCTGGATAGGCCCTCAGACAGCCTAGCAGCCAGATGTCCCCGGGATAGGCCTCAGGCTTCCGGCCTAGCAACCCAGGGCAGCATAACACACGTCCACCCAGACAGACGACCCAGACACAGAAACCCGATCACCTGACTCCTCCCAAATAAATAGGCTCTCCCAGCAGGCCAAGGGGCTTAAAGAAACCCCTGCTTATTGGCTGAGACACCCCTTCCATTCATAGCCTGACTTTGCTAAGCCTTTGTCTATCTAATGCCACCAGCATAACGCCACCTAGCGACAGAAGAGAGAAGGTGCAGCAAGTCCAGAACTAGAGAGGAATCGGTGGCTCTACTAACAATTAACCAGGGCAACTACTGCCTGGCAAATTAAATTCACTAGCAACCCTGCCTAAACACCAGGGTGCTACATGTATTTGAATAGCCGGCCGCATACAAAGTCCCGCCTCCTTGACTGGCTAATCCAATAGACAGCACAAGGTGAGAGTACTGTGAGCACAGAGGTGGCAAGTACACTTTATGGTTTTACACTGGTGTTGGGATCATCAGTCATAGAAGATTGAAGCTAATATCAGCACACTGGATAATAACTGTTCTTTATTAAAGTAGATCTTCACTGCATCTGAGCACCACAAACCAAAAAAGTAACCCAATTGTTGACCCTCCTGAAGACTCCTGGGATGTATATGGCACAATTTGCCAAGGTAAATGAAGGAAACCAGGGAGTAACTGAAGAAATGTAAAAAAGTATCCTGTTCTCTTGGTATAGCTTCCTTTATGTGAAATCCCTGGTGTTCCTGCCAGTCCCCTTGCTTTCCTATTAAAAACTGGCCACACTAAGCAGGAAAGCACACCATAGTCAGTTCTCATCGCTGTGGGCACATTATTCAACATACTGGTGCATTGTGATTAGTTTGAGCATTTGTTTATTATTTATTTTTCAATTTTCTTTTGAGCGGTTGCACATGATTATTTATTTGTACTATTTGAATGCTATTCACTTATTATAGATTATTATCGTAGTAGGGCGGCAGCACAGCGCCATTTATTATATTTTATTCTATTTTCATTGTGGGAAAACAATCGGTGTTAGCAGCAGCTTTGATTTATTTGTCACGGTATCCACATTTTCTTTGTAAGGTTTTGTTACTGGTAGCGCAGGAATTACATTCATTTCTATTGCTGTTGCAATATCCCGCAGGCCTAAATGCAAAAAAATAACATAAAAAATACACTTATTTCCCTTATCAATGTGGGTGCATGTATTATTAATTTTTTCACTCCAAAAAGGTGGACAAAAGGTATGCAAATGCAATAATAACTCAATACCAGGAAGCTTCCACACCTACGATCGCTCCACAGAGAGCCAGAACGGGGATCTGTCAATGTAAACAGACGGATCCCTGTTCTGACAGCGGAGGAGAGAGAGATCGTCTGTTCCTAGTGATCAGGAACAGCGATCTCTCTCCTCCTCCAGTCACTACACTGCCCCCACAGTTAGAAACACCTCCCTAGGGAACACTTAAACCCTTGATCGCCCCCTAGTGTTAACCCCTTCCCTGCCAGTGACATTTATACAGTAATCAGTGGCTTTTTTTTTTAGCACTGATCATTGTATAAATGTCAATGGTCCCAAAAAAGTGTCCGATCTGTGCGCCGCAATGTCACAATTCTGCTAAAAATCGCTGATCGCTGCCATTACATTAAAAAAAACCCCAAAATTTATAAGAAAAATGCCATAAATCTATCCCCTATTTTGTAGACGCTATAACTTTTGCGCAAACCAATCAATATACCGTATTTATCGGCGTATAACACGCGCCGGCGTATAACATGCACCCCAAGTTTAGGAGGGAATTTTAAGGAAAAAAACTTACATTTAAATGCCCATCAATGCAGCCTTATCAGTGTCCATCTGCAGCCTTGTAGTGTCATTTGCAGCCTTGTAGTGTCATCTGCAGCCTTGTGGTGTCATCTGCAGCCTTGTGGTGTCATTTGCAGCCTTGTGGTGTCATCTGCAGCCTTGTAGTGTCATCTGCAGCCTTGTAGTGTCATCTGCAGCCTTGTGGTGTCATCTGCAGCCTTGTGGTGTCATTTGCAGCCTTGTAGTGTCATCTGCAGCCTTGTGGTGTCATTTGCAGCCTTGTGGTGTCATCTGCAGCCTTGTAGTGTCATCTGCAGCCTTGTGGTGTCATCTGCAGCCTTGTGGTGTCATTTGCAGCCTTGTGGTGTCATCTGCAGCCTTGTGGTGTCATCTGCAGCCTTGTGGTGTCATCTGCAGCCTTGTGGTGTCATTTGCAGCCTTGTAGTGTCATCTGCAGCCTTGTAGTGTCATCTGCAGCCTTGTGGTGTCATCTGCAGCCTTGTGGTGTCATTTGCAGCCTTGTAGTGTCATCTGCAGCTTTGTAGTGTCATCTGCAGCCTTGTAGTGTCATCTGCAGCCTTGTAGTGTCATTTGCAGCCTTGTAGTGTCATCTGCAGCCTTGTAGTGTCATCTGCAGCCTTGTGGTGTCATCTGCAGCCTTGTGGTGTCATTTGCAGCCTTGTAGTGTCATCTGCAGCCTTGTGGTGTCATCTGCAGCCTTGTAGTGTCATTTGCAGCCTTGTAGTGTCATCTGCAGCCTTGTAGTGTCATCTTCAGCCTTGTAGTGTCATTTGCAGCCTTGTAGTGTCATCTGCAGCCTTGTGGTGTCATCTGCAGCCTTGTAGTGTCATCTGCAGCCTTGTGGTGTCATCTGCAGCCTTGTAGTGTCATTTGCAGCCTTGTAGTGTCATCTGCAGCCTTGTAGTGTCATTTGCAGCCTTGTAGTGTCATCTGCAGCCTTGTAGTGTCATTTGCAGCCTTGTAGTGTCATCTGCAGCCTTGTAGTGTCATTTGCAGCCTTGTAGTGTCATTTGCAGCCTTGTAGTGTCATCTGCAGCCTTGTAGTGTCATCTGCAGCCTTGTAGTGTTATTTGCAGCCTTGTAGTGTCATCTGCAGCCTTGTAGTGTCATTTGCAGCCTTGTAGTGTCATCTGCAGCCTTGTAGTGTCATCTGCAGCCTTGTAGTGTCATTTGCAGCCTTGTAGTGTCATCTGCAGCCTTGTGGTGTCATTTGCAGCCTTGTAGTGTCATCTGCAGCCTTGTAGTGTCATTTGCAGCCTTGTAGTGTCATTTGCAGCCTTGTAGTGTCATCTGCAGCCTTGTAGTGTCATTTGCAGCCTTGTGGTGTCATCTGCAGCCTTGTGGTGTCATCTGCAGCCTTGTGGTGTCATCTGCAGCCTTGTGGTGTCATTTGCAGCCTTGTAGTGTCATCTGCAGCCTTGTAGTGTCATTTGCAGCCTTGTAGTGTCATCTGCAGCCTTGTAGTGTCATCTGCAGCCTTGTGGTGTCATCTGCAGCCTTGTGGTGTCATTTGCAGCCTTGTAGTGTCATCTGCAGCTTTGTAGTGTCATCTGCAGCCTTGTAGTGTCATCTGCAGCCTTGTAGTGTCATTTGCAGCCTTGTAGTGTCATCTGCAGCCTTGTAGTGTCATCTGCAGCCTTGTGGTGTCATCTGCAGCCTTGTGGTGTCATTTGCAGCCTTGTAGTGTCATCTGCAGCCTTGTGGTGTCATCTGCAGCCTTGTAGTGTCATTTGCAGCCTTGTAGTGTCATCTGCAGCCTTGTAGTGTCATCTTCAGCCTTGTAGTGTCATTTGCAGCCTTGTAGTGTCATCTGCAGCCTTGTGGTGTCATCTGCAGCCTTGTAGTGTCATCTGCAGCCTTGTGGTGTCATCTGCAGCCTTGTAGTGTCATTTGCAGCCTTGTAGTGTCATCTGCAGCCTTGTAGTGTCATTTGCAGCCTTGTAGTGTCATCTGCAGCCTTGTAGTGTCATTTGCAGCCTTGTAGTGTCATCTGCAGCCTTGTAGTGTCATTTGCAGCCTTGTAGTGTCATTTGCAGCCTTGTAGTGTCATCTGCAGCCTTGTAGTGTCATCTGCAGCCTTGTAGTGTTATTTGCAGCCTTGTAGTGTCATCTGCAGCCTTGTAGTGTCATTTGCAGCCTTGTAGTGTCATCTGCAGCCTTGTAGTGTCATCTGCAGCCTTGTAGTGTCATTTGCAGCCTTGTAGTGTCATCTGCAGCCTTGTGGTGTCATTTGCAGCCTTGTAGTGTCATTTGCAGCCTTGTGGTGTCATTTGCAGCCTTGTAGTGTCATTTGCAGCCTTGTGGTGTCATCTGCAGCCTTGTGGTGTCATCTGCAGCCTTGTAGTGTCATCTGCAGCCTTGTAGTGTCATTTGCAGCCTTGTAGTGTCATCTGCAGCCTTGTAGTGTCATCTGCAGCCTTGTGGTGTCATCTGCAGCCTTGTGGTGTCATTTGCAGCCTTGTGGTGTTATCTGCAGCCTTGTAGTGTCATCTGCAGCCTTGTGGTGTCATCTGCAGCCTTGTAGTGTCATCTGCAGCCTTTTAGTGTCATTTGCAGCCTTGTAGTGTCATCTGCAGCCTTGTGGTGTCATCTGCAGCCTTGTAGTGTCATCTGCAGCCTTTTAGTGTCATTTGCAGCCTTGTAGTGTCATCTGCAGCCTTGTAGTGTCATCTGCAGCCTTGTAGTGTCATTTGCAGCCTTGTAGTGTCATCTGCAGTCTCGCCCAGTGACACTGCAGACTTGTCAGTGTCACTGCAGTTTTTAAATATGGCGCCACCGAGATACACAGAGCCGGTCCTGTGTATCTCGGCGGCTCTCCGCCGCTTTCAGCTCCTCCCATAGTCTTGTGGGCGGAGCCGAGCGCCGCCGATATTCATAAATAGCTGAGTGTACTCGGCTTGGTTCGGCTAGCTCCGCTCACAGTCACGCCCCGTCCCTGTGTTATGTCCATCATAGGGCGGGACGGGGCGTGACTGTGAGCGGAGCTAGCCGAACCTAGCCAAGTACACTCGGCTATGTATGTATGTCGGCGGCGCTCGCTCCTCTGCTCACAGTCAGCGGGGGATGGGCGTATAACACACACCCGCGATTTTCCCCTGATTTTAGGGGGGAAAAAGTGCCCGTTATACGCCGATAAATACGGTAAGCCTATTGCATTTTTTTTTAACTAAAAATGTGCATATTGGCCTAAACTGATGAAGAATTTTTATTGGATATTTATTATAGCAACAAGTTAAAAATATTGTTTTATTTTCAAAATTGTCGCTCTTTTTTTGTTTATAGCTCAAAAAATAAAAACCGCAGAGGTGATCAAATACCACCAAAAAAAAGCTCTATTTGTGGGGGAAAAAAAGGCATTAATTTTGTTTATGTACAGTACCGCACGACCGCACAATTGTCAGTTAAAACGATGCAGTGAAATCCTTCCGGGGCTGAAGTGGTTAAAGTGTTACTAAACCCACAACATTAAAATGGGTCTGTATATGCAGTAAAGCATGCTTGTTATACTCAATGTGGAACCTAATGGGTTAATCCTCCGCATTCTGTAAAAAGGCCTATCTTTTCTGATCCTCCTTTTCTTCCACTGTCCCCAATCGTTCTGCTCATAGGACAGAGCTTTGGGGGCACTCTGCACATGCTCAGTTTGTTGTGTATTGCTAAAGTGTTTCTTTTTTCTTGGGAGAGTGCATGTGATCAGCACAGGGCCAATCAGCACCGTCCAGAGAATCAGGGGGTCAAACAGCCTCATAGGACAACCAGGGGAGAATGAAAACTCCTCCTACAAGCTTTAACCAGACACTGAAGCTGGGTCCATATACAGTATGTGTGGCTGCGGGCTCATAGGGGGTCCGCTGCGTCCCTGTTCACCGTTTCAGGTGCAAATCAGGTCTGAATTGTTTTGTCTGAATTCATATGTGAAGCGGAGCCAAAGACGCATAGGACAGTGTTAATTTTGGCAGCAAATTTCGATTTAGTTTTAGTCTTGGGAATAAAATGGCATTTTAGTTTTAGTCCCATTTTAGTCTTCTGCAATTGTTTTAGTTTTAGTCATATTTATTCGACTAAATCTCCAGTACATTTTAGTCGACTAAAATGTCCTACCTTTTAGTCGACTAAAATCTCCAGTACATTTTAGTCGAATGGGTGTAATTAAATTGTAATGCATTAGTTAAAATACCTCTACAATTTCTAACATTTCTCTACAATTTCCAAACTCATTATATACTGCTGGAGTGAAAAATCTCATATGTTATTATTTAAGGTATTGAGGTATGAACATGCACTAAAGGCCAGTGTTAATTTTGAAGTCAAATTTCAATTTAGTTTTAGCCTTAGTCTTTTGACTAAAATGCCATTTTAGTGTTAGTCGAATTTTAGTCATCTCAATTGTTTTAGTCGTACTTTAGTAGACTAAAATAGTATTCATTTAGTCGACTAAAATGTTTTAGTCATTTTAGTCGACGAAATTAACACTGGCACAGGACCCTTTTCCAGTGCGCTCCGCGGCTGCCCAGTAGCTGTGTGAAGTGGCTCCAATTGAGACATGTCATGCGAATTGGATGCGGGGAAGCATCCAATTCGCAATAGTGTGAACCCAGCCTGATGGAAGTCTCAAGACTGCTACACTATATACTGCTGATGAGAAAAGGTATTTAGCAGTTTTTATTTACTAAAATAATTGCATTTCCATGTTCTGTGTACTGTGGGAGACCAGATATAGTGAATGCAGAGTCCTGGGTTCAGTAACACTTTAAGGCAGGGTTCACACCATCGCCACATGCGGCTCCCAGCAGGGGTCCGATGCGTCCTGGTTTACTGAAATAAAAGAAAAATTAATACTTTTTTTTAAAAATGAATTTTACTTTTATTCCAATTTATTTACATACAACGAGTTGCTCTTATTATATTTTTAATATTAAATTTGCCATTTGCACAGGTTTGGTGGTGGTTATATTTCCACTTACACACAATTTTTCACTTTCATTCGTCCTGGTTTACTGTTTCAGGTCAGATTTCAGCCCGAATTTTTGGCTGAATTCGGACCTGAAACGGGCCAAAACACGCACATTACTCCTGTGCAAATTCGCACCGGAGTCGCAGCGAAGATATGTGAACCGGCTCCATAAAGAGGGATTTTTTTTTCCCCTTATCAATGTGGGTGCATTTTATTATTATTATTTATTTTTTTTTTTTCCAAAAGGTGGACTGTGCCTTTAACAATGCAAATTCAATAATATGTCAGTACCAGGAAGCTCCCACACCTGTTGTTTTGACAGTCGGTTACATTGAGTACTTCTGTAATCTAAAGCAGGAAAGCCACGCCACAATCTCTTCAGTATAGTGTATTCTCAGATCCGGTATGTTATACAAATTTGTTTGAAATTCAGAAAAAAAAAAAAACACAACATAAAAGTGACAGAAGTGTAAAGCAATAATATATTTCACAAGTTTCTCATGCCCAAGTGGACACAAAACAATTTAAAAAAGGAAATTAAGAAACGAAAGAGGAAATATGGCATCCGCTGCATTTCCATTGTTAACATTTTTGGAAGATTGGCAACATTTCTCTGTAGCAAAAGAAAAAAAAAAAAAAAAAAAAAGTAATACTATATATGCATAAAGTCACAAGACAAAAAAAACACATGATTTTCACATGTCGCTAAAATTAGTGCAAATAATTACAGGGGGTCAGAAAAACGAAGCAGCAATATTGGTTGAGATGTGGATGCACGGGAATTAAATTAAAAACGATAATATAACATAGATATAATGTGGAAAATGAACCAAGAAAAGCACAAGCAGCCCTCAACACTGTAAAATAATACAAGACATGCAGGACCTGGCAAAAAACACAGCTGCAAGCGTATTATGTGAAATACGGTAAATCATAAAGACTTGTACAAGGTGGACAAGAAGACCTTGATTTCTGGACAAGCAGCCAAGTTTTTTCTTAAAAAAATGGTAAAACGTCATCCCATAGGAATTGTTTCTAAGGTACGGTCATGTGAAAAAGTAGGTACACCCAATGCAAATGTAATTTGAACATATTTGATAGGGGAAACAGATCTCGATTTAAAATTGTGCCTACAGATAATAGCTGATCGATCTACCTGAACAACTGACACATAGAATCAGCGTTGTGTATTAATTCTCATAACCTAAATTCAAATGCAGATTCGTCACATAGAAAACATTAAGGATATCTTCGTCATTTACCATAAGCTTCGGAGGGCAAAAGGGTGTACTTACACTATATTACCAAAAGTATTGGGACACCTGCCTTTACACGCACATGAACTTTAATGGCATCCCAGTCTTATAGGGCGTACACACGGTCGGACTTTGTTCGGACATTCCGACAACAAAATCCTAGGATTTTTTCCGACGGATGTTGGCTCAAACTTGTCTTGCATACACACGGTCGCACAAAGTTGTCGGAAAATCCGATCGTTCTAAACGCGGTGACGTAAAACACGTACGTCGGGAGTATAAACGGGGCAGTGGCCAATAGCTTTCATCTCTTTATTTATTCTGAGCATGCGTGGCACTTTGTCCGTCGGATTTGTGTACACACGATCGCAATTTCCGACAACGGATTTTGTTGTCGGAAAATTTTATCTCCTGCTGTCCAACTTTGTGTGTCGGAAAATCCGATGGAAAATGTCCGATGGAGCCCACACACGGTCGGAATTTCCGATAACACGCTCCGATCGGACATTTTTCATCGGAAAATCCAACCGTGTGTACGGGGCATTAGTCCGTAGGGTTCAATATTGAGTTGGCCCACCCTTTGCAGATATAACAGCTTCAACTCTTCTGGGAAGGCTGTCCACAAAATTTAGGAGTGTGTCTATGGGAATATTTGACCGTTCTTCCAGAAGTGCATTTGTGAGGTCAGGCACTGATGTTGGACAAGAAGGCCTGGCTCGCAGTTTCCTTCATCTCTAATTTATACCAGAGGTGTCCTGTTAGGTTAAGATCAGGACTCTGTTCAGGACAGTCAAGGTTCTCCTCCCCAAATTCGCTCATCCATGTCTTTATGGACCTTGCTTTGTGTACTGTGAGCAGTCATGTTGGAGCAGGAAGGGGCCATCCCCAAACTGTTCACACAAAGTTGGGAGCATGAAATTGTCCAAAATGTCTTGGTATGCTCATACTGGAACTAAAGGGACAAGCCCAACCCCTGAAAAACAACCCCACACCATAATCCCTCCTACAACAAATGATTTGGATCTGTGCACAAAGCATGGTCCATAAAGACATGGATGAGCAAGTTTGGGGTGGAGGAACTTGACTGGCCTGCACACAGCCCTGACCTCAACCCGATAGAACACCTTTGAGATGAATTAGAGCAGAGACTGCGAGTCAGGCTTTCTCATCCACATCAGTGCCTGACCTCACAAATGTGCTTCTGGAAGAATGGTCAAACATTCCCATAGACACACTCCTAAACCTTGTGGACAGCCTTCCCAGAAGAGTTGAAGCTATTATAGCTGCAAAGGGTGGACCAACTCAATATTGAACCCTACGGAGTAAGACTGGGATGTCATTAAATTTCATGTGTGTGTAAAGGCAGGCGTCCCAATACTTTTGTAGAATAAACGGTTGAAAAGGCCATTTTCTTATTCACTTATATCACCTTTATCCGAAGGCATGGTTTGAATGAAGAACTAATATTTGTCAAATCATTTGAAAAAGTCATCAATTTCCATGGAATGTACTTCATTTTTCCCATGACTATACATGTGACTGCTCTCTCCCTATTGTTTTGCGGTTAGCTGACAATCACTCTTGAAATTGTAGGTAGATCTGAAAAGTTTACTATGGCATGGGTTGTCAGGGGGTCACTTGCTTGTGTTTCCATAAGCAATCTTTCTGCATTTTGGCAGAGAAACCTTTTCAGGGCCTGTTCACACCACATACAGTTCAGTGCGTTTTTTATTCTGCACCAAAAACGCATGGTAAGTAGGTTACATGGTCTTTAATGGCATAGTTCCCACCAGTGCTTGCAGTTCCAGTGCGTTCCAGTTCCAGAAAAAAAAGGAGAACACGCTGCGTTTTTCCTGCACTGGAATGCTGTAAAAAGCATCAAAAACGCACATGTCCTTATTTAAGTTTAAGAAAGAAGAGGGGAAAAAAAAACACCACACTGGATTGCACCAAAAACACATCAAAAATGTGCATACAGAAAAGCATCTGGAACGCACCTGGACTGCGTTTCTATGGTGTGAACTGGCCCTTATGCCCCGTACACACGATCGGACAGTACGACAACAAAATCCATGGATTTTTTTCCCGACGGATGTTGGCTCAAACTTATCTTGCATACACACGGTCACACAAATCTTGTTGGAAATTCGGAACGTGGTGACGTACAACACGTACGACGAGCCAAGAAAAAGGAAGTTCAATAGCCAGTGCGGCTCTTCTGCTCGATTCCGAGCTTGCGTGGAACTTTGTGCGTCGGAATTGTGTACACACGATCGGAATTTCCGACAAGGGATTTTGTTGTCGGAAAATTTGAGATCCAGATCTCAAAATTTGTGTGGCGGAAAGTCCGATGGAAAATGTCCGATGAAGCCCACACACGGTCGGAATTTCTGACAACAAGTTCCATCGAATATTTTCCGTTGGAAAATCCGCCCATGTGTACGGGGCATAAGGGTCATTGACATCTATTACAGAAAGTATTTATTTTTACGAGAGGGTTTATTTTTTTCTATTATGACTTCAAGGAAAATATCCTTGAGTAAAGGATTGTGATTTTAAGTTACAGACTTAGAAGACAGATTGTGAGACTTCGGCCAAGTAGAAGAAGAAACAGGAAATCTGCTTCTTATCCTGTTCCAAATATTAAAAAAAAGTAATTCCTATAAGCCGTTGTAAGTGTCTTATACCACAGTAGTCGGTACTTAGTGAAGTGGAAGTCAGAGTAACAGGCCATACAAAGGCTAGGACACTTTACTGGGGTTACAGGTTACACACACAGGACTTGTTGATCATCGATTTCCAAGCACAGTTTTCCATAGGCAGAGGAGATATCAGAGTCTATGGATCCATCATTGGCCACAATATTAGTGGATGTTGGCCTGAAGTACCAAAACCTCCCACAATGTCCTCCCTGATATGGCCAGAAGATCAATGGGTCGACTTGGGTACAAACAGCCTGCTTATAGATGGTTCGAATCTCGCCCAGTCCCTGCTTTACCGGCTGAGATTATGAACCATCTATGGTTGGCTTTAAAGGTCACACTTGGCTTCTTCATATCAAGGGAGTATCAATAACATTTGCTTCACCACAACTTAGACCTTTGAGTGTCTGCAGCCACTTCGTTGTTCCAATCAATCCTGTTGCATCAATGTACAAAACAAAATTAAAAAAATCCAGCAAGAAGAAGAGAGACCTCTTCATAAAATACACTGGATCCAAGGAACTCAGACATAGAGACCTCACCACTAGACCCCCTTAGCTCTCCAGTATCTACCATGGAAAGTCTGCTTTGGGTAGCCTGCCCCCTAAACAAAACAAAAGTACGTTTACGAAAAACTCCCTTTTTAGTCAAGAAGTCACAGTTTACAATGTTTGGCACATACAACTGCTCCAATGAAGAGCTGTAAGTCACATATCTTTTTAGCCATTAGTTTCTATGCATTAAACCAAGGGTCTTCAAACTATGGCCCTCCAGTTGTTCAAGAACTACAATTCCCATCATGCCTAGCCATGTCTGTGAATGTCAGAGCTTTACAATGCCTCATGGGATGTTTAGTTCCGCAACAGCTGGAGGGCCGTAGTTTGAGGATCCCTGCAAGATCCTCTTATGTTTTGTGTATATGGACATCAGGGCCATACAACCTGCCACCCAAGACATCTGCCCTGCTTTACCATCAATCAATGGATGCGGGAGAATCAACATGACTTCTCTTGTGATTGGATGCTGTTAACTACGCACAGTGCAACTTAACACTGGGACATAACCATGAGCCTGCAGATGTGGTCCCGCAATGGACCTGGTCCTGGACCTTCTCTCTCGCTGGTCTACATGTAGCAACTTTCGTGTCCTCATAAAGCTAAACAGAGATTCTGCAGTACCCACCAACAGATGTAAAAAGCAGGACGGGTGTATCTGCCAGCAAGTTACACAAGTTCAACAACTATGCACATGCAATCAAAACAAAATATGGCAAGTAACTGAACATGGCTTGTTAGGTTTTTCACAAACTGAAGTCTCTGTAGACCTTGCATGGCTTCTGCTGTGAAGCAGGTGCTAATGTTGGCTGGTTTTCCAGTAAGGCCTTCTAAACACAGCTGTGGTAATCCTCTGGTGTATTTGGCTGTATTCACAACACAAGAAACAGAGACTAGCTTCCAGCCATGGCTTAGATCATCGAGGCTTGATTAGGAAAACAAGCTTATCGCAACCAGCCCCTTATCCTTTTCTGCTACACTAACTTTCCGTCGGTGTCGGACTTGTTAGCACAGGTGACTACATCTATTCCACATCACTTTGCCAGCAGGAACTTGGCACAGGGATGGAAGCAGCTATCCTTTTCTATTTTAAGATTAAGGGAAACATGGCTTGTGCAAATTGGTTTTCAGGTATTCCCCCCTCCCCATCCATCCAAGTACTAACCAGGCCCCCCCATCCATCCAAGTACTAACCAGGCCCCCCCATCAAAGTACCAACCAGGCCCCCCATCCAAGTACTAACCAGGCCCCCCCATCAAAGTACTAACCAGGCCCCCCCATCCATCCAAGTACTAACCAGGCCTGACCCAGCTTAGCTTCCAAGATCAGACGAAATTGGGTGTATTCCGTAGGTAGTTTGCCCATATTCCAATCCAAGGGCAAACCAGTTGGTCCGTTACTACTTGGTAGAAAGTTAATTTTCTCATTTGTAATGCCCTTCCACTGGATGAGCAATATGTAGCATCTTTTTAGGGGATTCCTCTAACCAGCCTGCCGATACAATGGAAAAGGCCTTTCCTATTCAATGGCACCTTAAAGTGGGGTTCCACCCAAAAAAACAAAACTAACTGAAAAATTGTAAAAAAAACAAAAACAAAAAAAATTTGAATACTTTTTTTTTTTTTACTTACCTCTAAATGCCTGTTGCTAGGTGGTCCCTCGTAGTCTGCCTCTTCCTTTGCCTGGGCTGGTGACATCACTTCCCCCCAGGCACAGGAAGGGCTCGGCTCTGCTCCTTCCCTCCTGTCAATCATCATCATCCCATTACAGGTCCCAGGTGATTGAGCGGCCAATCACGGCGCGCGGCGCCGCTCGCGCATGCGCAGTGGGTGCCAGGCTGTGAAGCCACAGCCTGGTGCCCACAGTTGAAATGCCGGCGCCGAGCGACGAGCGGAGGGGGGGGGACGAGCGGGGCTTCGATCCCCCGCATCGCTGGACCCTGGGACAGGTAAGTGTCCAATTAAAAGTCAGCAGCTGCAGTATTTGTAGCTGCTGACTTTTAATTTTTTTTTAATGGAGCCCCTGGGTGGAACTCCTCTTTAAGGCCGGATTCACACCTTTGCCTTTTACCTTGATGCATTTTCCATTGAAATGTGTTCCATCAGCACATGCGTTAAGATCTACTTTGTCATTGATTCCAATAGAAAATGCATTAAGTGAAAATTGCATTTGTAAACAGGCCATTAGCAGTTTGGTGCGTTTTTTTGCACATTAATGTGCATTGTGTTAGGCCCCCGTTCACACCTGAGCAGAGCGATTTTCAGGCGTTTTTATTTGGGAGCTTTGCAAGCATATTACAAGCATTTTACATGAGTATTCAAGCTTCAGGTGTTGATTATTTTAGCCAATAGAAAGCACTAGGGGGGGGGGGGAATTAGGGGTGAAGAGCTGTTGTTTTGCCAAAAACGATCATGTTGAGCGTTTGTCAGGTGTTCCCATTGAAGTCTATAGGGCCAATGTGCCTAAAAGCAACTCACGTACTTTTTGGAGCAACAGGCGTTTTGCTACATGCGACAAAACACTTAGATGTGAACAAGGTCCCATTGAAATTAATAGGATTTTGTTTGTTGAGTACATTAGAGCTACAAGCAGAAAATCAATCAGGTGTGAACAGGGCCTTAGGGAAGCCCATTCATTATGAATAGACTGCCAACACATCGCAACAGGAAAAATAAATGCACAACCCTTTTTTACCATAATGTTACACTACAACCCACGTGCGCTGTGGAGCACCTCAATGCTTAAACTCTACAGTACAATGCATGGTGCTTAAATGTACAACCAATAGCTTAGCAATGCACAGTGCATGGAGTAGATGTGTTGGTGCAATGTGCAAATTTTAACAGCGTATTGGCACAATGTACATGTGTGACTAGTCCTTAAGATTTAACACTTCTCAGCCTGAGGAAGGGGTGCCATAATCCTAACTACATTGCAGGGTATAATGCACCAAGTAAATGGTTAACAGGCGTAGTTCCTGTTATCAGTTATAGGATTATGCTACAGGGTCACATTCAACAGAGCTGACCTTGTGTGAGAGTTGGCATGTTCTAATCAGTGCAAAACTTACAGGCCCCTTCTCATACTCTACATATACAGAGCATAGTTGACAAAGAGACTTTATGCTTCTGACAGCCTTTATTGCAGGATACAAGGTGAAAAAAATGACATCTAAGATTGCCACTGATATGGCTAAATAGATATGGGTCAGAGAGGCATTGTAATAACCTATTGTCATAGTTGTGCAGGGTGTCTAAATAGAACTGTGCAGTCAAAGAGGCACCACAGTTAAGCAGGCCATAGATTATGTGAATTACTTCCCTGCAACCACGGGTTGCAGGAAAGAAAAATCGCTTGATTCCCCCGTCAACACGGCCAGTGTTGATGAGGGAATCCCTCCTGTGGAGCTATTATGTTCTCTCCTGAGAGCCATTCCTGCCAGGAAAACATGTTTACTGCTAGCCGCTGTCAATAATCGCATGCTAAAAATCCGACATGCTGGTTGACCCCCAAGTTGAATGATGGATCGAATTTTCGGTCTGTCCCTGCTGAACCGGCCTGAGATTTTTTTTTTCCATCTGTGGCTGGCTTTAGACTTAAAGGAGAAGTCCAGCCTAAGCTCTTTTGGCTGGGCTTCTCCTAAGGGTCACAGGAGCGTGATTTGTTTTGCACTCCTGTGACCCGTTTTCAGCAGAGCGCGGTCTGAAGTCTGCTCTCTGGTGACATCACAGGAATCAGTCCAGGCACCGCGTCATCCCGACAATGAAGTTTGGATCCATCAGGTGCCTGGACTGATGCCCGTCTCAGCCTCTCAGCGAGCCGCTGAGAGACTGAGATGGCTGATCCCCGCCCCTCCACAGCTCAGCACTCCAGTGAGCGTGAAGAAGCAGAGAGGAGAGCTGCTGATTGACAGTCAGCAGCTCTACTCTCTGGGATCTGTAAAAAACTGAGCCATCGGCGATGTTCGATCGCTTGGTTCTCAGTGCAGAGGCACAGGGGGACAGATGTAGCATCGGTCTGATTCTGCATTCACCTAAGTAAATATAAAAGGGATGGGGGGGGACAGGACATACTTCTATTTCAATGCATTAAAGAACCCAAACAGACCTGGTCAGGCACCCTTCTTCTTTACCTCTACAATACAAGTCTGTGTGAGGACACGTGATGACTGGTGTGGCTGTTACTCAGCTATGCCAGAACAGAGCACTGCAGCATGAAGGCTGGAAGCAGCACTTTCGCTAAGTGAAGAAAGTCTTCAACAAGAAGAGAGCAAATCACAGTGAACACAGCAGGTGGGCGGAGCTGGGAACTCAGGTACACAGATCTCAGCACCCGATATAAAGGATACTAATCAAAGTGTCAACCTGCATCCGCTGAAGCTGCAATATCAGTGTTTAGGGGCTGGGACTTTATGTCTCTTGATATATATTCTATGCAAGTCTCCCAAAAAGCTCACTAATGTGACCCTTTTCTTTAGAATAGGATATGGCCCTTATTTTATAATAATGTCACAATATTGCAAGCATGCAGAAACCAGTCACAGGTGATGACATGTTTGGTCTGTGCAAATCCATATTTTAACGAGCAGCTCAGTTGGTGGAGAGTGGTTCTCCTTTAAAAAAAAGAGATTTACTTAATTAACAATGCTTTCACTCCTATGATGGGTCATAGCCTTCCATGTAGTAGCAGTAAGGGTCGGTTCACACTAGGACGACTTGTCAGGCGACCTAGCCGCCTGACAAGTAGCGTGCCGTTCTGTACAATGGAACCGTTCTAATCGGAGCGACGCAAGTCGCTCCGACTTAGAAAAAGGTTCCTGTACTACTTTGGGGGCGACTTGCATAGACTTCTATATAGAAATCGTTTTGCAAGTCGCCGCCCCTGTCGTGTCCAGGTCGCCTTGGAGCAGTCGCGCTGCTTCAGTGTGAACCGGGGCTAAGTCTTGCATCTGTGGGGGTCTTCCTTAAAGTGGACCTATTTTGTGCTCCATGGGCAAAGCACAGACTTACTTTAAGCATAATCCTGAGCCACCAAGGTGTCAGGATCTATCACAGCCTGCCAGAACATGCTGTCTAAAATGTCATACTGATCAGGACTTTGCATATGTAGATTAATTGACTAAGGCCTGGTTCACACCTATGCATTTTTTTAGTGCTTTTTCAGTTTTGCAGAAACACACTACAGTCCATTTAACATGGTTTCCTATGAGTCATGTTCACATCTGTGCATTTTATGGAAAAGGCCAGGAATTTTCTTCTGTTTTTTTGGTTCCATAGACTTCAATGGATCAAAAATGTATATTGAAGAACGCAAAATGCACCTGCAATATGCAAACTGCAACCTGCATAGGTGTGACTCAGGCCTTAGAGTTTATGCCACAAGTTTTATTAAGTTTTTATGCATGTGGTGACACATTACAGTAACATTCATTTTGAATGGCCCCCCGAAGCACTAAGGCAACCCACTGCAACACATGGTAATGGTAAATGGTAAATTTCTGTGTTGGCAGCCTACTGATTTCAATGGGTTGCCTCAACATAACGCAGGTTAGCGTACAAACTTTAAACACACTGCAAAAATGTAAAAATTTAAAGCGTACAAGAAATAGGGGGAATGTTGCTGCTGATCTCATTCTGAAAATACTAGTTGCAAGGCTTCCGCATTGGTCAGATGGCTTCAATACTGAGTCACGGACCAGGAATAAGCATGCTTTAAGTAAAGGCAGGACAGTATTAAAGTTGGAGGATCATCAACACGGCTTCAAATGGTTTTCTTTAAAGCTGAACGCCAGGCAGATATAAAATGCATGGTCACAGCTCCATAATCATTGATATATGTTTAAAGCGTAACTCCACTTTTGTTGAGAAAAAAAAAAACATTCCCCTCTGGGTGATCTATGTACATTACAAGGATTATAACAACCTTTGTTGCAGATTCCTACCTTTTGTTATTCTGAAGAAATCCCTGTGTGTTTCTCTGTGCCCCTGTGTGGAGTGAATCTAATGGGAGTGGTTTCATAATTATCTATCAGATGCTGCACCTGCAGAGCACTAATGAGGAATTCTGCTGGGCCTGCATCTCTTTAGATGTGATTTCCTATTGGGAGTATCTCACCAAAAATGACATTTTTGTTGCAGGGGATGCCTAAAATCTGACTTGTATCTTAGTGCAGAATTCAAGGAAAAATTGGTGAGCCAATCACAAACAGGAAATTATGTTTCTGGGGAGTGTTCAGTACACATTCTGTGTACAGAACACCTCCAGGTAGCCATATTGCATTTTCAGAAAATTACAGCGGCTTCAGAAAGGTATTTTTTAATAGCATTTAATCACAATATGACTTGTGTCGCAATTATATACGCCATATTTTTTCTTTATTTGCTAATTTTTCCCCCACGAAAGTGGAGTTACCCTTTAAATGTATTTTTGAAATGTAAGCTGTGTGAATACGTGAATTTGACCAGGTATTGAAGGTATTTTGTAACCCACTGTACAGCAGAGCTCACAGTGGGAGAGGGAGAAGCAGCATAAGGCTAGACCTACATTATACAATTTTCTTGTACAATTTTCCTTTAGATTTACCAAAACCATATAAATATAGGAGGTCAAACCTAAACACTTTCAATTAGTATGCAATCCAGGCAGGCCCCTGCACTAAATATTTGAAGTTAAATCTAAAAAGGTAACGGAACAAGAAAATTGTATAATGTACGGCCGTCTTTAGGAGACAGTCGGTTGTTCTACAATGATCACTTGGTAACAAGAGCTATGCTGATAAGAGAGAACAGAGTGAGAGAGATGATCTCACCAGTCTGCTGCTTCTCCTTGACTGTCTAATCACAGGGTGGGACAGACAGTAGATCTGCAGTTAACTGCAGCAGAGAAAAATCAGGTCTCCTTCGCTACCATTTTTTTTAGAACTACATAGACAGAAATAGCATAGGTGTTCCATGTCTGTCATTTATGAAGTAGTAGCTGACCACTGCGGATTCAGCATTTCTGTGAGAAGCCTTGGGTGGAAGCTGCGTGCTAATACCAAGGCAGTGGTGTCACTCCTAAGGGCTTCTGCTTTACCACCATTGAAGACCGAGCACTGCAGCCGCCATCCTGCTTCGCTCAGGTTTTATTCTTTATGTAAAAGAAAACAGGGATGCAGAAATGTCAAGCAAACTCCAAAGCAGCTGCCAGCCTGATGTGCAAATAATCAACTTAGTCTGTAAAAAGCTCTTCGCTAATGAGTAGCCATGTGTGTACTGAGGAAGGGGTGTAGGCTGAAACGGTTTTAATTTCTGTCCGCCAGAAGCTACAGCCAAGCAAGCAATAAGTATTTTCAGAAATCTTATGCACATGGGAGTGGGACCTGCTTAGCCGTCTTGCTCTGGACACACAGGGGGTTATTTACGAAAGGCAAATCCACGTTGCACTACAAGTGCAAACTGCACTTGAAATTGCACTGAAAGAGCTCTTGGAAGTGCAGTCGCTGTAAATCTGAAATGAGGGGAAGCTCTGCTGATTTTATTATCCAATCATGTGCAAGCTAAAATGCAGTTTTTTTAATTTTTCTTGCATGTCCCCCACGGATCTTCAGCGACTGCACTTCCAATTGCACTTGTAGTGCAAAGTGAATTTGCCTTTAGTAAATAACCCCCCAATGCAACAAAATCAGCCACGGAGATTGCATCAATTCATAAAAATGAGGTAATGAACTTTCTGCAGTTTCAATAAGAGAAGGAAGTAAAGAAAAAAAAAAATGCCCATCCGACAGTAGGCTTGGCTAATTATTTTACCCAATATAGTATAAAGTTATTAAAACAAGAGCCGTTGTCTTTCACGTGATAAATTTGACATAACTAAAAGCAAGATTTGCATTAACCTCGATACCTGCTCTGTTGGCCCTGAATCCAGTTACTGTTTCTCTCACAGATACTATTTAGGTGCCGTGAGCTTAGGGCCCTCAGTAGTACGATGCACTGAGACAACGAAAAATAAGACACAACATTAAAGTAGGACATCCAAACAAAAACAAAAAAAAAAAAAAAAAAAAAAAAATTATAAACTCTGTTCCAGCTTATGGTGCAAAATAATCATGCTTCAAGAGTCCTTTAGACATCCACAAGTCTCCCTGGGAGGATATACTTCTACATTGCGGCCCAGGTGTCAGATTTTGTATAAAAAGCTTGGGATATAGTTGAACCTGAGCACAGGAAGGAGCTGCGTCCCCGATTCCCTTAGGTAATGCATTTTCAGGAGCTCCGAGAGGTATTCTACTATTCTAGCGTCCTCCTGAGACAGGCCAAGCAGCTGGTGGAGGAAGGCGGCCCGGCGCTGTGCGATAGACTCCTCGCTCTCCTTTTCCCGGATGGGCAGGTGGACGTGATGGCAGAAAGTAAAAAGGAAGGCTTTGGCGCCGAGCTGGGTCAGCATACTCTGCACGTGCATGTAGTAGGTGCTGCCTTTACGGATCTGAGTGCGGTGGTCAGCCAGCCTCTGCAAGAGGGCTCCCCTGTACATGGGGCAACGAAGAGTTTTGTTGTCGGCGTCCAGGATGCTGGCATAGCGGCTGTAGCGGTTCAGAGAATGGAGGGTGTTGCAGCCGGACGAGGAGACCCCTCTACAAAAAGAAACAGACATGTCAATAAAGTGGACCTGCCATTGTCCCCTGCTGCACTTGAAAAACTTTTAATCAGACCCGATTCCACTAAAATTGATTTCAGAATACTATTCTAGCCTGATGACTGATTCTAACCCTAGATATGCTGTTCTTCAGGACCGTTGGTCCCCTTTAGATCTTCAGGTCACTGATGAAGACTGGTCCGAGTTCACCACTACCTATAAGGGTTCTGTGATCTAGAGATGGGATAATACAACTAATGCTGCGTAAACACGGTTAGCATTTCCGACAGTGAGACCCCTTTCACACTGGGGCGGTTTGCAGGCGGTATTGCGCTAAAAATACCGCCTGCAAACCGCCCCTAAACAGCCTCCGCTGTTTGTTCAGTGTAAAAGCCTGAGGGCTTTCACACTGAAGCGGTGCGCTGACAGGACGGTGAAAAAAAGTCCTGCAAACCGCTTCTTTGGAGCGGTGTATTCACCGCTCCTGCCCATTGAAATCAATGGGACAGCGCGGCAATACCGCGGCTATACCCGAGAGATTTTAACCCTTTTTCGGCCGCCAGCGGGGGTTAAAACTGCACCGCTAGCAGCCGAATACAGCTGCAAGAACGACGGTACATCAGCGCTAAAAATAGAGCTGTTGTACCGCCGACGCCCCCACCGCCCCAGTGTGAAAGGGGCCTAAAGGTCCGATGGGAGCTTTTGGTCAGATATTCCGACCGTGTGTATGCCCCATCGGACTTTTTCTGTCGGAATTTCTGACTGACTTAGGTAGAGAACGTTGTTCTAAATTTTTCCGTCGGAAATGCAGACGGAGGTTATCCCGTTGGCAAGTCCGACCGTGTGTACGCGGCATAAGACTATTCCGCCAAAGTCATCGAACGCCTTCTAGGCTGCGTAAAATGGGCCTGTACCCTACTCCTGGTTGCTTTAGTGCAGGGGTAGGCATCCTGAGGCCCTCTAGCTGTTGTGGAACTACATTTCCCATGAGGTATTGCAAGGCTGGCAGTTACAATTACTCCCAGAGGCAGGATGGGGACTTGTAGTTCTGCAACAGCTGGAGGGCCCCAGGTTGCCTACCCCTGCTTTGGAGGGTGTGGAGGAGTTGCTGATTTTTTACATTACTTCTGGTTATGCTCTATAGTACAAACGTTTTGGTCAAAGGTCAACTTCTTTATATCTACTGTCTTATGAATGCCCAATGTTTTGCACCCTAAAAACTAAATTTATTGGATATTTTTAATGATGTATCTGTATCTAAATAAGTAAAATGTTCGTTACAGATTTTGTAACTTTTTGTTTAAAAGAAATTATCCTTCTATCCTGGAAGGGAACAACATGCCCTAAACTGCCCACTTGGCTTAAAGTGATTGTAAAGGATCGCTTTTTATTTTTTTTAAATAACAAACATATATCATACTTACCTCCACTGTGCAGCTCGTTTTGCACAGAGTGACCCAGGATATCCTCTTCTGGGGTCCCTCAGCGGCTCCTCCCCGCATCAGATAACCCCCTTAGGAGAAGCGCTCTCCCGAGAGGGTTACCTTGCAGGCGCGCTCCCGAGTCCAGCATTTGCGTCCGCAGACACAAATGCCAGACTTGGCCCAGCATCATTGGATTTGATTGACAGCAGCGGGAGCCAATGGCTGTGCTGCTATTAATCTATCCAATCAAGAGCTGGGACCCCGTGGAGAAAGGGACAGCTCGTCCCCGCCGAGGGGATGGAGGGGCTCAGGGGGGCGCGGTGACTGCCAGGTGTTTTTTAACCCTAATGCATAGGATTACAACCCCTTTAAGTTAAAGTGTTACTAAACCCAGGAGCTTGCATTCACTATATCTGGTCTCCCACAGTAGACTTTTCAATTATTTTAGTAAATATAAACTGCTAAATACCTTTTTTCAACACAGAGCAGTCTTGTGACTTCTATCAGTGTCTGGTTAAAGCCTGTAGGAGGAGATTTTATTCTCCCCTGACTGTCCTATGAGGCTGCAGGACCCCTGACCCTCTGTCTGGACAGTGCTGATTGGCCCTGTGCTGATCACATGCACTCTCCCAAGAAAAAAAAAACTCTAGCAATACACACAGAACTGAGCATGTGCAGCCTCTACCCCCTAATGTCCTAATGCTTTGTTCTATTAGGAGATGGACTGGGGACAGTGAAAGAAGGGGGGGGGGGGGGGAAATCAGAGAGACAAGATCAGACAGCCTTTATACACAATGCAGAGGGCTAACCCCTTAGGTTCCACAGGGAGTATAACAAGCATGCTTTACTGCGAATACACACTGATTTTACTGTTGTGGGTTTAGTAACACTTTAATGATAGTCTCCCTTTATACAAGCTTACCTTTGAACTTCGGAAAAAACCTACTCTTTTTTTAATACAATTTGGGATAAATGGGTTTCTAGCTCACTTACAATAGTATCCCTTGATTCAGGATATTAGTATCCACCTTGAGAGGTTTGGTATACCTTGCAATGATATTTCTTACCTGTCTTGAGTTACTCAGTTCTCTATTGTTTTTAGGCATATTCTATATTGGTGAGACATGGGAGGCATTTGGCGGTGTTTTTTTTATTGTGTTGCAAGTTTGTAGAACATTTTGTACACCTTGTTGTAAATTCAATAAAACATATTTTTTTAAAAATAAATAAAAAATGGACCTGATCTAAAAAGTGAACATTTGCCATCTTATAGTTAGCATCTGGAAATGTTAATTGTGCCCGAGCAATATACTAAAGAATTTACATTTTGTCTTGAATTCCTCCTGAAAATTAGCAACGCACTTCCTGAAGTGTCTGCGCCTGGGCACTCCTTTTATGTATAGGAGTATATCTAAAGTAAGAGATCATCTAGGGTGCAGCTGCTAAGGACTGCTAGTTTTACCACAATTAGAGATGTCATTACTGTGCTGCTCACTGCTCTCATTGCTGGAATGGAAGCTGTACCCGAGGACCTGCAGTGCAAGGATCTCCCTGCTTCTGCTTCAATCATTCTGTGGGTCTGTGCTTCCTCCACCCCTCCTGCTGCAACTCCCACCTGTCATGGACGGGCATGATTAAAAGAGAAGTAAAGGAATTACTAGGTGGATGCAGCATCGATCCGATGCTGCATATGTCCCTCGGCGCCTCTGCACTGAAAACCGAGCGATCGATCAGTTTTCAGAGCTCTGTGAGCAGAGAGCTGTAGACTGTCAGTCACAGCTTTCTGCTCTTCTCCCTCCTCGCTCATTGGAGCGCTGAGCTATGGAGGGAGCGGAGCGACTGGCTCAGGCTCTCAGCGGTCCGCTGAGAGCCTGAGCCGGATATCAGTCCAGGCACCTGGCAGATCTCAACTTCTGAGAGCCTGAGCCGGATATCAGTCCAGGCACCTGGCAGATCTCAACTTCCATTGTCAGGACGACTGGCTCAGGCTCTCAACGGTTCGACTGAGAGCCTGAGCTGGGTATCAGTCCAGGCACCTGGCAGATACCGACTTCCATTGTCGGGACGACTGGCTCAGGCTCTCAGCGGTTCAACAGAGCCTGAGCCGGTGTCTTGTCGAATACAGTCCCCTATCCAAAAGTGTCCGCCCTGTACTGCGCAGGCGCAGTACGGAGGACAAACGAGACGCCGAAAGTCTCCGAAGTTCAACAGCTGATCGTCAGCTGTACACGGCGCCTGTGCATTTATTCTTACCCTATGTCCAGGATCATTCCCTACTATCCAAGTGGACATAGAGTTAGAATAAATAGTTGCCGAGCGCAGCGAGGCCGTGCCCGAAGCGTGGCGAGCGAAGCGAGCCCGCGAGGGGCCCTCTTGCAAAGCCATCACTAACAAGTGCCGAGCGCCGTGTCCAGCAGATGGTCAGCTGATCAACTTCGGACATTTTCGGCATCTCCTTCTCCCCCGTACTGCGCAGGCGCTGCGCCTGCGCAGTACGGGGCGGACACTATATGATAGGAGGACAGTATTTGTCAGAACAGCGGGTATCAGTCCAGGCACCTGGCAGATCCCGACTTCCATTGTTGGGACGACGCGGTGCCTGGACTGACATTGGCGACGTCCGCTCTCTGCTGAAAACAGGTCACAGGAGTGCAAAACAAACTGCACTCCTGAAAGCCATAGAAGAAGTACAGCCAAACAAGCTTTGGCTGGACTTCTCCATTAAGCAGAGCCTGCTTACCCTACCAAGATGGCTGCCTCTGCACCGAGACACAGCGTGTTAGAAGTAGGGTTGCCACCTCATCGCTTTAAACCTGAACACATATGAATTACACAATTTCTGAGGCTAATTTAATGCAGGTAAGACACCGAGTGAGTTTAATTACCACCTTAATCAGCCACAGAACCTGTGTAATTAATATGTGTTTGGGTTTAAAGGGATGAGTTGGCAACCCTAGTTACAAGGCATGGTAAGTCAGCAATGGGGAAAAGATCAGCTGCAGGGAACAGACAATAGTGGTGACTAGTCCACCACGACCCTTTGTTTGTCTTCTTTGGGCACAGCTTCCACAATACAGGTCTTCTTTATATAAGAGTGTGCTTCCCTAGCTTTTTTCAGTCTTGAACAATCAATAGAACTAATATATATATATATATATATATATATATATATATATATATATATATATATATATATATATATATATATAGTACAGCCTGCAGTATAAACACATACGTCTGGATTTACCAAAGCCATACAAGTTTATGCTTGTGCAGAGCCACAGAGAGTCCTGAAGCTTGACACCATATACAGTATCTTGGTAATAGTAAGAGGACAAACTTTTAAAACCTGTCCAACTTTCACAGAAGGTATTGCAATATTTTTTTTAACATTATCTGGGTTATGCTACGTGACTATTTCATTAGGTAACAGACAAGTTCTGCTACTTTGCTAACCCCTGTGTTACACAGAGATAGGATGGAAGATAACTACAGAGTAATGTGGGTGTATGAAATCACGAGCCTAGATTCATGGAATTGCATCATCTCTGTAACTGTATCTGAAGCTTTCCATTTACTGCCAGGTTGGAAGACAAGCTTGCACCTTCAGCAGCAAGGTATAATGCTATCAATATGAGAAAACAGGAGTAGTGGATTTAAATAATCAGAACTGAATACCGAATGGAACCTTAAAGTGTCACTAAACCCAAATCATAAAAAAAAAACAAAAAAAAACACTATCAATAAATGGTGTATTACATGCTGTTCATATTCACTCAGTCACTATGAGATTCATTTTCTGTATTCTGCAAAAAAAAAAAACTGCTTCATTCCACTGCTTTTTATCTCCCCCTTCTGTCCATGTCCCCAATTCTGCACATGCTCAGTTTTCAGCGAGTTTCTATGCTGAGCATTTCCTCCCTATCACATCTGAGCAGCCCATGTGACTATAGAGTCATGCATGTGGGTGTATACACAGTGGTAAATGACTCCTCCCTCCTCCATGCCCTCTAATCAGCTAAACACAATGGGGGGGGGGGGGGGCGGAGTATTTCTTGTAGATTGATGGAGGCTTCTCCTCCCTCTTATTTTAAGACACAGGCTGGAGGGGCGCGGCACAACATGTGACTGGCAGAAATCCACCCACACCAGGTTATTGCCAAAAAATAAGATTCAATTTCAAATATATATTTGTATGACAATTTAAAAGTTTAATTGATATTATTAATGATTTTTACTCTGTATTCCAAAATACTTTTTTTGAACATGTGACCAGCAGCAAAGGACTAGTAGCTCCTCCTGCTTATGTTTCCCTGCAGATAGACTGGGAAAGATCTGGGTCATGTGACAGCTGTATTTTAGGAAAAAGATACTTTACTACTACTTTAGATACTTAAATTAAACAGTGTGTGTTCCGAATCACTTTAATGGTGCCCCACCCCGCCATCAGAGAGGTGCTGCCGGGACACTTCCTCTTCCACTGCCTGATATCGAAGGATGCATTTAGAGAGATACCAGCTAACAGGAACCTGAACCACTGACCATCCCTTCATGTCTAAACACACACACACCTTTCGAGTGATCAAAAGTAAGCCAGGTGACTTACCAAGAACAAAGGGCAGCAGAATATCTTCCTGTACTAACAGTTAAAGCTTAGGATAGCCATACACATAAAAATGTCCCTATCCATGCAAAACATTGACGGAGGAATCTCCCCCCGCTGGCTATTGTATACAGACACCTGCGGCTGTCAGAATACCCGAACAATGACTGCAACTTATTAGATTCAATGATGTAATAAAAGCGCTGAAATGGATTTAAATGTGACTAAACCATTGCTGAAAACTGCAAAAAAAAGTTCTAAGGACTTGTGACTGGAAGAAAACCAAATAATAAAAGCTGCAAAAAACTTAAAATTGTTCAGACACCTGTAGTAAGTGACTTAAGTGAAATAACGTATTGCGCTAAAATTAACCTTCCAATCAATAATAAATCCCGTGCAAAATGCTTAATAAATCAATCCCTCATTAGGGTCAGTGAAAAAAATAAAAGACATAAAATATGGTGTGGTCATAAAACATATAGCCACTTAATCATAATCATATGCTCCACCAATAAATATCCACCTGTAAGCAATGAATGACTACTTGAAAAAGTCACGTCGGGTGACGCAACGCGTAGGAGGAGTCAGTGACGTACAGCATCGAGGCTGTTCAACAGCTCGATACTAGCGGTGTGAGGACTCACCGCGCCCTAAGTGGCTGATTGTTTCTATCCATGCAATAATTATCCAGGCAATACATTATTTCACTTAAATAACTTATTAGAATCAGTTGCTTTCCACCTAGCAACTTCAGCAAATGTAGACTGAAAATTCTAGCACAGTGCTATGATAGAAATCCACCACAACAACCTTTGGCACATCTCTACAATACAAGTACAGTAAAATACCTGTTGGTGCAGCAGAAATCCAGTGAGCACACTTCTTCTTGTGCTGCACTTAAATCCTAAGCAATTAGATCAGGCCTGCTTGATTTATATTCTTTGGATTATAAAAACACCTCCCCCCTCTCCCCCCAGGTTGTGGAGGAGAGGAGAAGGTGTTCTGTAAAACATAAAACAGGGCTCCCCAGCCCACACTGCACTCTCCCATTCCCCACCCCATGTCCTCAGCCGCCCCCCCCCCTTTCTCATATAGAGCGGAGCTCAGTCCAGTGCCCCTCGGAGTCTCCTCCATCCCCCCCCCCCCTGTGTACGGAGTTCAGGTGGAGCCCTTCAGCACTCCCAGGCAAAGAACTTCCCAGAACAGCCCTATGAGAGCTTGTTCCCGAAGGACACCACAGGCACATCTCCCATCAGACAGCGATTCCCCCCAGAAACCTATGGAGTGGAGGATGCACCCCCCCCGCACTAATTATCCTGTCCATACTACTCCTGCTGGGGGGGTGTCCGGCCGGCCATGGGCGAGTGTTCGGAGGCCTGCCGGCCACAGTGCTGTATGCCGGAGTACGTCAACGCCACCTTCAACGTGATGGAGAAGTACTGTGTGCAGATCAGAGTCACCAAGTCCTGCCACCTGTGTGACAGCGGAGAACCCCAACTCCAGCACGGCATTGACTAACTCACCGGCTATGACAACCAGGCAGGCACAGGGTGGTGGCAGAGCCAGACTATGGTGGCCAGGAATCCAGTACCCGCACTCCATCAAACTCACCCTGCACCTTTGTGAGTGACAACACTTCCCCTACCTGTACACAGGGAACCCAACACCCCCCCACCACCTACCTGTACAAAGCCCCCATCTCCACCATACCTCAACACTATACCCCCTGTACAACACCACATCCCACTCCTTGTCCCGCAACTGATACTCCCCCCTCCTGTCCCGCTACCCCCCTACTGTTACCCTGCATCCCCCCACCCGGCTCCTAACTTTTTTAGCTGTCTCCTAGATTCAAAGAAAATTTGTCATGCCCTGCCATAAAACTTCCTCTTATAGGGTGACAACACTGCTTCTTCGTGGATACAGTATGGGGACTGAGCACTGTCAGCCTAGGACAGGAGGACTGTACTTATTAGGATTCACCAGGTGAAAAAGAAAAAAAAAAAAAAAACTAATGCAGCCACCACCAAGGACTGGTAAGCTGCAACATAGTACATTTTTATTCTTGGGTTTAGATACACTTCAAGAGAGGCTTGCTGCGCAATCCCAGCCACCTACTACAGACACCCTTACACGATCACACTTCCCCTTTCTGCTACAAGAACGGCTCATAGTGAAACTTACTAATCCAAAACAACACTTGTTTTTCCATTTAGACTAAAACTCCATGAAGAATGTTTGAAAATGAAACTTTAAAAAGTGTTACTAAACCCACAACAGTAAAATCAGTCTGTATACGCTGTAAAGCATGCTTGTTATACTAATGCCCTGTACACACGGTCGGATTTTCCGACGGAAAAAGTGCGATCAGATTGTGTTGTCGGAAATTCCGACCGTGTGTAGGCTCCATCGGACTTTTTCCGTCGGAATTTCCGACACACAAAGTTTGAGAGCAGGCTATAAAATTTTCCGACAACAAAATCCGCTCGTTTAAATTCCGATCGTGTGTACACAAATCCGACGCACAAAGTGCCACGCATGCTCAGAATAAATTAAGGAGATGAAAGCTATTGGCTACTGCCCCGTTTATAGTCCCGACGTACGTGTTTTACATCACCGCGTTCAGAATGATCGGATTTTCCAACAACTTTGTGCGACCGTGTGTATGCAAGACAAGTTTGAGCCAACATCCGTCGGAAAAAAATCAATGGATTTTGTTGTCGGAATGTCCGATTAATGTCCGACCGTGTGTACAGGGTAGGGCTGGGAGATTTTCTTAAAAAAAAAAAAAAAAAAAAAATAATCAAAAAAAAATCTTCGATTCTCTTAAAAAAAAAAAAAAAAAAACACAACTCGATTCCCGATCAGAATCAAGTTTTTTTTTTTCCTTTGGAAACCGCGCCGGCCCTGGGGTGCTGCGGGCATGAGCTTTTAGGCGAGGCTGCTGCTGCCGAAGACGCGGACTAGGCCGAAGCCGTGGTCTCGCCTAAAAACTCATGCCCGCAGCGCAGCGGTGACAAAAAAAAATCGATTTGCTTAAATTTTGAATCGATTTGACCTCTCAACTCGATTCAAGATTTAAATCGATTTTTTCCCCAGCCCTAGTACAGGGCATTACTGTGGAACCTAAGGGGTTAATCCTCTGCATTTTGTAAAAAGGATGTTTGATCCTGTCTTCTCTGCTCCTCCCCTCTTTCCACTGTCCCCTTATAATATCCTGATAACACAGAGTCTATGGAGACAGGCTGCACATGCTCAGTTTGGTGTGTATTGCTAGAGAAGTTTTTTTTTTCTTGGGGGTGGGGGGGGGGTGGGGGTGTTGCATGTGATCAGCACAGGGCCAATCAGCACTGTCCAGAGACAGAGGTCCTGCAGTCTCATGGGACAGTCAGAAAACTCCCCCTACAAGCTTTAACCAGTGCTTGGCTGGACACTAATAGAAGTCACACGACTGTTCTAACTGCTGATGAGAAAAGCAGTTTACATTTACTAAAACTATTGCATTTCCATGTTCTGTGTGAGACCAGATATAGTGAATGCAGAGTCCGGGGTTTAGTAACACTTTAACATTAACAGTAGAGATTACACACACACACACATATATATATATATATATATATATACACACACACACGCATTTGACATATTTTAGATTTATTTGCCTCTCTTCTCTCTTATGTAGACATTCAAAAACCCTGAGACTGCTGCTTCGTGCTGACATCTTGGATGATATGTCAGCAGCCCCGGCAGACCCATGGCTGTCATTCAAATTACACTCTATAGCATCCCCCCCCTTCCCTCCTCCCCTGGCAGCTACATAAAAGGTTATGTAGGGAAGTGAGGGGCAGAGGAGCTGGGCCAGCACAGAGAGTAATCAAACACTCCCAGAAGAGGAGAGAGCTTTGACTTGCAAGGGGGAAGGGGCTGTGCTAGAGCAGGGACATTTTCAGTGCAGATACACAATTTAAAGCAATAAAAAAAAATGTTAAAAGGAGAAGTACAACCAAAGCTTGTTTGGCTGTACTTCTCCTGTGGATCACAGGAGTTCAGTTCCTTCTGCAGCTGCTGATGTCACAGAGCCAGTCCAGGCTGGGGCAAGATCGCCACAATGACAAGTCAGGATCCTCCCACATGCCTGGACTGGTGTTCTGTCGAGAAGTGGCCCCCCCCCCATCGAATAGTGCCCGCGCATGCGCAGGATGGAGCCGCACTTCAGCTGATTTGCTGATTCTCACATTGTTCCCCTGTTTTGCGGGGCAGCTTTACAGTGTGCTTATGCTCCGGTTCAGTCCGTGTTGCAGGGCGGGTTTGCATGTGTGAGGTCGGGTTGCAACACAGACAAAACCAGCCCTTCAACACAACCACTAGCCGCCCTCCAGCAGCAGCGATGCACAATCTGAGAACTACGGTCTCCCCCCGCTGTTTGTATAGGTATAAAAATTGTGCCTGTGAAATGGTATCTCCTATCGAGAGACACCGCCTACGATGTGCACATGCGCCCTGGTTACGTCAGCCCAGCTGATTGGCAAATCAGCTGTTGTGCTGTTCCGTACGGCGCTTGCACAGTACATACCGGGCACTTCTCGATACCGGGTACTTCGACAGAACAGGGGCACCCAGCTCAGCAAGACGCTGAGAGGTTGAGCGGGCTGCTCCAGCCCCCTCCACAGCCCAGCGCTCCAGTGTGCGCGGGGGGGTATAGACAGTCACCAGCTCTCTGCTCACAGAGCTCTGAGAACCGAGTGATCAGCGATGTTTGATCGTTCAGTTCTCAGTCTTAGAGCCGGCAGGGGACCGATGCTGCATCCATCTAAGTACGTGGGATTTAAAAAAAAAAAAAAATTCTCTAAAGTTGGTCGTTTTGTGCTTTTACCTGCAATGGTTTAGGTTGATTGCGGGAACCCTTTAATACATGTCATTATTCTCTGGTAAGATGCCCATAAAATGGTTAGATAGCTGTGATCTACCAGCATATCAAGCCCTCATCTGCCCTCTCTACTGGCCCGGGTGACCACTGTTACCAAAATGGATATGAGCTAAGAAAGCCAAAAAAAAAACTTTAAAGTGGAAGTAAACTTAATCTCTGGCTTGTACCTATAGGTAAGCCTAAATTAAAGCTTATCTATAGGTAGTGTAAAGAACTCCTAAACGTGCGCCGTTTAGGAGAGAGATATTTACTGTACATGCAGCCGGTGACATCACCAGCGCATGCACCCTAAAGAAACGGTACACTCGTGCAGTTTCTTCAGAGCCCTGTGCCGTGAACGGCGGCTCGCACGCACGTGCGCGGGACTGAAGTCCTTGTGGCTCAGGCCAGTCACTCCGCGAACCTGAAAGTAAGACAGGTGAAGCAGAGAGCGCCTGCAGCTCTGACATCTCGGTGCTGTAAGAGCTTTGTTTTAGGGCCCTTTCACACTGGGGCGGCGTCGGCGGTAAAACGCCGCTATTGTAATCGGCGCTTTACCGTCGGTATTTGGGCGCTAGAGGGGCGATTTTACCCCTGCTAGCGGGGCTTTCACACTGGAGAGACAGCAGCGGCTGTTTCGGGACGGTTTGCAGGCGCTATTATTTGCGCAATAGCGCCTGCAAACCGCCCCAGTGTGAAAGAGCCCTTAAAAGGTAAGTTTAACATAATGTGCTAGTATGTGATGCATACTAGCACATCATGCCTTTACCTTGCAGGTACCGAAAAAAAAAAAAAAAAATGTCCAGCGTTTTAGAACTGCTTTAAAGTTGTATCCAGAACAGGAATAGAAGGGAAATATTCCAATGTGAGGCCACTGTCCAGTGACAGTGTTAGTCAGTTTGCGATTTCCCTTCACTTTAGTAATATTTCCTCACTTGCTGCTGTGACTCTGGTACAGTAAGTGGTGGATTAATCTCCCTAATGGGACACAGACAGCAAAAATTGTGTCTTCAGGACTATCTTAATGCAGGTTTACCAGTCTACTGAGCCTATTAAAAAAAAAAAAAAAAAAAAAAAAGAAGAAGAAAAGGATTCGAACTCTGATGCTTTTTCAAGGATCCTTTATAAAATCAAGCCCCTGGTGCGGATCATAGCCTGCCATTATAGGGCTGATTCAGTATTTACAAAGGGCAATCGGGCAGTTGGAAATGCTGCAGATGGTCTTCTATGGAGAAGAGGTAAAGCCCCGTACACATGGGCAGAATGTCGGGAGACATTTGCCGGTTCCAAAACACAAAAAAAAAAAAAACACACACGCCGACATTCTGCCCATGTGGATGTCGGTCTTTCTAACAGAAGCTCCTGACAGACGTGCATGCTGGAAAAAAAAGAAATTCACGATCAGTGCTCTCAGCCAAATGGTAGAGATCGCTGATCGGAGTGTTCTGGAGGGGTGGCCACCCCCCTTTTAGAACACAACAGCTCAGCGGGGGAGATCACTGTACTAATGTCAGATGGTTAGTACAGTGTCTCTGACCGGAGCTGACAGCGGTTTGCACAAAACAAAACGGTTAGTGTGTGCCCAGCTTAACACCTTCCAGACCGCCCCAATGAAGATACACTGAGGCAGGGCGGCCCTCCTGGGAGAAATGACATACCTGCAGCGACCCGTCCTTGCTGTGATAGGACACAGCGGGAGCCAATCAGCGGGTCCGATGTTCGCCGGCACCCTGCGATCGTTCCCAAGAGAGGCAGAACGGGGGTCTGCCTATGTAAAACAAGGCAGATCGCCATTCTGTGAGAGGGGAAGATGGAGATCTTCTGTTTCTGCTAAGAAGGAACACGGATCTGCGTCTTCCCCCAGTCAAAGCACCTCCCCCACAGTTAGAAAGCACTCCCAGGGAACACAGTTACCCCTTTGATCACCCTGTTAACCTCTTCCCTGCCAGTGTCATTAGTACAGTGACAGCGCATTTTTTTTAGCACCGATCACTGTAATAATGTTAGGTGTCCAATTTGTCCGCATCAATATCACAGTCTCGCTATAAGTTGCTGATTGCCGCCATTAGTAGTATAAAAAAAAAAAAAAAAAAAGGAAAGAAAAATATCCCATAGTTTGTAGACGCTATAACGTTTGCGCAAACAAATCAATATACGCTTATTGGGATTTTGTTTACCAAAAATATGTAGCAGAATACATATTGGCCTAAATTGATGAAAAAATTTGATTTTTTTTTGTTTTATAGCAGAAAGTAAAAAACGTTTTCTTCATCATTTTTTGTTTATAGCGCAAGAAATAAAAACCGCAGGAGGTGATCAAATACCACCAAAAGAAAGCTCTATTTGTGGGAAAAAAGGACATACATTTATTTGGGTATAGTGTCGCACGACCACGCAATTGTCGGTTAAAGAAACGCAGTGCCGTATAGCAAACAAATGGTCTGGTCATGAAGGGGGTAAAACCTTCCGGGGCTGAAGAGGTCAAAAGGAAGACAAACTCATCAGTTTGAGTTTTACTTCCTCTTATTCTCCTGCAAAGTAAAAGCATAATGGGCTAATATGCATCGGTCACACAATTGGAGGTGGGGGGGAGCACATGTGTGAAGTCACTTTATGGGACATTATAATTATATATATATATATATATATAAATAAATTTTCACTGTGGACTTGCTGAAATTAAGAATTTTTGATATTTTGATGTCCATTTCAATTTTTTTATATTTCTTTCGCTGTGCACTTGCTTAACAACAAGTATTTCATTTATATATTTTTTACCATTTATATTCTTTGTTTGGGAATCAAGTTGCTCCAACATTCACTTGCGCATTGCCCACGCCTTCTTCTAACTGCAGGTGTTCTGTTACGATCAGCAAACCTGGTAGCGGTGGAGCGCATGGGCAGATAAGGGAACGTCACTTCCATAAGACCCCTTGCACACTGGAGGCGTTTTTCAGACGCTACAGGGCTAAAAATAGCGCATAGCGCCTCAGCTACGAACCCAATGTGAAAGCCAGAGTGCTTTCACACTGGGGCGCTGCGCTGGCAGGACGTCACAAAAAGTCCTGCCAGCAGCTTATTTGCAGTGGTGTAGGGGCGGTGAATACACCGCTCCTGCCCATTGAAAAAAATTGGGCAGTGCCGCCATACCACTGGCAAAGTGCCGCTGCAGTGGCGGTTTGCGGGCGCATTTAACCCCTTTTCAGCCGCTAGTGGGGGGTTAAAACTGCCCCGCTAGCGGCTGAATAGCACCACTAAAGCTTTACCGCTGACGCCCAGGGCGGCTCAGTGTGAAAGGGGTCTTACATTATCTGACAGGTTCGCTAATCTGATAGAACACCGGCAGATTGGCTGGCTTCTGTCGGACAAGCATGCTGGAAAACCAGCAGCCGACTGACTCCTGATCAGCACTCTCAGCCAATGGCAGAGAACCATTGGCTGAGGGCGTCCCCCTGTCAGAACACAACAGGCTAGCGGGGGGAGATCGCTGTACTAACTTTGCATAGTAAGTACAGCGCCTCAGACCGGAGCTGGCAGCTTTTCTTTCGTTCAACCCGGTTGGTTGAAACCTATAGTGTGTACCAGACTTAAGGCACCCCTGTTGAAAAAGGCTGCTCTAAAAGTTACATGTTTAAGTAGTAAGTCCTCACTTAACATAAACTGCAACTTCCCCTCGGAAGGAAACCTGCGCTGAGAGAGAAATGTAGGCTTCCACTGCTGACCTCTCCTTCTAAAAATGCTGGTTACCTGGCTGCCACATTAATGCTAAAAATGACCTAGTACAAGGTGTGCAGAGAAGGAATTTTCACTTGCTGCATTGTTGCTCTAAATCATTGGCTCAAACTCCAGAAACCAGTTAGCTAAAAGATTTCCTGGTACATTTTTTTTTCTCTGTGATAAATGAGTTGCAGTTGTTGACCTCCAGAAAACAATAGTTGCCTGGTCATCAAGCTGATCCAAATGCATTAATACAGAGATGTTCCTACATCATGGGAAGTATGCAGACTAAAAATACTAAAGCTAGACACAGCCAAGCAAAATAGCATTTTTAAAGAGGTTGGTAAGGTATGATGCAATTTTATAACATACACAAATTATCTCCCTCGCATGCATCTGATGGCAGTATCCATTCTCAGACTTCCAGGACAAAAACTCTAATCTGTAAACCCAACATTTCATAATCCTGAAATGTGCCTGCTGTACCATGTCCTTGTAAACTGAAGGTAAACAAGAGAATCCGCCCAAGCCTGTATTACCACCTCCGCGCTAAATGAAATGAGAAACACAAAAAGGAGCTGCCACTTAAAATGTAAAATATATGTAAGCTGAATCCACCCTCCAATGGTGAAGATATAATAGTGGCGCTATCCCTACCAATAGTAGGAATGGGTCAAGCACTGACGTTCTCACTACTGTGGAGCGAGTTGGGGGTGTACTGAATCTCTAAGGTGATAAAAAACAAACAAATTAACAATCCCTATTTTTGAATGAATGTGACACTCTAATGTAAACAAATAATGCCACCAGCAATGAAGCTGTGATAAGATGACCATAAAATAAAATCCACCATGTGACACTAGTGTATAAATGATGGCTACAAAATACAACCAGTGAGAAGAAAAAAAAAAAAAAAACTCACTGGTTGTATTTTGTAGCCATCATTTATACACTAGTGTCACATGGTGGATTTTATTTTATGGTCATCTTATCACAGCTTCATTGCTGGTGGCATTATTTGTTTACATTAGAGAGTCACATTCATTTAGATGTCCATTTTCTATATAATAATAGGGATTGTTAATTTGTTTTTTTTATCACCTTGGAGATTCAGTACACCCCCAACTCACTCCACAGTAGTGAGAACGTCAGTGCTTGACCCATTCCTACTATTGGTAGGGATAGCGCCACTATCCATCTTCACCATTGGAGGGTGGATTCAGCTTATATGTACCATGTACTTGTATGAGAAAGTATCATGTTTTCTTTGTATTGCTTCCTTTATGTGAAATCTCTGATGTTTATGCCAGTCCCTCTGCTTTCCTATTAAAAACTAACCAAA
The DNA here is from genome assembly GCA_037952925.1 of Lithobates clamitans. NCBI lineage: Eukaryota > Metazoa > Chordata > Amphibia > Anura > Ranidae > Lithobates > Lithobates clamitans. The sequence continues at coordinate 1,166,386 of JBBGZY010001792.1, forward strand.
CTAGCCATGAGAGCATAGAGTGGTCAGTTCTCTAACTGTTCTGGGAACTCAGCCTGCTCTCCTCCAATGATCAGACTTGTCCCGACACACCCTCCCACTGTGCTGCTGTTTCTCCTCCCCTCAGCTTTTATGCAGCTGAGAATAGAGGGAATGTAAAAAGGGGGAAAAGGTATTAATAAATGTTTTTTTTTTTTTTTTACATCTATACACAAATGTTTTGCCTTTTATTTCTATTTTAAACTGAATGGGTGGAGAGTGGAATTTGACCATCCCTGAAAACTGCCAAAATAAAAAACATGCATGCCTCCTTTTTTTTTTACCTCTGAAGCCCAATCAGTTTCCACTTCTGAAAATCCATGATGTGTAGAGGCGACGTCACCCATGGCTTAATCGGTTTGGCAACTTGTCCATAGTTAGGGACAAACAAAGACAAAGCAGTGACGAGCCTCTTCACAAAGGCCTCCTCCTCACCCAGGACCACCAGAGTTCTCCCACTCAAAAGAGAATAGATGGCAGGATGGGAAAAGGGATACTGCCTGATGAACATTAGTGCATTTTGGCCAGCTTTCCGTTTCTGCCGGTCTGTGACGGTGATGACGGGAGGAGGGGAAGGTGTCCGGTCAGAGCATGTTGATGCGCTACTTCTAAAACTGGTTGAGTCACAGTACTCATCAAGCAGGTTCTTCTCAGCATCCTTGCTGCTCAACAAGTAACTGGACTCGGGAGCTGCAGATGGTTCACTATAAGCATTTTCTACATGTTCAATTGAGAACTTTACTTGACCAAAGTTCTGGCCCATGCTCTTACATGGCTGTGGTGGGATGCTAACAACAGCTCTTTCATCACATTGTTCAGGAACAAGCTCTCCGGTTTGTTCTTCTGGACTTGAGTTGTCTGTCCTAATACAACATGGAGGCTCCATGGCCAAATCATTTTCGATTTCATCATTCTTGAAGGGGTCTACTTCTGGAGAGCCTTGCTCAACCTGTTGCTCCCTATCCAAATCTTCCACAATGGGATCTTCTTCATTAATAGCCATTTGGTACGTTGCTCGAAAATCCTCAGGAATCACAGTTTCGGAAGGACACGTGCTAAGGACTTCTATACTGTCCTCGCTAATGGTCCGCCTGCTCCCGGCTTTTCTTCTTGGCGGCTGAGGGCTAGTATGCAGTCCAAGACACGGCTGGCTCTCAGAGTGGATCAGCATGGTGGATTTTTCTGTCTGTAAGACCTCAATACTTTCACCGCTGCTTATGCTCCCTTTAGTATCCACGTCAAGAAATTCCATGTGACCCGGATTATCACAATCGGCTAACTCGGTTACTTCCCTATCGTCATCATTGTTAAACTCCTGCTCAATTTTAATAGGGACAGACTCTACGCTGGACTTGTAAGATTCTAAACTTGTTGACGGCTTCATGGTTTCATGTCCTAGAGCGGAACTTGGCGTAGTGTGAGCAGCTAACAAGTTGTCCGAGTATTGCCTATCGACTAGCTTTGAATCCCAGGTGGACACGTCTTCAAACAAGAAGTTGACTATGGTCTGCTGCTCCAACAGAGCCCGGTCAAGGTGGCCCATCAACAAGTAGCTGACGTCACCTCTATATCTCTTCTCCAGGCTGGTCAGCAAGTCTATGGTTTGCGTGAAGAAATAACTGTCCACAAGCTCCTCCAACGTTTTCAATTTCTTATCAAAACATTTGGAAGATTTGGCCTTTATGAACTTAGGAGTGTAGGGAGGTCTTGGAGTAAAAACGTCTGTCTCTCCATTCTCCTCGTGGTCAGATGCCACTGCTGGTTCAGATGTGCCATTTGTAGCTTCATCCTGAACACTTTCCGGCACATACAGCTGGTAGTCCTCCCCTTTTAAATGTCTATAGGGATAGGACTGGATCTGTCTGAGCAAATCCTGGTGCTCGATCATGGACTTTTCCACGTTGGCCAGCTCGTTGGCCTTCTCGATGGCCTGAGTCGTGTAGAAGCCCTTGTCGTCCGTCTTCTGCTGCTCTTCCATCTCGTCCAACAGCACCGAGCGGGTGTAATCCAGGTCCTTGAGTTTCTTCTCCAGCTCGTTGGCGAAGGCCTTGCGATTGCCGGTCTTCAGGCAGTCGGACGCCTTGGAGAATTCTCCGGAGAGCTCCAGGAACTGCTGCATGATCTTGTCCTCGTCGGTGGAAATGTACGCCATGCAGAAGGGGCGGACGAAGCCGCGGGCCTCCAGGTCGTACAGGGTCAGGTGGTGGACGTAGGCGAAGGCTCCCTCTTTGGAATCGCCCAGGACGACCTTGGAGTCTTCGACGAAGTTGAGCTTGGGGTAGGAAGAGCCGGGCGGGTGCCCGACGAAGGAGGCCTGGTAGTCCACGGACATGATCCTCAGGGAGAAGTAGTTGAGGTCGAAGGTGCCGCGCACTCGCGGGTCGTCGGGGATGGTGAGCAGCGGCTGCGGCCCCACTTGCTCGGAGAACTCGGAGATGAGGACGAAGTCGCGGCCGAATTTGGCTCCGGAGAGGCGGGACCAGGGGCTGCTCTCTGCCTCCGAGTACGGGAAGAGGGGCACCGAGTACTCCTCCGGCAGCCCCGGTGAGACCCTCATCGCTGGCTCGTCGTACTCCTCCTCCTCCCTCGTAAACGCCATCAGGTCCGGGGAACCGATCATAATCACCCCTCTGGGGGGGAGCCCTGAGCTCCAGTAAAGGGGGAACCTCTACTCTACCTCACAGGGGGGGCGCCATGTTTCAGGACCGACCACATGACCTCCCCTTGACGTCACGCTGATGAGGAGAACCCCCCCCCCTTCAGCCGAGCTCCGCAGCCTCCATCTCCTCCGGTGGGCGCTGTGAACGTAACGAGCTGGCTCCGAGGAATCCCCGGAGCACACAAACTCCTCCCAGAGGCTCGCTTGCGATAAAATAGCGGCGCGGGGCATGCCGGGAAATGTAGTTCCGCGCAGGTCATGTGACTCACTGACAGCCGCGGTCACGTGATAACCAGCGCTAGGTCGCGTCTCACCCTGGAGAACCCCTCCCCCCACAATGTACACAGAAAAGCCCTACAGTCTGTAATAACCGCACAGAATTTCCCTTCATCGCCCGTCACTAAATCACCTCACAGTACCCGTCCCCTAGGAAACAGGGAGGGCGGAAATGGGACTGTCATGTGACTTGTAGCGCTGGGAAACCCTTTCTGTGTACGAGTGCGGGGTGTAGCAAGATGGCGGCGACAGAACGTCACTTCCGTGACAAATTCCGACGGGTCGCCTAATCCCTGCAGCCGCTATTGATATAAAACAAATGCTAGCGAGGGTACAGTGCGGCTACTACTGCCAGTGCTCGCCGCCCGTTACCAGCCTCCGAAACTCGTTCACAGGGAGTGTTTGCCGTATAACAGCACCGCAAGGCATGCCGGGAGTTGTGGTCCGGCCGCGGTCACGTGGACCCGGAAGTGGGAGGAGACTGTGTACGGCGAGAGCGGAGGGTCAATCCGAGGAAAAGGCGAAGCCATCGCGCGGGAGAGAGAGACTCGGGAGGGAACAGAGGACTTTTATAGAGTGTGTGTGTGTCGTTACAGCAGCACGGGGAGGGTGGAAGAGTTTTATTATGTGTATAGATATCAATGGGTTCATTATAGTGTGAAGTTATTGGGTTAGTGCTGCAGGCTGCTCAGTTTATAGCTGATCTATATACTTTGCCGTATACAGCCGCTGTGACTGAGCGGAGCCGGTTTGCTGGGGGCTTGTAGTTCCTCGGATGATCTGTCCTGTAGTACAGCGGAGAGTGGAGGGTCTCATGACCAATGTAAACGCATCACGACGCATGTTGACGATCACCACAAAGTGCATTGCATCATACGTCGATCTGCGTTTCCATTGAATCTGATGGAAAATGCATCAGGAAGAAAAAAAAAAAAAAAACACCCAGCCTTCGAGTTCATTTATCCTTGCACCTGTCATTGCTGCCCCTTTGAAAAGTCTGCCGTGGCGGATCACTTTTCAGAGGCGCTTAACAGGAGGCAACTTGTCACGGGTCGTTAGAACCCGCTGCAACCACCTCCATTACACACGGCTGCAATGCGGCTCTTAATTCGCTGGAGTGGATGGCGTTTGTGACCCATGGTATAAATCTTTGCCGCACCGCAACTGCAGCAGTGTGTAGTAACTAGGGTTGCCACCTCTCATCCCTTTTAAACCCCAACACATATTAATTACACAGCTTCTGTGGCTGATTAAGGTGGTAATTAAAATCACTTAGTTCTTTATCGGCAATAAATTAGCCTCAGAAGCTGTGTAATTAATATGTGTTCAGGTTTAAAGGGATGAGGTGGCAACCCTAGTAGTAACCTAGTAGTCACATGGCCGGTGGTTGGGTTAGAATATCAGATTTTTATAGCTGTGTCCCCATTGGAGAGATTTCTTCTGGCTTCCTGTATGTGTACCAAGGACAGGAAGTGAAGGGGCATCTATCTGATGGGGACAGAGACACAAAAAAAAAATGCAGTGGCGGATCACTTTTTAGAGGCACTTGACAGGAGGCAACTTGTCGCTGTTCAGTGGAACCCTGTGCAAACACCTCCATTACACGTGGCTGCAATGCGGCTCTTTTTCTCTTGTATGGATCATGTTTGGCACAGTGACCCGTGGTATACGTTTTTGTTGCAGCAGTGTGTAGTAACATGGCTGGTGGTAGAGATGGCACCTCATCCCTTTAAACCCGAACACATATGAACTACACAGGTTCTGAGGCTAGTTTAGTGCAGATAAGGCACCAAGTGAGTTTAATTACCACCTTAATCACAGAACCCGTGTAATTCATATGTGTTCGGGTTTAAAGGGATGAGGTGGCCACTAAGGATGAGCTCCGGCGTGTTCGCACACTCCACGTGCAGAGCCCGCCAGGAAGTCGGCACGGCGCTAATCGCAGGCAGTGAGACATTTCCTGATCTCTGCAGCCACACATCGGGAAAATGTCTCACTGTCTGCGATTAGCGCAGCGCAGCCTTCCTGGCGGGTTCTGCACATGGGCTGTGCGAACACGCCGGAGCTCATCCTTAGTGGCAACCCTATCTGGTGGTTGGGTTAGACTATCAGCATTTTATTGCTGTGCCCCCCCCATTGGAGAGATTTCTTCTGGTTTCCTGTATGTGTGACAAGGACAGGAAGTGAAGGAGTATCTATCTGATGGGGATGGTGACACAACAGCACAATTATTTAGCAGAGCTCAATCGTCTGTCAGGTTTTTGTTGCTGTGTGTGTTTTCCTGTTTTGGTGACACCCGCCCCCTTTTTTTTTCTTGTCCTGGTGTCACTGGGACAGGATGTGGCTGTAAATCATCTTAGTAAGGACACAAAGATGGTTAAAAAAAAAAAAAAAACATGACAGAGCGCTGGGTATTTTGGTTTCTCCTGCCGTCTCCTATGTTACTATAAAGCACCATGGTGAAGTAGGGGTCATCTGGAGGATTCTTGGTGCCACGGCCCCTACATTACAGTTGTGTTTTGTAAATGTGTAGGGGATGTCAGGAGGAAGCAAATCCATAGATAAAGTCTATTGAAAAAAAAGCGTGTGTCATTAAGGCAGAGCTTGACAAATCCCAGGCGCCAGGTTGCCACGGCAACTAGTAGCTGCGTCCTGGCTCCTGGGCTTTTGTTCAGCCCATTCCTGTCGGCGGCTGCACTGTGTGCTCTCTTTGCTTTCCTTCTTTGCTGGGAGCTCCCAGCCGCTCACTCGCTGCAATAATCTCCCTTACACCTGCTGTCATTGGTTGCTAGGGCCACTGATGTCCTAGCAACTAATGCCGCTTTAGCCGCTCTGTGTGCACACATTGAATTGCAGCAGTGCACAGTAAGGTCAACTACTTGCTGAATATTGACCTCTCAAACAACCTTTTATCATTACAGGTACATCTGAAATCCTTGTGTTCCTCAATCGTTTTCAAGGGGCGTTCCATGCACTGAATACAGCCATGACGTTTTCAGGGCCCAAGTACCGCTTGCTGCTTCCGTGATGATTTTCTGTAGAAGTATTTTGACATTTAGCAGGTTTAAGATTTGGACACGAACCAACATCCGTTTCTGCTCCGAAAAATCCCCTATCATGTCGCTTAGAATTCCTGTCCAGAAAGTCCTGTGTGTGGCGGAGAAAAATGACGCTGCCAAGGGGATTTCTGATATCATGTCCAACGGTAGGATGAGGAGGGTGAGTGTCACTTCCCATGGCTGTGCTTTAGTGGAGTCTCTAAAATCCATAATCATTTTTGTAAAGGTTTGTCATATATATAAATCAGTTAAAAAGGGCAATCCGGCCCCGTCAGTATCCATTTCTGGCCTCATTGTGAAAATGCTAGTTGTTTGGTTGTTTTCTGGTTATTGAGTCACTGATCCTGACATGAGACAGGCATTCTGATTTCGCTGGCTGACTGTATGCTTGTTTCATGTAACAAGCATTTCCAGTTAGAGGTCAACAGTGGCAGCCTACAGATAATATAATATCTGTACAACTTTATTAAAGTGGTTGTAAAGGCAGAAAGTTTTTTATCTTTTTTTTTTTTTTTTTTTCGTATGACATGCAAAATAAATAAAACAAAACACTATAGAAAAGAATAAAACATACAAAAATAATCCTCGTTAGTGTCCGGCGTATTACGCAATGTAATGAATAGAAAAAGAGGGGGGAAAATGAGGCAAGTGGAGCATCATACTTAGAAGGTTTTTATGTTAAAGCGGAGTTCCTCCCAAAAATGGAACTTCCGCTTTTTTTTTTGGAATCTCCCCCCCTCCGGTGTCACATTTGGCACCTTTCGGGGGTGGTGGGGGAAGGAAGATACCTGTCTAATCCAGGTATTTTCTCCCACTTCTGGGCACAGATAGCCGCTGTATCTGCGGATATCTACGCCATGTCCGGCGCCTCCCCCCCGCTCTCTTCTGGGAAGTTACACAGGTCCCAGAAGACAGCGTGTTGACACCATCCTAGTATATAGGAGATGAAGGGTGCCGGCTCAGCAAAGTCGAATGGCAGAAAAATAGAAAAAGGACGGCCGCACTCCAAAATAATGCCTTTATTGAATAAAGCTTGATCCATACATCAATCAGAGACACAGGTCCAGATGGTATCTGACGCGTTTCGCACCGTTAATGGCACTTAATCATAGCTCATAGCCGTCCTTTTTCCATTTTTCCTGCCTGCACCCGAGAGCCGAGGGACAGATCGGCTTCGGGTGCCGACATCGTGGGCACCCTGGACAGGTAAGTGTCCATATTTTAAAAGTCAGCAGCTGCGGTATTTGTTGCTGCTGACTTTAAAAAAAAAAAAAATTTTTTGCGGAACTCCGCTTTAATGCATTCTGTGCATGACGATAAAAAGCCTTCTGTGTGAAGCAGCCCCCTTAACAATTACTTGAGCCCCATCTCTATCCGGCGATGTCCATGAGAGACTCAGCTGTCCGGGATTCTCCTTCCTGTTTTGGCTGAGACACAGCAGCGGTGCCATTGGCTCCCGCTGCTGTCAATCAAACCCAGTTAGCCAATCAGGGGAGCCAGAGGGTGGAGCCAAAGCACAGCTCCGTGTCTGAATGGACACACGGAGCTGAAGCTCGGCTCGGGTGCCCCCATAGCAAGCTGTTTGCTGTGGGGGGGGGAGGGGCCAGGAGCTCCAGCCAGGGACCCGAGAAGAGGAGGATCTGGGCCGCTCTGTGCAAAACCACTGCACAGAGCAGGTAAGTATAACATGTTTGTTATTTTATTAGAAACAAAAATGAGATTTTACAATTACTTTAGGGGTAACAGGTTCCCTGAGGTACACAAATAAACTTATGTTCTGTTTCCCAGTTTCTGAGTAAGACCCCTTTCACACTGGAGGCATTTTTCAGGCGCTTTAGCGCTAAAAATAGCACCTGTAAAGCACCTGGAAAAAGCCTCAGCTGCAACCCCAGTGTGAAAGCAGGTAAGTATAACATGTTTGTTATTTTATTAGAAACAAAAATGAGATTTTACAATTACTTTAGGGGTAACAGGTTCCCTGAGGTACACAAATAAACTTATGTTCTGTTTCCCAGTTTCTGAGTAAGACCCCTTTCACACTGGAGGCATTTTTCAGGCGCTTTAGCACTAAAAATAGCACCTGTAAAGCACCTGGAAAAAGCCTCAGCTGCAACCCCAGTGTGAAAGTCCGAGTGCTTTCACACTGGGGCGCTGCACTGGCAGGGTGTCAAAAAGTCCTGCAAGCCGCTTCCTTGCAGCACTATAGGCAGCGCTGCCAGCAAACCACCGCTTGACTAACATTGGATTTCATATGTCATGCGACTTGGAGGTCTCACAAGTCTGATCCCAAATTGCGGGAGTGTGAACCGAGCCCAAAACTATGGATAGATGATTAAGGCTGTAGCCATACACACAAGATTCGTTTTGTTCAGCCCCACAGGCTCAATGAGAGAAATCGATTCCTCCATTCATGCTAAGCAGACTGGATAGAGGAATCTCCACTGCCGTCTACTGTGTTTAGGCAGCCACGGCTGCCTGAACACCTGAACAGTGACTGCATGTGATTGGATACAGCCACTGTTTTGTCCGACAATATTCCACCAGTGGTTAAAAACGCCTGAGCATATTCAGAAGATATGGGGATTTAGTTACACCATGCACACATATGATTTTAAAACTGACTTTTGTTGAGGCGGGTGGTGCTGACGGGGGCACCCACAGCTCAAAGTTTGGCTGATTCAGCAGAAATTATCCAAAATTTAAGCTGCGTAAGAACAGCTTTAGGAAGTAGTTCTCCTTCTCAAGGCAGTTAGAAGGAGTTGAATATTCAAAGTCCAGTAGCGATTGGTTCTTTTTAAGTGTCACATTCCAAATTCCTACAATCCATATCATTTTAGCATAATTAACAATTAGCAACTGCTTAATTTATTGTGGTATAACTTTGTAAACTGAATGCATATTTATTTTTAAATGCTGACAGAGAGAAGGATTTTCGAAGTATAACAAGATCTATGAATATGAGTATCATTTGTTTGGAAAGGTGAGTAGTGGAATTGGTAAATATATTCATACAGATTAATATAAAGAAGTCAAGACCACAGAACATAGACATTTATATAGAACAGACTTTCTCAACCTGGGTTCCTTGAACAATGGCAGAGCCCACACTACAAGGGTTACCTGCTCATTTAGTGTAGAGGATTAAAGAGTAAATACCTACCTTAATCCTCGCTTCAGTAGAAATCCCTGTAGCGCCTAGACCTGTCGGTAGCCTGCTCTGTAAATCTTGACTGGCACTGTTCGCACTTCAGCCTCCTCACTGTGCCATACAGGGTTAATGTACTTGTATTATTTGATGAAAAAATCCACTGCAAGGGTAAAAGCTCCCCTGACCAAGTAAGTACCAATGTAAGAGGGCATTTCTCCTCTGAACACCAATGTAAGATGGTATTTCTCCTCTGACCACCAATGTAAGAGGGCATTTCTCCACTAGCCACCAATGTAAGAGGGCATTTCTCCACTAGCCACCAATGTAAGAGGGCATTTCTCCACTAGCCACCAATGTAAGAGGGCATTTCTCCACTAGCCACCAATGTAAGGGGTATTTCTCCACTGACGACCGATGCAAAGGGGTATTTTTCTATTGATATCTGTGTTTATTTTCTGTTTTTTTTTGTTGTTTTGTAATTGTTTCTTACATTTCAGAAGTGATCACTGAAAAACATGTAGTATAGAAGATGAGTGGTTAAAAGCTCCACAGTGAGAGTGACATACACTATATTATGCTGTATTCTTTGTTTTCTTTAAAAATGTTTGCAACTGGTCTTGCTAATATAACAGTTTAGAGCAGGGGTTCCCTAAACATTCTTTCAAGGATTCCCTCGTAGTACAATAGGTTGAGAAAGGCTGATATACAGATAGCGATATCATTATAAACAGGAATCTTCATGTTTTTGATCATTGCAGGATGTTTCAGTCATCATGACCTCTGTCTCTGGACATTTGTTGGGGATGGATTTTCAGAGACATCTCAAATCCTGGTGGGTATTCATTTATTCTATTTGATGACATATAGCTGGCAGAATTTCCAGTATTCTTTACAGGAGATTTGTATTCTTATAGATTTTTAGATATCTGTCAACATGATTGGCTTTAAATTTATGTATAGCCAGAACTTTCGGTTTCCCTAACAGGGAATGATTAAAACTCTTGTTGGTTTATTGCTGTCTGTGTCCTGTTGGGGAGATTTCTCTTTTGCTTTCCAGGGAATACCATATGAAGTTTGAGGAAATCTGTCCAAATTGAGAATTATCCCACTAGAACAGGTGTCCCCATTGGAAGGTTTCCCCCTCACCTCCTGTTCTGGTGCTAACTATAAAATGTTTGATTTCTCGTCGGTCACAATGGGCTCAGAAGAAACATACCATAAAAATCCCCCCCCCACTACATATGTTTACGGTGTTTGCCCATGGCAGTACAGAGAAGACGACTTGTGTAAGCTCCAAGCTGATCTGGTTGGAGCTTACCCAGAACTTAGAACTCTTCCCATTCTCTACCTTTCTGTGACAGCACTGGAGCCTGGCAGTTGGCCCAAGCAACCTGCGCTGCATACTGATAGGTAGGGCAGAGGGTCACGTGCTCCCTGTATACCTGTATGTACTGAGTATTTCACATTGCTCAAGGAATTTATGCTTACCGCAGGAGTCTACCCTGGGTACGCTTATTTTGTTGGGGCTTACCCAGGTGAATGACGATTTGTCCACTTGGACCCAAGAGGTCACATGCTTCCCCATATCCGGAATACCCATCCATTGGACCTAGGGAGAGACAAAGGAGCATACCTTGCTGGGGGATGGGCTATCAGGGGACTCTTTCACATTACCCTGAATGGGCAAAGTGCCAGTGTCTCTAACTGCTTGCCGACTGTATACAGTACATATACGGCGGCAAGGTGGCTCTCCTGTGCAAAATCATGTACCTGTACGTGATCTTGCACTTCCGGGTCTGGGGCCAGTATGCATCGTCAATAACATGCTCCCGCTGTGATTTAACACAGCAGGAGCCAATCGGCGGGTCCGGTAGACTCTACGTCTGCCGAGACCCGCAGAACGGCGGTCTGCCAATGTAAACAAGGCAAATCACTGTTCTATGAGAAGGGAAGGTAGTGAGCCTGTGTTTCTGCCAAGCGGGAACAAGGATCTCTGCCTTCTCACAGTACAAGCACCTCCCACAGTTAGCAAGCACTCCCTAGGAACACGTTTAACCCTTTCATTGCCCCTGATGTTAACCCTTCCCAGCCAATGTCATTAGTACAGTGACAGTGCCTATTTTTAGGCACTGATCACTGTATTAGTGTCACTGGTCCCCAAAAAGTGTCAATTGGTGTCCGATTTGTCCGCCGCAATGTCTCAGTCCCGATATAAGTCGCTGATTGCCGCTATTACTAGTAAAAAAAAATTAAATAAAATTAAAAATTCCATAAAAATATCCCATAGTTTGTAGACGCTATAACTTTTGCGCAAACCATTCAATATACGTTTTTTTTTTTTACCAAAAATATGTAGCAAGATACATATTGGGCTAAATTTAGGAAGAAATTCGATTTTGTTTTTGTTTTTTTGGGGTGTGTTTTATAGCAGAAAGTAAAAAAAACAGTTTTGTTTTTTTTAAATTGTCAGTTTTTTTTTGTTTGTAGCACAAAAAATAAAAACCGCAGAGGTGATCAAATACCACCAAAAGAGAGCTCTATTTGTGGGGAAAAAAGAAACATACATTTTATTTGGGTACAGTGTCGCACGATCACGCAATTGTCAGTTAAAGCAACACAGTGCAGTTTCACAAAAAATGGCCTGGTCAGGAAGGGGGTGGACGGTAAACCTTTTGGCGCTCAAGCGGTTAAGGTAAAATTCCAGGCAAAACCTAACTACTCTTAAAAATTCTCCCTCGCCCCTCCAACACCTATTCTGACTATTCTGTGTAAGAAAGATCTGTATGCTTTTTTTGTAGTCCGCCCGGGTTTGGTCACCTGATCAACAATGTGTCAGCCAGCGGTGGCTGCAGGGGAGAGGAAAGGGTGCGAGACAACGGCTAATAATGGCCTGGGAGTGTGTGACATCACCTATAGGCTTCCTATGGCCCATCGGTTGCCTGGAAAAGGTTGGTCAGAATGGGGGGGGGGGGTGCAGGGGAATATTAAGAGTAGTTAGGTTTTGCCTGGAATTTCTACTTTTAAGTAAACCTGCACAGGTTTTCTCTAAAGTAGTTCTAAAGGCTGGGTGTTTTTTTTCCATAATGCATTCCCTGCATTAAGGTAAAAAACACCCCACTAACTATCCCCCCCCCCCCCCCCCTAAACACTTACCTGAGCTTGTCGGGGATCCAGCACTGTGCCTGGCTGCAGTCTTCTCTCCCTTCTCTTTCTCTTCTCACAGGGACTCGGGTAAGAGCAGGAGCCATTGGCTCTTGCTGCTGTCAATCAAATGCTCTGAGGAGGAGCCAAGCACAGCTCCATAGACACCCACAGCTTGGGAGCGAGCACGCACGTGTGCCTTCATAGCAATTGCTTGCTATGGCTTCACACAGAGAAGAGGAGGAGCCCAGAGAGCTGGTTGGGGACCCCAGAAGAGGAGGATCTGGGCTGCTCTGTGCAAAACTATTACACAGGGCAGGTAAGTATAACATGTTTGTTATTTTAATTAAAAAAAAATCTAGACTTTACAATCACTATAACATCTCATGATAGTTGACCATTAGATGGAGTGTGAATAAATCTCATATCTTAAAATGTGCATTTCCTGAAAAATCTCAATGGTTTCCCTTTTAATGTACATTTATCCCATTTATTTTCCAGGCACAGCTGTAACCCAGTGTCTCTTTTTGATGCTGAAGTTGAGAAGTTCTGCCCTGATGATATGGTTAACATCAAGGTAAACAAGGGATGGTTTAAAGCACTTTCCAGACAAATATATTAAACCGCTTAACCCACTGACTGTATGCATATATATCCTCACAGATGTGGGTTTTTTTCCGTGGGGCTGCATATATGCGTATCTCTCTTTGCGCTCCCAGCACAGACACTGGGCTCTCCCCGAAAGCCCCGGGTCTCATACTAACAATCGGGAGTTCAGGGTCACCTGATCGCTGTGATAGCCTCTGATTGGCTATCCAAGTGATCCCACACTGTGAGCCCGTCCCTATACTGACTTCCTCTTCTGAATGGAGAGGAAGATACGTTGTATCTTTCTCTACTTGCAGGAGATGAAGCTGTACAAAAAAAAAAAAAAGCGTGGGGGTAAAAAAAAATGAAAGATAAAAAAATAAAGGAAAAGATAACAAGATCAAGGTTTGCCAGGGTTAGTGTTGGGGTCAAGGAGGGGGTCAAAGGTCACAGTTAGCATATTTTTGGTAGAATTTAGAACAAAAAAAAAAAGTTTTATTAGTATCCGTGTCAGTGGGGTTGATTTACTAAAGGCAGATCCACTGTACAGTCACTGTAGATCTGACGGGAAGATCTGCTGATTTCTATCATCCAATCATGTACAAGCAAAAATTCTTTTTTAAATTTTTCATGCTTGTCCCCCTCGGATCTACAGCGACTGAACTTCCAAGTAGACTTGTAGTGCACAGTGGATTTGCCTTTAGTAAATAAACCCCATTGTGTTTTAGGCAAGATAAAAAATGTGCACCATTGTTTCTGGGCCCCCCTATGGATACAAACAACAACTAACATACACATATGTGGTATTGCTGCGATCATCAGGAGCAGAATTTATTTTCGTTTGTTCCTTGGTGGTAAATTATAGTAATAGCAAGAAATATTCAGCAAAATTTAAGAAAAAAATATATTTTTTTTACTTTTCTGGGCCAGTTTTCCTTTGAATATAATAATAAAAAAACAAAAAATCAGGAGATACCGTTACCATTTACCACCAAAAGAAATCCCAATTTGTCCTGAAAAGAAAATAAATGTGTATCCAGGTGGTATAATCCACCTGGATACACATGATATGTACAGTTTTACTAACACATATCAACATTGCAAAATTGTGCTTCGGCATTAACATTTGTATTACCCTAACAAGGGGAAGGGGTTAAGTAAGTTATGGATTTTCTTTTGCTCAGTTCAGCCAATTTAAATCCTAGTTGAATTCACAGAAATAGATACTTACATGGATACTAGACATAGGGGGCTATTTACGAAAGACAAATCCACTTTGCACTGCAAGTGCAAACTACACGTGCAAAGTGCACTTGAAATTGCACTGAAAGTGCACTTGGAAGTACAGTCACTGTAAATTTGAGGGGTAGATCTTAAATGAGGGGAAGCTCTGCTGATTTTATCATCCAATCATGTGCAAGCTAAAATGTTGTTTTTTATGTTCCTTGCATGTCCCCCTCGGATCTACTGCGACTGCACTTCCAAGTGCACTTTCAGTGAAATTTCAAGTGCACTTTACACTTGTAGTGCAAAGTGGATTTGCCTTTATAACCCCCATTGTTCCAATACTCCTGTTTAGCAGTTGCCCATGGTGTCTAAATACGGCTGTGCAGTCTAATGCCCTGTACACACGGTCGGATTTTCGACGGAAAATGTGTGAATAGGACCTTGTTGACGGAAATTCCGACCATGTGTGGGCTCCATCACACATTTTCCATCGGATTTTCCGACACACAAAGTTTGAGAGCAGGCTATAAAATTTTCCGACAACAAAATCCGTTGTCGGAAATTCCGATCATGTGTACACAAATCTGACGCACAAAGTGCCACGCATGCTCAGAATAAATAAAGAGATGAAAGCTATTGGCCACTGCCCCGTTTATAATCCCGACGTACGTGTTTTACGTCACCGCGTTCAGAATGATCTGATTTTTCCGACAACTTTGTGTGACCGTGTGTATGCAAGACAAGTTTGAGCCAACATCCCTCGGAAAAAATCCTAGGATTTTCTTGTCGGAATGTCCGATCAATGTCCGACCGTGTGTACGGGGCATAATAGGCTTGAGAGTTTGACCGCGGTTGTCCTGTGTACATCCTAATCTAACAAACTTTGTCATATACACCCCCTCTCTTCTTCCAATTTACAAATTGTGTGTGTGAACACTTGTGATGGGGATGTGGCCATTAACCATCTATGCTGAGACAGGGCACTGAAGGGGGAGGACAGGAATTACACTTACACTGAGAAAAATGTCTTTTAGGGGATTTCTAATTGAAAAAATCAGTTAGAAATCATTACATATAACAGTACAGAAAGAGAGAAAAAGGTGTAAGATTTTAGTTTGACTTTAAATCAGATACCTGTGACAGATGAGAATGCTAACCTATGCAGTTGAGGAAAAGTACTTTTGTAATTGAAACCCATCCTTTATTGCTTTTATGGAATCTGGTATTAGATTTGGAGGCCCCAAATATTTCTTGTTCACAGCATTTCCTATGCAGAGCAATAGGAGACGTAATAGTAACTTATGACAATGACGCACATGATTAACACATAAAAGCAATTAGAGCTGTCATTTTGGTGATTCCAGAGAACGCTGGAGCGAGAGGTGCGTTCGTGCCAAGCTCTCGTCATATGGACGGATTGCGACAGAGAAGGAGAGAACATCGGTTTTGAAGTTATCGATGTCTGCAAAGCAGGTATTGCATCTGTCTGCCATCTCCGTATTGTCGCCTTAAAGTGGTTGTAAACTCAGGAGAAAAAAAAAAAACGTGCAAGACAAAGGCATAATAAGCTAGTATGCATCGCATACTAGCTCACTGTGAAATACTTACCCTGTTTCTCCGAAAATAAGACCTAGCGTGATTGTCGGTGATGGCTGCAATATAAGCCCTACCCCCCAAATAAGCCCTAGTTAAAGTCCTTGTAGGGCTTATTTTCAGGGTAGGGCTTATTTTCAGATAAACAGGATAGGGCTTATATTGCAGCCATCACTGACAATCACGCTAGGTCTTATTTTGGGGGAAACAGGGTACCTTAGATCGAAGCTGTTGCATCGGTCCCTGTACACCGCTGTGTCCGGCGACATGTCTCCTGGAGTTATTTCCAGGTTCGCGTGCTCCAGCGCTGTGATTGGCTGGAGCCGCGATGACGTCACTCCTGCACATGCGCACAGGAGCTGCTGGTCAGGCACGAGCGGGCTGTTTCTTCAGTGCGCATGTGCCAATGATGTTGGCACATGCGGATATTGTGAATATCTCCTAAACTGTGCAAGTTTAGAAGATATTCATTTAGAGGGGGCTTACCTCAAGCCTTTAGAACCACTTTAACGGGGGGTTGGGGAGAGCTGACATTGAAAGGTTTTTTACATTAATGCAGAGAATACATTAAGGCAGGGGCGTTGCTAGGGGGTGGCTTTTGGGGCTATAGCCCCGAGTCTCTGCAGGGGTCCCCAAAGGGGAGGGGAGGCTCTCTGGGGATCCTTATGTAAGTGGGGGGCTCTCTGGGGACCCTGAAGCAAGGGAGAAGCTCTCTGGGGACCCTGATTTTAAGGCAGAGGCTCTCTAAGGACCCAGATTTAAATGGGAGGCTCCCTGGGGACCCTAATGTAAGGTGGGCTCTATGGGAACCCTGATGTAAATGGGGGGCCCTCTGGGTACCCTGATGAAAGGGGAGGCTCTCTGAGGACTCTGATGTAAGGAGGAGGCTCTCTGGGGACCCTGATGTAAGGGGGGACACCCTGGGGACCCTGATGTAAGGGGGGACTCTCTGGGGGCCCTGATGTAAGGGGGGACTCTGGGGACCCTGATGTAAGTGGGGGGCTCTCTGGGAATATATACACACACACACACATGTATATTACTGTATATACATGTGTATGCCCGCCCAAGTGTATGACTTTCTTTACTACGCTGCTATGGGCTCTAGCCCCAGATCTTTTGTAGACCTAGCAATGCCCCTGCATTAAGGTAAAAAAACCTTTTATATTTACAGCCACTTTTATCTGGGAGACTTGACTGGTTGCAACATAGTATAGGGAGCTATGAGAGGGAAATGTACCAGTCTGTAATACAGAAACAAACTCATGAAACAGCTTGCATGCATCAAATTAACGTCTAATTGTGCTTGCTAAAAATATATTGTAGCTTCCCTTTGAAAACAGAACTCCAGGATTTCCCAGTCCCCAAAGACCTCCTCCCTCCCTGGTTATATATACTGTAATTCTGCCTTGAAGTGGCATCCCAGGACTGCACTGAGAAGAAAGTAGGATAGGACTTCACATCCGCAGCCGGCACTTTTGTCTCACGGGACTTGTAGTTCTGCAACAGCTGGAGGTCCGCTAATTGCATGTCCCTGGTGTAGAGAAATAAAAGGGGTGTTTAGAAGAGACTAGATATCTGCTGTCCTTCATAAACAGGCCCTGTGGTGTTTATTTCCTGTACTGGTAACTATAGTGACTCCTGCATTCTGAATTAAGATATATGTAGATAAATTTTTTTTTTTCTTTCTTGTTTCAGTAAAACCAAACTTGCAAGTGTTCCGTGCCCGCTTCTCTGAGATCACGCCTCGTTCCATCGGCACAGCTTGTCAGAACTTGACTCCACCTGATCAGAATACCAGTGATGCTGTAGATGTGAGGATGGAGCTGGACCTTCGGATAGGTAGGGATCTTTGAAACTTTGAGGTTTTTGTGGCTTATATCCTGGATATGAATAAATCTGCATTTTGTGGACTGAACTAATTATAGGACACGGGGCCACACAATGAGATCGGAGGAAAAGCTGTTTAACCTTAAAGCAATGTTCCATCCGCAAATGTTGTTTATTTATTTTTCAAAAGTCAGCAGCTACAAACACTGTAGCTGCTGACTTTTAATAAGGACTCTTACCTGTCCAGGGAGCCCGCGATGTTGGCCCCCTGAGGCTGATCCATCCATCGGATCGGGTGCAGGCACCACCATTCTAATTAAGTGAAACAGGCAGTGGAGCCTTGCTGCTTCACTGCCTGTTTCCTACTGCTCATGCGCAAATCGAGCGGCGCTTTGTGAATGGCAGGCTGTCTTCTGGGACACACACACATGTCCCAGAAGACATTGGGGGGGCTCGCTAAAGAAGAGGAAATGACGTCCTGCGCCACGGACCGGATGGATCGGAATTACAGGCTGTACTTCATAAAAAGGTAAATTAGGGGGAAAAAAAATAATTTTAACTAGCCAAAAATGAGGGGTGGTCTTTCATTTAAGACCACCTCTCAAAAGTGGGTGGATCTGCGCTTTAAAGAGGAACTGCAGTCTGTTCATATAATCTGTAATAAAAACATCGAAATATGCTGCAGAAATCTCCCTCCACTGAGTCTGGCAGCAATCATTTTAGCTGAAGCTGCTGCCTGTTCACTTCCTGGATTTACACAGACACACACCTCCAGCTCTACAGCTCTCTTTGGCCCTCTTATGACTCTTCCCCCCCCCATCCCCCCCCCCCCCCCCCCCCCCCCCGGCAAACTGTCACAAGAGTGAGGGAGAGAGCTGTGCATGATGTCATAAGCCTAGGTTTTTTACCAGACAAGAAACAGGAAGTGGGCTGTATAAGGTATTTACTGGCAGAAAAAAAATGTTTTACTTTCCAAAGTTAAAACAACAAGGGCAGAAGATTTAATAGATGCTAAAATGAAAAAATGACTGAAGTTCCGCTTTAAGCTTTGTAGGGGGTTTTTCACCGTCAGGGCTATAAGGATGTGGAACTCTCCACATATGGTGGTGTCAGTGGGGAGTATTGATATTTTAAAAAGACTTTTGGATGTGCATCTTAGTTAATACAACATACAGGAATATGGGAAATGATTATCGACATTGACACACATACACCTACACAGGTTGAACTGGATGTTCTTTATTGAACGTTACCTACTATGTAATGTGTACCTTCTAATACTTCTAAAGTTTAATAATAATTAAAAAAAAAAAGAGTTCACGCAGTAAATCGGTTTGCACTTTTCTACAATAAAGTTTGATTTTTTTTTTTTTAGCATTGTTACACCCACATTATGCTGTCATAGTCCTCAAGGGTATCCTGTGCTACGTTTTTTTTATTGTGTCCCTACTAAGGCCTGTCTATTTGCATTAGTGGCCATTGTTCCTGATGAAGTGATTGGAAATCCAAAATGTTATGGTTGTCACCTGAACAAGAGTTGAGGGAAAATCTTCCAATGGGGACACGTGGTCCATTGACAGCTGTCTAAGAGAATATTTCTTCTCTCTTTAAAGATCAAAAAGTTTTGTTGATGAAGCAAGAAATTTAAATTCCTTTTGTAGCTTTAGCCTTGTTATGTATTTTAAAAATAAAAAAAATGCATGTTTCTCTTTTTTTTTCGCTCTCTCTCTGGCGCTCTCTTTCGCGCTCTCGCTCTTTTTCACTCTCGCTCGCTCTCTTTTTCTCTCTCCCGCTCGCTCTCTTTTTCTCTCTCCCACTCGCTCTCTTTTTCTCTCTCGCGCTCACTCTCTTTTTCTCTCTTGCTCTCTTTTTCTCTCCCGCTTGCTCTCTCTTTCTCTCCCGCGCTCGCTCTTTTTCTCTCCCGCGCTCGCTCTTTTTCTCTCCCGCGCTCGCTCTTTTTCTCTCCCGCGCTCGCTCTTTTTCTCTCCCGCGCTCGCTCTTTTTCTCTCCCGCGCTCGCTCTCTTTCTCTCTCGCGCTCGCTCTCTTTCTCTCTCGCGCTCGCTCTTTTTCGCGCTCGCTCCCTTTTTCTCGCTCGTTCTCTTTTTCTCGCTCGTTCTCTTTTTCTCGCTCGTTCTCTTTTTCTCGCTCGCGCTCTTTTTCTCGCTCGCGCTCTTTTTCTCGCTCCTCTTTTTCTCGCTCGTTTTCGCTCTTTTTCTCGCTCTCTCTCTTTTTCTCTCTCGCGCTCGCTCTCTCTCTTTTTCTCTCTCGCGCTCGCTCTTTCTCTTTTTCTCTCTCGCGCTTGCTCTTTCTCTTTTTCTCGCTCGCGCTCGCTCTCCCGCGCTCTCTCTTTCTCTCATTGCAAGATATCTAGTCAACAGCTGTAAAAGCGAATTGCTATGTCACATACAGGTGCTGCTTTCACCAGGTTCCAGACTCTCCGCCTACAGAAGATTTTTCCCTCTGTGTTGTCTAATCAGCTCATCAGCTATGGAAGCTGTCAGTTCCCCACCTTGGGCTTTGTGGTGGAGAGGTTCAAAGCCATCCAGGCCTTTATTCCAGAGACCTTCTACAAGATCAGAGGTATTTCTGCACTTCATAGGTTTATGCCTGCTAAACTAATCTCTAAGGCTGCTGATAAAGATTCCTGCAATGTGTTCTTGCTCACAGACAATTTTATTCAAGCATACAAAACAAGCACAAGGACAGAAGGAAAGACCAGATCTTTCTAGTATAGTTTAAGCTGCTCTTCTTCTCATTTTTTTTTTAAACAATATTTCCATTTCCTACAGTTTTAATTTTGTTTATAAGAGTAGAACTCTAACCAAAGCCTTTACTGTCTGTGTTCTTGTTTGAAAGAGATTTCTCCTAATTTCTTCTTGTTTAAAGGAAAACCCTCATTTTTTTGTTTTGTTTTCTAATTTATAGCACTTGGTCCCATTCTGATTGGCGGGCCAGTTGCTCCCAAAATGTACCTCTATATGCTAGCTGTAGCTCCACCATATTTTGAAGCCCAAATTTTGTATGTTCCTGTGAGGGACGGTACATCCAGCACAGAGCCCTTCCCCCTTTCTAATAGTGATCTTTCACTAATATGAATGAATAATGAGCGCTGCTTGTTCATTCATAATAAAAAAGACCACTCAGAGCTGTGGCTCTGTGTGAGGTATTTGAGGACGTCCTGTATGAAGTAAACACAGATGGTGATAGATTACACAGAGCTGCAGCTCTACATGATCTTTTACTGTAATAACAAGCAACGCTGATTGTTCATTCAGAATAGTGACAGATCACTCAGAGCTGCAGCTGTGTGTCTATCGGTGACTGATTTTACACATCCACAGCACGACTGATGGATCACACAGTGCCACAGAGCTGTGTGAGCAATCAGGGATGTTCGGCCGGTGCCATGTAGGGCATGGCCCAGCAGCTATTTGCACTTGGATTATTGGGGAGTTAAATAATAATAATAAAAATCAACAGCAGTTCTTCTTTAACCTCTTCCCGACCACGCTATAGCTGAATGACGGCTACAGCACGGCCACACACTTCTGGGAGGGCGTCTGTTGACGTGATCCCACTTCCCGCATGCCCCCTGTGGCACGCACCTTCAGGGATCTGTGATAGTTGTGTCAGGATCACAGATCGGGGAAAAAATACAATCGCAGTGGCTCTTTAGCATGTGATCAGCTGTGTCCAATCACAGCTGATTACAGTGTAAACAGGATTTGCCGGTTACAGCAGTCCTCTCCTCACACAGGAGAGGAGAGCCGGTTATCGGCAATACACACAGGGGACATCTACACTGATAATCTGGGCACGGATTATCAGGAAGCTGATGATCAGTGCCCATCAGTGATGCCTGTCAGTGCCGCCGATTAGTGCACAGAAAAATTACAAACTTTTATAACGGAAACTAAGAAAAACTTTGTGTTTTTTTTTTTTTCAAAGTTTTCAGTCTTTTTTTCGTTTATTTAGCAAAAAATAACAAACCCAGTGGTGTTTAAATACCACCAAAAGAAATCTCCATCTGTCTCAAAAAAAATGATTGAAATTTTGTTTGGGTACAGTGTTGCATGACCGCGCAATTGTTATTCAAAGTGCGACAGCACTAAAAGCTGGAAGTGCCCAGTAGGTAAGTGGTTAATTATTTAAAAGTGTAACTATACCCTAGCCTTTTTTTTAATAAGTTTTGGATAGTTGAGGATAGGGAAGTGTTAGGACCCCTGCCAGGTTTTACTGCTTTCCCTAACTCTGTTGGAGAGAATTTTGTTGTGGGACAATAATTTTACCCAACAGAAAGTAAAGGAATCTCTCCAATGGAGCCTCTGTTGGCAATAAAACCTGATAGTTCTAATACTTCCCCACTCTGTCCAAAACAGTTTTGACTATACAGTATCAAACAAAAGTGAGTACACCCCTCACATTTTTGTAAATATTTATTATATCTTTTCATGTGACAACACTGAAGAAATTACACTTTGCTGCAATGTAAAGTAGTGAGTGCACAGCTTGTATAACAGTGTAAACAGACCATGACACTCCCACCACCATGCTTGACTGTATACAAGACACACTTGTCTTTGTACTCCTCACCTGGTTGCCTCCACACACGCTTGACACCATCTGAACCAAATAAGTTTATCTTGGTCTCATCAGACCACAGGACATGGTTCCAGTAATCCATGTCCTTAGTCTGCTTGTCTTCAGCAAACTGTTTGCAGGCTTTCTTCTGCATCCTCTTTAGAAGAGGCTTCCTTCTGGGAAGACAGCCATGCAGACCAATTTGATGCAGTGTGTGGTGTATGGTCTGAGCACTGACAGGCTGACCCTCCACCCCTTCAACCTCTGCAGCAATGCTGGCAGCACTCATACGTCTATTTCCCAAAGACAACCTCTGGATATGACGCTGAGCACGTGCACCTAACTTCTTTGGTCGACCATGACAAGGCCTGTTCTGAGTGGAACCTGTATTGTTAAACCACCGTATGGTCTTGGCCACCATGCAGCAGCTCAATTTTAGGGTCTTGGCAATCTTCTTATAGCCTAGGCCATCTTTATGTAGAGCAACAATTCTTTTTTTCAGATCCTCAGAGAGTTCTTTGCCATGAGGTGCCATGTTTGAACTTCCAGTGACCAGTATGAGAGAGTGAGAGCGATAACACACCTGCTCCCCATTCACACCTGAGACCTTGTAACACTAACGAGTCACATGACACCGAGGAGGGAAAATGGCTAATTGGACCCAATTTGGACATTTTCACTTAGGGGTGTACTCACTTTTGTTGCTAGAGGTTTAGACATTAATGGCTGTGTGTTGAGTTATTTTGAGGGGACAGCAAATTTACACTGTTATACAAGCTGTACACTCACTACTTTACATTGTAGCAAAGTGTAATTTCTTCAGTGTTGTCACATGAAAAGATAGAAGGAAATATTTACAAATATGTGAGGGGCATACTCACTTTTGTGAGATACTGTATATAAACTATAGATAAAGGCACAGTCCATCTAAATGTAACATTTTATTTATAAATGAGGTCAGTCCCTGGCTTCTTATATGTTTTGGATACTCCAGCAGTTGGATCTTTCTGCCATAATTCTTTCCTGTGTTTTAGTCCACCTTGAAGTTTTCAGTGTCCCCACTCATCTGTGTGTTCCACCTCCTCCAGCAGTGATGGTGGGCACAAGAGATGTGCAGACCCGAGAGCTCCATACAGAGATCTCACCAGTAAAATTCCCAAGAGATGGAAGAGGCTATCAGGAAGTTTACCTCTTTAACATCTACCAAACACTATAAGTTCAGTACTGAGTTACTGTTAACAGATTGTTGCAAAAAATGTATTATTACTGAGTGCATGAATAGATCACACATGTTTCATTTGACAGGAAGCAGGCAGATAAAAGACCTGATTTGTGCCGTAATTTTCTTCCTAACTGGAGAGGCAAAAGGATTAAAAATCAAAAGTCATCTATGTTCACGTTCCCAAAATCTGCTGCGTTCCGTTTGTGTTTGCTGGGATGCAGCTTGTCTGTCTGGCATACAATAGCGTTTTTCACCCCCTCATGTTTTTGCTCATTCTATGCTAACTGTATTTCTCAGTGACTCATCAACATGAAGATGGGAACGTGGAGTTCAGCTGGAAGAGGCACCGTTTGTTCAACCACACAGCATGCCTTGTTCTTTACCAGATCTGCATGGAGGTATGAAATCCAAGTAGTTATCTGCACAGTATTGTTGACAATGACACATTTGCAAGAAATGAATGCATGAGTAACTTCTTGTTTCAAGTATTGCCATGTGGAGGTGTGTGCAGTGGTGGTGGTGTGGAGGTTTTTGCAGACCACAATGTAGTAAGATCAGAGGCATTAGGAATATAAATCCCTTGAAATGTTTTTTTTTTAGGATCCCACAGCTACGGTTGTTCAAGTGGGAAGCAAACCAAAGAGCAAATGGAGGCCGGTGGCCCTGGACACTGTGGTATGTAAGATGTATAAAGTGATTAGCCTGGTATAAATTCACTTGAAAGAGGCACTTGTAAAGCTGTACATTTATTTAAAAAAAAAATGGATAAATTCCACTCTTATGCCCTGTACACACGGTCGGATTGTGTTGTCGGAAATTCCGATCGTGTGTGGGCTCCATCGGACTTTTTCCGTCGGAATTTCCGACACACAAAGTTTGAGAGTAGGATATAAAATTTAACATCAACAAAATCCGAGTCCACGCATGCTCAGAATAAATTAAGAGACGAAAGATATTGGCTATTACCCCGTTTATAGTCTCGACGTACGTGTTTTACGTCACCGCGTTCAGAACGATCGGATTTTCTGACAACTTTGTGTGACCGTGTGTATGCAAGACAAGTTTGAGCCAACATCCGTCTGAAAAAATCCATGGATTTTGTTGTCGGAATGTCCGATCAATGTCCGACCGTGTGTACAGGGCATTAAAGTGCATCCCCACCCAGAAAATTAAAATAAGTCTTTGCATGCTAAATGTTTAATAACCATTCACAATAACTTTGCGCTTCCCTAGTAATTACCTGTTGATCCTGCCAGTTCTCTGTGTATGTAGCTAATTCTGTTGTTCTGCCAACAACGCTCTGCTGCTTCAGTCCCATTGTGGAAGCTCCTTTAGCAAATTATTCATTCATGAAGTCTGTGGCCGTTGGTCGCTTCCTCCGATGCACATGTGTACCCGTGTACAATAGACCGGCCCCTGCAGCTTCTCTCTGCAATGTTACCAATCCTGTGGGTTGTAAGCAGAGCTAGGAGTACTTTTTGGATATTACATTGGGCTTTACTGATTGTCTCCATCCACTTCCCTCAGAGTGAGGCACATTACCTGAAGGGCTCTGTGACCGCACACTTTGTTTTTTTAAATAATTAAACACAATGGGGGAAAGTAACAAAGAGTTGTGCAAGTACAAGCTTGCACAACTCTTCTAAATTTGGTACATGGAGCAGATTCTGCTCCTAATTAACAAGAGTCACAAGTTTATTTAAGTAGGAAAGATCAGTTCTGTGGCAGGCACAGAACATAGAACGGAGAGCTGGAGCTGCATGCTCTGATCTCTTTGCTCATCCCTGCTTGACTCAGGGCAGAGGGAGGGAGGAGGGTTGTTAACCTGCAGTTTCTGCTTGTGCTGTGTAATCACTGCACGAGCAGAAAGAGATGTGAGCTGTCAGCAGACAAGGTCACACACGGTGGGAGTCTGCGGCAGTTTGCTATATAGAAAACTGCCTTCATCCCTCTGTTAATCTGGCACAGACCTGTAAATGTTTCTATTTCATGCCGAAATAGAAACTGGCACAGGTGGTGCAGATAGACCTGAATCGGGTCCATCTGCTTAGTGTCAAATCCACTTCTGACAGTTTCCTGCACCAATGGTTTTAAGCCGGTATTGAAGTGTTGTGTGGACGTTCTTATATATTGCCTTTCCATCTACTTGAACTAAACCTGAGTTTAGCAAACATCAAACTTGTATAAATTACAAGAACAATCTGTGCTGTAAAGCACAGTGGAAAAAGGTATAGTCCATAGAGTGCATGGCAGATAA
The DNA here is from genome assembly GCA_037952925.1 of Lithobates clamitans. Lineage (NCBI taxonomy): Eukaryota > Metazoa > Chordata > Amphibia > Anura > Ranidae > Lithobates > Lithobates clamitans. Next base: position 1,192,004 of record JBBGZY010001792.1, read on the forward strand.
GAAAATTGAATCAATAAATGCACAAAAGCCAGCTACTTCTTGCAGGTAGATCTGGGAAGGATCACTCATGCACATGCAAAGGAAACAGACAGCAGAGTGCCAGATTAGTGTGGAGTAAAAACACTTTATTGAAATAGCACACTTACATCTGGGAAATGGGTAACCACCTACAGTGGCTGATGTGGATGGTGCACAACAGCCAACAGCAGTCTGGATAGCCAGATGATCAGTTGCAGGCTTGAAAAGGGAGGCGAGGCCATGGAAACACGTTGCACCTGATACCTCCTTTTTGTGACCTCTCCTTCCTGTCAGTGGTGCAATCCGAGGGCTATAGACACCTCCGGCTTTCCATCGTTTGCATGCCTGAGCCTTGCAGCTGATTATCTGGCTATCTGGATTGCTGTTGGTTGTTGTGCATCATCCGCGTCGGCCACTGGAGTTGGTTACAGATTTCACAGATGTAAGTGTGCTATATCAATAAAGTGTTATTTTTATTCCACACTAATGTGGAGCCTTCTGTCTGTTTCCTTTGCATAAACCTGAGTTTAGCTGATACTCTCACAAAGTAGTAACAAGTTGGCAATTGTGTATTATTCAGAGTGTATGAGCTTTTTTAGAACTATGTTTTTGTTGACATTGCTTTTGTGTCTGAGCTGTGGTCCAATTTAAAATTTGCACATGCTGATCATGCAGAAAGCACAAGGCTGCAATAGTTTCAGATAGCTTGGTGCAATTTATCTTCATCCAAATAACACAGGCCTCTGTTCTGTCACAAAGAACTCATTTTCTGATAAATGTAATCTGCAAAATGGCTTTTAACCTCTGAGACTACTTGTGTCAGGATAATGACAAGCTCCCATTCCATATAATTTTATTTAAGCACTCTCTATGTTCTTGTTTCTGCATAGGAAATGGAAAAACTGGCTTCTAGAAAACTGAAAATTGGAGCAAAGGAGACCATGAAAATTGCAGAGAAGCTTTATACGCAGGGGTAATTTCAACTTCTAAAACATTTAATAACAGGCTGCCTTCTAAAACAATAGAGAAGGTGTATCACATGTCCTATAGCAGCGTTTTCTGTGTAGCCTATGGAACGTCTTCAAAACCCAGCTGCTAGATCTCTTGCATTGGGAATATGGCCTTCTGCGAAGGGGTCTAGGTACACAGGGATCTTAAAGCTTAACTCCAGCTTTTGCTACACTTTACATAGTTTGTTTGAGACAAGATGGCCCAAACTAAAACAATGTTCCTCACTAACGCATGAGGCCGCTGGATGTATCTGAGGCTACATACAGCATACCGCATTGTGTTCTGGGTTCGAGCCGAGACCTCCTGTCTCATGCCCAGAACACACTAGAGTCCATCATCTGATCAGCGCTTAGCCAATCAGAGAAAGCCATGTACTCTAGCAACGAACAGAAAGCATCCTCTGATTGGCTGAGTCAGAGGTTGTGACCTCATCAGCCTGCCTCTGACTCGGCCAATCAGAGGAAGCTTTGTATTCATTGCTAGAATACATTGCTTTCTCTGATTGGCTGAGCGCCGATCAGATAGACTCTAGTATGTTCTGGGTATGAGACAGGAAGTCTCGGCTCAAACCCGAAACACACATGCAGCGGCCTCACATGTTAGTGAAGGACATAGTTCCGCCCAAACGAACTATGCAAAGTGTAGCAAAAGATGGAGTTCAGCTTTCATGAATGCAGATCAGATTAGGTTTGCAGGTGCTGTTGTAGCGCGCTCTCTGGCAGGGAAAGGGTAGATGAGTTTTTAGAGACCCATAGTGACATCTGGTCATGAACAGGTTAACAAGCTTGTTTATTACTTTTTTTTTTTTTTCTAGTTATATCAGTTACCCTCGAACAGAAACCAACATTTTTCCCAAGGACTTAAACCTCACACCATTGGTTGAGCAGCAGACACAGGACCCTCAGTGGGGTGGCTTTGCACAACGAATCTTGGAGAGGGGTGGACCAACTCCCAGGAACGGGAACAAATCAGATCAGGCCCATCCCCCCATCCACCCTACCAAGTACGCCAGCAACCTGCAGGTGAGAATAGGAGTTTCTATTGGTCGATTCCTAATGTACTAAGATGCAGTAATTGAGAGTCATTAAGAATTATAATGTTAAAGGTTTATATATAAAGTATTTCTAATGGCAAATTTTAACCCATTAATAATGGGTGGATGTCAGTCTAGAGAGATAGGCTTTTCTAGTCAGGCTGCATTTGCATGAGGACTGCTATAGGTAACGTCCATATGTGGGGCTGAACCTCCATGATTGAAAGTGGCAGGACGGGGAGGAAAGTACTAGATGGTGCTGAACGTCCTCCAGTCAGGAAATGAGGTGGGCTGTATCTGACTTGCTGCAATGTACATCATAAGAAGCAATAAAATCATAGGAAGCTATTTCAATACAGGGGAGGAACCAGTAGAACTGTGCAATACTGAATGGAAGGTTGGAGTTTAAGCTTAAAATTCCTTTTTTTTCTGTAAATTCTTTTATTTAACCCCTTCACGCTTAAGGGTAAAACAAATCTAAATGCCTAAGCCCAATTTTGCAATGTTGACATGTGTTAGTAAAACCGCACATATCATCACAACTACTTTGTGCATCCAGGTGGATTATACCTGATTTTTTTCAGGACAAATGGGGCTTTCATTTGGTGGTAAATAGTAATGGACATCTCCCTGTTTTTTTTAAGGAAAACTGGCCCAAAATATTTTTAAAATATCATACTACAGTCTCATTTTAATTTTTTTGTTAACCACTTCAGCCCCGGAAGATTTTACCCCCTTCCTGACCAGAGCACTTTTTACAATTTGGCACTGCGCCGTTTTAACTGACAATTGTGCGGTCATGCAATGCTGTACCCAAACTTAATTTGTGTCCTTTTTTTCCCACAAATAGAGCTTTCTTTTGGTGGTATTTGATCACCTCTGCGGTTTTTATTCTTTGCGCTTTAAACAAAAAAAGAGCGACGATTTAAAAAAAAAAAATTTTTTTTAACTTTTTGCTATAATACCCCTAAATTGTTTTTTAAAAAACAGATTTCTTCATCAGTTTAGGCCAATATATATTCTTCTACATATTTTTGGTAAAAAAAAATCGCAATAGGCGTATAATGATCGGTTTGTGCAAACACTATAGCGTCTACAAACAATGGGAAAAATGTATTTCATTTTTATTATTATTTTTTTACTAGTAATGGCAGTGATCTGCGTTTTTTTTTTTTTTTTTTATTTGTTTTTTTTTTTGCGGTATTGCAACAGACAGATCAGACACTTTTGACATAGGAGAGCCTCTGGCGGCTCTCCTGGGCAAAGCCGTACCCGTATGGGATTTCACCCAGGAGAGCCATTCTGCAGCAGTAAAAGTACGTTAAACATAACAAACCTATTAGGATATTTGGATGAGGAGGTATACACACCCCTTGTTAGAATGGCTGTAAAAATAACAAACATGTTATACTTGCCAGCTCTGTGCAGTGGTTTTGCACGGAGCAGCCCAGATCCTCCTCTTCTCGTCCCTCTTTGGTGCTCCTGGCCCCTCCCTCCTGTTGAGTGGCCCCACAGCAAGCAGCTTGCTATGGGGGCACCCGAGCCGCAGCTCCGTGTATCCATTCAGACACCGAGCCGTGGCCTGGCCCCGCCCTGTCCCAACCAATGAGGAGGGAGAGTCCCGGACAGCCGAGTCTCTTGTGCAACATTGCTGGATCGAAAGGGGTCTTAGGTAAGTTTGGTAGGTGGGAGGACGGACTGATGCACACAGAAGGCTTTTTATCTTAATGCATAGAATGCATTAAGATTAAAGCCTTCTGCCTTTACAACCACTTTAAATGTAATGCTATATTTCTTGCTACTACCATAACCTACCACCAAAGAACAATCCCAAAATAAATTCTCCTGCTCCTGATGATTGCAGCGATATCACATATGTGTATGTTGTTGTTTGTACCTGTAGTACAGCCCAGAAACAATAGTGCACATTTTGCTTTTTTATTTTTAGTGCGCATTTTGCTTTTTTTTGATCCTACTTAAAACACACTGACACTGACCCTAAGTTAAAAAAAAAAAAAAAACTGTCCAAAAATTACTGACCCTGACTTTGACCCTTTGACCCGAAGATTAACCCTAACTTAGATCAAACCTTGATCTAGGTATTTTTTAAATTTTTTTCTCTACCTCTGCAAGGACCAGAAAGTGATACAATGTATATCTCTCTCTCATTCACAGAGACAGAAAACATAGGGACAGGCTTCACAGTGACTGATCACTGCGATGGCCAATCAGAGGCTATCACAGCGATCAGGTGACCCGGGAATCGTTAGAATGGGGCCCAGGGCTCCCGGTGAGACCACGGTCTCTGTGCTGGGAATGTGCCATGCGGCGCGCTCCCAGCACAAAGGGAGATCTGTAAATATGCGGCCCCATGAAGAAAAGCCCAGTCCAGTAGGGCCGCATATTTGCGGACGGTCAGCGGAAAGGGGTTAATACAAGACGCAGGAGCACAGGAGAGAGGAGTACATATTCAGTACGTATTACATAAAACACTACATCATCTTCACATATGAATAATTTGTACAGGCATCCCTATCAAGTTTTCATTGCTGTCCCTATTGCAGAGATTCATCCTCCCTATTTTTCCTGATTACCATCATCACATGGGCAGAAGGTGATGGGAAATCCAGAGATAGTTGTCACTGGAACTAGAATAGAGAGGAAATCTTCCAACAGGGACACCTGTCCAGGGATATCTGTCCAAGGGAAATTTTTTATTACTTTTTTTCCTGTGTACAGGATAGGAGATGAAGGGAAATCTCCCCAGTGGGACACAGTTACCCAATTGTAACCATTCTGTACAATAGAAAAAAAAAAAGCTTTTGGCTTTAGATGTACTTTAAAACACTTCAGAAAAGCTGACTTTTGTGTGAAGATGACAGCTCCTCTGGTGACGTTTTCGCTCTCATCGTCACAATAACAATTTGAGAAACAAGGAATACTTGTATTATTGTATTGTATTATTCCAACTGGTAACTGGTTTTATTTGACATCTCTGCTTTCAGGGAAACGAGCAGCGGATCTATGAGTTCATTGTGCGTCATTTCTTGGCCTGCTGCTCCCAGGATGCTCAGGGGCAGGAGACCACCGTGGAGATTGACATCGCTGCCGAGAGGTTTGTGGCTCATGGGCTGATGATTATCGCCAGAAATTACCTGGATGTCTATCCGTACGACAAGTGGAACACAAAGGTATAGCTAATGCTGATACACATACAGCAGTTTGATGGTTACCATGATATTCATGCACAATTAATCCACTGTGCGGTGCTATATCCCCCCGACTGGAAGATATATATATGTAACATACTACCATTGTAATTAATAACCACTTTACTGGCATTTTTTGTTTATGTGTAACAATCAGTATTTTTTGCTAGAAAATAACTTGGGATCCCCGAACATTATACATTTTTTTTTTTTTTTTAAAGCAGAGGCCATAGAGCAGGGATATGCAATTACCGGACCTCCAGCTGTTGCAGAAGTACACATCCCATGAGGCATAGCAAGACTCTGACAGCTACAAGCATGACACCCAGAGGCAGAGGCATGATGAGACTTGTAGTTTTGCAACAGCTGGAGGTCCACTAATTGCATATCCCTACCATAGTGAATAAATTGGTGGGTTTTGCAATATTTTTTTTATCTTGCACGGTATTTGTGCGGCGTTTTATTTTTAAACCCATTTTTTGGGAAAAAAAATACACCTTTTTTTAGAATTTTTAATGCAAAAAAACAATACCGACCCAAATTTTTATTATAAAAGATGTTACGCAAAAGATAAAAGATGTTAAGTAAATAGATTAGGGATCGACCTATATCGTTTTTCCGGTGCCGATAGGATACCGATATTTCGGCCACCTCTCCTGCTGATATCCGATATATTTTTTCCCGATTTTTTTTTTTTTTTTTTTTTTTTGTACATTTTTTTTACACTGTTTTTCTACATTTTTTTGTTTTTAGTTTTTATCACTGTTATTGCTGTCACAAAGAATGTAAACATTCCTTGTGACAGTAAAGGGCATGTGAGAAGTACTCTTTATGGAGAGATCGGGGGTCTATAAGACCCCAAGTCCCTCCTCTGCACTTCAAAATATTCAAAACATCAAGATCGACGTTTTTGAATACATTATTTTTTAAAACTGGCGCCTTTAAGATGCCAGTAATCTGGGAAGTGATGTCATGATATCGTTTCCGGATTACTAGAGCCAAGACCTGTACAAAGCATTGGCTTTGTTTGGGTCTTTGGCCAGCCAGTGGGAGGGTGGGCGGTGGGACGTGAGAGCGCGGGTGAGCTGTGGGAGGGGAGGGGAACGTCCCCTCCCGCTGCTTGTTCTAACTGCTTGTTCTAACAACCCGAGTGGCTGCAGCTGCATGCATCACCCCGGTAAAACCCCTTGAAGCAATATCGGTCAGTTATTTTACAGATATTTCTAAAAAGAAAGTGAATATCGGCTGCCGATAATCGGCCGTACCTATAATCAGTCGATCCCTAAAATAGATACTAAACATGTCGGGTGCAACGATGACATACGGCATACATTTTTCTATCTATAGGCGATGCTTTAAAAGCCTTTACAGGTTACCACTTTAGATTTACAGAGGAGGTCTAGTGCTACAATGTCTGACCATGATCTGCGTTCGCGGTGATACCTCAAATGTGTGGGACGATCGCTGTTTTCGGGGGGACAGGGGCACTTATGATTTTTTCTTTGTTTTTACACCGTTGCTTTACTTTTTATTTTTTTTTAATTGCTGTCACAAGGAATGTAAACATCGTTGTGACAACAATAGGCATGTGAGCGTTACTCTTTTTTGGAGGGATCTGAGGTCAGTAAGACCCCAAATCCCTCTTCCCTTAAAAGCATTCAAAACACTAAGATCTGTGTTTTTAACTTTTGATTTAAAAAAAATGGTGCTGTTGACATCCGGGTAAACCGGAAGTGATATTATGTCATGTTAGAGGAGAGCCGATCCCGTGAATGCATCGGCTGGTCGCTCGTGTCTCCTGGTGAGATGGCAGAGCACAAGCAAGCTGCGGAAGGCGGTGGGAGCGGGGGGGGGGATGTCCCCTCCTGCTGCTTGTAAAAACAGTTCAGCGTCTAGTTAGCTGCTAGGATTGCTTTTATAAGAGAGACGTTGACCACTCTAGAAATGGTACAGGGATGATGCCTGCAGCTGTGAGCATCATCCTGGTATAACCACCGAAAGTCCAGTGACATATCGGTATGGCGCTGGTCGGGAACTCAGTCCATGTAGAATCAGTATTTCAGTTATTGGTGGTGTTAAGCAGAGTAACCTGCTAGCTTTTTGTACCTCTTTGGGCTTGCCAAGGTCTTCCATAGGCAACTTTAGGGTCTTACACCTGCTGCTGTAATGACAATGGCATGTGCGCAGGCCAATGAAGTTCAAAGAGAAGTTCGGGAATTTAGAAAAACAAACGATCATACTCAGGTGGATGCAGCATTGGTCCATCTCTTCCCCGCCACCTCTAGACCAAGAACTGATCGATCAAAGACCGCTGATCGCTCAGTTCTTGGTCTTCAGTGAGCAGAGAGCAGTCAAAATATAGCACAAAAGATTTTACCACTCCAGGTGAAAACAGATCCCCCTTTGCTGTGACAAAAAGCCGGGTGCTAGCCTTGGTCCGCAACCATCATAGAAAATAAGTAGTTTATTGAAGTTTCATAAAAATCAGCAACATGATAAACACACACTACTCCTGTGGCTTCAGCAGACACGTTTCACACACCTATGCTTAGATATTGCTGGGAGCAGAGAGCAGTAACTGTCAGTGCTCACTGAAGTGCCAGGCTGTGGAGGGGGCGATAGCAGCTGGCTTAGTCTCCCAGCGGCATGCTGAGAGGCTGGTCAGCTGCCACCCAGGAATCTGGGTGGATCCCAAATTTACAGTTGAGATCGATCAAGAGTCTGGACCTGTTGAGTGATGTCAGCTTTGGCCCTACTTCTCCTTTATCCACTTGCCTACTGGGCACGTCTACTCCCTTCCTAACCAGGCCAATTTTCAGCTTTCAGCACTCTCACATTTTGAATGACAGTTACTCAGTCATGCACTACTGTACCCATATGACTTTTTTGTCCTTTTTTTTTTTTTTTCATACAAATGGAGCTTTGTTTTACTGGTATTTAATCACCACTGGGTTTTTTTTTGCACTATGAAGGAAAAAAAGACCAAAAATTCTTTAAAAAAAAAAAAACATTTTTCTTTGTTTCGTGTTATAATATAATATTTAGCAAATTTAGTAATTTTTCATTATATATTTTGGCCAAAAGTTATACTGCTACATATCTTTAGTAAAAATAACCTAGTATATATTATTTGGTCTTTGTGAAAGTTAGAGTCCACAAGCTATGGTACCAATCATTGAAATTTGATCACACCTGATGTACTGACGGCCTATCTCATTTCTTGAGGCCCTAACAAGCCAAGAAAGTACAAATACCCCCCAAATGACCCTTTCACAAAATTGTCATATTACCAAGTTATTTCTCACACACTGTATAGGCATACTTGTAACTACACCCCAAAACACATTCTGCTACTCCTCTTGAGTATGGCGATATTGTGTGTGAGACTTTTAAACAGCCTGGCCACATACAGAGGCCCAACATGCAAGTTGGGCTTTGTAGGAGCATAAATTGCACATCTAATTTCCTGACAACCTATCACACTTTTGAAGGCCCTGGATCACCAGACAATGAAAATGCCCACCAAATGACCCAATTTTCGAAAGCAAACCCCTCAACGTATAGTCTATAAGGCATTGTGAGTCTTTTGAACATGTCATTTTTTTTTCCACAAGTTTTTGGAAAATGTGGAAAGAAAATGAAAACACAAAGTTGTCCATTTTACAAGATATTTCTTAGACACAGCATGTGCATATCACAAATTACACCCCAAAATACATTCTGCTACTCCTCCTGTGTATGGTGGTGTACCGTTAGGTGCCTTTAGGGACATAAAATTACAAATCAAATTTCCTGACTACCTATTAAAATTAAATTTTTTGTGGCACGAATGAGGCACAGATCAGGCATGGGTGAGGCACGAATGAGGCAGATGGGCATGAATGAGTCCCTGGACACCCTCTCACAACTAGCCAACCAAGCTGTAGCCATCATTCGGCTATGGCCTGGTCGGCAAGTGGTTAAAAAGGGCCTGTACTGTGAAAGATTTGCCCAAAAAATACAAGGTGAGAGGCAAGATGGCTACATCCCTATTGCCTGTGGACCCCCTGCAGCTGATCCATTTGCCATTATCGACTTCCCTTGCCTTGTTCTGCATTGTGCCTTTGTGTAGAGGGAGATATATTGGTAGAGGCAGGGATTTCTTCCTATTGTCAGAGCTGCCCCCTGATGACAGGTGATCAGAAGGAGAGGTGAGAAAGCACAGATCCACAATATGAAAGGAGCAGAGAGATTCTTGCACTGAAGATCCTCAGGTACAGCTTTCCCTCCAACAAGGAGAACAGTAAGCAGCACAGAAGATCTAGCCAAATCTTACTCCATATCTGGTGAGACTAACAGTCGGAGGCACCAGTGCCTTAGATGATCTCGCACTGTATTATAAGGCTAAAGGAGTGGTAATTGCCTTGCTATTTTTCAGGAGGAATTTAAGGTATAAGAAGATTCTTTCAGGGTACTTGTGCACAATTAACATTTCTGGATGTTGTCTAAGATAGCAAATCTTCCCTTTTTGAGTCCAGGTCCACTTTAAGGACAGAGATCTAAAGTTCCCTAAAAGTCATAATATAACTCTTGAGCATCATCTGTTCTGACTTTTACCACCAACAGGGCTCCTGGATGGGGGAAGCCACTAACTAGCTTTGGTAGCTTTTTAGCATAATTTACATTTAAACTTAGTGTGTGATGTATTTATTCTCTTAGGTCATCCCCGTGTATGAGATGGGTGAGAGATTCCAGCCCACCACAGTGGAGATGGTGGATGGCGAGACCTCCCCACCACAGCTGCTTACAGAAGCCGATCTCATATCTTTAATGGAAAAACACGGAATAGGTAAACTAAAATTTCTTACTAAGAACACTGCAGTGTCTTTGTTTTGTGTCTAGCATGATCCATTTAGAATGATCACAAAAATAATCTGTATATGGAAGCCCTTTGTAATTTTTAAAAAGAGTGTCTAGGATGAAGAACAATCTTCTTCTAACAATAAACCAACCAATCAACTAGTAGGGAAAGAAAGTTCTAAAAGTCACACATCACAGCAAAACCCTGTAGGGAGGTGTATGATGGCCTCAGCCTGGGCTCCAACCAGGCTACGCTGATGCTGTCATCAGTGGTGTATTTTGGTTTTGTGCTGCCCTAGGCAAGACTAAAATTGGGCGCCCCCCTTCCCCCTCTTATGTAAACCCCCCCCCCACCTGTCTAATGGATGTGACTCCCTCCAAAATTTAAGGACTAAAAGTCCCAGCATGAACCCCGCCCCAGCTCTGGCTTTGCTGCGGTGTGCGACTTTTAGGACTTTCTTTGCCTACTAGATGTTTTCAGCTGGGACTCTGTCCTTGTCGGCACTCCTAGCAGTTTGTCATGCAGGAGGACCTGGTGGAGCCTTGAGTGGCACCTGTCATTTTTGCTGTGGATCACAGCCAATCCATTAGCTTTTCTCTTTTCTGTTCTAACCTGCTATAACTGTGGAAAGGTAAGAAGTTCATTGTTCGAGTGTTTTATAACACAAACTGTTCTTCATTCAATGGAAGACTGAAAATAGGTTTCCCACTTTTTTCTCAAATATAAAACGGTTCTGCAGCCTAGCGAAAACATATCGCTACCCTAAAAATACTTTGAATCCGTTAGGGTACCAAGTGCATGTAGCACCTGCTACCCTTCTGATCTGTGCTGTAGTTGCTGAGCTAGCATGGTTGACAGTGTCCCCCCCCCCCCCTCCCCCTCTTACCCCACCACTGTTTGACCATGCTGCCCAGAAGGAAAAATATCTCATTAGGTTTGAGTGACATTCATCACATCAGGGTAGAGAGGAGCATGACTGTACTATTTACTTTTGGAGACACTTCACAGAGTGATGGCATCTAGCTCTGTCATTCATCACAGCAGAGGCATAGGGGTATTGCTGCAGTTCTTATTGGCACTTCACAGCACACAGAATGTGGTAGTTGGCTCCTGTGCTTTTGCTTTAGCTTCTCCATAGGAACACCCATAAATTGGGCTTTAGCCTGGGTTGCAGCTGACAGCCAGCAGAAAGAAAACAGATGTGCTTTTATGCACAGTGCAGCCATGGATCAGAATGGGATCAGATGCTACATGCTCTTGGTCCCCTGCAAGATTTAACAAAGATATTTAAATTGTGGTGATTTGTCTTTTATGATATAGAAAATCCATAAACGGCTCTGTGAAAAATCTTTAAAGCTAACCTCATGGCAAGGGGTAAAATACAAATATTTGAAATGCTCTATTTGTCAAATCATTTGCAACTCTGTTCAGCCAGTGTTGTGATCCAGACACCTGTGCTGCATAGTACAGCCAGGGCCATCCTCCCTGCATTACAATACACTTCTGCGGTACAGCCTGGGGTGGAGATTACCTCAGCCTGTGTCTACACAGTGTTAAAGCAGCATCACAGAACAACACACTGAGGTCTTCGCTCTTCTCATTATAACTGATAATTATAAGTTACATTTCTATTGTATGGTTACATGGATCAGACTGTATTGGTTCATCTTTTCTGTGGTCTCTAGTGGCTGATGTGTATGCTATATTATTATTTTTTGTTTTTCCTGAAGGGACTGACGCTACTCATGCTGAACACATTGAGACCATTAAGTCACGCATGTACGTGGGCCTTACCCCGGAGCAGAGGTTCCTTCCAGGAGAGCTAGGGATGGGCCTTGTGGAGGGTAAGCCCTGGATCACTGCTCTTCTGAAACAAAACCATCCTGAGGAGTTTGATTGTTTACAGTTTATTAGCAGTTACAACTCCATCCTAAAGTCTTGCTATCCATCTTCATTGCCTCCTTAGGATACGATTCCATGGGCTTCGAGATGTCCAAGCCTGACCTTCGAGCTGAGCTGGAGGCGGATCTGAAGCTCATTTGTGAAGGCAAAAAGGACAAGTTCACCGTCCTGAGACAGCAAGTGCAGAAATACAAGCAGGTCTTCATAGAGGCTGCAGCCAAAGCCACCAAGTGAGCGGGGGTTCTCTTCTAAATAGCGTGTACATTATTAGGACAGTAAACATACACTCCAGGTTGATTTGGCCAAAAAAAGTTGGCCGTCCCACCGAATCCGCCCACTGGCCATCCCACCGAGTCCTTCAGTGCACCCACTTTTATTTTAACACTCATATCCCACTGTATCCCCATACCCACCCAGAATTGTCCGCATTCCTCTCCAGGAGAGAAATGGGGGAGGAGGAGACAGACAGACCCCCCCCCCCCGGTTGCCAACTCTCTTACCCTGTGTTGGAGATAATGGCTGGGAGGAGGATCGTAGCGGAAGCAGCCAGTGACAACTTGTGTTTTGTGTTATTCCCTATTGCAGGTGTCCCGCGGGCCAGCAGGTGCCTGCTGTGCTAGCAGTTACATTCATTAAGCTGCTGTATGGGGGTGCGGCCGGGCCCCTTGGGACGCTTGGGCCCCTTTCAAGTGTATTGCCTGTACCCCTCTGATGGCGGCCCTGTCTTCACTACATCTCTGCTATACATGCACATCCTCCTATGTTTTTGAATTAAACAATGCTGCAAGTGGAAAGAAAAAAGATTTCTTCTTTTTTTTTTTTTCAAATTTTATTCATTATGAGAGAATGATCATAGGCAAAACACTGAAAATTAACTAGGGCTTTTACATATCCAGGGGCACTCTTAAATTTAGAACTACCGTATATACTCGAGTATAAGTCGTTCCGAGTATAAGTCGAGGCCCTAATTTACCACAAAAAAATGGGAAAAACTTATTGACCCGAGTATAAGACGAGGGTGAGAAATGCACAGCTACTGTAAGTGGAAAAGAGGGTCAACAATGCCCATTTGCAGCCTCACTGTGCCCATTTGCAGCCATAGGTCCCCTGAACTTCAAACTCGGTAGTTAAGGGTTCTTAGATGCCCCCTAGCTGCAGCCAAAATTTGGGGTCTCTGAACCCAAAGGGTCCCGAAATGACATTGCAGCAGATGGACACAGTTGACCGAATTTGGGGCACTGTATCTCAGGGCCACTTAGTGAAAAGATCCCCACATTTGGTGTGCAAACCCAGTGGAACTAGCACCATAAAATTTCCAAAGCTGGGGTTTCTAGCACCAAGTGGCCCCGAGATACAGGGCCCCAAAAATCAGTTCAGAAAATGTCAAGCACTTTTCTACAGCAGAGAATGACATTTTCCTAACCGGTTTGGGGGCCCCGTATCTCAGGGCCACTTAGTGCTAGGAACTTCAGCTTTGGATATGTTGTGGTACCAGTTCCACTGGGTTTGCATACCAAATTTGGAGTTCCTAGCACCAAGGGGCCCTGAGATACGGGGCCCCAAAGTCGGTTCGGAAAATTAAATTTTTTGCTGCAGAAAAGTGCTTGGCTCGAGTATAAGTCGAGGGGGGCACTTTCAGCACTAAAAAATGTGCTGAAAAATTCGACTTATACTCGAGTATATACGGTATATATTGATATACCCCGATATGTACATCTGACATTTCATTTATATTTCCTTTTTTATTTTTTGATTTTATAAGGTTATTTTGTTTGCATTGTGATATGTCATGCGACGGTCCTTTCTTTAAAGGGGTTGTAAACCTTTGTGTTTTTTTTCACCTTAAAGCATCCTATGCATTAAGGTGAAAAAACACCTGGCAGTGACCAGCCTCCCAGTTTTACTTACCTGAGCCCTAGAACTTGACCCGACAGGGACGCGCTGTCTCTCTGTCCGGGGTTCTCGGCTCCTGATTGGATAGATTGATAGCAGCGCAGTCATTGGCTTTTGCTGCTGTCAATCAAATCCAATGATGTGGGCGGTGCCGAGTCCAGTATTTTCGGGAGCGCACCAGCAAGGTAATCCCCCAGGAGAGCGCTTCTCCTAGGGGGTTATCTGATGTGGGGAGGAGCCGCGAGAGCCACCGGGGGACCCCAGAAGAGCAGGTTCGGGGCCACTCTGTGCAAAACGAACTGCACATTGGAGCTAAGTATAATATGTTATTTAAAGAAAAATCGAACCCTTACAATCGCTTTATAGTAGTATATTGTGTCTTGGATTGGATCTTGCATTGTAGTATGATACTGTGGAAAATATTTCACTAAAAATATATAATCTAGAAAATGCTGCAAGTACACTAAAATACCTGTTAATATGTCAGAAATCCAGTGAGCTGCGCACTTCCTGTTTGAGCTGACAACAAAGTGCTTCTGCTGTACTGATATCCCAACCAGTGTTGTCAGCCCTGCTAAGCTACAGAACACATTGCCTTCTCTTCATCTCCATAAAATAAGGGGGAGGTGTTCTGTAGGATAATGTATGGGAGATCTTGTCACCATACGTACAGGGCCAAATACCCTTTTACATCAAAACCACAAAATAATTAAATTTCCTCCTGTACCCTCAATAATAGTGAAATCATGAGAAAATGGGGATATTTATTGTGCCCAGACACATTAAATATCCCCATTTTTTTAATGATATCCCCCATCAAGGGTACATGAGGAAATGTAATTATTTTCTGGTTTTGATGTAAAAGGAGATTTTTCTTAAGTGTTTTGTAGTCCAGGAAGGGAGAACTGACTACACTTCTTGGGATTTCAGTGCAGAGGGGTTACTGTGTGGTTAGCCTACTCTGGAAGCTCTTGGGATTTCTGGCAGATCAATAGGTATTTTCTTGTATTTGCAGTATATTTTAAGAGACAAAAAACAGGAGATGGCATGTATTACAGAGATGTACTGAATAGGGTTGTGTGTTTTTTTTTTTCCCAAATTTTTTGTAAAATTCAAGTTGTAATGCATGTCAAAGCGCATTCATGATAAGTAATGTGTAACATTGCCAGGTGTTGATTACCTCTCACAGAGCTCACAGTACTTCCCCTGACAATACCGTCATCTGCTTTTCTCCTCAGAGGGGACTGAGCCACCTTCATTCATCCTCCATGGTCACCATCTACTTCCTAAACTAGAGATGCTGGCTCAGACATGACACAATCGTATAAATCCTGGTGCCTGCTCAGTTCTTGGCTGTGTTCAAAAATGTGTGACACAGATCAGCCTCTCATCTTGTGACTTGCTACAACGTAATAGTTTTGTAGCCTAGTGTTGTGTAGGGGAGAGGAGACTTAGGAAATTCTTCCTCCTGCCTGTAGCCATCTGATGGCATCTACTCAGCCTAGGCAAAGTCACTTACTGTTAATGTCTAGAATTTATTGTAAATTTAACTTGGAGGTCCAATTTTAAGATAACGCCATACATTCTGTCACAATGGTTCTTGCTCTGCAGCATGCTAACTGAACCCCCTCGGTTCTGTGCTCCTACTCTACAGGCTGGACGAGGCTCTGTCTCAGTACTTTGGCCAGGCAGCACAGCCTGTGGAACAGCAGGAGATCTACCCGGAAACGCCACTTCCTATACGAAAATGTCCGCAGTGTAACAGGGATATGGTGCTGAAGACCAAGAAAGATGGAGGGTGAGTGAGAGCCAAGGGAGCAGCCGTGTTTGACATCTGAAGATGTTGACCTGGTGACAGAGAATTCCTTTCAGTTAGAGAGCCCACAGGTCTCTTACTATGGTTGGAGGAAGTCATTTTCCCCACTAATATTAATATCTTATCTTTCTCTTTTAAGGTTCTACATTTCGTGTTTGGGTTACCCCAGCTGTAAAACCTCAATCTGGTTGCCCAATTTTGTTCTGGAAGTGTCACGGGATGATAGTGTGTGTGATGTGTGTAGACCTCATCCAGTCCACAAGTGAGTATATGTTCAGCTAACTTAGCAATGTTTCTGTGCAAAGAAAGTGGTCCCCTTAGCATCTGGGTACTTCTTCTTTCACACTGCATTATGGGGGAAGGAAGTAAAGAGAACATCTGATTGGACAAGGTGCAATGTGATTTACCTCACTACTTTGCATGGATTAAAACCTCCATCTCCATGATAATCTTTGTATGCTGTATGAACCCTTCTTCATTTCCCTATTTGAGTTCAGCAGGATTCTCATATGTCTGTAATTTATCTGGCCAATAGCTGATTGTGTTTTTCACAATATATAATTGCAAATATTTAAAAACATAAACTTGCGTTAATCCAATTTTTCAATAAAAATTGTAATTTTTATGAATTCTCTATAATTGTTGTGTTGCACCCTAAGCCTGGGTTCACACTTGTACAATGCGGGAACCAGCACAATTACAACGCCGGTTTCCGGATCGCATCTCTCCTGCAGGCAATTCACACTGCCCTCTGCGATCCGCTGCAGGTGTCAATGCATTAATGACACCCCCAGATCAGTTCACAGAATGCAGTACGAACTGTGAACTCGCACAGGAATCGGATTGCATAGGTGAGAAAACCCATGATATCCAATTTCAGTGCGAATTCAATGCGAGTTCAGCCATACAACGGTATGGCTGAACTCGCATTGCACAGACATTGCACGGCCCGCAGTCACATGCGATGTCTGTGTTCGCACATATGTGAACCTAGCTTAAAAGTCACAAGGAACCCCTGTCCTTACCTTTATTAAGGTAAGGGATGTTGCATTTCAATTTAAGCGGTTCCGGACCGCCTTCCGCACATTTACTGCAGCAAGGCAGCCTGGCTGCACAAAAAGACGTACCTGCACGTCGTTTCGCGCAGTAGCTCTGACGGACACGCAATAGCCCGCTGATTGGCCAGAGGGGGAGCCAATCGCGGGTCTGCCGGCCACCCATGATCGTTCCCGTGTAAACCATTGGCTCCCCCTGCTATCAATCACAGCCAGTGAGACAATGAGGAGAGAGTGTGGGGTGGGGCCAAGTCACGGTTCTATGTGTCTTATAGATGCATAAAGCAGGACTCGGGAGCGAGCACGCACCAGTGCCCCCATAGCAAGCAGCTTGCTATTGGGGGCACTGGTCAAGGGGGAGGAGCGAGGAACGCCGGCGGTGGACCTGAGAAGAAGAGGGTCGGGGCTGCTCTGTGCAAAACCACTGCACAGAGTAGGTAAGTATGACATGTATGTTATTTGAAAAAAAAAACGAACGTTTTAATACCACTTTAATGTCCATTTGTATTGAATACTGTACCCCAGCTCTACACAAATGTTTGTACATGGAGTTTTTCTGTTAATTGCACTTCCAGTTCTTGCTATTTGTACCTGCAAAACTGTAATAAAATAAGATTGAACAAAAAAGAGGAATTGGAACAAAAAAAAACCCATCATTGGTGTCAGTGGTATTAAGAGTAACCCCCTGGCATTGTTGTCAGTAATAGGCCCCTAGCATTGGTGTGGTTGGCATAACTATTACCTGCAATTTTTTTTTTCTTTTTTCCCCCCACCCGCTGGTCAGTGACAGTGCTTTCAACCCTCTAGTCCTCCTGCACTGTTGGGTCAGTTGTAGTACTGTTAAACATCATCAACACATCCCCAGCTCCCCACTGGTAGTCAGTGTTTTCTAACTGGTAACTGGTAGGCAACTGGTACATTGAGAAGGTCATTGGTGAGGTTGCGTACATATTCGCATGGCAGTTTTGCTTTAAGGTCGCCATCTGAAGAACAATGTTCGCACACTGAATATTTTTGGTACAATTCTGTCAGCTTTGCATTGTGTGGAGGTTGGACTTTGGAGGACCAGCAGTGATAAGGCCAGGGATCAGGAGGGGTAAAAATGTTTATTCTAGCTGATTGTTGGACTGTTCATCCTCCACTGATGAATAAAGCGCTCATCCATACACCATAACAGATCTCACTACATACGGAATATTGAACAATCGTGTTACATGGAGTCAGGGGTCTGACCATTTCTTTCCAAACCAGCAGTTACCTCTGTGTATAGCAAGCTTTTTTCACCTTACAGATAGGTTTATCAATTAATCTTTTGTTGCTTCTTCTGCAGGCTGAAGCTGAAGTTTAAGCGTGGCAGTGTCCCCCCTATTATGCCCCTTGAGTTTGTGGGCTGTATCGGTGGCTGTGATGAAACTCTTAGAGAAATCCTCGATCTAAAATATCTACAGGGTGGCAGCAGAGCACCCCAGCCTGGCCCTACCCGTGAGAGCAACCACGTGCAGGCTAACCAAAGAACTAACCGAATACCCAACGATCGAGGAGCCCCAAACAGGCAGCCACCCACCAAAAAAGAGAGAAAACCCCAACTGGTGACTCCAGCTGTACAGAGAAATGCGCCGCTCATCAGTGCCAACCCTGAGAATAATGAGGTGGTGTGCAACTGCGGTGTCAGTGCCGTGCAGCTTACTGTGCGTAAAGAGGGACCCAACCAGGGGCGTCCGTTCTACAAATGCAGCGGAGGAAAATGCAACTTCTTTTTGTGGGCAGATCAGAACAACGGGGAAAGCAGGAGTTCACCGCCATTGCAGGTGTCTGCAGGACGTCCATCAACCTCGTTCAACAGTTCCAGGGCCTTTGAAGGGTTTCGAATGACAGGAGGAAGTGGGGACTCAGGATTAGGAGGAGAGACCAAGTGCATGTGCAATCAGCCAGCCATCACACGTACTGTGCAGAAGGATGGGGCCAACAAAGGCAGACAGTTCCACACGTGCTCCAAACCCAGAGAGCAACAGTGTGGCTTTTTCCAGTGGGCCGATGAGAACGCCCCTCCAGGTGAGCAACATAGGGGAAAATGGGGCCATATATTTGTAACTGGCTAAGTAGAATGGTCATCAACAATTTTAAAAGTGTGTGTGTGAATGTATTATCACATCAATAGAAATGCTGTGCTGGTATGGACTAAATGACCCATCTGTCTTTGTTATGCTGCCTAATAACCTCCCTAGAGCAAATGTAGTCCATCTTGGCATCTCACCAACTTCTCTGTCTTTTTTTTTTTTTTTTTCACAGGTCCTTCTGGAGATTTTCCGACCACATTCGGTGGAGGGTCTGGAGCACAGCGAGGATTTGGTCAGAAAAATAAAAGATCCGATAACACGGACAAAGCTCCAACAGCAAAGAGACCGCGCACATGTGGCATCTGTCACCAACCAGGCCACAACCGAACTAACTGCCCACAGAACAGATGACAAGTGTTCTGTTGAGTCTGCAAAATAAGCCATAGAAACTCAATATGCTTCAACGCAAAGGCAGGCAAGTGATTTTGCAGCCCTTAGAGTATTGCACACAGAGATGCTGAAGGCTGCAAAGGATAAATGCACATCTTTTGCAGGTAAAAAATGTGCATTTATTATTATTTTTTTTTTATTGGGAGCCTGGAAAGCTGTGTACCCACAATCAGCAGACCATGGGTGCTATGCAGGGCTCTTGCCGACTGTGTGTAAGCTGTCTGGATGTACATTGTAACAGGAAGCATCGATGAACTACCACAACGCTCAACAGCGCCATGGTAGTTCATTGAGAACTACAAGCTGACAGCCGCAATGGCTGCCACCGGACCTTGTCGTTCTCCATTCAAAGAACTTGGTGAAAGAGTGACGCATCCAGAGACCCGCACAGACACGTTCTTTGCAGATTGTGACAGAGAGCGGGGGGGAGAAGATCCCCGCTGCCTATCACAATGGGGAGTCGGTGGATTTGTTACAGGGTATACCCTGAATATGGGTGTAACATGTTACAAAAAGTGAAGTTATCCATGTAAAGATCTGGCCAGGATTAACAAGAGTTGCTGACGTAGATGCTTCTTTACTATGATTGTAATATGGCAGTACATCCCTTTATAACTGGTCTGCGGGTTGGCTTATTTAAAATAACTCTTACAGAGCTACACTTGCCAAAGGTTGCCAATATTTCTGGGTGTGCTGGATGCCTGTGTCCCCTTCTGCATGCTGGGTTTCCATCAGCCAGCCTCCACAGCTCTGCAGGAACACAGTAGTGATGTAGCGGATGACAGGTAGAAGTATATTGCTCAGCAGGGGATACAGGCATCTGACACATCCAAAGTGTCAGATACTGAAGGTTCTTTAGCCACTGTAGCTCTGCAAAAGAGCAAGGATAAATTGCATGGGAGGTGGGACAGGTAAGAGTTATTCTTGTACAGGTTGAAGCTTTTTGTTTTGTATTTATTTTTTTTCAAGCGACAGGGTCCCTTCAAAGTAAACCTGTTTCTTGCCTATGCAGAGAAAAGAACTGGTTCACTTTCCTTCCTCCACAGCCGTATATACTAAACCTAACCTTCACTTCCCCATTGCTCCAGTCTGCAGCAGGAAATTCTGCCCTGTATGAGCTGCAAGTCACTCAAATCTTAAGGTTTACACAGCAGTGTGGGCTCTTACCATGTGTTAACACCGGTGCTTTGTGATCTACCCAATGCTGTTACATATTACTCCATACGGGGGCGTACTCCGTACTGGGCATGTGCTTCACTCCAGGGAACTGTTTGGGGCAACAGGGGAGTTAAGCAATACTTAGTATGTTAAAACAAAAAAGGGATAAGGTGCTAAATACAACCAAATTATGACAAATTTACGTTAATATAATGAAAAATAAGTCCATAAACATGCAGTAATTCCCACACCATGTGGTAAATTCTTCTGTGTTCTAAAGAATAATTTTCCAATAGTGTTACACCAAGGGATCACCACCACCGTGAGAAGTGCACACTCACCGTTTGTACGGTGACCTGTAAGTCAATAAAGGGCAATGAGCGCTTTGGGATCAACCTGGGTATACTCTTCATTAGATGTTCCAAAATCCTCCTATATCTTCCATCATCACTCCAGAAAACGCCACCACATCAAACCAGAAAAGTGCTGTTATGTTGTATTTTATTATACTAAGTAGACAAAAGTAACAAAGTATGGCACTCACTTGTATTTGTGCCCAGACTCGGCACTAATGTAAACAGCCTTGCAGGTGTTAGCGCCGCCGTACCTCCAGCAGAGGATTGGTGAGCGTTTCAACAACAGGAAGTTTGGGCCGGACGTGATGTCAGAATGGACCCGGAAGTGACAACACCCGTGACGCCTCAACTAGTTTAGCTGAACGTGTCCTCAGGAAGCCACCTGGTCCAAACTTCCAGTTGTCTGGACACAAATACAAGTGAGTGTAATGCCGCGTACACACGAGTGGACTTTACGGCAGACTTTTCGACTGACTTTCTGAATGAACGGACTTGCCTACACACAATCAACCAAAGTCCGTCGAATTCGTACGTGATGACGTACGACCGGACTAAAATAAGTAAGTTCATAGCCAGTAGCCAATAGCTGCCCTAGCGTGGCTTTTTGTCCGTCGAACTAGCATACAGACGAGCGGACTTTTCGACCGGACTCGAGTTTGTCGGATAGATTTGAAACATGTTTCAAATCTAAGTCCGTCCAACTTTTGAGAAAACAAAGTCTGCTTGAGCCCACACACGATCGAATTGTCCGACGAAATCCCATCCGCCGGGCAAAGTCTGCCGTAAAGTCCGCTCGTGTGTACGCGGCATAATACTTTTGTCTACTTGGTATAATAAAATACTACACTATAGTACTTTTCTGGTTTGATGTGGTGGTGTTTTTTGAGATGATGGAAGATATGAGGATTTTGGAACATCTAATGAAGAGTGTACCATCAATCAGGTTGAGATACTACCTATCCCAAAGGGTTTGTTGACCTTTATTGATTTAGAGGTCACCGGACTGACGGTGAGTGTGCACTTCTCACTGTGGTGGTGGTCCTTGGTGTAACACTATTGGAAGATTATTCATCAGAACACTGAAGAATTTACCACATGGTGTGGGAATTATTTTGCATGTTCATGGACTTACCGTATTTTTCATTATATTCATTTATGTAAATTTGTCATAATTTTGGTTGTATTTAGTGCTTATCCATTTCAACTTTCATGGAGGGTGTTTTTTTCACTTTAAGGAGGGCAGCTTCACAGACTGTTTATAAATCAAGGCGCCTGCTTTTAAATTATTATTTAAAATTTAGTATGCATTGCTGTAGAGTGGGGCATTAAAGTATAACTAAAGGCAAAACTTTATTTATTTTTTTAGTTTTGAATAGAGTGGAGCGGGATTAGAACACTTGTCGGTTTTTATTGCTGTCTGTTCTCCCGTTAGGGAGACTCCCCCCTCTCTATTTGCCCTGTTTACAATTATCATTGAAAGTAGAAGAAAACCCTAAATTTTGGGTTGTCCCCAAAAAAGTAATAGAGGGGAAATCTTCCAATGGGGTCACTAGGTCTGGTGACCTGGGGGTCCCCAAGGAATTTATTTAATTTGCAGGGATTTCCTCTCACTTCCTGTTTGGCTATGGGACAGGAAGTGAAGGGAAATCTCTGCAACAGTACACGGATGGCACAAATAAATCTCACCGGGGTTATAAACCTCCCTTGCTCTTGCTCTATCCAAAATGAAAAAAAAAAAGTTTTGCCTATAGTTCTAATTTAAAGAAAACCTGCTACAGTGGCTCTGTCTCTTCTCTCAAAAGATATCCAAAGAATGGCCCACTGACTTTTCCGTCAGTGGGCAAGTCTAAACTCTGCCGTGTTCAAGTGATGCAGCCTCCGTCAGTCTTCAGCATTCAATGCTTCCAGGTGTGTTGGAATGCCGGTATCACTCCGCCACATGCCGTAGTTTTTTTCCTGATGGTTCCATAGGTTGTAGTGATCGGGTAGGGGCTGGAGTGAGGAACCACTGAGCACATCGGGAAGGAGGGGAGGGTTGTGGTTTAGGCGTCCCGACACACCCAGAACCGTGTCAGATATGAAGTTTTAGCTGAAGTCTACCACTTGTACAAGGGAGATTGGACTTGTACTTACCAGTAAGGTAAGTTTTGTTCTATTGCAAGGACTATTGTCTGGATTATTTTTTGGAAAGCTGTAAACAGCCGCCAGCTCTTTTGTGGAAGTTAATGAGATGAGAGCTGAAAATCACTAAACCCACCTTTGTAAACAAGAGGAAAGCACAAATGTGCATGTTAGGAAGTAATCCCACTGGTCTTAGATTTTATGGTTTGTTCTGATAAGAAACGTCATGCCTTGTCCATTGTAAGATACTACGTTCTGGTTAAGCTGTATATTACTTGTGTATGTTGTATAAATTCTAAAATGTTTTTATCAAGGGATGTATGGTTCTGTTTTATATATGAGAATATTAAAACAAAAAATCTTTGTTAGAATTGAGTGCTGCTTTATATGTCTGTACATGGCTTTGGATTGTGTTTTTAGTTTGATTGTTATAAAGGAATGAGGATTTAATTCACTAACTGGATGATGATGCAGTACATTTTTGTTTTCTTTTGATACACTTGATTTCAGACCTTGAACAGACACCTTTTTTAAAGGTTATACACAAAAAAATTATTTTCTTATACTGAAGATGGCTTTTCAAAGGTCATGGAAGCATGCGGGTACAGGGGTCTCCAAACTTTTCAGTATGAGGATCACATGGTGTAGTTTAAAAGAAAAAAATCCCTTGAATATTTGTAAAGGGGTTGTAAAGACAGGAGGGGTTTTTTCCTAATGCCCCCTAACACTTACCTGCAGTACCTCTCTGTCCACGATTCTCTCAGCTGTCCAAAATTCTCCCTTGTGATTGGCTGAGATGCAGCAGCGCCATTGGCTGTCGCTGCTGTCAGTCAGCTAGCCAATCAGGGGAGAGAGGGGGGCCGGGCCGGGGCTCTGTGTCTGAATGGACACAGGGAGCTGTGCCTCGGCTCGGGTGCCCCCATAGCAAGCTGCTTGCTGTGGGGGAACTGAACAGGAGGGAGAGGCCAGAGGAGAGGAGGATCCGTGTTGCTCTGTGCAAATCCACTGGAAAAAAAAGACTTTACAATCGATTTAATAAAGAAATGGAGTCCCCCTTACATCAGGGTCCCCATCAAAGTGCCCTCTAAATCAAAATTCCTCATACTGTTGTAAGGCTTACACCATGGCTGTAGCAGGAGGCAGAGCAGGTGTGGATAGAGGAAGTTTCACCCTCTTGTGAATGCTGGGGCAAGTATGACGTTGGTTGTTAAGACACTGGCGGTCCTAGCAACCAAACCACATGGTTGAAGGGAGAATTGGAGACCATAGACAACCTCTGCTAACCTAAATCCTCAATCTGTACCTATTGAGGATATGCCTTTGACCTTATCTGCAGGCTGAATGTGGCGCACGGGTCAGTTTGGCGATCCCAGTGCTAGAGAAATGCACTTTTAAAGAATCGTCTCCCATCCAAAGCAGCGGGCAGTCTGTGTGCTTGTACTTGAATAAATGTAAAAGGAAGGCGAAAAGGCCATTCCTTGCTGTGGAAACACATGTAAGCATGAAGGTGGTCGAGGCAAAAGCATCCAATCACATAGGGTTGATTTACTAAAACCAGAAAGTGCAAAATCTGATGGAGCTCTGCATAGAAACCAATCGGCTTCCAGGTTTTTTTTTGGGTCAAAGTTTAATGGAACAAGCTGAAGTTAGAATCTAAATGGTTACCATGCAAAGCTGCACCAGATTTTGCACTGTCCAGCGTTTGTAAATCAACCCAAAAACTTCATCAAACAGGTACATTTAGGATGCAGTATAGATTAGCAAGCTATAGGGAAGCAGAATTTTAGCGTAGAGTGGCAATATGCACTATTGCCAAAAGTATTGGGACATCTGCCTTTACACACACATAAAATTTAATGGCATCCCAGTCTTAGTCCGTAGGGTTCAATGTTGAGTTGGTCCACCCTCTGCAGCTATAACAGATTCAACTCTTCTGGGAAGGTTGTCCACAAGTTTTAGAAGTGTGTCTATGGGAATGTTTGACCATTCTTCCAGAAGTGCATTTGTGAGGTCAGGCATGGATGTTGGACGAGAAGGCCTTGCTCACAGTCTACGCTCTACTTCATCCCAAAGGTGTCCTATCAGGTTGACGTCAGGACTCCAGTCAAGTTCCTCCGCAAAACTCACTCATCCATGTCTGTATGGAACTGCTTTGTGGACTGGTGCTCAGTCTTGTTGGAACAGGAAGGGGCCATCCCCAAACTCTTCCCACAAAGTTGGGAGCATGAAATTGTCCAAAATGTCTTGGTATGCTGACGCCTCAAGAGTTCCCTTCACTGGAACTAAGGAGCCAGGCCCAACCCCTAAAAAACAACCCCACACCATAATCCCCCCTCCACCAAATGATTTGGACCAGTGCATAAAGCAAGGTCCAACTGTGTTACAAAATACAGCAGCAGGGTCATCTTTTAGAAACTGTATAAAGGCTGGATCACACCAGAAAAACGCACTCCAGATCCAGTCCGGATGTGTTTTTGTATGTGCGTTCAAGTGAGTTTCCAGATGTATGGTTTTTTTTTTTTTTCCTCCCCCACTGTACTTGGGTCTGGTGCGTTTTTTGATGCGTGCCAGTGCATTCTAGTACAGTCCAGTGCAGGAAAAATGCAGCATTTTTTTTTTTTTTCTGGAACTGACCAGACTGGTGTGAATTATGCCAATGGAAACCATAATAACCTAATTTCCATGCATTTTTGATGCAGAAAAAAAAAAAGTGGTGTGAATTTGGCCCTTAATGTTCAGGTTGTAAAAACTTTTAATTTTTTATAATGGAATGGATTTGTTTTTACAAACCTGTTCACGTTACTGAACATGGAAGCCAGCATTGATTTTCCCCACACAAAAGCAAAACTTTAATAAGAATTAAGTTTAACTTTACACCCATTTATAAATTATGAATGGATAGAAGGAAAAAAAAAAATCCATTCATTTCGGTAATCAATGGAGGCAGCTATAGTATGCATAGACAAAGGCCTGTTTCACACAGTCTTCAGCTTATATAAGCAGTGTGAACAGCAAGCTTTGACAAGGTATTTGCAGAGCTTTCGGCAAGCTCTTAAAGTATCATTCAGCAATAGTTTAACGTTTACAAACAAAAAATAAATAAAGTTGTTATCATGGTTCAGAACCTCTTGAAAGCCTGTTAGCAGCTTGTTTAAAGGTGGCAATCAGCACTCCCATTAGGATCTGTGTACAACATTTACAAACTGGAGCTGAATGATAGTTTAAAAAACGTCAACAAAGCTTGCATGTTAATATTGCTTTTATACAAGCTGAAGGCTGTGTGAGACAGCCTTAAAGAGGGAGTCCTGCGAAAAAATTTTTTTTAAAAGTCAGCAGCTACAAATACTGCAGCTGCTGACTTTTAAAATAAGGACACTTACCTGTCCCAGGATCCAGCGATGTCAGCACCCGAGACCGAATCTGTCCTCGGGTGCTACCGCTGCCATTCTCTGTAAGGGAATCAGGAAGTGAAGCGCTGCGGCTTCACTTCCCGGTTCCCTACTGCGCATGTCGCGCTGCGCTTCCTAACTGGTCCCCGCTGTCTCTGGGATCCGTGTGTGTCCCAGCAGACAGCGCGGTGGGGACGTAGACTCCCGTGGGAGTCTATGCCGGAAGTGGGTGCAAATACCTGTCTTAGACAGGTATCTGCACCCCCTCCCCCCTGAAAGGTGCCAAAATTTGACACCGGAGGGGGGGAGGGTTCCGAAAAGCAGAAGTTCAATTTTTGTGTGAACCTCCGCTTTAAGAGCGAGGAGTGTTATGACAGCAAGAAGAAGATGGTTTGTCAGGGCCATGGACACAAAGGGGAGGAGGGAGGGGGGGGGGGGCTGGGGGGGGAGAGAGAGAGAGAATGTGATTAATGACAGCAGAGGACAGAGCATTGAGGGTTAAAATTATGAAGCCTGCTGGACCACTACTTCCACAAGGAGAGCAAGGGCCCTTGTATACAGCATGCTTGTGTCAGGACACCAACATCTTTATATGCAATACTGCAACTGGGTTTACTGCTCTCTGCAAAGTGGTGAAATATACTGTGTGTGCACACGTGTAAAATAAAAAAAAAAAATTATAATATAAATATCTATATCTATCACACACACACTTCTAATTTATTGAAAAAAAAAAATAAAGTGATTGTAAGGTTCCTATTAACAGTGATTCCACATGTTCCGTAAGTTAGAAAAACAAACCATAGCACCAGAACACAGCCAACTCTTCCAAGGAAAAAAAAAAAACACCCAAAAACCGTTATCACAATTTTATTTTATTTTTTAAAAATAGAATTACTTTTTAAGCAGAAAAAACTACAATCAATGCAGCACTCACAGCTCACTCTGACCAAAGACAGCAAAAATACGCAGTTTACATTGACAGATTATCAAAGGTTTTTTGGGGGGTTTTTTTTGGCTGCACAGTTTATAATGTGTACACAACTGCAATGTTATTAAAGTAAACCACTACTACCATTTTAAATATGTAAAAAAAAAAAAAAAAAAAATTCTCTTAACCGTTTGCAGTCCATGTAACACATATGTGCGATGACAATGAGTGAGCTTTAACGCCCACTTATGCGTCCGTGGGCAGCTAAGGTTTCTGTGCTGAGAGCACAGTCCCTGCAGGACCAATTCCCGATCATGTAACCACTGTGCCAGTCAAGTGATTGGGCAGTCCTTCCTAACCCCAGGCATAAAGATCCTGTCAAAGGGAGACTGGAGCTAGCCTCACACATCACAATCTGGCCGTACCATCTCCTTTAGATTTCCTAACACTGTAATACAAGGATCAGATAGGATATTAGTGGGATTGATTGCTCGAGCAGGCTCTCGCGCCAGCTACATAGCTGTTGATAAATCTGTAGGAGATTGCTCAATTAGATAACATGAGATGCGATTATCAGTTAAGCCATTTGTGTGCCCCTTTGTTTTATTTTGTTACTATGGCCTAATTTTTTCCTAACCTGTTGGATAAAAGCCACTCACTCAATCAGCTGCTGCAGTCTTCCCCGCCATTAGAACACAATAGCACAGCGGGGAGGATTCCCCCATCCACCTCCAATGAGTCCGCTAGCTGAATGAAAAATAACAGAACCATACTTTGGCTACCTCCTTTAGAAACAGCACGCTCGCCGTTTCTAAAGGAGTCTAAAGTGCGCCATAGACATCGGCGATCGCCTTTTTTTGTAAATATCTCCTAAACCGTGGAGGTTTGGGAGATATTTTGAGCACCTACAGGTAAGCCTTAATCTAGGCTTACCTGTAGGTAAAGGTGATTGTAACGGGTTTACAACCACTTTAACCGTGAAGTCAGGTCCAGTAACAAAGTGAAACCATATCAGAAAGGGTCAAAAAATAGGCATTTCTGCTTCCTATGGTCTCAGATGTGTACACGTGAGGCTGTGCCAAGTAAACTGCAGGCATATTTTTGCCACAGCCGCCTATAGTAATAAATAGCCATGGCTATATGCTGTGCTTCTGTAAGTGCACTCAAGGACATAAAGCCAAAGCCGCGTTCAGGGATTTACATGCATGCATTTCTGTGATTACAGCCTATACCCTGCATGAAGCCATTCATTACTATGGGCAGCTGTACACTGCAGCTCTGTCCCCAGGTGTGGCAATACACCCACAGTTTACTTTGTACAGCCTCATGTACCTGTGTGCAAAAGGCTTAACGAGGATAAAAGCAGCATCTAGTGGTATCTGCTCATAGGCGGTTGGTTACAGCTTTGCTTTAGGCCCCATGTACACTGCTGCTGCTAAACGGACCTTCAGAGGCAGTTGGTTACTTTTTTCAACTGCTCCTGAACTCATCCAATGTTATCTTATGTGTACATGTACACAGGTTCGTTTACAGGCAGTTGCGTTTTTTTTTTATTGCCTTCAAAAAAAAAAAAAAAAAAAAGGCCTAGAGAGGTCCGACGCCGAAGTTTCCGACATTCCAAACGCGGTAACCAGTTTAGCCGTGTTTCGTTTATAGGAGTTTTTAAGTTTTTGCCCATATAAAAATTTTTTTTTTTAGAAACACTTCTAAACGCAAACGTGGCAAAACGCTGCTAACTGCAGCATGTAAACGCGACAAAACGGACGTTCTAAACGTGGGTCACTATCTGTCAAGTTAAATCGTTCAGGAGAGGTTGTAAAAACATCCTGTGTACATGAAGCCTTAAACATCTTTAAACTGCTGACCCTCAGCAGCCAAACTTCGCTTTTCTATCAGAGACCAATTCTGGTTGGGTACAATGACAAAATAAGCTGGGGTGTGCACAAGTCCAGTGCTCGGGTCTATTTGTAATAAATAAAAGGTTTGGCACAGAGAACACATACTACAGAGGAAAAGAAAACAGGTAAATATAAAGACATTCTAAAAGAAATGTAAGAGGTCATTTTCAGTATGTATGTATGTATGTATGTATGTATGTATGTATACACACACACACACACACTCTATCCCAAGGCCTCAAACCAATTGGACAGTGGAGGGGCATAACCATCATATATATTATGCGCATAGCTCAGCTCACAAAAGTACTTTGGCGCACCATTTCGAAAATCTGATACCTCTTTTGTTCCAATCTTCAATTAGGGTAGGGGGGCTAGAGTTATTTTTTTTTCTGTGCTTTAAAGGGAGCTGAGTCCCATCCTCCGTTTTAAATCACTTTCACACTGCTGCACTATGGTACTCCTGCACAGCAGGTGCGGCACAGCTTACCCACGTTTGGATCAGGTTAGGTGTTCTTTCCCATAGATTTATATTGTGTCCCAAGTCTAAAGGTGCGTGTTCTGAAAGAGCACAAAAGCTTCTGCATCTTTGGTGTGCTTTCAGAAGCAAGCGGGACACAATATAACTATGGGAAAGTGAAGCTAACCTGCTTTAAAACTTGCAGGTACACTGTGCTGCCCCCATGGTGCGATCAAACAGCACCACATCAGTGTGCAGGCAGCCCATTGAAGTGGCTGCATAGTCACCGATATATGGGCAGAAGCGGGTACAGGGATCCAAATGCAGACAGTGTGCTCAGATCCGTGCACCCACTTCTGCCCACATGGCAAATTTTGACATGTGACTGTGTACGAGCAAACTCTGCATCAAAGTCTATTGGCTGCCTGCATGCAACTCCAAGGTGGATGCACACGCAGCTAAAAAAAAAAAAAAAACAAACAGCTCAGCACAAGGGGTGTGTCTTGGCGCCCACCTGAATAAGCCCTAAGGGAAAAAAATTTGGATTGAGAAAAAAAAAAAAAGGCAGCTATTTTATGAATCTTCACAATTTCATGAATTTTTAGGACAACTCTTCCATTCCAAAACCACAGAAAAGCACACTATATAACCCTTCCCTGGTCAGATGTTTGGCACAAACGTGTCACTACTACATTGGGAATATTAGCATTATGTGGCGATTTGGGTCCACAGCTAGGTATTTGGGTTACCAATACAGAATTCAGTCAACGTATTGTTGAACCAGTGCAAATGGCTGGCACCAAATATATTTCTAATGTGGCAATGTAAGCATTTCTTTTAGCTGTAGGATCAAATGACCCAACTGATCGAGTAGTGAGCACACTGCTCAGGGTTTGACAACACCCCAAAGCTGCAGTTTCTCTCTTTTGCAGGCAAGTTGCCTCTTCAGACAGGTCCAAGCAGACCAGTCACCAACATCGGTGTTGTTTATGGTTTTAAATTGCCAAATGGCAAAAGGTAATACCAAAACATGTCGTACATCAGAAAGATAATACAGTGCGCCCAGAAAGCCCACCTGTTAGTGCAGTATCGTTTATTAGGCCAGCTTGGCTCAAACAAACTAGAGAGAAGAAGAGGAACATTAAACATGTCCTAAGGCTTTAAATTAAACCAGTCAGCCACTGATGAAAGCTAGGTGGACCAGTCTACCCTGGAGTATCCTGGTTCAAGTCTACACATTTCACCAGTTTATGGAATGAATAATAGATTTCTTAAATCTTTCCAGTTCATTAATAAGCAGATATCACTGTGGCTCATGGCACAATTGCGTCTCTAGTCCCTCGTGTATAGGTGGCCCCCGAGCAACAAACAGCTGCTTGAGTGCACACAAGAGTCAATCCATCTCAACACCAGGGCAATTTAGAATCAAGGTTAAGAAAACTGCTGTGGATTTGTGCAAATATTAAAAAACAGTTTGCATAGCAAAGAGTTACAGTGTACAATGCAATTAAAAGGCTTAAGAGAAAAAAAAAAAAAAAAAAGAAGATATAGGTGCTTGTGAAGTTATGTGCACCTACCCGAATACCTTTTATACGTCTCCAGTTAATGTATTAATAATAGCAGCAGTAAGAACAAAGATTCAAGCAATCAACTGTTCATTAAATTGTAGCTCCCAGCATGCACTGCTGGAAAGGCTCGTTCTAATCTACAACACACTGGTTTAAATACCCCAAACCTAAAAAAAAAAAAAAATAAAAAAAAAAAAAAAAAAAAAAAAAAGGGTATATAATATGGTAGAAACACAGCACACTTGTACATGTTAAATGGGCAGCTTCAGTCATTCACATATGGCAGATGTGCTACCCATCTAGACAATTCTCACTCCCAATACAAATCTCTCAAAATTCACTACCACACCCAGCAGAAAACACAATCCCCTAAAGAAGAATGGGGGCAAATTAGAAGAGAGATTAGTCCAAATGCAAATTTTCAGATACAGGGCGAGTGAACTTTTAGTGTCCGCAGCAAAAAAAAGAAAAAAAAAAAAAAGTTATACTTCAACTGCAGGATATCCTACAAAAGGTTCCTAGGGACCTTTCAAAGCCCTGAAGAAGGGGGGGGGGGGGTTGTTTTGAAAACACATTGGATATTTTATATGGTCTTGTTGTCAATGACCACCTATATTAAAAGACTTTGAAATCTCCCCTCGTTGTGCTGGTGACTTTGTATACCTGTATTCTAAAATTTTAGCTTCCCCGAGTATGGGGTACCTTTTTTTTTTTTTTTGTAGCTTAACTGGAGCCACTGTGCCCTATGTGAATTTCTTTCACCTTCAACCAAATGACACATGCACCAAAATTAATCAAGGGGCCAGTCCAAAAGCAATTTTTGCAAACCAGGGTGAGTAAACTTATTGCAAGAGAAAAAGTTAGGCTCCAGCTGTGGGATTTTAGGTGGGTTCCCTACAAGGGTACCGGTCAAATCCCAGTCCAGGTAAGAAGTTCCATTTCTGCCCAAAATATACAGCTGGTTACTTTTTTTTTCTTTTTTTTGCATAGCACACCGCCTGCTCAGTATAATGTGCAGTTGCTGACTCTCGGCCACCATGTTTGCAGTTTGAGTCCAACAGAAATGGTAAACATGGGATCCGAAAAACAAAAAATTCAATCACCATCTCAGTTTCTTCTGATTGTAAAGAAACAAGAAAATATTTCATAATATAGTGACTTGGAAAGTGCAGGTAGCAAATAATTCCTCATATGGCTATTTTTTAAACACTTGGCAAACAGACTATAAATTTCACCTAGAGCACTTAAAAGTGGCCACTAGTCTTGTGTTGCTGGCTAGCTTGGAAAGTTCAGCAGTATGCTGAGGGCATTTAGGATAGCAAGGGGTTTCACTTGTTTAACAATGACTCCGGATTGGAAAAAATCTGATACAGGCCATATCCCATGTCTTCTATGTCGTCCTCGGTCAAACAAGAAAATAAATTGACTGCATTGTCAAAATAACAGGGGAGGAACCCTTGATCCAAGTATCCAATAAGAGACTCAATGACTTGCAGAAATCGATCAGACAAAGCAGCCTCTGTCCAATCAGAGGGATCGTCATTGATGTGCAAGAGGACATGCCTTAGCTGGGTCGAGGACAGCCGAGTGAGACCAGGGTTCTTTTTGCAGATGCTTTTAAGAATGTGGAGGCACTTTTGTCTGACCCCAGAGTCGGCGCTGTCCAGGTCTTGGAGCCGGCTGGTTTCTTCATGGTAGAAGCTTCTGTGCCAAAGGTTTTCTGCAGGAGCTGTTGAGTGAGTGTAAGCCACCAGGACAATGTCTTTGGTTGCAGCCATCGGGAGAATGTCAATCACTAGTGTGAAGTCACAGTGGGTCACTTCCAGTTGAAGGACATCTGGATTAATGACTGGCCTTATGGCACACTCTAACACTGTTCCTATGGCTGGCCAGTTGATTGACCCAACAATTATCTTGTGCAAGGACTCAACAATTGTCCGAGTGGAAAGGTAGCCCCCCAGCATGAACCGATCCCAAGGACTGCTTCCCCTAGCTGTGTACTCTAGGTTGACCCGTTTAATCAACCAGAACCGAGGGTCATTAAGAATAGTTGTCTGACCTGGTACAAAAGTCCACAAATGGGGCTCCAGGATCAGAGGTAGCAATAAGCATGTGTGGTCTATGCAGGCTACGGGCAGTTCGGTACTCAGTGACCCCCCAAGCTGCAGGGCAGAGAAAGGCATTTCTGGGTGCTTGGCCTTCAGAAAGTCCTGCAGCTCGTTCCTGATGTCCAGCACCAGCTGTCTGACTGCTTCTGTCAGAGATTCTGGCACACAGGCTTCAACTGTGTAATAATCCAGGAGCATCTCCTGCAGGGTAAAGCAGATAGGGGTCTTCTTCACGTCAACAGGGACAGTCTCCTGAGTAACAGCAGTGGCCTCTGTAAATTACAAAAGATAAAATGAGGAATTTTCAGAAAAAAATCCAAAATGCACCAATCATAAATGGACATTCTATAAAAGCAAAAATAAACTGAGGACACACAGGTGTCTGGTGAAACACTGTGATGCCTTCCAGAGTGTCCCAGCAAACATGAGGAACACTTTGGTGCCTTTCAAAACATCCTATGAAACAACTGCTCATCACCTCCAGGCATCTCACTATTATTGGCCAATGAAGCCACAAGTCATAGTTTGGGACCAATATGGGCAGACATGAGAACCGACTTGGCAAAGTTGAAAAATCCAACAATGAAGTCAGCAATGACCATCACCTGCACATTTCTTTTGGATCAGTGAATTAGAAAGCACTAAAGCCAGTGGATCAACATGACAGTGAGGAAGTCCGCAATGGAAAGTTAGTATCTTCATAATGCTCACAGAGGTTACCTACAATAATCAGTACATCCAGGCAGCTGAAGTTGTATGCAATTACTAAGGTAGAACTAAAAGGCAAAACTTTTTTTTCCCCCATTTGGGATAGAATAAGGGAGGGTTATAACCTGTGTCAGCTTTTAAATTTGCCATCTGTGTCCCATTAGGAAAATGGGAGTTGAAATTCCTCCAAAAGTGAGGGAATCCCTGGCTGTTGCCAAAACATGTGCCCCAATTTGAAGACAACACAAAATTTGGCATTTTTGTTCATGAATAAAATTTAAACAGAACAAAATACATAGGGTGAACCTACCCAATAGGTGCACAGACCACAATAAAAATCTGACAGATGTTCTAATCTCTCGCCACTGTATCTAAAATGGTGAAAAAAAAAAAAAAAAAACACCACCACACGTCTTTAGCTATACTTTTAACTTCTCTTGTAAGCTTTGTTTGAGCTTTCCTATCAGTTTTTTTACCTTAATGCATTTTTGCATTAAAAAGTTCAAGAATGTAAAAATACAAACAATCATACTCACCTCAGTGGATGAAGCTTCAGTCCGATTCTGCATCTGTCTCCCACTGCCTCTAAGACTGAGAACTGAGCGATCAAAGAATGCTGATCACTCAGGCTCTCAGCGGCTCCCCGAGAGGCTGAGCCAGCTACCGGTCCAGGCATCTTGGTGGATCCAGACATTAAAGTTGGGATCTCTCCAGAGCCTGGACTAGCCCAGTGACATCAGCCAACACAAGTGCACTCCTCCTTTAAAAAGGTAAAAAAACCTGAAAAAAACCCCACTCCCACACCTTTAACTGGACAAGAGCATTTTTTTTTTTTAATAATAAAACAATTATACACACATGCACTGCTTTTTTTCCCTGAGAGAATAGGTGCAGGAACTCCCCACCTTTTAAGTCACCCCTTGTCTCTGCCCCCTACCAATCACTGTCCTTTGGTTCCACCCCCTACCCACCTCTCAGTACCATCCCTTGGATCCACTCCCTACTGGAATGTGTTAATAACAAGAAAAGCAGTAAAATACATCCCCAGAAACAGTAGATCTCCCATACAACAATATAACCTCCCTCAGCAACAATGGATGCACTCCAGCAACCATAGAACCTCAGCAACAATGGATGCACTCTAACAGCCAGCAACAATAGACCCCTTCCTCAGCAGTAGATCCCTCACAGGAACAACTGAGTCTAAGACCCCCCAAGCAAAAATAGATTCCCACCAGTGACAATAGATCACCCAGTACATCTTGCTGAAGGTGCCGGCTCCTGCCAAAAAAATAAAATAAATAAATAAAAAAAAAAAAAAAAAAAAAGAGGATATAGATAGTATACCTGAATGTTTACAATCACTTTAATATAATGTATGGCACCAACCAATAGAAAGGCTCAGGAGATGGTGAAAGGGGGGGGGGGGTGTTCAAGCAAATTTACTGGTAAAGTTTCCTTGTAAAACCATCAGCTGCCTAATCTTGGGATCTGCTGATCATTTGACATGTGACTTAGACTATAGGTAACCTCTTCTTGGTTTCACTATAGGTAACTGCCCAAGTTTTGTGATAGGTTTCCATAGAATGGTCATTTTAGTATAAATACACACCTTTAGCAGGCTGGCTGGGCTCCGGGGGTGGTAATGAAGCACTGAGATCGGCACGCTTTCCCTTGTGTGCAAGTTTTGGAGAGGCCTTTAACAAAACAGCTTCTTTCCAGCTCTCCTCAAAGGACTTCTGCTCCGCTTTCATCTCTGGGTCTTTCTCATCGGGAGGAGAGGCTGCCCGGTCAATAAGCTGTAGAGGAAAAGAGATTGAGGCATTAAACCAGTGGTTCTCAACCTGTCTAGTGCCGTGACCCCTTGATAAAATTTCCCAAGTTGTGGGGACCCCTAACAGTAAAATTATTTTCGTTGGTTCTTCATTGCTGTCATTTTGCGACTAATATGAATTGAAATATAAAATATCCGATACGCAGGATGTATTTTCATTCTTACAAATTTAAAATCTTAAAGCGTAGTGATCAGAGATTGTGAATAAAACAAGTCCAACATGACATGACAATGCAAGAAAAAAATTATGGAACAATACATATCATTTTATATATAAACGTCCCAGTTGGTTCCTCAAAAGTGGCTATTCCGTGCCAGTGCTAGATATACAAAGTGTATAGCACCCAATATCTAGCACTGGTACGGAATAGCCACTTTTGAGGAACCAACTGGGACGTTTATATATAAAATGATATTTATTGTTCCATAATCATTTTTTTTTTTTTTTTTTTTGCACAGTCATGTCAGACTTTCTTATTCACAATCTATGTATTGATTGCACTGGTGACACACAGCACAAAAAGGCTTTTATTAGTGTCTCCGACTTACCAAAGTCACTCAGGTGTTCCATCAGAATCTGCAACCCGTTGAATGTGTTAACCGGAAGTGACATTTCACCGCCACCATCTTGGTACACTCGTCCGCAGTAAGGCTACAGTTAGAAGTCGGCAAGCGGACATCTTTTTTTACCCACCAAAGTCTTGTATTTTACACTTATTATTACCAGTGAACTGAGTTTATAATACTATACAAGGCTTATATAGTATATAAACTCAATTTACTGGTAAAAATACGTGTAAAATGCAAGACTTCAGTGGGTGTAAAAAGATGTCCGCTTGCCGACTTCTAACTGTAGCCTTACTGCGGATGAGAGTACCAAGATGGCGGCAACGGAACGTCACTTCCGCGCGGTCTCTCCTCTTCTGGAAGAGGGCATCTCGCTGGCCGAGACGGACAGACTCCGGCGTACACACAGTAACTTCAGTTCCGTCTCGGCCAGCTTTCCAGATTAGACCAGCATTTTCGACCCCCTGGCAAATTACCAATTGACCCTCAGGTTGAGAACCGCTGCACTAAACGGTGCAGAGAGTTTAGCTCCAACCCAGGGTTGTTTTATTTTAATAAACTATGGTACACAAGGAGAACCTATTTCCTCCATGCTTTCTCTGACATTCTCAACAGAACAAATAACCTGCACACACAGCATCCTCACAGTTTTTCCTATATAAGTGGTTAGCACTTACGCCTGGCAGCACTAGGGTTGTTGGTTCAAATCCCAACCATGGCACTACCTGCATGTTCTCTAGGGGTGCAACCGATCGTCATTGATCCGTGATCCGATCCGCGGAGGTTGATCTGTACGGGACACCCGCTATCCGCGGAGCGCTCTGTGGCCTCAGCCATAGGAAAGGCCGCGACTTCGGCCTACCTCTGGAGCGGCGGCCATCTTGGTACACCCGGCGGCCGTTTAGCACGTGATCACTTTTAACAAACCGGCATCATGTCATGACGCCGGTTCCTCTCTCCCCTCTGTGTACTGATCTGTACAGTGGAGGGGAGAGATCGGATGGCAGCAGTACAATACTCTGCAATGCCCTGCCAATATACCCGCCAATAGGGAGATTGTGGATATTACAGTGGGGGAGATTTTTTTTTTTTTTGTTGATCCGAACCGTGACTCCTGATCCGAGGAACGATCCGAACCGTGAGTTTTTTGATCCGTTGCACCCCTAATGTTCTCCCTATCTGGGTTTCCTCCGGGTACTCCAGTTTCCTCCCACATTCCAAAGAGATGCTGGTAGGTTAATTGGCTCTAGTATGTATATGCATGAATGTGAATTAGAGACCTTAGATTGTAAGCTCCTTGAGGGCAGGACAGATATAGATATAGATATAGATATAGATGGAGAGATCTCTATCTCTCTCGAGCTGCATAAATAGTCAGGCGCTATAAAATACAATTTATTAGCAGGCCCCAAAACATTGGTTTCTTATGCCTTATATGAAGCCGTCTTCACAATGAACACATTAAAACGTATTTATTTAAGGTGCTGGCGATTCTAAATCTGCTTAACTGCATCCAAGTTATCTCTGGACACTGGTTGACTCCTGACAAATACTTCCATGCTACAATGGATATCATGCTGCCACATAGGAATTCTTACCCTTTTTACAGCCAATGTGGCAATACCGAGCATGGCCGCTCCTCCCACACCGAGCACCAGTCTGGCGTTGGCCAATAGGAAGTCCACCACAGTACCAATCCCATCATCCGCTTTTTTTCCTTTTTTCTGAAGCTGCATTTCCGCCATCCTCAGACTGTAGAAAAAGAGAAAAAAGGATTCAAATGTCACTAAAGCTCCAGAGAAGGAGAGAAGCAGCACAAGCAGCCAGTCAGGCACGATGATAGGAGGAGAGAGCAGAGGTGATCTCATCACTGAGCTGCTTCTCCTTCACTGTCCGGTCACAGGTCTGTAGGTGAAAACAAATCTGTGAAAGACTAAAGTACCGTTCTCCTTGCTAGGCAGGGCTGTGCTGTCTGGCAAAGCTGTGTACATCCCAGGACAGGATGGACACAAATACAAATCCTTTGCAAGGTAATAAACAGCTCTCATATTCATTTCATTTGTGAAGCAGTTTGCTTGAAGTTTAGCTTTAAGAAAGCAGTTTGCTGAATAAGCCGCGTTATTACCATACACCAAGCTTTCAGCGTCTGAGCACACACATAAACATTTACATGGCGTGACGCAAGATATCAGCAATCCGCACAAACAGAACTCCATCAGGCAGCCATGACTCAGGAGAGGTGCGGCACATTCCTGAGAGCAGATAATAACAACCCCCCCAGGTACCTGGCCCCGTCCAGAGTCTCCGTCTTATAATCTTTAACCTGCACTGGTAATAGTAAAATCAGAAGCATGTCAACAATATGACAAAGCTGGATTCTTGTTTGCTTCCCCTTCATTATATACAGAAACAGGTAAAGGGTTCAATAATGTTCACAGAGCAAAATGAAGGTCCCGAGTCACACGAAGGAAGGGGTCACCTCACACCGGAAAATTAGCTGCTTACTTTTTAACTTGATTAAACATCCTACACAGTTTTCTGGTTTATAATGTGAAGGAGGGGGCTGGGAGTAAGGTTTACTATAATTAGCCCTGTCTGTACTGTGCTGGCAGATTTCCATTATCAGTTGTAAACCGGATCTGTGCACGGTCTGTCCTATCAAAAGGTTACAAATCTCAAGGTTTGGGTTGCACAGTGTGTGGTAATGCACTGAGGGATTTCTCGTCTTACTTCCCACCTATATGGCAGGTGTCAGGAAACATGAAGCGTATTCCTCACTTCCTGTTCTGTCTGCATGACAAGTGTCAGAACAGGAATTGAGGGATAACGGAAAATTGAACACTCACCTTTCCATAATTTTCCTTTCCTGGTGCCTACCCATGGCAGGATACCCCCTCCCTTCTATAATCCTTAAGGTTCTGAAGGCAAGAATACCTGAGGGGGGGGGGGGCTTTTTTTTTTTTTTTTTTTAAATAGCGCTTAAGTGGTCCTGTGGGTTGGACGAGGGCGGAGCAACCAACCATTGGTATGCTGCCATGGAGGCACCAGGAAATTATTCTTACTTCCCGTCAACATAACAAATATCTGACAAAACAGGAAGTGAGGGAAATTCTCCCCACTTCCTGTCTACATGACAGGTGTCAGAACAGGATGTGAGGGATACTCTTACCTCCAGTCTATATAAGAGGTATCAGACCAGAAAGTGATATAATACTCATATTACACCAATCAGCCATAACATTATGACCACCCACCATAACCCATTGGGGCATGGACTCCACTAGACCTCTGAAGGTATCTGGCAAAAAGCCATTAGTAGCAGATCCTTCAAGTCCTGTAAATTGAGAGGTGGGGAACTGGCATATATTTATTTTTTTCTTCATGTGTGCATCACCTGCACTTATGTCTGTGTTCTTTTACATTCAGAATTGAGGGTGTGGGTCCTCGGTCCTACTCTGAAGTCTAGGGGGGGGGGGGGATGTGTGACCATTAGTTCCCTTCCTCCCCCCCGCTTCTGGAGAGCTCCTCACCTAGTACTCTGTAGTTGGCTTTTGTTTGATCATGAGGAGACACAAGAGAATCTCAGTACGTGTTAGAACTAGAGGGCTATTACATGCCCATAATTCTGAGCAAAGGCCAACTTGCAGGACGGGCATTGGCATGCATGCGCAAATGTATAAGCATAAGCATGAGCACAAACACATGCATGCCCTGTATGGGCGGCCTATTTAGGCTAGACTATGCATGAATGGATTGCCAAGTGGTCTTCAGCTAGTTCCGGTTTTACCTGAGCCTTATACCCACTTACCAGTGTATGACTTGGCTTGTTCCTGACCGGTCTATTGGATTTCTGCCTGCCTGCTGTGACCTCGGCTTGTATTCTGACTCTGTTCCTGCACCTCACTGCCAGACTGTGTACTGATCCTGGCTTGTATCCTGCCTCCACCTGATGTTCCTGCACCTCACTGCCAGACTGTGTACTGATCCTGGCTTGTATCCTGACTGCCTCCACCAGATGTTCCTGCACCTCACTGCCAGACTGTGTACTGATCCTGGCTTGTATCCTGCCTCCACCTGATGTTCCTGTACCTCACTACCAGACTGTGTACTGATCCTGGCTTGTATCCTGACTGCCTCCACCTGATGTTCCCGTGCCTCGCTGCCTGATTGTTGATGACCTTGTGGCTTGTGTCCTGGTTATGATCCTGTCTGCCGATCAAGTGTCACGGTGTTCCTGTTCCTTGCCTGGTAATCTACAGTCATCTGCTTCCTGCAAACACTTGCCGGTGCTGCCCATTATACCGGCCCTCACACCTCCCGTCATCACTACCAGGGGTGTTGGACAAGAGAAGCCCCTTCTCCAGCTCGAATGACACCGGGTACGTGACAGGAGAGAGGTCCACTAGGGCTTTTGGCTAGGAGGACTTGAGTGCGCTTTACTCCCGTCTGGAGCCTTGTGCCCCTGGTGGGGGTCAGGGAGGAGTCCTACTTCTTCGAGAGGTGGACCAGGGACACCCCCAAAATGCGTTTTTTTGGTTCACCTATTTTTTTTTTCACTACAAAAGAAAAAGGGCCAAGTCGACACCTCAAAACATTTCTGAATTCATTAGATCAGGCTTCCTTCTTCTATTCCTGTGTGGTCCAGTTCTGATGCCCATAGTAAGCACTTTTGGCTGTGGATACAGATCAGCATGGGAGCCTTGACCGGCCTTTGCAGCCCCATACACAACAACCTGCAATGCACTGTGTGTTCTGACATCTATCAGAACCAGCATTCACTTTTACAGCAATTTGAACTACATTAGCTCTTCTATTGGATCAGACTACACGGGCCAGCCTTCACGCTCCATGTACTTCAATCAGCCTTGACCCTCCATGACCCTGCCGCTGCTTTGCAGGTTTTCCTTCCTTGGACCACTTTGGGTTGGTCTTGACCATTACAGAACACCGGGAACACCCCCACAGGAGCTGCAGGTTTTTCGGGTTGCTCTGACCCAGTTATCCAACCATTACAGTCTGGCCCTTGTTAAAGTCACTCAAATCCTTATGCTTGCCCATTTTATCTACTTCTGGGACAACATGTTCACTCGCTGCACAATATATCCCACCTTCAGGATGCCATTGGAACAAGATATGTTATTCACTTTACCAGTCAGTGGTCATAATGTTATGGCTAAAAATTGTATAACCCCTTATTTATCTACCAATAAAGTGGTTGGTGAGAACACATTCACCCCGGCCACTTTATTAGGTACACCTCGCTAGTACCGGGTTGGACCCCCTTTTGCCTTCAGAACTGCCTTCATTCTTCATGGTGGCATAAATTCAACAAGGTGTTGGAAACATTCCTCAAGGATTTTGCTCCATAGTGACATGATAGCATCACACAGTTGCTGCAGATTTGTCGGCTGCACATCCATGATGCGAATCTCCCGTTCCACCACAACCCAAAGGTGCTCTATTGGATGAGATCTGGTGACTGTGGAGGCCATTGGAGGACAGGGACCTCATTGTCCAGTGGTGAGATGATTGGAGCTTTGTGACATGGAGCATTATCCTGCTGGAAGGAGCCATCAGAAGATGGATACACTGTAGTCATAAAGGGATGGACATGGTCAGCAACAATACTCAGGTAGGCCGTGGTGTTTAAACA
Organism: Lithobates clamitans; assembly: GCA_037952925.1. Taxonomy (NCBI): domain Eukaryota; kingdom Metazoa; phylum Chordata; class Amphibia; order Anura; family Ranidae; genus Lithobates; species Lithobates clamitans. The sequence continues at coordinate 1,234,039 of JBBGZY010001792.1, forward strand.
ATGATTAGTTGGTACTAAGGGGTCCAAAGTGTGCCAAAAAAATATCCTCCACACCATTACACCACCAGCCTGAACCTGTGATACAAGGCAGGATGGAGCCATTCTTTTATGTTTACACCAAATTCTGACCCTACCATCTGAATGTCACAGCTGAAATTGAGACTCACCAGACCAGACAATGTTTTTCCAATCTTCTATTTTGGTGATCCTGTGCGATTTGTAGCCTCAGTTTCCTGTTCTTAGCTGACAGGAGTGGCATCCGGCGTCGTCTTCTGCTGCTGTAGCCCATCTGCTAAAAAGGTTTGATGTGTTGTGCATTTAGAGATGGTATTCTGCATACCTTGGGTGTGACGAGTGGTTATTTGAGTTACTGTTGCCTTTCTATCATCTGGAACCAGTCTGCCCATTCTCCTCTGACCTCAACAAGGCATTTTCCTCCACACAACTGCCGCTCACTGGATATTTTCTCATTTTTCAGACCATTTTCTGTAAACCCCAGAGATGGTTGTGTGTGAAAATCCCAGGAGATCAGCAGTTTTTGAAATACTCAGACCAGCCCGTCTGGCACCAACAACCATGTCACATTAAAAGTCACTTAAATCTCCTTTCTTCCCCATTCTGATGCTCGGTTTGAACTTCAGCAAATCGTCTTCACCGTGTCTAGATAGATGCCTGAATGCATTGAGTTGCTGCCATGTGATTGGCTGATCAGTAATTTGTGTTCCCAAGCAATTGAACATGTGTACCTAATAAAGTGGCCGGTGTGTGTGTGTGTGTATATATATATATATATATATATATATATATATATATATATATATATATATATATATATATATATATATATATATATATATATATATATATATATATATTTTTATCTTTAAATTTTTTCAGACTAATAATTAATGTTAGTTGTATTGATTTCCCACCACCAGGCCATATAGAACTCTTCCTATGACACACTCACACTGGGGGGCGCCTCTGATCAGTATATGGGGGGTCGGTATGTGAAGTCAGGGCTCCGGTGCTGTCGGATCTCCCAGTCCAGGCTGAATGTCACCCTTCCTGGTACAATGAGCCTCTCCTCGGCTTGCCCTGCCCCCCCCGCCTTCTCTCCCCGGTCCACACTCACCCGCTGCCCCGGCCCGCTCCGCAGCCAGCAGCCGCCTCTTCCTCTTGCTTCTTTACCAGCGCCTCCGGCCGTTCACACGTAGCTGAGCGCTCTGACCAATCACAACCCTCCATCGCTCAACCAATCATGTGCCTCCCGTCAGGCCGCCAATCGCAGCGCACATGTGGAACTCTCGGTCCAATCACCGGTCCGGTGGCGCGGAGCAGCCAATGAGAGTCGCCGTGATAAAATAAAAACATCTGACGTCTAGAAGGAGGGGAGGTTCCAGACTGCGATAGGGGGAAAAAGGTTCTGGTGTTTTGATAGAGTAGGCGACCTGTCAGAATGTGTAACGGAAGTGACGTTTGGTCGCCGCCATCTTGCTACACCCCGCACTCCTTCACAGTAAGGATACACTGAGAAGGGGGCAAGCGGACATCTTGTTACACCCACCGGAGTTTTGCATTTTACACTTTTTTTTAAAACAGTAAACTGAGTGTATATAGTGAAATACAGTGCATACTCCCCGTGAATGTTTAGACGTTGAATTTTAAAAGAAGCGAACTTCTGTCCGATTAGCAAACCTGTGAGATGAGCAGGCTTGCCGCTGCTTTTAAAATTCAACATCTAAACAGTGAGACGGAGTACTAAGTACTGTATTTCACGATATAAACTCAGTTTACCGTTAAAAAGAAGTGTGAAATGCAAAACTCCGGTGGCTGTAACAAGAAGTCCGCTTGCCCCTGTAGCGTCACATATGGCGACCCATCGCATTTCGCTAACCGCTGGAGTGCGCATGCTATCCAATGAGTTAATATTAGTCCAAAAAATATGAGATGATTAAAGTCAATAAAGTGCTTCAGTGTTCATTGGATTACATTGTCACTTTGGTTTGGCATTATATTATCACATTTTTGATATATTTATTGGTACACGTTATTATACGTTTGGATTATTAATTGCACATATATTTTTAGATCACCATTTGAACATTGGAGTCACATTTTTGGCATATTTATTTATTATCAAACATGTTTATTTTTACACAAAGATTTTTATTTTTATTTAGTTATAGTTTTTCTTCTATTAACACGTTCATGGTCTATTTAAAAGAAGACATACAAATTGCAAGTGGCAGCTTATGCATAATTATAATCTAACTCTATGTCCACTTGGATGGTGGGGCTTGAACCTGGACTTAGGGGTGGAGTTTTGTCGTAAAAGTGTTGGAACGCATACGGTGGCGTCGCACATGCGCACTCCAGCGGGTAGCGAAATGTGATGGATCGCCATATGTGGCGCTACAACCAATTCTGAGTGTATCCTTAAGCCCCATACACACTATCAGATTTTCTGCTGATTTTTTCCTTCAGATTTACCAAAACCATATAATATGAGGTCAAACATTAGGAGTTTCAATTTGTATGCAATCAGGCAGGCCCTTGCACTACATGGTTTTGGTAAATCTGAAGACAAAAATCAATAGAAAATCTAATAGTGTGTATGGGGCTTTACTGTGGAGGAGTGCAGGGTGTAGCAAGATGGCGGCGACCAAACGTCACTTCCGTTACACTTTCTGACGGGTCCCCCAATCTAACGAAACACCGGTCTGAAAATAGAACCTCCATTCCGCGTGACGTCACCGCTGATTAACCCTTTAGACGCACACAGGGAAGAAACCACGCGCTTAAAGAGAACCAGTTACTGATCACAATCACACCTAATATAGTTACATGTGTTCTTCAAACCTAAGATGATTTTTAAGAACGCATGCTCCAACTAATAAATAAAGGAATGATTACGGGCTCTCTGACAGGTCCTCTTTGGCAGTAAGTGACAGCTACGGCGGCGATTGGCTATGAGGGTTGGGGTGGGCGGGGTTTGGCGGACGTAGGGTTAGGGCGTGGCTGCTGAGAAGGGTAGAGTGAGCGGAGGGGGCGTGGTTTGCGTTCTTCCTGCCGCCGCCTCAGCCGCTGAGAGGAGACAGACCTTCCCTGACACCGGACATGGCGGCCACCGGGGTGCTTCCCTTCATCCGGGGGGTGGACCTGAGCGGCAATGACTTCAAGGTGAGACCCCCTCTATTCCTGGGAATGGGAGGGGAGGCTCAGACATGGCAGGACTTCCAGGGACACCCTCTTCTCAGGTCCCTGGCCTACAATATTATATGAAATGTATTCCTATGGTGCTCTCATAGGCTGTGGTGCTGTACAACGTTGACAAAAGCAGATAGACTAGGAAGGTGTTGCAAAAGTGCAAAATTTCTATTGGTGGGGGGTTAGAAACACTGTGTCCCCAGTGGGGGGATTTACCCTCACTTCCTGTCTTGGTGACTACACTGGAAATGAGGAGGATCTTGTTAACCTGAACCCAGGCAGCAGTAAAAACTGACCTGAGGCTCTAACCCTTTCCGCTGCGTAAAGAAAAAAAAAAAAAATTGTCTGGTATTCTACTTTAAAGAATTTCACCCTCTTTGTAATGTTTTTATTTTTTAAATTTTTCCTCCTCCTCTTACCTGGTTTCCTGGCTTATCCTCAAAACACTTACTCATATATATGCCTAGCGAGCTCTACCATTCCTCCAGAGAACGCAGGAAACCGCTTCCCTAGTGACGGCATCCATTGCCCTATCCCTCTATTGCAGTGATAGCGAACCTTGGCTCCCCAGATGTTTTGGAACTACATTTCCCATGATGCTCATGCACCCTGCAGTGTAGATGAGCATCATGGGAAATGTAGTTTCAAAACATCTGGGGTGCCAAGGTTCGCCATCACTGCCCTATTGTGACCAATGACCCAGGAAGACACGTCACTTCCGGGGTCACATCGGTGGTTCCCAGGTTAGTGTCCCCGAGGATGTATATTATTGGAGAGTAGGGGAGACACTGGGGGGGGGGGGGGGTCTAATAGACTTCCAGTGTCTCTAGAAAGAGGACCTGTTACCTACCCATGCTTTCACATGGAGGGCTTATTAGCCTCCTTGTAAAGGCAATAAAGGGGGGTAAAAAAATAATTATTATATAGCATAAAAATAATTCAATGTTTAAATGCACCAGTGCCTTTTAAAATAAATGTAAATTAAAGCCAAACACGTGGAGCGTTTTGGGTACCGTCATTTTCCTTGCCATTCCACGAGCGTGCGCGCAATTTTGAGCTTCAAACATGTTTGATATCTATTTACTCGATGCAACCAAATCTTTTATACTTTAGCCAAAAATTTGGTTATATTATTGTGTTTTCCCCACCCGGCCCACAGTCATTTCTAGCAAAATAAATTGCAGATTTTAACATTTTATTTTTATTTATATAATGTTATTTTTAACATTATTACATTACAAATTTAAATAAAACTGCCCTGGTAGACAAGTGGTTAAAGAAAAAAAGGAAGTGAAGGTTTTGCTGTAATAGAAATATATATTCAGGGACATTGTAACACATTTGTAACAGCTGCAGTCTAGGGCAGAAGAACAGTTCTGTTTATACAATGTATCCGTCTTCTGTATCCATTTATCAGTTTTACCACTTCCAGTCCAGGCCAATTTTGTCATTCCTCTCCTACATGTAAGAAAAATCATTTTTTTTTTTTTTTTTTACTGGAAAATTACTCAGAACCCCCAAACATTATACTTTTTTTTTATAGCAGAGACCCTAGGGAATAAAATGGCGGTTGTTGCAATTTTTAATGTAACACGGTACTTGCACAGTTTTTTTTTTTTTTTTTTTTTACCAAAAATATGTAGAGGAATACATATTGGCCTAAACTGATGAAGAATGTATTTTTTAATTTTTTATTTTTTTTTGGATATTTATTATAGCAAAAAGTTAAAAAAAAATTTTTTTTTTTTTTCAAAATTGTTGCTCCTTTTGTTTTGTTTTTTGTTTTATAGTGCAAAAATAAAAACCGCAGAGGTGATCAAATGCCACCAAAAGAGAGCGCTATTTGTGGGGAAAAAAAGGACATAAATTTTGTTTTGTGTACAGCGTTGCACGACCGCGCAATTGTCAGTTAAAGCGACGCAGTGCCAAATGGCCTGGTCATTAAGGAGGCAAATGCTTCCTTCCGGTTCTTAAAATGATTTGTAAGGGTTCGTTTTTTTTGTTAAATAACAAACCTATCATACTTGCCTCCACTGTGCAGCTCGTTTTGCACAGAGTGGCCCCGAACCTCATCTTCTGGGGTCCCCCGGTGGCTCTCGCGGCTCCTCCCACATCAGATAACCCCCTAGGAGAAGCGCTCTCCCGGGGGTTACCTTGCAGGCGCGCTCCCGAGTTCAGCATTTGGCATCCATAGCCGCAGAATGTATAGCTCAGCCCCAGCTCTCCCGTCATTGGATTTGATTGACAGCAGCGGGAGCCAATGGCTACGCTGCTATCAATCTATCCAATCAAGAGCCGAGAACCCCGGGCAGCGAGATAGCGCGTACCCGTCGGGTCAAGTTGCAGGGCTCAGGTAAGTAGAATGGAGGGGCAGGGGGGCCGGTCCCTGCCAGGTGTTTTTTCACCTTAATGCATAGGATGGTCCCCTGGTCTGTGCGTCGGGCCAGGGGGGCGGGGGGAGGAGTCTCCCCTGGTCTATGCGTCGGGCGGGGGGGGGAGGAGCCACCCCTTGTCTGTGCGTCGGGCCGGGGGAGCCACCCCTTGTCTGTGCGTCGGGCCGGGGGGGTGGCTCCCCTTGTCTGTGCATCGGGCCGGGGGGGTGGTGGCTCCCCTGGTCTGTGCGCCGGGCCGGGGGGGTGGTGGCTGCCCTGGTCTGTGCGTCGGGCCGGGGGGGTGGTGGCTGCCCTGGTCTGTGCGTCGGGCCGGGGGGGTGGTGACTCCCATGGTCTGTGCGTCGGGCCGGGGGGGTGGTGACTCCCATGGTCTGTGCGTCGGGCCGGGGGGGTGGTGGCTCCCCTGGTCTGTGCGTCGGGCCGGGGGGGTGGTGGCTCCCCTGGTCTGTGCGTCGGGCCGGGGGGGTGGTGGCTCCCCTGGTCTGTGCGTCGGGCCGGGGGGGTGGTGGCTGCCCTGGTCTGTGCGTCGGGCCGGGGGGGTGGTGACTCCCTTGGTTTGTGCGTCGGGCCGGGGGGGTGGTGGCTCCCCTGGTCTGTGCGTCGGGCCGGGGGGGTGGTGGCTCCCCTGGTCTGTGCATTGGGGGGGTACTCCCCTGGTCTGTGCATTGGGGGGGGTACTCCCCTGGTCTGTGCATTGGGGGGGGTACTCCCCTGGTCTGTGCATTGGGGGGGGGTACTCCCCTGGTCTGTGCATTGGGGGGGGGTACTCCCCTGGTCTGTGCATTTGGGGGGGGTACTCCCCTGGTCTGTGCATTTGGGGGGGGTACCCCCCTGGTCTGTGCATTTGGGGGGGGTACTCCCCTGGTCTGTGCATTTGGGGGGGGTACTCCCCTGGTCTGTGCATTTGGGGGGGGGGGTACTCCCCTGGTCTGTGCATTGGGGGGGTACTCCCCTGGTCTGTGCATTGGGGGGGGGTACTCCCCTGGTCTGTGCATTGGGGGGGGGGGTACTCCCCTGGTCTGTGCATTGGGGGGGGGTACTCCCCTGGTCTGTGCATTGGGGGGGGGGTACTCCCCTGGTCTGTGCATTGAGGGGGGGGTACTCCCCTGGTCTGTGCATTGAGGGGGGGGTACTCCCCTGGTCTGTGCATTGAGGGGGGGGGGTACTCCCCTGGTCTGTGCATTGAGGGGGGGGGGTACTCCCCTGGTCTGTGCATTGAGGGGGGGGGTACTCCCCTGGTCTGTGCATTGAGGGGGGGGGTACTCCCCTGGTCTGTGCATTGAGGGGGGGGGTACTCCCCTGGTCTGTGCATTGAGGGGGGGGGGTACTCCCCTGGTCTGTGCATTGAGGGGGGGGGTACTCCCCTGGTCTGTGCATTGGGGGGGTACTCCCCTGGTCTGTGCATTGGGGGGGTACTCCCCTGGTCTGTGCATTGGGGGGGTACTCCCCTGGTCTGTGCATTGGGGGGGGTACTCCCCTGGTCTGTGCATTGGGGGGGTACTCCCCTGGTCTGTGCATTGGGGGGGTACTCCCCTGGTCTGTGCATTGGGGGGGTACTCCCCTGGTCTGTGCGTCGGGGGGGGGGACTCCCCTGGTCTGTGCGTCGGGGGGGGGGTACTCCCCTGGTCTGTGCATTGAGGGGGGGGTACTCCCCTGGTCTGTGCATTGGGGGGGTACTCCCCTGGTCTGTGCATTGGGGGGGTACTCCCCTGGTCTGTGCATTGGGGGGGGTACTCCCCTGGTCTGTGCATTGGGGGGGGTACTCCCCTGGTCTGTGCATTGGGGGGGGGTACTCCCCTGGTCTGTGCATTGGGGGGGGGTACTCCCCTGGTCTGTGCATTGGGGGGGTACTCCCCTGGTCTGTGCGTCGGGGGGGGGGGAATCCCCTGGTCTGTGCGTCGGGGGGGACGGGACTCCCCTGGTCTGTGCGTCGGGGGGGGGGGGACTCCCCTGGTCTGTGCGTCGGGCCGGGGGGGGGGGGGGGCACTCCCCTCGTGGCTCAGTGTGGTTGTAGTTTGGGGATAACACAGCACACACAACCTGGATGGGGGTCCGGCTCCGCTCCCCCTCCCACCTCCCTTACTCACCAGTCAGTGTTCCTGTTGAGTGACGCACAGCGTGGCCACCTCATCCACCCTTGGCTTCCCGTCCCCTTCTCACACCACAGGTGATCCGCAGGCCATCTCCAGTGAGCGCTATGGCACCATGGTGCATGTTTTTTTGGTTTTTTTTTTTTGGTTTTTTAAATTTTTTTTTTCGTTCAGCCAGAAAAATTGAACCATTTTAAATGTGTGGATGGGGGAATCCCTTCCCCCCCCCCCCCCAGCACTGCCACTCATCCCATTCCCCCCACGAAGGAGTAAGAGAAGGAATAAAAATAGAGAATACATGGGAGGGAGAGGAAAAGATGGGGAGGAACAAAGAAAAAGGGAGAGAAAGAGTAAAAGAGAGAACAAGAAAGACGGCTAGAGAGAGCGATGGGGAAAAAAAAAACAGAAATTAGGATAGAGAGAGATACAAGGGAAAGAAAGGAGAACAAAGAAAGAGGTGGTACATCCTAAAATGTACCATAAGGGGTTTTAATACTATACAAAGGGAAGGGACTCGGGGAGCACTATATGTCCGTGGGTTAGGGACGCAAATTACTTGTCTTGCTTTGGGTGCTGACAACCCATGCAACGAAAATAATTTTACTGTAAGGGGTCCCCATAACTCGGGAAATTTTATCAAGGGGTCACGGCACTAGAATGGTTGAGAACCACTGCTCTAGTGTGAACAAGCCCTTCCTACAGTGCAACTGGTTTCCACACATGCGCCCAAATGCAGTGGGGTGCCCACCTACTGGAGGAAACATGTTGGGTTGCCTGCGCATGCACTTTTTTTTTTTTTTTTTATACCAAGTATGGCATGGAAGAGGGGCCGTGTGTTGCTGTTAGAGAGATTTCCCTGCCTTACTGTTCTGGGTTTTACCAGACGGGAAGTGAAGGAATCGCTCTCCAATGGAGCCTCTAATGGCAGTAAAACCAGATGAGAGCTCTGATCCTTCCCCGCTCAATCTTAAACTAAGGGAAATAAAAGTTTTGGCTGTAAACGCACTTTAACTTTTTATAGGCCATGCATGCTGTAGTTGTGGTCTTCTGTTTTTCACTGCGATATATTTAGCCCATTGTGTTATATCATGGAGACAGAGTGCAGCAGCTGGTGTGTGTGACATACAGACCAGGAATATTATAGAAGGAGAGACGCTTGGAAGAAACTGCTCATTCATTTGGCTGAAGATGACAAAATAAGGATCACTAACCCAATATAGTGACATTACATTATGTGCTCTTTGTAGCTGTTTCATGTCTATGTCAATAGATGCAGCTTGCTCTGTGTTCATTATTATTTTAGCCTTATGGAATCTTTAGTGCTCGTTTACACTTTCTTCAACTTGTGGCATTGGATACGCAATTTTAAAGCACTCTAAATGCCAATCAAAGTGTCTGTCAGAAAAAAAAAATGGTTACCTGTCCTGTTCACATGTTGTTTTTGCTTTGCTTCACAAATTATACCTCTTGTCGTTTTCTTGGTGCTTAAAAGTGTCTCCAAAGCCTCCATAGAAGTCTGACAGCTCACATACAGCACCTGAAGCTTTTGAGAGGGTTTTGTTTAGCATTAGCTTTGCTTTGGAGGTTTTACAGGTATGAGATATCCCAGGGAAACCAACAAGCGAACAGGAAAGACATCAGTCGCTTCCGGTTCACGTGAATATATTCTGGAAGTGTCTGGTGCAGACGTCACATCTGGTGTGGGGTAGCAGGAAGGTGAGCAGGGTCCGGACTGGAGCAGAACAACTAGCAGATGGTACACTTGGTGTACACAACATGGGAACTTATAGCAGAAGGTAAACTAGGACTAAGCAGCAGAGCTGGGGGACCAGAGCAGCAGATACTAGCCGATGCTGCATATGGTGAGCAGCATTGGCGCAATATAGGGGAGCGGAGGACTAGAGAGGGAGAGGAGGATCAGCAGAGCTGGAGGTTACTACTAAGTGGGGGATCTGCTGAATGAGGGTACTACTGAGTAGGGGATCCGCTGAATGAGGGTACTAATATATATTTCTGTTCATAAAAAGTTCTGTAGCCTCTTTTACATAAAGAAGCTTCCACTTTGTGTGTGGTGGCCTTTTAGGGCTCACTTAACACCAGTGGCTGTGTTTATACCACGCTGCGAAGCATCACACTGTTTACGGTGTTTCTTTTTTCCCCAGCTTTATTGAAATGTCCCAGAGTGACACTCCATTTATCTTTTTTCACTGCAGGGGGTTGCGATTTAGTCTACAGCATTGCAATGTGCTGTAAAGGGAAAAAAAAAAAAAAATCACACGTGTAACTTTTTTGCAGTGCAGCTCAAACTGCCCTGTCTAACACAACCCAACACATATATATATATGGTGTGAACTGGCCCTGGAGGTGTATGTTCCTAGGGGGATCTTTTGGAGAGATTTCCTCTTATTTCCTGTTGTGTTTTCTAAAAGGAGGCACAGACCGCTCAAGTAACTGTGTCCAGCAAGAAGCATTGGAATATTTCTCTTTCCTCCTGCTGAGCGGCGCTGGGATGCGGAGTTCTCCCCGTCTCACGCTTCTTCCAGGAATATCGATCTCCTTGTCTTCTCTGCACTTGAAGTGGCCAGTGACAGGATCACACTACAGGGGTAAATGGGGTAGAAGAGTACTCATCGGTTTCCATGCATCGCTCCTTGGATGGATGGGCGAGATGTCTCTCCCTCCAGTGGCGACTTGTGTTCCGCAGTATTGCTGCCGGCATGGGAGCAACACCTCAAGGGAACAACGACTCGTTCATCTGGTTAGTATGGGAAGTAGTTATTTGCTCTGCAGTTTTTAGCCATTCTACTCTCCAGGGACAAGATTGCTAGAGTGACCTGACCCTTAAAGGATAAGGGCACTTTAAAATATAATGCATCCGCCTTTTTTCCTCCTTCCCCTGACATAACCTAACCAACCTTCCCCCTCCACCGGTGCATACTTGCCTGTCTCCAAAGGCTGTGGTTCTGTTGTTTGTTTTCAGCACTGCAAATCTTCACTGTCTTGCCCCACCTGTGCATTTAAAGAAGAATTCCAGGAATTTTTTTTTTTTTCCAATGCAGGGGGGCTGTGGAATGTGCTGCATGGGTTAACTGCTTGTTTTTGTCTAGGGCTATGGAGAGCGGAGATATTCTTACCTTATTCGCTGATCCTCCAAGCACAAGACCAGTCCCTGTCACTCCTGCCCCCCCCCTCCCCCGCATGCTTGCGGTCTTGTGAATGGACTGTTCCTGATGTCATCATGCCCATAGACTGGCTCTAGGCGTGAGGATGGCAGGAACAGTCCACGGCTGGATGTGGGAGGGTGCTGTTTTCAAGAGGATCGGGTAAGTCTTCCCTTTTTGGTGCACCCCCTGGACAAAACGAACTGTTAAACCATACAGTGTGGGCACTAATTATGGAGTTCTGCTTTAAGCCCTATAGACTTCCATGGAGTGGCGTCTTGGGCATGGAGATGGTCCAGGTCTAGGGGGCTTCAGTGCACATGGGTGGCAAGGAAATTAAAGACATGCAAACCAGGATCTAAACAAACAGCAGAACTGTGGTGACTGGATAGAGGGATGTATGCATCTGTGAAGTAGGCGGGTGGGTGTGTCAAGGCCGGTGATGGGTAAAATAAAGGATAAGAGCACTTTGGTTTGAAAGACTCTCATCCTTTACAGAAAAAGTGAAGATATGCAAATATTGAAGCTGCCTTTAAGTCTATATTTTACATGCAGAAGATCATCTAAAGGATTAGAGTGCAACTGAACTAAAGTAAAGATTTGCGAGGTTCGGGAATATTAAGAACTTTGAAAAATCTGGAAGTGCACATCCTGATCTGAATTTGCAGTGCTACCTCTATGCTGATTATTGTTCTCCTTGCTGGAGGGTCAGACATAAGGAAGCAAAGCCCTGCCTCTACCAAGATGACCCCCACCCCCCCTTCCTCACATACAGAATAAGGCACAAGAAAGTAAAAATCAGCTGCGGGGACACCAAAGGCAGTACTGGTGACAAGTTCTTACACCTCTGCCTGCCGCCCCTGTTTGAGCACAGCTCACAGAAGTTCCATTCTCCAAGTCTATAGAAGGGCACATTCACCTCTGTGCATGCATTTTCTATTAAAATCAATGGAAATGCATTAAAAGATGTCAACATATTCTTTAAGACCCGCGTTGACTCATCTTGATGTGCATCAGTGTCGATGAAAAACACTTCAGGGGAATAAAAAAACTCCTAGCCGTAAAAAGGCCTGTAATAAATTGCTTTGAGGTTTGTTTAGCTTCTTTGGTGATAATCCACAAGGCGTAGTAAATGCCACCTCTGATGCTGAGTAGTGATACAGTAGTTCTGGGATTGCCAGACCTGCCCATGTGAGTCACAGGCTTCTGTGTGCTAAAACAAAGAGGACTTGGTCCTCCAAAAATAACTAATGATAGTCAAATCGCCCACAATAATCAATGGCAATGTCACCTCTGTACCTCCAGCCAAAACCTTATTTTTTGGATAGAGGGTAACGGTTGGAACTTGGGTCAGGTTTTTATTATGGTCTGTATCCCCACTGGTTCCCCTTCTCTATTTAGCACTTAGCACTTTTTGTAGATCTGTGCAGACCGTGTTAGAGGCATTAAGCCGGTTACAAAATGAGGGGGATGAGGATTTCTGAATCTTGACAACAAACTGGAAACACTTTCTGATGTTATAAGATAAGTCAGAACTTTTTTTTTTTTTGGACACATTAGGGTGGATTTACTAAAGGCAAATAGACTGTGCACTTTGCAAGTGCAGTTGGTCTAGGGCTTAGTAATTGAGATAAAGCTTCACTTTGCAAAGAATAGCCAATCGCATGCAGGGAAAACAAAAAAGCTGCTTTTTTTGCTTGCAGATGATTGGATGATAGGAGTCCAGTAGAGCTGCACAATTCTGGCTAAAATGAGAATCACAATTTTTTTGCTTAGAGGATAGATCACGATTCTCGCGGCGTTTTTTTTTTTGTTTTGTTTTGTTTTGTTTTTTATTCATTCATTGAAGTGTATTTTTTCCCAAAAGATTGCGTTTGAAGACTGCTGGGCAAATACAGTGTAACATAAAATATTGTAGCAATTGCCATTTTATCCCCTAGGATCTCTGCTAGAATATATATAATGTTTGGGGTTCCAAGTAATTTTCTAGCAAAAAATATTGATTTTTAACTTAAGAAAGAAGTGTCAGAAAAAGATTTAGACTTTAAGTTGTTAAACTTCCTGCATTTAAACTTTGAAAACTTGGCAGACTGCCCACATTTTTTTCTTTACAAACAGAAGTTTATCCCTTTGATCTAAGAAGGAAGTGTTGGTTACAATGTTTCCTATTAAAAACTTGGCAGACTGCCCAGATGTTTTCTTTTGACAGCTGAATGAGCAGATAAGTCTCTCCACTTGTTATATGAATGAATCGGCAAACTCTGCAACAGAGCTCGTCAGGGGGGTTGAATCGGGAATCGGGATTGCGATTTTTTTTTTTTTTTTTTACGATTAATTGTGCAGCTCTAGGGTCCAGCAGAGCTTCTCCTCAGTTAATACCCTGCGGAGCAAGTGCACTTGTAAAGTGCACAGTCTATTTGCCTTTAGTAAACCCACCTCCATAGAGAATGTTTGGTGGCACGTCCCAGTGGCATTTTTTTCTGTTTCTCCAGCGATTTGTCTGGTATTTATTATGGGGTGTGGTTGAGTGCTCAGCTTTTCCATTACCAGTACATGCTCGGATCTGGGAATAGAGGAGTAGGAAATGAAAGTTCAACTGTACATAAGGGGGTTGCCTCTCCTTTTTCAGAATGCTAGTTGGCTGGCTGTTCTGGTGATCCGCATAAGTACTTTGTGAGTCACTGGCCTAGGACAAGTATGTAGATCAGGAGCTCTGATTTTCCTCTAGATGATGACAATAAAAAAAAAAAAATTTTAGTTATTTTATAGGGCAGGATAAAATTTATATCCTCCTGTTTTTTATTGCTCTCTGTGGCTCCCCTTACTTCCTGTTGAGTCACGGTCAGGAAGTGAGGGGGGATCCCTTCAGCATGCACTAAAATGACAACAAACTTGACCCAGCTTCTAACCCCTTTCCACCATATCCAGAATTAAAATGTTTCAGCTAGGGCTTCAGTTTCTCGAAGTGTTCTTAAAGTGGTGTTCCGGCCAAAATTATACTTTTTGAATAAAAATACCCGTATAATACACAAGCTTAATGTATTCTAGTAGAGTTAGTCTGTAAACTAAGGTCTGTTTTGTTGGTTTATAGCAGTAGTTTGTTATTTTATAAACTTATGCCGCGTACACACGGTCGGACTTTTCGTCTACAAAAGTCCGACGGACGCCGACAGACTAAAGCTGGCTGACAATCCGATCGTGTGTGTGGGCTTCCCCGGACTTTCAGCGGACTTTTCCAGCCTCAAATCTGACGGACTTTAGATTTGAAACATGCTTCAAATCTTTACGTCGTAACTACGCCGGACCCAGAAATCCGCTCGTCTGTGTGCTAGTCCGATGGGCAAAAACCCACGCTAGGGCAGCTATTGGCTACTGGCTATCAACTTCCTTATTTTAGTCCGGTGTACGTCATCACGTACGAATCCGTTGGACTTTTGTGTGATCGTATGTAGGCAAGTCCGCTCGTAAGAAAGTCTGCCGCAAGTCCGCCGAAAGTCCGTCGGACTTTTGTAGACGAAAAGTCCGCTCGTGTGTACGCGGCATTACAGCAGGCCGTGGCCATCCTAAGTGTGGGCATCTGAAGCCAGACTGTATTTCTTCCTGGATCTCATCCTTGCAGATCTCGCACATGCCCAGTGCAGCACACGTAGTGTAATAAGTTTCAAGTCAGGTTTCCATAGCAACGGCAGTGTGGGCCACGGCCAGGGAGGAGGAAGTGAAAAATGAATACAGCAGATATACAGTAGGTGCTGAGAAAAAAAAAATATCCACTTTGTGTACAGTGCACAGTTTAGTGAGGGATGCTGAAGAGTTGTAAAAGTGGGTGGAACTAATTTCATCGATTTTTAACCGTTTTCAAAAAAGTTAAGTTCCCGTCACATGCTGAGAATGCTAGCTGCCCCATTCATTGTGCTCGCAACCAAACTGTCAAACCATCACATGGCTGGTGTCCTAACTGATCACATGTGCAGCAACATAGTAGTTGAAGATCAGAGGCTGAGATGGCAGCTTCCTTGGCTGAAAATCATAGGTGGTTTTAGGTCCGCTTTAACTAATCTTATGAAAATAAATAGAGCTGCAGACCTCAACACTTACCATGTGAGCTGTTTGCTTTTTAAAGGCCGTCATTGCTTTGGATCTACAAATCCTTAATCTTCTGTTTCTGAATTTAAGGTGTCTATACTTCCTTTCAGGGTCGCATGGAGCCCTGTCTTGGTCACCCTTGCATTCTCACTTGTGACAGGGACTACCACCAGACCTCTGTTATCCCCAGTTCCTCCTCCAAGGCCTTTAAATTAACAGAGGCTCCTGAGATTTTAGGAGTCTCTATAAAGACAGGGCACACTTGTTTGGATGGCCTCAGGGGCGTTGGGACATGTAGTCCTGACGAAGGTGGCAATGTGACTATTCTGCAAGGGGCTCAGTACTTGTTCCCTAAAGCCGCGTACACACGAGCGGAATGTCCGACGGAAGCTTTTCATCGTATATTCCGATCGTGTGTGTAGGCCTCATCGGACTTATTTTTTCGAAAAATCCAATGGACCTAGAAATAGAACATGTTCTAAATATTTCCGACGGAACCAATTCCTATCGGGAAAACCACTCGTCTATATGCTGTTCCGACGGACCAAAAACGACGCATGCTCTGAAGCAAGTACGAGACGGAAGCTATTGGCTACTGGCTATTGAACTTCCTTTTTTCTAGTCCCGTCGTAAGTGTTGTACGTCACCACGTCCTGGACGGTCGGACTTTGGTCAGACTTTGGGTTGACCGTGTGTAGGCAAGACCGCTTGAATGGAATTCCGTTGGTGTTCTGTCGGAAAAACCTTTGGAGTTAATCCCAACGGCAAAAACCGGTCGTGTGTATGCGGCATAACTGGAAGTTCAGAGAAGCGCTGCTGAATGATCCAGGACAAGCTGCGTTTAGTAGTATAAAGTGTAAGTTCTTGGTCACTAATTAGAAAAAAAAAATAATGGATAATGTCCTCTTGGTCGATTTAAATATAATCACCAAAAAATGGAGGTCCCTACTTTTATAGCTTCAATACATTTGGCAGCTATGACTTTAGTATTAGTCACAAGCTCTTGCAAATCCATTTCATCCAAATGGTATATAGGAGGATGTGTGCATCACGGAGAAATGTTTCCCATATGGGATCGCTCAGTAATTCTGATGTGTTGGTGATAACACTAAGTTGATAGGCTGGACCTTGATCAGCCCACAAGACAGCTTCTTCCCACATGGAGGAGTAATGGGTACACTTTAGCATTGACTCAGCCTCTCCTGCCAAGTCACAGAACATAAACTGCTGCGAGACATCCTATCCCACCAACAAAACTTTTCCCATGGATCTTGGCTTCATGTGGCCTGTCTGTGTTTTATCTGTGTGTGAAGATCTGCGAGATGTCTTTTAGTCTATTATTAGTCTCTCTATAAAAACATTCTTTTGTGTTGTCTTGCCTCACACCCTTGTCAGGCTTATAAACATTATAGTACTTTTTTTTTTTTTTTACCTCTTTGATCCTACACGTGTATATTAGAGTCTGTAGGGTTGTAACCTAATATTCTCAGAAATGAGCACATAAATTATTTACAACACACAGTCTATGCAAGTCCTATTAAAGTGCACCTGTCATAAGAGAATAACAGAGCCAACCATTGTTGGACTCCTTCTCACAACATGTGGTCTATGCAAGTCCTAGTGGCCTTAAAGTGCACCTGCCATAAGAGACTTGGAGCAATTATTAGAAGAAGAGAAAATACAAAAAAATATATATATATATTTTAGGATATCTGTACATCAAGCATCTGTTTATATCAGTTCATAATCAGAAGAATAAAAAAATACACACATTTATCAGACCTTCTTTCATTGCTCCGTGGTGCATTTCTGATAGTCACATGCCCATTGTAGGTGCTTTTGGCTTTGGACACGGGTCAGCATGGGCACCCTGACCAGTCGGTTGCTCCCCATACACAACAAGCTGCGATGCGCTGTGTGTCAGTGTTCTGACACCTTTCTATCAGAACCAGCCTTGGCCGCCCATGACCCCGGTTTACCAGTTTTCCTTCCTTGGACCACTTTTAGTAGGTCCTGACCACTGCAGACCGGGAACATCCCACAAAGGCTGCAGTTTTGGAGTTCCTCTGATCCAGGTGTCTAGCCATTACACTTGGGCTCTTGTCAAAGCCACTCCAATCCAATACGGTTCCCCCTTTTTTTTTTTTTTTTTTTTTTTTTCTTTTTCTTTTTCTGCTTTGAACTCTTTAACTTTAAGGGACAACATGTTCACTTGCTGTTCAATATACCCACCCATCTTTAGATGCCGTTGTAATGAGTCAATATTATTCATGTCACCTGTCAGTGGTCACAATGTTATGGCTGATGTGTGTGTGTGTGTAAATCTCTCTATCATCTCTCTCTCCCTCACATTTTTGTAAATATTTTATTATATCTTTTCATGTGACAACACTGAAGAAATGACACTTGCTACAAGCTTATCAATAAGCTTATATATAATATATATATAAATTCTATATCACTTTTTTTCTGACAACCATTTGCTACATGCTTGTTCCAAGTCTGTGAAAGAGCAATACTGTCATCAGGCAAAGCCAAGCAACTAGCATATTCATAAGGAATCCACGACTACATCATTGAGCAGGAGGTCCATGAGAAAGGAGACTTTCACCCTTAATATTAAGATTTTTCCTATTCCTGTCTGATATATATATATACACACACACACACACATATATATATTGTATGTATGGTAACTAATAACATTTTGAAGCCAGAGCATAAATGTGGCAGCCAGGAAGCTGGCATTTTCCAAAGGAGATCTCACCAATGGCAGGTCCCAGGTTTCCGTTACAAAAAAAAAGTGTGTGTGTAATATATATATAATCTGGAATAACAATGTACTGCTTTTTCTTTGGGCGCTCAGCCTTACAAATATATCTACTTCCACTGTTGCCCCTTTCCCACGTAGGTACGAGGAAGCCTACACTGACAGATCTGCAGGAGACCTGCATGGCATCAGTGATCTGATTGTGGGCGCAATGCTTTCCAGGCTCCTGCAACAAAAAATAAATGCACGTTTTTTTTTTTTTTTGTTTTTTTTTTTTGCAGGTAAAAAAAAATTGCATTTATTTTTTCTTAAAAGGGTGAATTTATCCTTTAACCACTTGCTGCCCACCCGTCATATGACGGTGGGACGGTGCAGCTGTTGTTCTGGGCCGCCGTCATATGACGGCGCAGCCTTCCAGGCAGCCCAGGGGGTGCGCGCTCGCGATGTCCGCCGGGCACCCGCGATTGCCTGGTAACCGTGCAGGACCGTGGATCTGTGTGTGTAAACACACAGATCCACGTCCTGTCAGATGGGAGGAGACCAATGGTGTGTTCCTTGTACAGAGGAACACCGATCGGTCTCCTCCCCTTGTGAATCCCCACCCCCCCACAGTTAGAATCACTCCCTAGGAACACATTAACCCCTACAGTGCCCCCTCCTGGTTAACTCCTTCATTGCCAGTCACATTTATACAGTAATCAATGCATTTTTATAGCACGGATCGCTGTATAAATGTGAATGGTCCCAAAAATGTGTCAAAATTGTCCGATGTGTCCGCCGCAATATCGCAGTCACAATAAAAATCGTATTACTAGTAAAAAAAAAAAAAATTAATAATAAAAATGCTATAAATCCCCTTATTTTGTAGACGCTATAACTTTTGCGCAAACCAATAAATATACGCCTATTGTGATATTTTTTACCAAAAATATGTAGAAGAATACGTATCGGCCTAAAATGAGGAAAAAATTTGTTTAAAAAAAAAAAAATTGGATACTTATTATAGTAAAAAATATTGTGTTTTTTCAAACTTGTTACTTTTGTTTTGTTTATAGCACAAGAAATAAAAATCGCAGGGGTGATCAAATACCACCAAAAGAAAGCTCTATTAGTGGGGAAAAAATGATAAAAATTTCATTTGGGTACAGTGTAGTATGACCGCGCAATTGTTATTCAAAGTGTGTAAGCGCTGAAAGCTGAAAATTGGCTTGGGCAGGAAGCGGGTGAAAATGCCCAGTATGGAAGTGGTTAAACACGGCTCATGCTGAATTCAATTCTATTACCATGTAACACTAATTTATTCTCAGATGTGATATGTTAGATTAACTCGTAAACTGCTGCTTCAGTCACAGTTTTCTTGGGGAGGGGTTATCAATGTATTTAGAATTTTTGGATATTTCTTGTGATCAGTGTAGGTTCTGTGGTTTGGATCTGACCTGCTACTGTTGTGTCTCTCTCTGCAGGGGGGATACTTTCCTGAACATGTGAAGTCTATGTCCAGCCTGAGATGGCTGAAACTGAACAGGACCGGACTCTGCTACCTACCAGAGGAGCTCTCTTCCCTGCACAAGTTGGTAAGTCATCTTCATCACAGGGATCTTTGTGAGTGCCAGAATTGTTCACCTTCAAGATTCTCATGATTCAAGAATAAATACTTCTTTCTTTTTTGTGTGTGCTTTTTTTATTTTATTTATTTATTTGTTAAAATGCTTCTGGCCTTTTTTATCTGGAAGAAGGAAAAAACATCCTCTTGACATCCATTACCCTATCGATGAGTTGTCCCCACACTTCCTGCCCCAGAGATATAAGAGGAACTGAGGGGAAATCTCAGCTTGCACAGTTACCTTTTGGAAGATCTTGATCTCTCTCTCTCTCTGTCTGTCTCTGTCTGTCTCTGTCTGTCTGTCTCTGTCTGTCTGTCTCTGTCTGTCTCTGTCTGTCTCTGTCTGTCTCTGTCTGTCTCTGTCTGTCTCTGTCTGTCTCTGTCTGTCTCTGTCTGTCTCTGTCTGTCTCTGTCTGTCTCTGTCTCTGTCTGTCTCTGTCTGTCTCTGTCTGTCTCTGTCTGTCTCTGTCTCTGTCTGTCTCTCTCTCTCTGTCTCTGTCTCTCTCTCTCTCTCTCTCTCTCTCTCTCTCTCTCTCTCTCTCTCTCTCTCTCTCTCTCTCTCTCTCTCTCTCTCTCTCTCTCTCTCTCTCTCTCTCTCTCTCTCTCTCTCTCTCCTCCCCCCCCTTTTGATGCACATTAATCACTTGCTAACTACACTGTAGCCGAATATGGACTACAGTGCGGTCATCCAGTTCTGGAAGGTCGTCATATAACATCCTCCCGTGATTGTGCTCGGCGCGCTCTATGAACACTGTGTCCCCCGGAAACTGCTCATCACAGATCAAGGTAAAGGGCAAATCATCAGTTCTTTACCACGTGATCAGCTGTGTCCAATCACAGCTGATCACTGTGTCCAATCACAGCTGATCACGATGTAAGCTGAAGTCGGTTATCGGCATTCCTTTCCTCGTGCTGACAGCATGAGTAGAGCCGATAACTGGCTTGTGTAAAAGGGACATGTACACTGATAATCAGGGCACTAATTATCCATGCAGTCCCACCAGTTCTGCAAATCAGTGCCTCCTCATTAGTGTCACCTATCAGTGCAGCTTCATCAGTAATAAAGTGTGCATTTATTTTAATTTTTTTTTTACATTGCATCCTGTAAATCATTGCACCAGCAACCAGCAGATCACTGGCACCCTTGCAGTTCATTGAGAACTACATGGCATCAACTGCAGGCTGATGGTACTTGTAGTTTACTCATTCATAGGAAACTGAGTAAATGATGCAGCTGTGTGGGCAGAGCCCTGCATGGCCACGCTGTTTTTTAAATGGTGACAGAGGATATGAGGATAAAACCCCTGTCCCCCTTGTTCCACCGCCAGGGGCGAGGGTGGGGGAGAGCGCTGGTGGTGGGAGATGGGTGAGTAGGAGCATGTTAAACCCTAAATAAGGTTGTAATCTGTAAGATGCTCCTAAAGGTGAACTTATCCTTTAATCATTTGCTTGCAAACTTTTTAATAAAGTGAGAAAATAAACTTTGCTGTCTGTGTGTGTTTATTAGCGGGCTTCGACAATATGATGTTGGGTTGTTCGTGTTGCCTGATGGATTTAGAGTAGCTCTCCTATCTCACCCCATCTACCATAGACTGATTGAATTAAAGCCTCAAAGAAGTGTCACGTCTAGTTATATCATCACAGCTCTGTACCGCACATGCTGTTATGTAGGGCTGATATGTGCTATGCAA
Organism: Lithobates clamitans; assembly: GCA_037952925.1. Lineage (NCBI taxonomy): Eukaryota > Metazoa > Chordata > Amphibia > Anura > Ranidae > Lithobates > Lithobates clamitans. The sequence continues at coordinate 1,255,040 of JBBGZY010001792.1, forward strand.
TGCTGTTAAAAAACTTTCTTAGTGAAATTTTTACTTTCTGCCCTCTCACTCCAGTGCTCTGTGCTGGCAGAGCTGAGGATCAGTCACACCCCTCATCACAAGTGTCCTCACATAGATTTGTATTGCTGAGAATGGAAGAGGGTGTGTCTGACTAGGTCTAATATATGTATGTGTTATATGATCAGGTTATGACTGATCTGTGTATATGTAAAACTGCGCTTAGTGCAAAACTATAAAAATTGTGTGTACTGCAGCATTCATGAATATCCAAATACAAAATATTCATCAGCAAAATAAACCAAATACCTTTAAAAAAAACATACTAATAAATGATTAACTCTCATGCCCCGTACACACGATAGGACTTTCTGATGGAAAATGTGTGATAGGACCTTGTTGTCGGAAATTCCGACCGTGTGTGGGCTCCATCACACATTTTCCATGGAAATTTCCGACACACAACGTCTGAGAGCAGGCTATAAAATTTTCCGACAACAAAATCCGTTGTCGGAAATTCCGATCGTGTGTACACAAATCCGACGCACAAAGTGCCACGCATGCTCAGAATAAATTAAGAAACTAAAGCTATTGGCTACTGCCCCGTTTTTATAGTCCTGACTTGCGTGTTTTACGTCACCGCGTTCAGAACGATCGGATTTTCCGACAACTTTGTGTGACCGTGTGTATGCAAGACAAGTTTTAGCCAATATCAGTCAGAAAAAAATCCATGGATTTTGTTGTCGGAATGTCAGATCAATGTCTGACCGTGTGTACAGGGCATAACAGTAAGGTGAACACAATCGTGTGCAATCACCAAAGTGTATATAGAAGATCATAAATGACACAAGTCCATTTATTCCACCCAAATGTGACCCTTGCGTGTTCCTCCACCAAATCAACGTTGTTTAGTTTATATTCTAGTATGGGTACTGGGTCTAACTCTGCTGTCTATTTAAACTGTGCAGTCACATTTAGACCCAGTGCAGCTCCCGCAACAGGCAAGTGGAGGTAAAAATGGAGGTGCTTAGTACAAGGTTTGTCTGCATATCTATTTCTGTGACTTCAAGTGGGCTTTAATGGAGTTTATTGATGTTTGGTAATCGTTTTTTTCTCTCCCTCTTTCAGGAGCATCTGTCAGTGAGTCACAACAACCTAACCACGCTACATGGCGAGCTGTCTTCTCTCCCCTGCCTGAGGGTGAGTATACCTAACCATGTATGGGGCAGAATGACTTGGGTCTGCTCACCTCTGGAGCAAAGTATCAAGGCCTCGTTAACGAAAGGCATCTGACAACAGTATTTTTTTTTTTTTTTTGCTTAAAGTGGTTCTAAAGGCAGAAAGGTGTGTGTTTTTTTTTTTTTGTTTTTTTTAATTAATGCATTCTCTGCATTAAAGTAAAAAACTTTCTGAATGCAGCATTAAACCCGGCCCCTCACTTGCCTGAGCCCGATCTCAATCCAGCGCTGTGCAGGAGAACAGAGGCTCTCTTCATCCTCATTGACTCAAAGACATCAGAGGGAGCCAATGGCTCTTGCTGTTGTCAATTGCAGCCAGTGAGGAGGGGGCGTGGCCGAGCCGGCTTGGGAGTGAGCCCGCAGGAGTGTCCCCATAGCCAGCGGCTTGCTATGGGGGCACTTGGTGCAGGAAGTGGTCCTGAGAAGAGGAGAATCAGGGCTGCTCTATGCAAAGGTAAGTATGACATGATTGTTTATTTTTTATAAAATAAAATTTAAACCTTCTACAATCGCTTTGTATTTTAAAAACCAATACCCTTTTTAAGCACTTGAGGTTATTTCTTTTAACATCTAAACACGGATTAAAGTTGCGGTATTGACTAAAGATACACATTGGGGTGTATTGATAAAAATGTTGATATTGTGAAGCTGCATGTACATTCTTTCTGTACGAATGGAGGAAAAAAAATAATTTTATTAGGCTGTTTTCTTTCCAGGGTCAAATGATATTCTTCATACAGAATAGACTTAATCAGGAAAATACTGCATTGTGGCCGCTAGATGGCACTGATTATTATAGTGAATAAAGCCGTGTTCACACAGGGTGTACTACAACCTATGCCTATGTAGGGGGCTTTGTTTACCCACATGGGGATGCATAGGTGTTTGTGCATCTCTGTGCAGGTAGTCCCATCAATGTCAATTGGGACGTGGTGGCTGCAATGACAGACGCTGCTCCCGATTTTGATACCCCTACGGGTGCATGGCCCGTGTTTAGACCGTGTGAGCAAGGCCTATGCGTTTATTTCCTATGATCATCAGCTCCATCTAATGCCCAGAATGCAAGAATATTCCTAATACTCTCTTCTGTATGAATGAATAACATTTAAACTGTAGAAAAAATAGGCTGATATTTGTTTTTGCCCCCATTCACACAGAACAAATGGCTCTATAATAATTTTTTTAACTATGTCCAATAGAGAAGAGATGGTTCTCCCTCGATCCAGCCATTTATGGTGGTATGGACAGTCTGTACCTTCTGTGGGCACCTCTGGGCCAGCCAATCTCAGTGGAGGAAACCATAAACCAGGACTGATTTTCTTGGCTATTTGTTATGATTCCCTTGAGAGAAAACCAGCACCAGGGGTTTCTGATTTATTGCATGCTTGTCTAATCTGCTCATAAGTTAAAGTGGTAGTAAACCTCAGACATGAGATATGAACAAAGTATATCCCTCTATAGTGTGTACTTGTCTCAATCCAGAACACTGAGTGTCATTTCTGTCTGCTGCACGTTCCTCTGCTATCAGCATGAATCCCTTCTAACAAGTTTTCCTGACACCAAGAGAAAAAAGGTGACGGGACAGGCATCAAGCTGATTGACAGCCTCAGCTCTGTTCCTGTGTGCTGTGTGAAGGGGAGTGTGTCAGTTTCCTCCAATCAGCTCTCAGAGCTCTCCTCACTGAGCTCTGCAGTGTGTAATTTCAGCTCTCTGCCCACTTTTTTTTTTTCTAACTCCTCAGACAAGCATCATAAATCCTGATAGAGAGTGACTAGGTATGCTGAGATCTGCACATTAAGTCAAGACCTGCTGTATGATGCAATCAAAAATCTGGAATTCGGTGCAACACTTCACCTTTTTTTGATCATTCATGCAAAAGACATCACAGACAGTGCGGGGTACAGTAAAAATTGACACATTTCGCGCTCTGGCTAGCACTTATAATCTCAGGTTATGAGGAAGTGCTAGCCACAGCGCCAAACGTGTCACCTTTTTCTGTACCCTGCACTGTCTGTGATGTCTTTTGCATGAAGGATCGATAAAGGTGAAGTGTTGCACCGAATTCTGGATTTCTTTTGATTGTGTTTCTGCAGACGAGCTGTGCTAGCACCTTCACCTAAACCCTGGCTATGCTGTGGGTGAATGGCTAATGTGCTCACCTGGAGCAGCTTTCTCTTCAGTGGTGACCTGCTGTATGATGGTAAATGGCAGTCGTGGCCTGGACCCCTGCCAGGCCACACCCCTAACACATTTCACCCCACCCACCTGAGCTTACTCACAGGGAATTATAAATTCTGGACTTAGAACAGATGTGGAGAAGACTGCAGATAAACAGGTATAACTTATATAGTTAGCTTTGTTTCATCTCTCTGCATCAGGCCAGACACTTCACTGGGTATATATAACCACTTTTACAAACGCAGCAGTCCTCCTTATTGACCTGTTACCCCTCTCAGCTGATGTTTCTCAAACTAGAGCGGAATTGTCCACGTTTAGGTCCCGTTCACATGGCCGCTGCTCTCTGCTGAGCAGGCGAATTACAGGTCCGTGTCCGCTCCGCTATGCAGAACAGACACAGACCGCTCTCCTCTATGGGGAGATTGGATGGAAATGGGCTGCCTGTCCGTTTTTCATTCGATACCATCAGGTCCGCGGGAACGGATGGGGAGTGGGACCGCCATCCGTCTGTTTTTGGCAGACAGAATTGGATTAGATTGGATGGCGGTGGGTGTCGGTGGACATGTGTCTGCTGACATCCCCCCGCTTCATAGAAGAGACTGCAGGGTCCAGTCAGGTCTGCCTGAAAGACTGACAGGGGGACCTGATCGGAAAGCCCGTGTGAAAGGGGTGTCGGCTGGAATCTCTCAAAACCAGACGGAGCAGAGCTCCCATTAACCTTTCCAATGCTGGAGAACGATCGGTGATTTGTCTAGACAGTTGTTGGTGGTTTTTGTGTTTTTCCAGCTGCGGGGGATTGTTTTTTCTGTCTTCCCCTCTGTGAAATTTAGGGATGGGTGACAGGGCCTGTTATACAGATCATCCCATTGTGACTAAATGAAGCGGCCAGTGTCCCTTTCATTCATACAAGGGGAGTATTGTCTTGTCTGTCGCTCCCTTCAATCAGTCCAGATCCAGGATATGCATTTAGGCTTTTTACAGATGGATTTGTAAAGATGGGTTTGTAAGCTTTTTATATTGTGGATTATGTTTAGCTAGGAGAAGCTGTGTTCATCAAAACAATACATGGGGGGAAAGAAAAACACTGGTGTGACTTTTTATAATACTCAGTAACCGGCTTAAAGCAATTCTGAAATTCAGGGCAAAGCAGCAGGGTTTGCGTTAACTGCTTCAGCCCCGGAAGAATTTACCCCCTTTCCTGACCAGAGCACTATTTTGCGATTCGGCACTGCGTCGCTTTAACTGACAATTGCGCGGTTGTGCGACGTGGCTCCCAAACAAAATTGACGTCCTTTTTTTTCCCACAAATAGAGCTTTCTTTTGGTGGTATTTGATCACCTCTGCGGTTTTTATTTTTTGGGCTATAAACAAAAAAATAGTGACAATTTTGAAAAAAACGCATTATTTTTTACTTTTTGCTATAATAAATATCCCCAAAAAATAATTAAACAAAATTTTTTTTTCCTCAGTTTAGGCCGATACGTATTCTTTTACATATTTTTGGTAAAAAAAATCGCAATAAGCGATTGATTGGTTTGCGCAAAAGTTATAGCGTTTACAAAATAGGGGATAGTTTTTATGGCATTTTTATTAATATATATTTTTTTTTTTACTAGTAATAGCGGCGATCAGCGATTTTTTTTTTTTATTGTGACTGCAACATTATGGCGGACACATCGGACATTTTTGACACATTTTTGGGGCCATTGTCATTTATACAGCAATCAGTGCTATAAAAATGCACTGATTCCTGTGTAAATGACACTGGCAGTGAAGGGGTTAACCACTAGGGGACGGGTTAAGTCAGTACTAGGGATGTGTTCTAACTGTAGGGGGGATGGGCTAGCTGTGGCACGTCACTGATCTCTGCTCCCAATGACAGGGAGCAGAGATCAGTGACACTGTCACTAGGCACTACATCAGCATCTCCCCGTTCGTCCTCTCCGTGAGGCGATCGCGGGTATCCCCGCGGCGATTGAGTCCGAGGGACCCGTGACCCGACTCGCGGAGCTCCCGGCCAGCGCGTACCGGCGGCGGCGCGCACACAATGGCACGGCGGGGAATATAAATGGGACTTACAGGTTACATTTGCCCAGCCGTGCCATTCTGCCGACATACATCGGCGTGCGCCGGTCGGAAGTGGTTAAAGTGCAATTGAATTCTTTGTATTTATTACTGTAATGCACTCACAAAAGCAACAACCCAGGACTCCGGCGGTCTGACACCCACCCTGCACGCTGCCCCAATCAGCCACACACTAGATCCCTGATCCCTGTGGATTGGAGAAGGGGGGGGGGGCGGCATGTTGGATCACTGGAGATCTGGGCCTCTACCTGAACCAGAGAGCAGACGTCTGACTCGCCTTTTAACCCTTGCAGCAGCACTTGGGAACTAAAGCCCAGGAGCATATTTGCACTTGTGGTCGGGGGACAGTAAAAACAGGTGGAGTTTCAGCTCCCCCCCCAAACGCCCACCTTAAAACTACATGGTGGCCAGATGAAGCTTTACACCCACCGTGGCAAAAAACGATCCCTCTGTCACATTGAGTGGGCAGTACCGCAGCTAAACAAAACCCAGTCAAGTGAATTGGATCGCAACTAGGGTTGCACTGATACCGTTCTTTTTGCTGGTGAGTACGAGTACCAATACTTTCGGTCAAGTACTCGCCAATACTGAATACTGATACCTTTGCATGCGATTTGAGCCCATACAAAATGAATGGGCTCAAATCGCACTGCAAAGAACTGCACGCGATTTGAACAGGAATGCAGTGCGATTCCAGTCCGAATTGCATGCGTTTTCCCCCACCGCTCTTGTGTGAACCCTGGCTGAAGTCGCTATGACAAGCCTGGGTTCACACAGGAGCGGTGCAGGAAACTGCATGCGTTTCGGACAGGAATCGCACCACATTCCTGTTCAAATCGCATGCAAATCTTTGCAGTATGATTTGAGCCCATCCATTTTAATGAAAATACTGTGTCGGTGCAACCTTAATCGCAACCATGAGCTAAATGCTAGGCTCGGTATTCCCATTCAAAACCCTGTTTGGCTGTCAAAGAACAAAAAAAAACAAAAACAGGTATTTGGGAGGCGGCAGTGTAAGCTGCTAAATGCTTGTCAGACACTCCTGTACTGCTCTCTGAAAAGCCATCCACCACAGATTGCTATTCAGAGACTGCTGTAAGGGTAAATGAGCTGTAAAAGAGCAGTACGTTTATTTCTGTATATGTAGTCTGACTGTGATCCTGTGATAAATATAGAGGGTTCCTTTGGGCTTTACTCCCCCAGCTTACACCCGGCTTTCCTTCTTTTCTCGGTTGCCTGAACAGAGCTGCATGGGAATGAAAGAAAGGGGAGAATGATGCTAAATTAATGTCTCTTTTTTAAAATTAAAGCCTTTTGCTTTGCTCAGTGTGAGAAAATGACAGGTTTATCTAAAGTCTATGTTCTTTCTGCAGTCAGTCTTATTTGTATGTTTTTGCCCCCCCCTCTTCCCTTTTCTCCCCAGGCTATTGTAGCTCGAGCCAACAATTTGAAAAATTCTGGGATCCCGGATGACATCTTTGAGCTGGATGACCTGTCAGTACTGGTACGTGCCAAGGCATACTAAATGGTTATTATGTGTGTGTATACTGTATATGTTGTTTGATATTTTATATAGCACCAACAATTTATTCTTTGCTTTAAGTACACTTTTTTTTATATCAGTCTCTGCCCTTTAAAGTGTTACTAAACCCAGGACTCTGCATTCACTATATCTGGTCTCCCACAGTACACAGAACATGGAAATGAAATTATTTTAGTAAATATAAACTGCTAAATACCTTTTCTCATCAGCAGTGTATAGCAGTCTTGTGACTTCTATCAGTATCTGGTTAAAGCTTGTAGGAGGAGTTTTCATTCGGAACGGTCCTATGAGGCTGCAGGACCTCTTACCCTCTAGACAGTGCTCATTGGCCCTGTGCTGATCACATGCACTCCCCCCCCCCCCCCCCCCCCCCCAAAAAAAAAATTCTCTAGCAATACACACCAAACTCAGTTTGTGTATTGCCAGAGTGTTTTTTTTTTTTCTTGGGAGAGTGCATGTGATTAGCACAGGGCCAATCAGCACTGTCCAAAACAGAGGGTCATGGCAGCTTACCCCCAAGGCTCTGTTCTATCAGGAGATGGTTTGGGGACCATGGAAGAAGGGGAGGATCAGGGAAGACAGGATCTAGCAGCCTTTTTACACAATGCACTTGTCTAACCTCTTTGGTTCCACAGTGAGTAAAACAAGCATGCTTTACTATATATACAGACTGATTTTAGACCCCTTTCACATTGTGCCGTCAGCGGTAAAGTGGCGCTATTTTTAGCGCCACTTTACCGTTGTTTTAGCGGCGCTATTCGGCCGCTAGCAAAGGGGTTAAATCCGCCCACAAAACGCCGCCAGAGCGGCGTTTTGCCGGCGGTATCGCAGCGCTGCCCCATTGATTTCAATGGGGAGCAGCGGTGGAGGAGCGGTGAGTTCACCGCTCCTTCACCGCTCCAAAGAAGCTCCTGGCAGGACTTTTTCTGACGCCCTGCCAGCGCACCGCTCTCACACTGGAGTGAATGGAGCAGCTGTTTTAGGGCGGTTTGCAGGCGCTATTTTTAATGCTATAGCGCCTGCAAAACGCTCCAGTGTGAAAGGAGTCTTACTGTTGTGGGTTTAGTAACACTTTAAGGAGCTTACAGTCTAAAGCAAGCCATAGAATATACCATTTTCTCTGGTGGAAGGAAAGAAAATTGCTTTATTTCCCCCATCAACACAGGCAGTGTTGATGCGGAAATCCCTCCTACAATGTTAATGTGTTCTGCTGGCGGGGGAGTCTTCCCCGCCACCAGAACACAATGAATACTGCTGGCTTGCTATAACCGCTGGCAGCGATTTGCATTAAAAAAATTAATTAAAAAAAAAAAACTGCAGTACAGCCCATAGATGGATTGAATTTTGGCCTGTTCAGCAGGGTCATCGATCCATCTATGGCCAGCTTAAGGTCCCCCATCTCACAGGCATGCATATACACATACTATGGCCTATTTAAACAGGATCCAATAAGCCTACCAGCATGTCTTTGTAGTGTGGGAGGAAAGAGGAGCACCTGGAGGAAACCCACACAAGCTCAAAGAGAACACGCAAAAAAAAAAAGAGGGAGAATAAGGGATCTTTGTGAACTAGATTACACAAGAGTTAGCCCTCTGAAGAGCTATCGGCTGTGGATTGCTCTTTTGATAACGTTTGACAGGCAGTGAGGAGGTGCGACTCCTCACGGCCTGTTTTAAACCTAAAAAATCCATGCCATGGACCTTCGGCTCATACCGGTAGGTCGCTCTGTGGGCACTTTATACTCCTAAAATATTTAGTCAATCATGCCTTTATGCCATGTTTGATTATATTGAACCCCCTGCGTGGGTGATCAGTTATGTTTTGCTTGCTACATTAAAAACTTTTGTACAAGAAAAATCCATGCTGCAACTGTGTGCATTGCATGCAATTGTAGGGCAGTAGCGGTGCAGCAACCCGCATTCAGCTGAATTGGATGCTTTTGGTGGGTGTTACTACCCGCTGTCATTTTAGACTCGCTGTGATGCACAGCATCACAGTGGGTGGCATATGAACACCCTTAATTGCTGCGTAAGGAGGACCGGTTGGGGGGGTCGAAAAATGAGGCTTAGTCAAGTGTTTTTACTGCCCCCCTCCCAACTTTAAGTGTAGGCAAAGCCTTATCCCTGGTTCACAATGATGTGACTTCAGATGTGTATCAGAACGCATGGAATCGCATGACAGGTGAAATAACATGATTTTCCATGGGGGCTGTTCACATATATGCAGTTCGAACGCGATGCGGATTTTGAAAAGAGTTCAGTGCGTGTTTGGTGCTGTTCGATGTGCTTTTGAACTCCATTTCATTTAATGAATACTGCATACAAAAGACATAGCTGTTCAAACGTAATGCAATTCCAGTGCGGTTTGTACACAAGTGTGAGCCTAGCCTAACCGACGACAACCCAGGAGTAGGATGCACATGATTCTTCCAGTACTTTTTTGGTTCTGTGTAAATATAGAAGTTGATGTGTGTTGAGTGCATTGGGTTTCTCTTGCAGGATCTCAGCTATAACCAGCTGGCGGAATGTCCTAGGGAGCTGGAGAACGCCAAAAACATGCTGGTCCTTAACCTTAGCCACAACAGGTGAGAGGTCATAGGTCAGATCGCTGATCCCGCCACACGGCAGTACGAGGGTTCTTATATCTCTCTGTTCTTCTTTTCCCAGCATTGACAACATCCCCAACCAGCTGTTCATAAATCTGACGGACCTTATATATCTGGACCTGAGTGACAACAAACTGGACAGCCTGCCACCCCAGATGAGGAGACTGGTGCACCTGCAGACCCTCATCCTGAATAATAACCCCCTCATGCATGCCCAGCTCAGGTCAGACTGATCTACTGTACATTTCAGGAGGGTGGCTTGGTGCTGACGTTATTTTATTATTATAATTGTATTCCTATACCTTTTTTAACAGGCAGCTTCCTGCAATGGTAGCCCTGCAGACTGTGCATCTAAGGAACACACAGCGAACCCAGAGCAACCTACCTACTTCCTTAGAAGGCCTGACTAATCTATCAGGTACCGTACTGTGAGGGTCAATTTGATGCACATACGTTTATGTATTCACATGATGATGTAGTTCTTTATCCTTCTTTTAAAGTTGTATGACATAGAGAGAGAGTTTTGACCACTGCTCTGCTCTGCCTCACCACCGCTCAATGTTAGATGTTTTTTTTTTTTTTTTTTGGCCAGAGTAACACAAAGGAAACATGCAATCAATTATGTTATGGGTAGAAAAAAAAAAGGTAACTTTGTTGAAGGCCTTGGCTTTGTGTCGATGGCGCCTGTTTGAGACACTTGTGAGATCATTCAGAATTCATTGACTGGTGCATTTGACCTGCAGTTGATCATCTTCTGACCTGCATTTGACCTGCTGCAAGCTGTATAGGAATGCAAAACCCGCTTAAAGCGGTTGTATACCCGCTGTCATTTTTTTTTTTTTTTTACACCTGCAAGGGAAAAGGCATAATGAGCTAGTATGCACCGCATACTAGCTCATTATGAGATACTTACCTTAGAACGAGGCGCCGGCATTTCACCTGGTCCACGCCGAGGGAGCCGACATCTCCCCTCGGCGTGTCTTCCGGGTATCGCGGCTCCGGCGCTGTGAGTGGCCGGAGCCGCGATGTCGTCACTCCCGCGCATGCGCGCGGGAGACTTCTGCCCGGCATGCCGGGCTGTCAGCCGAGAGTCCCCTGTGCGCATGCGCCGCTGCAGTTAGCGGCTCATTGCGAGGGGAATATCTCCTAAACCTTACAGGTTTAGGAGATATTTTTTTTACCTACAGGTAAGCCTTATTATAGGCTTACCTGTAGGTAAAAGTTACAAATATAGGTATACAACCGCTTTAATGTGAACAAAAGCCCCTCGACACAGGCCCTAATTTTTTTTTCACAGCTAATTTGCATACTTGATTTCATGTTTGCTTTTCCTTCCCTTCCAGATGTGGACCTGTCAATGAATGACCTGAGTCGGGTTCCTGAGTGCCTGTACACACTTGCCAACTTGAAGCGCCTGAACCTAAGCAGCAACCAGATCGATGAACTATCCCTGTGTATTGACCAATGGGCTCAGCTAGAGACCCTCAACTTGTCCCGCAATCAGCTGACCTCACTGCCGGTAAGTTACCCGCTCCATCTCTTAAACCACCATTTCTTAAAGTGGCTCTGAAGCATCTGACAAAGGCTGAAAATCAAAGCAAAATTATAACTAATAGGAAAAACCGCGCTACGGAGTATAAATAGAGAACAGAATGATAGCTGCACTAATAAAACACCAATATCCGTGTACAAAATCCAAAACTATGTAAAAAAGTGCGCTTACAATCTGTGTACACAAGTGATGAATGAGAAAATAAATAAACTTGCATGAAACAAGATAAAAATAAAGTGAACAAATACACATGCATGGAACAAAAACGAAATAAATTAAATAAAAGTGAAATAAAAAATATATCTCTAATCCATAAATGATATGACCTGTGAAATATATACTGATATGCCAAGCACCCATATGAGAGGCACAAATGTGAAATATCAACCAATACAAATCAATCAAAAATGAGTGTAATAATTAAAAAAAAGTGAATAATGAATATATAAATCATATATAAAAATTGTGACTAAAGTCCATAAAATGCAACAATAAAGGAAAAGTTCATCAGCATGAGGAAACACCATCCACCCTCCATCAGACCATCATCTGTATGACGAGAAAGGCAAAAAAAAAGCTCCAATAGTGTAAATAGTTACATAGTTACATATTAGGTGAGGTTGAAAAAAGACTCAAGTCCAACCTATGTGTGTGATTATATGTCAGTATTTCATTACATATCTCTGTATGTTGCGGTCATTCAGGTGATTATCTAATAGTTTCTTGAAGCTATCAATGCTCCCCGCTGAGACCACCGCCTGTGGAAGGGAATTCCACATCCTTGCCGCTCTTACAGTAAAGAACCCTCTACATAGTTTAAGGTTAAACCTCTTTTCTTCTAATTGTAATGAGTGGCCCCGAGTCTTATTAAACTCTCTTCTGCGAAAAAAGTTTTATCCCTATTGTGGGGTCACCAGTACAGTATTTGTATATTGAAATCATATCCCCTCTCAAGCGTCTCTTCCCCAGAGAGAATAAGTTCAGTGCTTGCAACCTTTCCTCATAACTAATATCCTCCAGACCCTTTATTAGCTTTGTTGCCCTTCTTTGTACTCTCTGCAGTTCCAGTACATCCTTCCTGAGGACTGGTGCCCAGAACTGGACAGCATACTCCAGGTGCGGCCGGACCAGAGTCTTGTAGAGCGGGAGAATTATCGTTTTATCTCTGGCGTTAATCCCCTTTTTAATGCATGCCAATATTCTGTTTGCTTTATTAGCAGCAGCTTGGCATTGCATGCCATTGCTGAGCCTATCATCTACTAGGACCCCCAGGTCCTTTTCCATCCTAGATTCCCCCAGAGGTTCTCCCCCCAGTGTATAGATTGCATTCGTATTTTTGCCACCCAAATGCATTTTTACATTTTTCTACATTGAACCTCATTTGCCATGTAGTCGCCCACCCCATTAATTTGTTCAGGTCTTTTTGCAAGATTTCCACATCCTGCGGAGAAGTTATTGCCCTGCTTAGCTTAGTATCGTCTGCAAATACAGAGATTGAACTGTTTATCCCATCCTCCAGGTCGTTTATGAACAAATTAAATAGGATTGGTCCCAGGACAAAACCCTGGGGAACCCCACTACCCACCCCTGACAATTCTGAGTACTCCCCATTTATCACCACCCTCTGAACACGCCCTTGTAGCCAGTTTTCAATCCATGTACTCACCCTATGGTCCATGCCAATGGACCTTATTTTGTACAGTAAACGTTTATGGGGAACTGTGTCAAATGCTTTTGCAAAATCCATATACACCACGTCTACGGGCCTTCCTTTATCTAGATGGCAACTCACCTCCTCATAGAAGGTTAATAGATTGCTTTGGCAAGAACGATTCTTCATGAATCCATGCTGATTACTGCTAATGATATCATTCTTATTACTAAAATCTTGTATATAGTCCCTTAAGTTTGGCGTTTATTATAAAAAATGAATATAACAAAGACGGAGAAGACACACTCCGTGGGAGCACTAATAAAAATAGTAAAATTATGCCGGCATTAAAATAAACGAACACCCGTGCAATACATGGGGCGAACAGTGTGACGGCTTACAATACGTAGCCACGCCCTACATGTTTCGTCACAAGCTAACGTCTTCAAAGGGGCCTGGGGACGCTGGATGTATCAGCTGTTGCGGACGCTATTTCTCCTTTCCTCAATCTTACGGATGATGGTCTGATGGAGGGTGGATGGTGTTTCCTCATGCTGATGAACTTTTCCTTTATTGTTGCATTTTATGGACTTTAGTCACAAATTTTATATATTATTTATATATTCATTATTCACTTTTTTTTTTTTTTTTTAAGTATTACACTCATTTTTGATTGATTTGTATTGGTTGATATTTCACATTTGTGCCTCTCATATGGGTGCTTGGCATATCAGTATATATTTCACAGGTCATATCATTTATGATTAGAGATATATTTTTTATTTCACTTTTATGTAATTTATTTCGTTTGTGTTCACTTTATTTTTATCTTGTTTCATGCAAGTTTATTTATTTATTTTCTCATTCATCACTTGTGTACACAGATTGTAAGCGCACTTTTTTACATAGTTTTGAAAATCAAAGCAACATGTGAAAGAAGAAGTTTTTTTGCTTGCATGTCAAGCAGGCAGTGTGCTGGATATTTGCTGTCTTATTTGATGCCCCAGATAGCTGATTCCCTGCTGTGGTTCTTTACTCCAACCCCTCTGTCATTGTAGGACACAGTAATTGTATGTGTATATATTATATTATATATCTCAGAAGCTTAGCAAAAACAAGTCGCAGAATGCCAGGTTACTGGAGATTAGGAGGTATTACAGAGAAAAAGGGTGGTACATAAGCAATGCAGTCTTCCCAGCAATGCTCTAAACACCTGCACAGCACAAAAGGCTATCTGCGTAAGCAAATATTGCTGGGGGGGGGGGGGTAGAATTGTGTTTTTTATTTTTTTTCTTCTTGATCCTAGCAGTTTTTTTTTTTTTCTTTGTGCTGTGGCAGTGTAACTCCAGTGTGCATGTGCAGGAGTTATCATTGGCCACCCAATAGCAATTCAGAAGACAACCGACCCAAAATGAATCAAGACGGTGGAGGTGGGGAGTGTAGACATTGTATTGCTGGAGAGAAGGAAAACATAAAGGGGTGGCTAGGGGAGCATAATATGCAAGTATTCACATGTCCACGCACTTGAGTTCTGCATGCGTTAAAGTAAACACTGTGTTGTGAATGAGCTTTAAATGTTGAGTTTTTATGTTGTGTTGCAGGTCACTGGAGTGGAAAGCTAGTACTGCTTTTAGTTTTGTGTATGCTTATTTTCTGCCTGTTCTCTGTTTCCAGTCTGCTATTTGCAAGCTGTCCAAGCTGAAGAAGCTTTACCTAAATTCCAACAAGCTGGACTTTGATGGCATCCCCTCAGGAATAGGAAAACTTGGTAGCCTGGAGGAGTTCATGGCTTCTAACAATAACCTGGAACTGATCCCAGAAAGCCTGTGCAGGTAAGGAGGATGCGTGGGGTGTCATGGCACCTGGATCATGACACTAAGGAGGCTGTAAAGGAAACTTCTTAAAGTCATGTAGTCCCCGGTCTGACAGTATTTAAAATACGTAGGTTAGCATTGGCAGTGTTCTAGTTTGTGTATAGTGTATGGAAGCAGCTTAAAGAGTAAGGTGGTCAGGCTTGAGCATCAGCCGGGTTAGAGTGCATTGTTTACCCCTGGGTGTGTACGTGTGGGTCTTGCAGTGGGTGGTGGAGGTGGTTAACTTGGCTTTGGGTGCAGGCAGCATTCTCCCCTTTTTTGTGATGTCTTTGAATAATTTTTTATACTAGTAAAATGTTATTTCTTGTTTCCAGATGTGGAAAATTGCGCAAGTTGGTCCTAAATAAAAACCGCCTGGTGACCCTGCCAGAAACTGTCCACTTCCTGCCAGACTTAGAGGTGGGTGTCATGACTGATGTGCTGGCAGGACCTTCTGTTCTCCTGCTTTGTATCATGGCATACTTCTCTTTTAATAGACTTCACTGCAGTACTGTGCACCATTACAGGGAAATTGGGCAACACTTCATAGCCAATGGCAGCAAGTGAGACATTCACTTAGTGACCCACTTGTAAAAATGGCATTTACCTTCATGTACTTAGTACTTCAGTGAAGTCAGTCTGCACAATGCTATAACCACTTGATGACTGCAATTAGTAGAGGAATGTTCTTGGGCAAACTTTCCGTGGCATAAGAACAATATTGCTGTTGTGAACTGGGAACGCGAACCTCAGTGCGCTGCTAGTTCTGTAACTTGCTTCCCCAATTACCACACACACACAGCCCTGCACTCACTTGCTTTCTCTTCCTCTACTCCCCTTTTTCTCTTCTTTTTTTTTTTTTTGTCCCCCTCTTTTCCTTCCCCTCTTTTCCTTCCCCTCTTTTCCTTCCCCTCTTTTACTTCCACTTCCTCCCTTCTGTCTTTCACTCTTTCACTCCTTCCCTGCTTCCTACGTTTCCTCCCTCCCTTTTTACCCTTTCCTCTCTTCTCTCCCTCTCTTCTTTTTTCTTCTTTCTTTTTTTTTTTTCCCCTCGCCCCCTCTTCTTTCTCACCCCCTCCCAATTCTTTTCAATGGATTTTTATGAACTTTTTCAAGTAAGAAATACAAAAGTACAGACATATGGCAGGCAAACATAGCTCACACCAGTGTGTCATGAATATAGGAGTACCCCTTCACAATTCTTTAACTGTTGCCAAATAAGAGCGAGTATAACACCAGTCTTCTCTTTTTGTTTCTTATTTTCCAACATAGGTCCTTGATGTAAGAGAGAATCCAAGTCTGGTGATGCCCCCAAAACCAGCTGACCGCACATCGGAATACTACAATATTGATTTTTCCCTGCAAAACCAGCTGCGGCTGGCAGGAGCCTCTCCAGCCACTGTCGCAGCTGCTGCCGCAGCTGGGGGTGAGTTGGGTGAGCACCAGCCAATCCTTGCTAAAACTTTGATATAGTAAAAAAAAATGGCCAAATCCATTTCTAATTGATTTTTAATCTCCACTGAACATTTTCTTTGCCTAATCCAGTTCATTTACTTATACTGGCAATGCATATGGCAACATCTGATTGTAAAATCTCCTCCAGGTTTAACAAAGCTGTAATTTAAAGATCCACCTAGACAATTAATTTAATTTGTGCCCAGTCAGGCTTGGTCCCCATCGGAGCCCTTGCACACATCTGTGTCCCCATCGGGGAGCCCTTGCACACATCTGTGTCCCCATCGGGGAGCCCTTGCACACATCTGTGTCCCCATCGGGGAGCCCTTGCACACATCTGTGTCCCCATCGGGGAGCCCTTGCACACATCTGTGTCCCCATCGGGGAGCCCTTGCACACATCTGTGTCCCCATCGGGGAGCCCTTGCACACATCTGTGTCCCCATCGGGGAGCCCTTGCACACATCTGTGTCCCCATCGGGGAGCCCTTGCACACATCTGTGTCCCCATCGGGGAGCCCTTGCACACATCTGTGTCCCCATCGGGGAGCCCTTGCACACATCTGTGTCCCCATCGGGGAGCCCTTGCACACATCTGTGTCCCCATCGGGGAGCCCTTGCACACATCTGTGTCCCCATCGGGGAGCCCTTGCACACATCTGTGTCCCCATCGGGGAGCCCTTGCACACATCTGTGTCCCCATCGGGGAGCCCTTGCACACATCTGTGTCCCCATCGGGGAGCCCTTGCACACATCTGTGTCCCCATCGGGGAGCCCTTGCACACATCTGTGTCCCCATCGGGGAGCCCTTGCACACATCTGTGTCCCCATCGGGGAGCCCTTGCACACATCTGTGTCCCCATCGGGGAGCCCTTGCACACATCTGTGTCCCCATCGGGGAGCCCTTGCACACATCTGTGTCCCCATCGGGGAGCCCTTGCACACATCTGTGTCCCCATCGGGGAGCCCTTGCACACATCTGTGTCCCCATCGGGGAGCCCTTGCACACATCTGTGTCCCCATCGGGGAGCCCTTGCACACATCTGTGTCCCCATCGGGGAGCCCTTGCACACATCTGTGTCCCCATCGGGGAGCCCTTGCACACATCTGTGTCCCCATCGGGGAGCCCTTGCACACATCTGTGTCCCCATCGGGGAGCCCTTGCACACATCTGTGTCCCCATCGGGGAGCCCTTGCACACATCTGTGTCCCCATCGGGGAGCCCTTGCACACATCTGTGTCCCCATCGGGGAGCCCTTGCACACATCTGTGTCCCCATCGGGGAGCCCTTGCACACATCTGTGTCCCCATCGGGGAGCCCTTGCACACATCTGTGTCCCCATCGGGGAGCCCTTGCACACATCTGTGTCCCCATCGGGGAGCCCTTGCACACATCTGTGTCCCCATCGGGGAGCCCTTGCACACATCTGTGTCCCCATCGGGGAGCCCTTGCACACATCTGTGTCCCCATCGGGGAGCCCTTGCACACATCTGTGTCCCCATCGGGGAGCCCTTGCACACATCTGTGTCCCCATCGGGGAGCCCTTGCACACATCTGTGTCCCCATCGGGGAGCCCTTGCACACATCTGTGTCCCCATCGGGGAGCCCTTGCACACAACCGTGTCCCCATCGGGGAGCCCTTGCACACACCTGTGTCCCCATCGGGGAGCCCTTGCACACAACCGTGTCCCCATCGGGGAGCCTCCTTGCACACACCCGTGTCCCCATCGGGGAGCCTCCTTGCACACACCCGTGTCCCCATCGGGGAGCCTCCTTGCACACACCCGTGTCCCCATCGGGGAGCCTCCTTGCACACACCCGTGTCCCCATCGGGGAGCCTCCTTGCACACACCCGTGTCCCCATCGGGGAGCCTCCTTGCACACACCCGTGTCCCCATCGGGGAGCCTCCTTGCACACACCCGTGTCCCCATCGGGGAGCCTCCTTGCACACACCCGTGTCCCCATCGGGGAGCCTCCTTGCACACACCCGTGTCCCCATCGGGGAGCCTCCTTGCACACACCCGTGTCCCCATCGGGGAGCCTCCTTGCACACACCCGTGTCCCCATCGGGGAGCCTCCTTGCACACACCCGTGTCCCCATCGGGGAGCCTCCTTGCACACACCCGTGTCCCCATCGCACATTTATGTCCAGCACATTGCCCCCATTTGCTTTTTACATTGCTGTCACAATAACGGCACAGTACAGGTCTCCTGCACCTCCCAGCTCCCGTTTGCTGCTACACAAGCAGTCTGAGTGCGGAAAGGATTGCTAATATAAACAGGCGGGAGACGGGAAGTGCTGCACTGATGATGTCTTTAGTTGCTAGGATGGCGGCAGTCCTAGCAACCGATCCACAGCACGTTCTGACAGACTGAGAGGAGGTGGGGGGGAGCAGCTTTGTCTGCTGTTTGCAAGGACTTTCTGCTGACAACAGCAGGGATTTAGAAAAGCAAGCAGACCAGCAGTGCTGTGTTTGCAGTGTTGGCAGTGTCTGAATGAGCTGCGGGCCAGAGAGAAAAAACATACAAGCAGGCCGAATGTGGCCCACAGGCCAGGGTTTGGACTTTGGAGACCCCTGATCTTGAGGATCTAGGTTGTACAATCGGGTTGTAACGTGTGTGGTTAGCTTTGAAACCTTTTATTTCTTTTTTGATTATGTTAAAAGCAAAAGACAATGGAGAAAAAGGTGACCCTTCTATGGTATTATCTGTCTGTAGTGTATGTATATTTGTATTCATAAGTTTACATACTCTGGCAGGCATTTATGATTTCTTGGCCATTTTTTTAGAGAATATGAATGATAACACACAAACTTTTCTTTCACTCGTGATTAGTGTTTGGCTGAAGGAATTTATTATCAATCAACTGTGTTTACTCTTTTTAAATCATAATGACAACAGAAACTACCCAAATGACCCTGATCAAAAGTTTACATACCCTGGTGATTTTGGCCTGATAACATGCACACAAGTTGACACAAAGGGGTTTGAATGGCTATTAAAGGTAACCATCCTCACCTGTGATCTGTTTGCTTGTATTTAGTCTGCGTGTGTGTGTATAAAAAGGCTAATGAGTTTCTGGACTCCTGACAGACCCTTGCATCTTTCATCCAGTGCTGCACTGACGTTTCTAGATTCTGAGTCATGGGGAAAGCAAAAGAATTGTCAAAGGATGTGCGGTAAAAGGTAGTTGAACTGTATAAAACAGGAAAGGGATATAAAAAAATATCCAAGTAATTGAGAATGCCAATCAGCAGTGTTCAAACTCTCTAATCAAGAAGTGGAAAATGAGGGGTTCTGTTGAAACCAAACCACGGTCAGGTAGACCAACTAAAATTTCAGCCACAAATGCCAGAAAAAATGTTCGGGATGCAAAGAAAAACCCACAAATAGCTACAGGTGGAATACAGGACTCTCTGAAAATGTGTGGTTGTTTCAAGATGCACAATAAGGAGGCACTTGAAGAAAGATGGGCTGCATGGTCAGGTCGCCAGAAGAAAGCCATTACTATCCAAATGCCACAAAGTATCCGCTTACAATACCTCAAACAGCACAGAGACAAGTCTCAAACCTTCTGGCACAAAAGTGATGAGACCAAAATTTAGCTATTTGGCCACAACCATAAACGCTACATTTTGAGAGGAGTCAACAAGGCCTATGATGAAAGGTACGCCATTCCTACTGTGAAACACGGAGGTGGCTCGCTGATGTTTTGGGGATGTGCGAGCAACAAAGGCACAGGAAATTTGGTCAAAATTGATGGCAAGATGAATGCAGTATGATTATCAAAAAATATTGGAGGAACATTTACATTAATCAGCCAGGAAGCTGCGCATGGGATGTACTTGGACATTCCAACATGACAGTGATCTAAAACACAAGGCCAAGTCGACCTGTCATTGGCTACAGCAGAATAAAGTGAAGGTTCTGGAGTGGCCATCTCAGTCTCCTGACCTCAATATCATTGAGCCACTCTGGGGAGATCTCAGACGTGCAGTTCATGCAAGACAGCCCAAGAATTTACAGGAACTGGAGGCTTTTTGCCAAGAGGAATCTGAGAAGATAAAGAGCCTCATCCACAAATGCCACAAAAGACTTTAAGCTGTCATTGATGTTAAAGGGGGCAAAACATGGTATTAAGAACTGGGGTATGTAACTTTTGATGAGGGTCATTTGGGTAGTTTCTGTTGCCGTTATGATTTGAAAAGAGTAGTAACACAGTTGATGATAAATGGCTTCAGCCAAACACTAGCCATGAGTAAAAAAAGTTTATCATTCATATTCTCTGAAAAATGGTCAAAAAATCATAAATTCTGCCAGGGTATGTAAACTTATGTGCACAACTGTACATTATGTGGTCCCAGGTAAAACAACTTAGACTTGCTGTGCAGGGCAAACAGTTACGACCACTATGGATAGGTGTGCGATCATCCTGGGGTACACTGCAATTCCAACAATGACTTACACTAAATACATAATGGTTTGATCTATATTTTCTTTCTTTTGTCGTGGTCAGGACTGATAAAATGTAAAAAATGTATTTTAAAGATATGAAATCCGGCATATGAATATGTTGTGTTGCTTTTTTAAAGGCCAACTGCAGGCACAAGTATCTTAACGGGTTTATGGCTGCCAAACATTTTTCTCAAAAGCCAATCACAGTCATGCTGACCTACTACTTTGTCCTATCCGTTCGTTTATATGCCAGGATTAGGACAGCTACCGCTGTGCTTCCTGGGTCCTCCAGATGTAAGCGCTCCAAACCTTATAGACCCCAGGTCATGTCTCCACGCCCCTTTCCTCCTTACTATTCACAAAACACATGGTCCCAGGCTCAGATTCTTTGGCTTTGGATTTTTAGCATTTCACGGGTTTTCCTGTTATCTCCTTGCCACATGGGAAGGTCCCATTCTTCCCCATACCCACAAGCCCTGCTCAGTTATACAGTGGGGAGATGACAATGGGGGGGCACGGATAGAAACATACGTATATCTTTCTGGGGCAAGCTGGTGGGATTTCAGAAGGCACTGTCACTCTGAGTGCAGTTATAGTGATGGAATGCTAAATAGCGGTGTTATCTGTGATTACAATACTTTCTGCCTAAAATTGTGCCATCGCTTTTCAGGCAGCACCCCAAAAGACCCTTCGGCCAGGAGAATGCGTCTGCGGCGCAGAAAGGACTCCACCCAGGATGACCAGGCTAAACAAGTGCTAAAGGGAATGTCCGATGTGACAGAGGAAAAAAATAAGAAGATTCAGGTGAGAAGATTAAAATGTCAAATGGATACATTTCAAATGTTGCCAATTTCCTTACCTCAAACATATTTAGAGTGTTGAAAGCACTTATACTAAAATACATCTGGCAGAACAGAAAACGGAGAATACGGTACTCTGTATTAAACCCTTACAGACCACTTTTACCTACAGGTAAGTCTAGATTAAGGCTTGCCTGTAGGTGCAAGAAATATCTCCTAAACCTACATGGTTTAGGAGATATTTCTAAAAGACAGGTACCGACAGGCGCACTGAGCGTGCCGTTTCTAACGACTATCGTGCCGTTAGTGGTGGCTCCCGCGTGCATGCACGGGAGTGACGTCTTTGCGGCTCCGGCCAGTCACAGCGCCGAGGCCGCCATACCCGGAAGGAAGATGGACGCTTCGTGGAAGAGAGGACAGCGCTGATAACGCAGGCTTCTGTGTCAGGTAAGTAACACATAATGGGCTACTATACGATGCATAGTAGCCTATTATGCTTTACCTTTGCAGGGAAACAAAGAGGAAGTAAAACCCATCAGGGTTTACTTCCTCTTTAAGTAAAAATATACAGCAAGGGAGTTCTAGAATGGACTAAAGAAATAAATGAAAAAAGATTGGTGCAAACAGAGAAAACTTTAAATAGTACACCGTTGGACAAAATTGTTTGGATCCCCCCACAATATAGAGAGCTGGACACAGATGCACATGAATTCACACTAGAAGTTATTTTTAGTTTGGGACTCAACACATAAAGCTAATTGGAAGTTTAACTCTCCATTAATCTCATTAAGTTATTTTCCACCAGGCAAAGGGAGATTATTTGGGGAATGGATAAGAAAAGGGGATGCACATTTGAAAGATATAATGGAAAATGGGGAATTGCTCACATTACAGGTTTTAAAGCACAAAAAAGAATGGATAGTGATCGATGAATGGCGTTTTTTTCAGTTGAGGCATTTTACGACCTCGTTACGGCAACCAGTAAGATCTGGAGAAATTTATTGCCGCTAGAACAGCTGTGTACATCTAAAAATTCTAGACACGGGATATCCCGAATCTATAAAATCTTACAGATGTTAGCCGGAACGGAAAAATCGCCATACATCGAAAAATGGGAAAAGGAACTGGGAACACGGGTGAATGGATTGCAACTAAGAAGAATTTTAAAAATGGTACATAACCCTGCAGTGGACATACACTACAGAAATGAATTATAAGTGTTTGTCCAGATGGTACTAAACATGTGCACTGCTGAAAAAATTGTTCGTTTTTCGTTTCATTTGTTTTTTTGTTTTTGTTTTTTTGAAAATCCAAAAATTTGAAATAATAACTAACCAAATAAATGATAGGTATTGGAATTTCCTTTCAAATTTGGCTGTTAGTGAACGTAAAGAATACAAATTTATCTGAAGTTACGAATTATCCGAAATAAAGAATGCCATATCTAAACAAATGGAACGGAACAAAACAATACTTTTTTTTATTATTATTGTTAATTTATTATTATTCGTTTAGATGCGACATTTGTTATTATGGATAATTCGTAACTTTGGATAAATTCGTATTCGTTAACTTCACTAACAACCAAATTTGAAAGGAAATTCCTATACCTATAATTTAATAGTTAGTAATAGTTAAGTTATTAGTTTAATTTCAGATTTTTGAATTTTCGAATATTCGGAAAAATTTTAAAATTCTGATATTTTCGATTTTAACTAATTTTGTCTAATTTTGGAACTAACTGAATAGCACATGTCTAGATGGTACATAACCCCAGATAAAATTCACAAATATCAAATAGGAAAATCACTGAACTGCTGGCGAGGTTGTGATACTCTAGGAAATATGGCCCACGTTTGGCCATATTATACAGGAAAGAAGTGTTATCTCTGATTTAAGGAAATTATAAAAATAGAAATACCCGAAGATCCATGGGTATGCGTATTCCATGGTACGGAGACCCCAATAAAACATTATAAAAATACTCTGATACCACATTTATTAAACGCTGCTAAAAGTCTAATACGACTACACTGGCAGAAACAAGAGGGTCCGGTAATAGGTGACTGGATGAAAAAAGTAGAATCTAGATACAAAATGGAACAACTGCGATGTAGTGAGTGGGAAAGCTGGACCGTATTTAAAAGAACGAGGAAATATGCTGAAGAGATCGAAATGGAGGAAAAGGGAATGGATAGCATAGGGAAGGATAACAGGGCAAAAGAAGAAAAGGGGGAGGGAGAAAAAGGGGGAGGGGGGGCAGATTTGTATAAAACCATTTTTGGAAGATAATTTTTTCTGCTTTTAATGTTTGTAAGAGAATTTTTGAAAATGAATAAATATGATAATAAAAAAAAATGTCAAATGGAGACAAAGTAGACAATGCTGATTAAATAATTTATTTGTGAGCCTTGGATAATGTTGTAGAATTTCACATTTCTCTCTGTACACTTTTATGCAAACTAGCAGATACTTTGCACAAATGATAAGCTACACATTCTTCTGAGATAAGACCTTGTATGTATCTTTTATTATTGGATACGTGATCTTCTGTAAACTGTTACATTTAAGTAGCCTATGTTTTGTGTCCGCTGGACATTCGCAGTCTTCCATCGATATACAGCATTTTATATTATTCTCTGCCCACAGGAGAACGGTGACATGAAATACACAGACCTAAAGGCCCGCCGATGGGATCAGGGCCTAGAAAAGCCTCAGCTGGATTACTCTGAGTTCTTCACGGAGGACGTCGGCCAGATTCCCGGCATCACCGTCTGGCAGATTGAAAACTTTATCCCGATTTTGGTGGACGAACCTTTGCATGGGAAGTTTTATGAGGCTGACTGCTACATTGTACTGAAGGTGAGAGTGTTAGTCTATTTACCATGGTGCCAGAGGCAGAACACTCTGTAAGGTTTCTGGAGAAGCATCACTTTAACCACTTGACCTCTGGAAGATTTACCCCCCTTCATGACCAGAATGCTAAAAATATGCCCTGCCACTGTACTAACAACACTGGCTGAAAAAGGGTTAAACATCTAGGGCAATAAAGGGTTTACTGTCTGCCTAGCCAGTGTTTTTGTGTACTGTGTTAGGTGCTTTTTACTAAGGGAAGGGATCAATTTTGTTCCCTGGTTTGCAGGAACACAAAATCCATTCCTCTTCAACCTCCCCCTCCCCAGCAGACATACAGTGCCTGGCATCCGCAGATCGGCTTCTGCTGTGAATATTCACAGCAGAAGCGGCCCTCCGGCAGTGCGTGTGTGCCCCCTGCAGGCGGAAGTGCAGAATCGCATAGATATACGTGATTCTGCACAGGAAAGCCATCCTGTAGCAGTAAAACTGCTATGCGGCGGACGGCAAGTGGTTACATTTCTTTACATCTATCTCTTCTCCATGGAACAATGTACTACATGTACTCTCTCATCTTTCTAGAGCAGCCTTTCTCAACCTTTTCAACACAGAGGAACTCTTGAAATATATGGAAGCCCTACCAATAATTCCTATATCCACAACTTTTGATACATTTTGTGTGATGGTCAGTGGGAGGAATGCTCCTTACCCTTGTGGTCATTGGGAAGAATTATCTCCTTTTTAGTACAAACAAAGGGCAACCACCCCAACCTATATGTTTCAAATGGAAATACAGCACTGTAAACCTATAACTGGCCTTTGCAACAAGGGCTCCTTCTGCTAATTTCTTGTTAGTAGAAGTTTGAGTGTTGATTTGCGCTTTTCATGTAGCGCTTTTCATTTCGTTTCCTAACGGCCGTTCGTCAACCAGACGTTGTGGAATCGGAGTAGATAACGTGTTATTTATTATTGGCCTTGGAGTTATTGCTTTGACATTATTTTTTGGATGAATAATGATTTGATTTGGTATATTTTTTATATTTTTGGATGCATAGAATGCACTTTTTGGTTAAGTTCTATTGGCAGATATAATGTCTAATTTTGTTTTCTTTCTTTAATGCACAATAAAAATATTGTGTAGAATAATACTTGGCTATGTGTTTTACTTCAAATGACAGTTTGGGAGTAGGCAGTTACATTTTAAAAAAATACAATGTAAAACTGACAAGGGACACCAACATAGTTGTAGCTTTGATCTTAAAAACTACAGGATAATGGTGTTGTGGTAACTTGCCCCCCCAAAAAACCATAATAATATTATTCTTGATATCACTAGGAAAAAAAAGCCTTTGAAAATTTGTTTGCAATAACTCCATCAGTATCACCAGCAAAGGAGCTTCATTATTATCCCATTAAAGAAGAAGAGAATTGTGCGCTGCATTTCGAGATTTCATAATTTGCCGCGTCACAAATGTTAATTCTCCATTACGAACGCTAGTTTACAAGACCGACCGCTTCTGGCTCGTCCTTGATTCCGAGCATGCGTGTTTGTACTTTGAACTTTTGTCTGACGGACTTGTGTACACATGCTCAGAAAATCCGACAACACACATTTGTCTGCGGAAAACTTTAAAACCTGCTAGCCAACATTTGTCCACGGAAAATCCAACCACAATTGTCCGATGGAGCATACACACGGTCGGATTTACCACCAACAGCCTGTCATCACACATTTCCCGTCGGAAAGTCCGATCGTGTGTACGAGGCTTTACTGGTCTTTGTCTCTGTCAAGTTTTGATAGCCAGAGAAAAATGCAGCTGTCAGAGCAACCTGCCTCTTGGTTAGCTCCTTGATAGCTGTGGTCGGGCGGATGTGTGCTGACCCAGTGGTGTACTTTGTCCAATGAGGAAGTCAGACTTCTCGAGTCTCCCGCATTTGACTGCAGGCTCTCTGACACTCGCGAGCGCCGGGCGATCTCCCAGCTGGGGCTGTCACTCAGCCACAGACAGAGCAACCCGTGCGGCCAAATGGAGTACGGCTGTGGCAGCCGCTCGAGCTGCTCTGTCTTCTGTCTGTGGCCAGGGGAGGGGGCGGGACAGAGAGGGATCTGGAGACACACCCCATGCTGTGCTGAGACCTCACGTGGCACGCTCCTCCCCGCCGGCCCTTCCTTCCCTCCTGTCCACCCCAGGTGCTTCTGAGTTGGACGGGAGGGAAGGAGGGGTCAGCGGGGAGGAGCGTGCCATGAGAGGTAGAATGATTGCCGCTTTGCAGGGACCAGATCTGTCATCACCTCATACAGGCTAGAAGTGAGGAGGGGCCGTTAGGGAGGAGCATGCCACGAGAGGTAATGACAGCCGCTTCCCACATTACTCTGCGAGTAATGTAACAGCAGCTGCTTGGATCTTGCTGTGATGTGTGCCCCATGCCCTGCTGTGTGCATAGTGCCCTGCTGTGTGTTCCATGTCTTGCTGTGTGTCCTGATGTATGCCCCATGATATTCCCTGTGAGCAGATATGTGCCCCATGCCTGCTGCGTGCCCTGTTGTGTGCCCCATGTCCTGCTGTGTGCCCTCCTGTATGCCTCATACCCCGCAGTGTGCCCAGTGTCCCGCTGTGTGCCCCATGCCCCGCTGTGTGTCCCATGTCTTGCGGTGTGCCCTGTGTTCTGATGTATGCCCTGTGCCCAGAGGGGTGCCCCTTGCCCTGCTGTGTGCCCTGTGTCCTGTTGTATGCCCCATTATGTGCCCTCCTGTGTGCCCCATGCCCTGATCTGTACACTGTTGTGTGCCCTACTGTGTGCTCCTTGCCCTGCTGTGTGCCCCATGTCCTGACGTGTGCCCCATGATGTGCCCTGCTGTTTGCCCCATGCCTCTCTCTGTGCCCCATGCCCTGCTGTGTGCCCCATGATGTGCCCTGATGTTTGCCCAGTCAACAGGGTTGGCGCTGGTGTGAAGCGTCCCCTCCCTGAAATGAGTTTGCCACCTCCCCGAAATGAGTTTTTGCGGGTTTGGATGTCTTGGAAGTGATAAGTGTAGAGAAATTTAAAGTGATGATTATTTAATATACATTGGGCAGGACTTTTTGAAAAGTACAATCATTTGACTTATTTGTGGATTAATTGAACAAATGTGCAGCCATCTTATTTTTAGCTGTTCTACACTTCTATAGGAGCGTTTATAATCTTTGGGAACCTTGTGACTGATCCTCTTACAGCTACTGTGGGGTTCATTTTAAGCAGTACTCGTCCCAGGAGTAAGTCTTTAATACCAGTTAGTTTGCTTTTGTTGTGCACATACCATATTTTCTCAGCCCACAGGGAACTTGTGTGTTTCTTCTTTGTCCTCAGCTTGTCATTCCCTTTTTATAAATGCAGTGAGGGTGGGGTGGCCCCAGCTACAATTGGGGAAGGGAGGGAGACAGCGTGACCACTCTGGCGTAGAAAGTTCCAAAAGTTCCAACAAGGTTTAGTTGCAAAAAAAGTTGAAAATGAATACTTACAAAGGTCTGTGGTGGAGGCACAGTCCTGAAAGGGTGCAGATGGATGGATGATCAGCTGCTGCAAGCGCAAAGTCTGAATCTCTGTGCCACTGATAATAGGGAAATAAAATAAATATTTTAATGTCTTTTATTTCTCACATAAAGCCTGATTGTTGCTCTTCTGCAGACATTCCTGGATGATAATGGAGGCCTACACTGGGACATCTATTACTGGATCGGCCAAGAGGCTACCTTGGATAAGAAGGCCTGTTCCGCCATCCACGCTGTCAATCTGCGCAATTACTTGGGCGCTGAGAACCGAAGCATCCGGGAGGAAATGGGAGATGAAAGCGAAGAGTTCAGCCAGGTGAGACAGAATTACAAATGAGATTCACCAACTGAAAAAAATAAAATAAATCGCGTTCTGTATATATCTGTGACCTTGTTTTGGTCCTGCAGGTGTTTGACAATGAAATCTCATACATAGAGGGAGGCTCAGCCAGCGGATTCTACACTGTAGAAGATGCACAGTACATCACCAGGTGGGGGCAGCAGAGAGCCAAATAAGTTCAGCATCAATAATGTATTTATCACAATACAAGTGAAAGATAGAAGATGTGACGTGAATAGATGCAATTGATAGTTGGTGTCATTTACTAGGGTATTAACATATTAATGTGTTCAAAGTGTGTGTGAAGGGCTATGTCTGAGGTCTCGTTCACATGGGGCTTCCTTAACCACTTTCGGCCCGTAGGATGTCCTGGACTGTGACTGGATGATGGATGCAGCTGCAGGCATCATTCAGATATCTTCTTTTTTTTTTCCCCAGCAGGCGATTCGCTGCAAAGTAAAAGCCATCATAGCAGCTGTTTTTAGCCCCTTGACTGCTTTTACAGGTGGCGGGGCACCCCCCCTCCCTCCCCGCCGGTGTTTCTTCCGGCTCGCTGGAGTGATCGATGAGCTGGAGAATGAATCCGGCGGTTTACCATAGAGTTGGCCTCAGACCAGATGGTCCTCGGCCATCTCTATGAACCTTGGAGGCCAGCAGCGACATCACTTCCAACGCCAGCAGGTTTAAACACTGCTGTGTTTTTTTTTTTGGTTTTTTTTTGCTGTAAGAACTTAGGATCGATTTTTTTTATTTATTTATTTATTTATTTATTTATTTATTTATTTTTTTTTTTTTCTCAGGCTTTCCAGCATAGAGGAGAGATGTGGGCACTTATAGACCCCAGATCTCCCTGTAAAGAGGACCTGTCATGCCTTATTCCTATTACAAGGGATGGTTACATTCCTTGTAGTAGTAATAAAAGTGATTAAAAAATTAAAGGGAAAGTGTAAAAATATAATAAACAATAAAATTAAAAAAAATACTCCATTTTAAAGTGCCCCCATCCCCTCGTGCTCACACGCAGAAGCGAGCGCATACATAGGTCGCGCCCGCATATGTAAATGGTGTTCAAACCACACATGTAAGGGATCACAGCAAACATTAGAGCAAGAGCAATAATTCTAGCACAAGACCCCGTCTGTAACCTGTAAACAATTTTAAAGCGTCGTCTATGGGGATTTTTAAGTACTGAAGTTTGGCACCATTCCACAAGTGTGCACAATTATAAAGCGTGACATGTTGTGTAGCTATTTACTTGGCATAACATCATCTTTCATATTATACAAAAAAATTGGGGTAAATATTGTGTGCCCCCCCCCCCCAAAAAAAAAAATCCCGTTTGAAAAAAATGCCACATGACATAAAAAAATTGCAATGACCGCCAGTTTATTCCCTAGGGTCTCTGCTAAAAAAAAAATCTTTATAATGTTTGGGGGTTTTGAGTAATATTTCTACCAAAAAAAAAAAAACGATTTTTACATGTAGGAGAGAAATGTCAGAATTGGCCCGGGTTTAGAAGTGGTTAAGTGTACACCCGTGTGAGGGCCGTGTTTTTCCTGCACAGGGGTTCAGTGCATCCGCTTGCAAGCAGTCTCATTCATGTCAACTGAGACATAGGGGCTGGACGAATACAGCCGCTGCTTGCAATTTGACATCAATGCAGATGTGTGTCCCTAAATTCACACTGCATTGGGGACCTGCACCCACACGGATGTCCAAATTGAGAGTAACCGCTGTGTCTCAGTTGACAAAAATGGGACTTGCCTGCACGTAGATGTATGGAATACTTGTGCATCCCGTACAGGCAAAACGCGGCCCTCCATGTGGGTGTGTGCTTTGAATGAGGCCTAACAATCTCGCTAAATTTATGACTTGTTTCTTTGCACCAATATTTGCTTTTATATGCAGGCTGTACCGAATTTACGGCAAGAAGAACATCCGCCTGGAGCCAATGCCACTGAAGGCCTCCTCACTGGATCCTCGGTTTGTACTTCCTTACCCCCCCCCCCAAAATCTGTGACCCACCCCTGGGAGAGTAGGAGTGTCACTGATCTGTTTCCACGTGTTGCAGGTTTGTCTACCTCCTGGATAATGGTCTGGAGATCTATATCTGGAGAGGAGCCCAAGCCACGCTGAGCAGCACTACCAAAGCCAGGTAAAAGCTCTGCTTCCCCATAGATTCTGTGTTATAGGATGAATACACAAAATAAACACTTATCATAGGGTGCTCCCATAATGGAGGATTTTCACAGTGTTCGTGTGTTTTGTTTTTCTCCAAACTTTTCTCTCTGGACGATTCAATGTTGGGGAATCAATTACCAGGGGGGGATTGGGAATTTGCTATAGAGGGATCAAAGCATATGGCTGTAGAGGGATCAGAGCATATGCAAATATGCTTCTCATGTCTTGCCTGTGGTAGATGGAGCATTCAGAGGCAACTCTGTAATCCGAGTAGAAGGCTACTGTTGCAGATCTTACCTCATTAAGATACTTCTGTTTTTAATATCATCTCTTTCAGGCTGTTTGCTGAGAAGATTAACAAGAACGAGAGGAAAGGAAAGGCAGAGATCATACAGCCGACCGATGAGCAGGAGACCCCGGGGTTCTGGGAGGTCCTGGGTGGACAGCCTGAGGAAATTAAACCCTGTGTTCCCGATGACTTCCAGACTCCCAAACCGAAACTTTATAAGGTACATAAGAACAACTGTGCCTTAAAGTAATTAACATCCTTGGTATAAATATACACTATATCGTCAAGCTTATTGGGACACCATAGACAGACTGAGTCTGTCTATGGGAATGTTTGACTCCAGACACGCATTTGTGAGGTCAGGCACTGATGTTGGATGAGAAGGCCTGGCTTGCAGTCTCCGCTCTAATTCATTAAAGGTGTTTTATCGGGTTTAGGTGAGGACACTTTGCAGGCCAATCAAGTTCCTCCAATCCAAACTCCCTCATCCATGTCTTTTATGGACCTTGCTTTTGTGCACTGGTGGGCAGTCATGTTGGAACAGGAAGGGGACATCCCCAAACTGTACCCACAAAGTTGAGAGCATGAAATTGTCCAAAATGTCTTGGCATGCTGACGCCTTCAGAGTTCCCCTCACTGGAACTAAGGGGCCAAACCCAACCCCTGAAAAACAACCCCTCACCATAATCCCCCCCCTCCACCAAATGATTTGGACCAGTGCACAAAGCAAGGTCCATAAAGACATGGATGAGCGAGTTTTTAGGGTGGAGTAACTTGACTGGCCTGCACAGATTCCTGACCTCAACCCAATAGAACACCTTTTAGATAAATTAGAGTGGAGACTACGAGCCAGGCCTTCTCATCCAACATCAGCACCTGACCTCACATGTGAACTTTTGAAAGAATGGTCAAACATTCCCATAGACACACTCCTAAACCTTGTGGACATCCTTCCCAGAAGAGTTGAAGCTTTTATAGATGCTTTTATAGATGCAAAGGGTGGGACAACTCAATATTGAACCCTACAGACTAAGACTGGGATGCCATTAAAGTTCATGTGCGTGTAAAGGCAGGTGTCCCAATACTTTTGACAATAGTGCATTTGTATCCAATGTAGTGATTCCAACCTATGTTCTGTCACCAGTTTTCAACATACTGCCTCCTGCAAGCCTGATTTCAGCTGGTATGTGGTAAAACAGTTCAAATACAGGTTTTAGGTAACTTCATCTAAAGAAGTGGTCTCCAAACTGTGGCCCGAGGGCTGAATGCAGCCCTTTGCTTCTCTTTATGAAGCCCTTGGGGCACTATTTTTCTCATTGATACAAGGCATTATTTACTGCTACTGACTCTGATGAGACACCAGTCTTTCCACTGACCCCAACAGTGGGGCCTAATTCCCCTTATTGACGACAACAGTGGGGCCCTATTTCTACCACTGGCACCAATGGTGGGCCATACTTCCTTCCACTGATATAAACATTGGAACACTATTCCTGATATTGACGTCAAAGATGGAGCACTATTGCTCCCATAATACCAACAATGGAGCACATACCGGTTCGGGACAGCCTTGCTGAAAAACCTTCTTTGATCAGCGGCTTGCAGCCAAATTGACTACAGTGCTGTTCAGTGCACTTTGACAGTGGAGAGGAGTCCTCCATCCACCCCCCTCTAGTGTGGATGCAGGAATCTGTTTTTTTTTTTGTGTGTGTGTATATATATATATATATATATATAATATATTTATTATTATTATTATTTACCACTGACCACCAAGGCACTTTCTACTCCCACTGGCCCTCAAGTCTGAAGGACAGAAAACTGGCTCTTTGTTTAAAAAGTTTGGAGACCACTGATTTTAAGAACAAAATTATAAAGACTTGAACTAACCCATAACGCAAATAAAGGTTGTTTTGTGTCCTTCCAAACATCTCCTGTTTTTTGTCCTGCAGGTCGGACTGGGTCTGGGCTATCTGGAGCTTCCACAGGTCAACTACAAGATTTGTGTGGAGCACAAGAAGAGGCCGAAGATTGACCTGATACCGGAGATGAGGCTGGTAAGAGAAGATGCTGACCAATCTGCCATGGATTGCTGGCTTAGTGGTAAAAGTGTTCTTGGGAAAATAGATACAAGAAATAAAATGTTTCCATCTTTGTGTAATAAATGACATTGGCCTGTTCTTAGAGGGGGGTTAACTTTGCTGTGAGGTCCATACAAGAGTTTGAGTAGCATGTGACTAAATGCATCAAGGTTTGCTTGAAGGCAAATCGCTGTGTTGCCCATAACCTGTGCAGAGTAGAGCTGTGGGTAGGACCCAGCAGCTTCTTTCACTACAGGGGTCCTTTACAAGAGCAGTCACCCTGCACAAGGGGAGAGCAGCAGTGACCGGTCTGCATTGGGGCCCATTCACTGCCCTTCAGCTCAAACCGCTGCAGCCTGCAAAGCATTTTGGGCTGACGAGCCATGCGGCAGGATGTGGTGCGATTTCATGTTTTATTGCGTCACACAGCTCCCTTTTTTTTAATTTATTTATTTTTATGAAATGTTACATGATACTTTGTTCATGTCACTGCACAGTAGCATTTGCTGTACAGTGATATGTAGGACCATGCGGAGTTCTGCAATATTATTATCCACTTAAAGACCAGACTTTTTCTGGAACTTTTTTGTTTAAAGGTTTAAATCCATATTCTTTACTAGAAAATTACTCGGAACCCCCAAACATTATATATTGTGTGTGTGTGTGTTTTTTTTTTTTTATTTTTTTTTTACAGAGAATAAAATGGTGATTGCTGCAATATTATATGTCGCACAGTATTTGCTCAACAGTCTTTTCAAACACAATTTTTTTTTTTTTTTTGGAAAAAATCACTTAAAAATGTATTAATGTGAAAAAGCACCATAGATGACACTATTTTTTGTAAAATATACAAGATGTTACGCTGAGTAAATAGATACCCAACGTGTCATGCTTTAAAATTGCGCACGCTCGTGGAATGGCGACAAACTATGGTACCTAAAAAAAAAAAAAAAAAAAAAAAAAAAAAATCTCCATAGGCGACACTGTAAACATTTTTACAGGTTACCTGTTTAGAGTTAGAGGAGGTCTTGCGTTTAGTATTGCTCTCGCTCTAATGTTTGCGGCGATACCTCACGTTCACTTCTGCATGCGAGCACAGGGCTGCTTTTTTTTTTTTTTTTTTTTTTTAAATCCTATTTTTTTTTACACGTCCCATTTATTTATTTTGTTTGTTTTTGATCACTTTTATTCCTATTACAAGGAATGTAAGCATCCCTTGTAATAGAAATAAGGATGACAGGTCCTCTTTATTGAGAGATTTGGGGTCAAAAAGACCCCAAAACTCTTATTTACCTTTTTAAAAGCAAAAGATATTTAAAAAATTATATATATATATATATAAAAAGTTTTTTTTTAAACTTTTGCTTTAACAAAAAAATATAATAATTTACTATGGCCGATGAACCACAAGTGTCGTGTCCTCCAAGGGCACAAAGACTAGTGGCAGCCATCTTGGCCTCGCTCTTCTCCATACCCAGCTACCACCAATGTCGGATTGCTCCTGTGGCTCACCAATCCATTAGGTAAGACCAGGAAGCGGCGGGGGGGGGGGCACCCCTCCCACCGTTTCTCAAAGTGATCCCGTGGAAAATCTGCCAGTGGGACCACTTTTTTTCTATCAGAGAGAATCAGCTATAGTAAAAAAAATAAAATAAAAAATGTACCGGGGTTATGGTGGCTAGCTGTCATAGCCCCAGTATTTACCGTCAAACAAATGACATATTTTTACTATAGGCTGGTCGGCAAGTGGTTATGCAAGCATGTTGCATAATCTGGCACTGCTCTGGAATGCAGTGTAACACTGCGCTCTGGTCAGGTTTTCCGTGACGAAAAACACAGGTGACTGAATAGGCCCTTAAAGGGAAACTACTGCACAGAGGCAAAGTGCAAGTGTTTCATGCTGGATTACAGTACAGATCTGGAGTAAATACACAAAGCACCCCAAGATTCTAGTAAGAATATACCAATGTGTTATATTAAGACAATATTTGTTTTAAGATTTTTTTTGCTAACGTGCAGTGACGGGATAAGAGAGCTTTATGTTAACTTTTTTTTTTTTTTATAACTTCACAATCTCCAGCTCCAGAGTTTGCTCGACACAAAGTCTGTGTACATATTAGATTGTCACACTGATGTCTTCATCTGGATTGGCCGAAAATCATCTCGCTTGGTGCGGGCGGCAGCTTTGAAGTTGGGACAGGAAGTGTGCGGCATGCTGCACCGACCGAAACACGCCATGGTGATCCGCAACTTGGAGGGTACAGAATGCCAGGTACACAGGTCATACGTGTTCCGTAAGGGAATTACTCTATACTGGCCCTAACCAAGCATATAAAGCAAAACCTATTGTCCTCTATTTATTTACAGATATTCAAGTCGAAATTTAAGAACTGGGACGATGTTCTGAAGGTGGACTACACCAGGAATGCGGAGAGCGTGGCGCAGCCTTCTAATCTGGCCGGAAAAATAAAAAAAGATGCAGAGAAAAAGGATCAGATGAAAGCCGACCTGACGGCACTCTTCCTGCCTCGCCAACCACCAATGCCCACTTCCGAGGTCAGAGCCAACAACTTACAGGTTTACACAACCCCCCCCGCCCTCCCTCTGGTGACACCTCTCAGTTTAACCACTTGCTGACCATACAATGTAGATATACAGTGACCTGACACTTCCAGGTCTGGGGCGGCCCTCTCCCACTATGAATATACACAGCGGGAGCTGATCAGCAGGTACCGTGAACTCGATGTCCCCTGGCACCTGCCGATCCTTTGGTACAGAGTGAGAACGGCGGTCTGCCTATGTAAACAAGGCAGATTGCTGTTCTGGCAATGCAGGGACATGGATCCATGCCTTCCCCTAGTACAAGCACCTCCCCCACAGTAAGAAAACACTGGCTATAGGCACACAATCCCTTGATCGCCCCTGATGTTAACCCCTTCCTTGCCAGTGTCATTTGTACAGTGACAGTGCATATTCTTTTAGCACTGATCACTGTATTAGTAGTGTCACTGGTCCCCAAAAAGTGTCCGTGTCCGATTTTTGTCCGCAGCAATAACGCAGCGCCGCTATAAGTTGCTGATTGCTGCCATTACTAGTAAAAAAATAAATCTATGCCATAGTTTGACGCTAACTTTTGTGCAAACCAATCGATATACGCTTATTGGGATTTTTTTTTTTTTTTTTACCAAAAATTTGTAGCAGAATACGTATTGACCTAAATTGATGAAGAAATTTTTTTTTTCAATTTTTTTTTTTCTTTTTATTCAATTTTTTTTATTGCAGAAAGTAGCGTGGTTTTCTATTTTTTTTTTCTTCTAGAAAACCACGCTACTTTCTGCAATAAAAAAATTGAATAAAAAGAAAAAAAAATTGAAAAAAAAAAATTTCTTCATCAATTTAGGCCAATACGTATTCTGCTACAAATTTTTGGTAAAAAAAAAAATCCCAATAAGCGTATATTGATTGGTTTGCTCAAAATTGTCGGTCTTTTTTTTTTTTGTTTTTTTTTTTGTTTGTTTTTTTGTTTATTTTTTTGTTTATAGCGCAAAAAATAAAAAAAGTGGAGGTGATGAAACACCACCAAAAAGATTTATTTGTGGGGGAAAAAATTACAAATTTTATTTGGGTACATCTTCGCACGACTAATGCAGTGCCATATCGCAAAAAACTGCCTGGTCAGGAAAGGGGGGTAAATCTTCCGGAGGTCAAGCGATTACAAAAAAAAATTAAATAAAAGGGGTTGTGGGGGGCAGGGCAGGGCACATACTGTAGGATTCAGGTTTTCATGTAATCACTCAGGAAAAGACTTTCCTCCCTCCCAGAGACGGCAGAACAGAGCTAGGATTTTTTTTTTAAAACAATCTTCGTATTTCATCCGCAGGCTGAGCAACTGATGGAGGAGTGGAACGAAGACTTGGATGGGATGGAGGGATTCGTACTGGAAGGGAAGAAGTTTGCTCGTCTTCCAGAGGAGGAGTTTGGTCACTTCCAGACTGAGGATTGCTATGTCTTCC
The DNA here is from genome assembly GCA_037952925.1 of Lithobates clamitans. Lineage (NCBI taxonomy): Eukaryota > Metazoa > Chordata > Amphibia > Anura > Ranidae > Lithobates > Lithobates clamitans. The sequence continues at coordinate 1,291,739 of JBBGZY010001792.1, forward strand.
TCTGCAGGTACCTGATGGAGGATGGCTTTTCATCAATGTATAAAAAGTTTAAAGCTGATCTCCAGCTTTGCTTTCAGTCTTGCACCGTTATACAGGCCCCTCTTCTGCACTGACCTTGTTTACACTGATTTTTACATAGAGTAAGCATCTCACAGTTTACATTAGAAGCTGCAGCGAGTTAGATGGAACTTGCAGAATTTCCTGGCTGGGGAAAGTCCAGCATCATCTATTCCTTTCTTCCCCCCAGCCTGACTGTTTCACCCGGCCTTTTCATTCATTGGATTTCGGTTCTTTCAATCATGGAGGCTTGGCATCACATATGAATGTTTAAATATGGTTTTCTGTATGCAGATACACCCTGCCTAGGAACACCAACTTCTCCTGGTTGCCATACAGAAATGAAGGCATTTTGATATTTATGTAACTTGTCTCAAAAGCCAGCCTACTGCTTGATTCATAACTGAGGGCTCTTGAGGGGACTATTGAGGGCTCTTGAGGGGACTATTGAGGGCTCTTGAGGGGACTATTGAGGGCTCTTGAGGGGACTATTGAGGGCTCTTGAGGGGACTATTGAGGGCTCTTGAGGGGACTATTGGGGGCTCTTGAGGGGACTATTGGGGGCTCTTGAGGGGACTATTGGGGGCTCTTAAAGGGGACTATTGGGGGCTCTTGAGGGGACTATTGGGGGCTCTTGAGGGGACTACTGGGGGTGAGGGGACTACTGGGGGCTCTTGAGGGGACTACTGGGGGCTCTTGAGGGGACTACTGGGGGCTCTTGAGGGGACTACTGGGGGCTGGGGGCTCTTGAGGGGACTACTGGGGGCTCTTGAGGGGACTACTGGGGGCTCTTGAGGGGACTACTGGGGGCTCTTGAGGGGACTACTGGGGGCTCTTGAGGGGACTACTGGGGGTGAGGGGACTACTGGGGGTGAGGGGACTACTGGGGGTGAGGGGACTACTGGGGGCTCTTGAGGGGACTACTGGGGGCTCTTGAGGGGACTACTGGGGGTGAGGGGACTACTGGGGGTGAGGGGACTACTGGGGGTGAGGGGACTACTGGGGGCTCTTGAGGGGACTACTGGGGGCTCTTGAGGGGACTACTGGGGGCTCTTGAGGGGACTACTGGGGGCTCTTGAGGGGACTACTGGGGGCTGGGGGCTCTTGAGGGGACTACTGGGGGCTGGGGGCTCTTGAGGGGACTACTGGGGGCTCTTGAGGGGACTACTGGGGGCTCTTGAGGGGACTACTGAGGGCTCTTGAGGGGACTACTGGGGGCTCTTGAGGGGACTACTGGGGGCTCTTGAGGGGACTACTGGGGGCTCTTGAGGGGACTACTGGGGGCTCTTGAGGGGACTACTGGGGGCTCTTGAGGGGACTACTGGGGGCTCTTGAGGGGACTACTGGGGGCTCTTGAGGGGACTACTGAGGGCTCTTGAGGGGACTACTGAGGGCTCTTGAGGGGACTACTGAGGGCAGGTGCTGTGATGTTTTCAGGAAGCTATGTACAACACCCTGCCGACCCATGCATGAGTCACTGAGATTGTATTCTGAATCCAGAATCCTATTTTTTTTTTTGGTCTTACAGATACTGGGTTCCAGTAGAACACGATGACGAGGAGGAGCAACAAAGTAAGAAAAGGAAGGTGAAAGGTGGTGAAGAGGAAGACGAGGATGAAGATGAGGAGAAGCAGCCAGAAGAAGACTTCCAGTGTGTGGTGTATTTCTGGCAGGGCAGAGAAGCCTCCAATATGGGCTGGCTCACCTTCACCTTCAGCCTCCAGAAGAAGTTTGAGAGTCTCTTTCCCGGGAAGTTGGAGGTTCGTTTCTCTACATACGGCTTGCCTTCATTCCCATGATGCACTGCCTGTTCGTTCTTCCGTTCTTACTCCACTGTGTTTTCAGGTTGTCAGGATGACTCAGCAGCAAGAAAATGCAAAGTTCCTCTCTCATTTTAAGAGAAAATTCATCATTCACAAAGGGAAGAGGAAGACCAGGGATGTAGGCCTTCAGCCGAGCCTATACCACGTGCGAACCAATGGCAGTGCGCTCTGTACCAGGTATAACTGGGTGATCGGCAATAGAAATGAGGGAGGGTTCTGTGCTTTACCATGGTGTTGTCTAGATGCCTAAAAGATCATTTTGGAAAGAGAGACTGTTACATTGTCTATTTAGGGCAAAGTGACAGTGTCTGTGTAAAGTCAGATAGGAGTGACCATATTTCTTTTATTGCATCTGTAATTTAAGTTTACCCCTTCACGATCGGAGGTCAATGATGACAAGATACCCAGCCCACAATTAAAGACATTTAAGGCTTTTGTTTGATACATTGCTCAAATAAAAGGCTCTGCTTATATTTGCCTGACAAAATATTCAAAAATGTGAAAGTAATTTTCAGCTTGCACATACTGTAAATTTGAAATGAAATAAAGCTTTTTACATTTAATTTTTTACACACTTCATGTCTTTCTCTCTGCACAATGAGTGCACACAGAGAGAGGCACAGTGCCATCTTTGTAAACAAACTTCTGTCATCATTGTGATTTGGCTGTCATGATAATCATATGATCGGGAACCATGCTGATTGCTTCTCAATCTAAACTGCAGCATAAGCAGGGCCGGGACAAGGGATGGGCAGAAGGGACGGCTGCCCAGGGTGGAGCGTGTAATGCAAGGATGGAGGACCCCCACAAGTTCCTTCTACTATAAGGCTGACAGGAGTAGTGACAGCGGCAACACTACTTCTGTCAGCCCAACGCTGGAAGCGGCAAGGAGAGAAGAGAGCCAGGAGGAGGTACGGGCTGTGCTCTCTCTCCCCCCCCCCTCCTTCTCCTTATAAGCTCGCGCATACCCTGTTTCCCCGAAAATAAGAACTAGCGTGATTGTCGGTGATGGCTGCAATATAAGCCCTACCCCCCCAAATAAGCCCTAGTTAAAGTCCTTGTAGGTCTTATTTTCAGGGTAGGGCTTATTTTCGGGGAAACAGGGTAGGGCTTAATTAGGGGGTAGGGCTTATATTGCAGCCATCACTGACAATCACGCTAGGTCCTATTTTCGGGGAAACAGGGTAATAAAAGGGGGGGGGGGGTACAATTTGGCATGTTTGCTTGGGCACTGGATGATCTCGTCTCCCAGCACTGAGCATAAGTGGCAGAGCAGACACTGAACTATGAGTGCGCACAGCTGCACACTCCGAATTCTCAAGTGAAACGATAAGCAGATTGCAGGTGTCTTGGGATTTATTGCTCTTCCCATCCTATTTTGGTTTAGAACGATTGTGCTAATGACAATTAGCGCTTCTCAAGCTGACTTCTTACATGTAGGACACCTGACAACCCAGCATGTATTGTAGGCTATAGCTGTACTTCATTATTGAATTCTGAATATTAAATCCTGTCTTCTCCCACACACAGGTGTATCCAGATCAACACAGACTGCAGCTTTTTGAACTCAGAGTTTTGCTACATCTTGAAGGTCGGACAATAACACAGATCTGTTTTTTTTTTTCTTGTAGCCATACTGTGCACATTCAGTAAGCTCATAGACTCTCCCCCGTCCATCCATCTCTTCCAGGTGCCTTTTGAGAGCATCGACAATCAAGGAATTGTCTACACCTGGGTGGGGCGAGCCGCAGACCCTGATGAGGCAAAACTAAGCGAGGAGATCATGAATCACATGTTTGATGACACGTACAGCAAACAGGTGAGGAGGTTACCGATGAATAATCTTTTAGAAGGGGCAGCAGTGGACAAGTAATGCCTGGTACACACAATGAGATTATCGGACGTGTTTTTTTTTGCATGTCAACCTCAGATCTCAGTCCGATGAGTTTACTAAAGTCGCGAAAAATTCTCGTACAACAGAATAAAAATTCGGAAGTGATGTTAAGTGTTGTAGTGTATTTTGTATTACATTTTCAAACGAGCTATACTGATTAAACGAAGATCGTACGAAAATGTTTTCAGTGCATGTCCGATCAAATAATATCAGATGAACTGTCCTGATCGGCTCTCGAAATCTCTGTACTAACGATCAGATTATCGTGCGATCGCTCTAATATCTACAGTTTCCATATGATTTTCTGATCGTGTGTACCGGGCATAAGGTTACATTCACACCGATGTCCAAATTTCAGAGATTAGCTGCGTTCAGAAGACTTTTCTTAAAAGCAGCTGGACACACACAATGCAGAGTAATCATGTTATTCATACATAATGATTAGCAATGTTTAGTTGCAGACAGTTTAGCTGCGTTTAGGAATAGAAGGAAAGTGCTACATCCAGGGTCGACTATGTACAGCTAAAGGACACAATACATTTAGCTGCAGATAGCTACAGTGCATTTAGCAGCAGAAAATGACATACCGTATATACTCGAGTATAAGTCGAGACCCCTAATTTACCACAAAAAACTGGGAAAAACTTATTGACCCGAGTATAAGTCGAGGGTGAGAAATGCAGAGGGTCAATAATGTCCATCTGCAGCTGCCTGCCTCCCTGTGTCCTGTGCAGCCTACCTGTACCCTGTACATGTGTCCTGTGTGCATGTGTGTCCTGTGTGTCCTGTGTGTCCTGTGTGTCATGTGTGTCCTTTGTGCATGTGTGTCCTGTGTGCATGTGCAGCCTACCTGTGTCCTGTGTAGCCTTCCTGTGGCGATCTCCATCCTCAGACAGCGGCCGTGTGATGATACTGTTCGGCGGCCATTCCACAGTTCAAAAGCCGCGCCTCCTCCTCGTCTGTGATAGGCTGACCGCTGACTGCCTATCACGGACATTCTCTCATTCTCATACCACGGACGAGGATGAGAGAATGTCCGTGATAGGCTGTACACTGACAGCTGTTCAGCTTATCACAGAAGAGCAGAAGGCGCGGCTTTTGAAAGCTGGAATAGCCTCCATGCATTATCATCACACGCCGGCCGCCGTCTGCCTGCATGACACGCTGATCATGCAGACAGACGGCGCGGACTCGAGTATCAGTCGAAGGGAAACTTTCAGCCCAAAAAAAAGGGCTGAAAAATTCGACTTATACTCGAGTATATACGGTACTTCCCCATTCTGGTATTCCTTTTTATGTTGGCTCTCTTACATCAGGGATATGCAATTAGTGGACCTCCAGCTGTTGCAGAACTACAAGTCCCATGAGGCATAGCAAGACTCTGACAGCCACAAGCATGGCACCCAGAGGCAGAGGCATGATGGGACTTGTAGTTTTGCAACAGCTGGAGGTCTGCTAATTGCAAATCCCTGCCTTACATGGTACCATGAATACATGGTTGGTATTCATTCTTTGCAGACACGGTCTAACAATATTCAGTAAGCTGTCAAATGTGAACACTGACATTCTGGTAAAGTTGTAAAACGTATTAGGATAATATGTTTTGATTTCCTCATACGTCAGGACCAAATATCCCCTAATTAGATGCTGGGATTTTAGAGGATTTACCCATCTTCACTTCGATTGCCTCTCTATCTGCCTCAGGGCCAGTTCACACTAGAGCTCAGTGAGGTCAAGGCATGTTACCTGCTCCTTTCCCACACTGCAGGTGACTGCACTGCCCTTGCGATCTGCATGTGAGTGGCAATGCAGATGGCAACGCAGTGTGTTTTGTGGGCACCAAATCATGTAGTATTGTAGTACCATGCAGTGCATCTTTTAAAAGTAGTGCCGCTCGTGTGAACCGGCCCTCAATTTTTCTTCTCTCAAGCAGGCACACAATGGTAAGTACCAGCTTTGCTCTGCACATCATTTCAATTACACAGCTCTATCTCAGAAACTACCAGCAAAGTGAAAGAGGAGGTACCTGGGGTATAACATCACCCCCTCACCCCACCTTCAGAATGGGGTATTGAGAAGAACATTCTGAAGCACCCTAAATGCAGCTAAACTCATTTACAAACCAAAACTATCTGCAAAACATATTTCAACTTTTTCAAGTGCAAATTACTGGTGTTAAGCTGCTTTCAGTTACAAACGTCTGTGTGAATGTAGCCTGATAGGTCCTGTTGTCTTAACTATTTTAAGATAACTGGGCCTAAGCCTAGGGTGGGGTACCATCCACGTAATAGATACATTTTTTATGTCTATGCCTTTTATTATTTGTTTGTAATGGCTGCATTTTTTTTCTTGTTTTGCTTGGTATATGGGGAGGGTTAAGTGTTTTTTTTTTTTGTTTTTTTTTATATTTCTGTCTAGTTCCCTGTTGAGACGATTGATTCTTTTTATTTGGCCACTGGTAATAAAGATGATGGAAATCCCAAATTTCCCAAGAACAGAATTTAAAGAGAAAATCTTCTAATAGATACACCTTTCCCTTTGTAATAGTTGTCCTAGAGCATTTTATTTACTGATATTAACTCTCACCTCTCTCACCTCCTGTATATCGACAGGAAACACCCCCCATAAGTGTTTAAACAGTTTGTCTGTCTTTAGAAAGCTGCCACAGCCTGACAAAAAAGCCTGTGCCCTGCCAACATGCTGCAGAGAAGGACCCTTGCTCTCTGTGAGGAAGCAGTGGTCTCTCTGCAGGCATCCGATACACCCTCTGCGGAGTCAGAGCATAGAGCTCTCCAATCTGCAAAGAGCACTAATATTGGCAACTCCTGCTCCCTGCTGATTTGTAGAACAATAGCTTTGACTCAGCAAGGGGTGTGTCGGACCTCCTGCATACATACAAAGAGCAATTCTCCTTCTCTGCTCTATGCTGGCAGGTCACAGGCTTTTTTTTACGCAGGCCGTGGCTGCTTTGTAAAGAAAACAAACTGTAAGACCTTGCATACAGTTTTTTTGCTTTCATTGTACTGGAATGTATTTGGGTGATTTCAAATAGAAGTTGAGTTGGGCTTTAAGGGGTGTGTGTTTGGTCATGTGATGTTAGAACGCCCCAGTGCATTGTTTTCTTTATTGAGAGAGGGGAGGTGTATTTGTAGTACATTTTTATTTTCACAGTTCTTGAGAGTAATACAATCTGAGAAGACTCTCTAATTGCTGATCAACTGTCCTGACTCCATTTATTTTCCTACCAGGTGATAAATGAGGGAGAGGAGCCAGAGAACTTCTTCTGGGTGGGCATCGGAGGGCAAAAACCGTATGATGAAGATGCTGATTATATGAAGTACTCACGTCTGTTCAGGTAGATGGATCAATAATAATGGGATAAGTATCATATGGGCCAAGTTCCAGCACAACATATTTTCAGCTGGGACTTGCCATTTCCCCATGCAATTCACTGTGAGCCTTGCCAATTTTATGGCACTATGAACCACAACATGTGATTTAACATGTTTAAAGAGACCTTGTCCATGTAAGGTGGCAGTGTCTGTGTAAAGCCCATCACCTTTATATTCCCCTCTTTTAACCTTCCCTTACCACTCCTTCCTCTGTCAAAGTATCTTCCAAAATACCCGGGGTATGCTGTATCATGGGAGGATGTTACATGCTCCTAAATATATGTGTGGTAGCTTCCAGAAGCACTTGGTATTTTGGAAGGGTGGCACGCTGTAGAGGTGAAAATGAAGCCGCTGAGGCATGGATTTGACACTGTTGTACCCAGAAAAAGCAAAGTGACGGTGTCTATAGGGCAATTATTAGAATTTCTGAGTAGTTACTGAAGAGTTAAATCGCATGGCAGTTCCTCACATCTTTTATGGAAACCAGAGTTGGGATTTATCTCTGCTACACCCATAAGCTCATGAGGCAGTTACTAGAAAGATTTGAAAAGGGCATTTAGGCCCCTTTCACACTGGGGCAGCGTCGGCGGTAAAGCGCCGCTTTACTGTCGGTATTCGGCCGCTAGTAGGGCGGTTTTACCCCCTGCTAGCGGCCGAGAAAGGGTTAAAAACCACGGCAAAGCGCCTCTGCAGAGGCGCTTTGCCAGCGGTATAGCCGCATTGTCCTATTGATTTCAATGGGCAGGAGCAGTGTGTACATCGCTCCGAAGATGCTGCTAGCAGGACTTTTTTTTTCCCGTCCTGCTAGCGCACCGCTCCAGTGTGAAAACCCTCGGGGCTTTCACACTGGAGAGACAGCAGTGGCTGTTTCGGGTCGGTTTGCAGGCGCTATTTTTAGCACAATAGCGCCTGCAAACCGCCTCAGTGTGAAAGAGGCCTAACACCCTAAACTTACCCAGATGCAAAAGAGGGGAACTGGTGCAACTGACCCCAAAGAAAAAAAACAATGGGCAAGGGATGATAAACAAATGAAAGCAGTCTTTTTAGTCCTTGAGAAAAGTCCTTAAAACACAGTGGTATGAAGTTCACATTTTGGCAAAAACAGCAGTGTCTTTTCCCAGCAGGATCTGGGGAGGCTCCCACCAGCAAACCATGTATAAGGAGAGACAAGCGGCACTACCCAAGTGTGGCAATTATTAAAACTTATTGGTGAAATGAAAAATAATACATTTTCACTCACGTTTAAAAGGCATGAAGTGTCGGTTCACACCATAGAGATGACAGGCATCACATGTGATTTGCACTGCACTGCTGTGCAGGTCACATGCAGTGTCTGCGATGCGAATTCAGCCGAACAGATTGTATAGCTGAATTCAAAATCGTGCAGGACCCCCCTTTTTTTTTTTTTTTTTTTTGTCCACACCAGAATCGGATCGCATGGGTGTTCACATCCATGCAATCCAATTTCCTGTCCGCATTCACAGTGCGATATGCAAACCGATCTGGGGGTGTCATTAACTTTCTATTGACACCCACAGCAGTTCGCATAGGGCAGTGTGAACTGCCTGCGTGTTCTATGTGATGCGAGAACTGGAATCGTGCTGGTGTGAACCAGCACTAAAAAGCGTATCAATAAGTCTCCAGCAGGTGGCAACCTTTTAGGTGGTCAATGGTGAGCAAGCTCCTCCACGTAGATGTGATGTAAGGCGCTTGGAACCAGGAAGTTGACCAGGGGGAAACACCAGTAAGAGCCAGCAGAAGCAGCAGACGGAGTGTGTATTACATGGACGAAAATCACTGGACAGCAGGGAAGTGTAGCAGGCCCACACAATGGCCACAGTCTGCTGCTTTTGCTGGCTCTTGGTGTTCCCCTGGTCATCTTCCTGGTTCCAAGCACCTCAGATCACATCCACACAGAGGGGCTTGCTCACCTAGAAGGTTGCCACCTGCTGGAGACTTATTAATATGCTTTTTAATGTAAATTTAAACGCGAGTGACTATTATTTTTTATTTCATCAATATGTTTTAATAAATGCTACACTTATACAGTGCCACTTTTTCTTTTTTTTTTTCTTTTCCTGAGGAGGTTGCCATCTTCTTCGTGCTGGATTCCCCAGTTGTTTGCATATACATCATTACAGAGAATACAAGGGACGCTTTGGGCATGAATCCAATATTTGGCTTAAAGCAGAATTAAACCCCCCTCCCCCCCAGGCATAGCAGAAATGGATATTGTGTATGGCTGACCTTTACCCTTCACACTGCCAGCTTTCTATAATTAAACAGTGGTAATGCCAAGTCGAGTAGACCTAGTATCAGATCAGAAATCACCCGACAGTTGAAATCTGCAACTCCCTCCTCACTGGCCTCTACCTTTTTACACAGGCTTTCCCCCCTTCAAGCCATTATGAATGCTGCTAGACTAATACACCTCACTAACCGATCCATGACTACTGCTGCTCTCTGCCAATCTCTTCACTAGCGTCCCCCTACCCCACCGTAAAAAAAAATTCAAAATACTAACCACAACATCGCCCCCAGCTACATCATCAACCTCATCTGCAGATATTGCCCAAATCGTCCCCTCTGCTCCTCCCAGGACCTCTTGCTCTCTAGCTTACTTTTGTTGCCTCCTCTCATGCTCGCCTCCAGGACTTCTCCAGAGCCTCTCCCATCCTCTGAAACTCCCTGCCCCAGTACCTCCTGTCAGTGCCTACCCTATTCACCTTTAGGTGATCCCTGAAAACTCATTGTTTCAGGGAAACCTACCCCACCTCCACCCAAGAACTGTAACCGAGTTTCCTCCATCAGATTATCTTTTGTACCACCTCTCTCTCCCTTTTAGATTATAAGCTCCATGAGCAGGGTTCTCCTATTCCTTTCGTATTGAACTGTATTGAAATCCTACTGTCCCCCTTCAAATTGTAAAGCACGGCGTAAACTGTTGGCGCTATATAAATCCTGTATAATAATAATCTTATTGGCTACTATCTGGACTGGATTTATTAATAAACATGTTTGCATCTCCAGGTGCTCTAATGAGAAGGGATATTTCTCAGTGTCGGAGAAGTGCTCAGACTTCTGTCAGGATGACCTTGCCGATGATGACATCATGCTGCTTGACAACGGCAAAGAGGTGAGTGTTCAACATCTAGTCATTGGTGTACGAAAAGGTAATAGGCCTATGATGAGAGAGCGCTGATTGGTTTATCCTTATTCCCAGGTGTACATGTGGGTGGGGACACAGACCAGCCAGGTGGAGATCAAACTCAGCTTGAAGGCTTGTCAGGTGAGTGTGCAACAGATATTCCAAAGAAATTTGGGGGTTGGGTCGTTCCTTTTATAATTTTATTGTCACATATTAGGATATCTCTGTAACAGTATTTAATGGAATTGATTAGGAAATGAGATGTCACAGAACATTAAAAATCTGTGTGGCTTTTAAGGTGTATAAATTTTCATGAATTTCTTACACAGAATAGTGTTACTGCACCATACGGATCCACCAAGCAGACATGTGCCATTAGTTTCACTCCAAATTCTTTTTTTTTTTGGTTAAAATTCGGCAAATTCTTTACTTCAGAAATATCCTAATTAACGAAACACTGTTTAACAAAATTTTTTTTTGAATTTTTTTTTTTTTTTTTAAAGAATGAAAATTCGAAATGACTATTAAATTATAGGTATTAGAATTTCCTTTTAAATTTGGCTGTTTGTGAACGTAACGAATACGAAGTTACGAATTATCCGAAATAACGAATGCCGTATCTAAACAAATTAATAATAATAAAAACGTTTTATTAATTTGTTACGTTCCATTAGTTTAGATGTAGCATTCGTTATTTTGGAAAGTTCGTATTCATTACTTTCACTAAAGAATGGAACGTAACAGATTAATAATAATAATAAAGTTATTATTATTATTAATTAGTTCCATTCGTTTAGATGCGACATTTCGGATAAATTCGTATTTGTTACGTTCACAAACAGCCACATTTGAAAGGAAATTCTAATCCCTATAATTTAAGTTATTCGAAATCTGGAATAACCACTAACGCATCTAAACAAATGGAACAGAACAAATTCGAATTTATGCATTTCGATCTTACCGAATGATCCGAAAAACAGAAAAACCGAATGAAACAAAAAAAACCCTAATTTTTCGGCAGTGCACATGTCTGCCACCAAGCATATCAGCCTTGTGAGTTGTCACCTTTCCTGCTGCCTGGATGTTGGCACAATTGATATCTTTATCGGGGTCAATTCACTGTATTGCATTGCGGTAATACACATTATGTGCTTTTGGGTGCCTTTGGTTTTTAGTAGCACCCCAACACTACAGTACACTACACTAGCTTATGCAGTGCATTACCAAAAGTAAGACCGATTTTTAAATGAATGGGCTGCTTTAACTCAACACACGTGCATTGAACCAACAGCAACTGGGTGCCCCGGTGTGAATAGCCATGCCTCACTTTGCCCACAGCTCTTTAGACTGATAGTAATTTTGTTCCTTTTTTTTTTTTTTTTTTAAATCTGCTGTGGGCTGCAAGTGTTAAATGTAGTCAGGAGTCAGTCTCCTGCTCTCTCACATACAAGCAGCAACTCTTCTGTCTGAACACTGAGCTACTTAAGCGCTCTGCTCAGGGGGTATGAAGCAATGTTCAGTGGAGTGTGTTCCTCACTTGCTGATCCAAAGCTGTATTCATTACTGTATATGTAGTCTGACTGCATTACAGTAATAAATGGCTTTAGGCGGACATTCAGTCCATATGACTAGAAACAATAGCAGGTATTTCCCAGGAATAAACATACAGAGTAGTTATGAATAATTACCTTTTGTGTCTCCTAAACAGGTTTATATTCAGCACATGAGAGCGAAAGATTCTGAACACCCACGGAAGCTGCGCCTGGTCCGGAAAGGGAACGAACCTCACGCCTTTACCCGCTGCTTCCATGCCTGGGGTGCCTTCCGTAAGCCGCCAGCTTAGGTGTCTCTGATCAGAGCGACAGCGGCTGCTCTAAACCTGAAGCAACGCTTGCACAGCCGATCCTTTTGTTTTATTTAATTCTTCATGACCCACAACGGACATTTTCCTTGGGAACCAGAAACAGCCTTAATGACTGCAATGCTATATTAGGGCACCTTCTATCAGAGTTTTACAGTGTTATGGGTTCACCTTTTTAGGAGGGGGATGGGTTTTGCACACTAAGTAAATGGTCTGTGGATAAGAGAGGCAGCTCCTAATTATTCCGAAGTCTGGCCAGTAGCTGGTATGAGAGCCTTCCACACAGACAGCAAAAGTAACTTAAAAAATCAAACAATTATGAGTTGGTTCCCCTGGAGACTTCCCCCATTCATAGTTGTAAGCTTATTTAACAATTTTGGTTGCTTGTTGCAATTGACTTGCATCTTCCCCAGTGGGGAGTACACTATAGGCTGCCTTCCTGCAGTGGATTCCAGGTGAAGATGGTCATTTATTGCACATTATTCTAAACTGCTCAATGGTTTCACTTTATGTACCTTATCTATCAATGTCAGAAGGCAAGAGCTCTACTTATCAGAGGCTTATTTATTATTACTAGTAGTGGTGTTGCCTTTAACAGTCAATTAGCAGGTTGATAATTAGAGCCCATTCACACTGTCTGTGCTTTTCACTTTGAAGCACTGTTACAGTTGTGACCAAAACGACATAAGGAAAAATGCAAATGACACCCCCCCTTTTTTTTTTTTTTTTTATTTAAAACATGGGGCATAAAGGGACCTCCATATAATCACCTACTTATTACTGGCAACATTGCTGTTTTTACTAAATTTCATAACTGAGCTACGAGAAAAGCTTTTCAAATTATAAAGGACATTAGACATCATAGGACCTAGTTTAATAACCTTTCTATAGCGCTTTTCTACCAGGGCTCTAAAGCTGGTAATAGATGGATCAAAATTTGGTGGGTTCAGCAGGGGAGTTGTCTAATTTTGATGTGGCTATCGATGGTCCTCCTCATCAGAAGTTGATTTAAAGATCAACAACTTTTTTTTTTTTTAGTTGACCAGGTGCTGCAGAGCTGATCTGTGTAACCTGAAAAGCAAAGGTTTCCTTACGGTCAGAGTCCAATAAGGCTGGATTCACACCTATACATTTTTTAGTGCTTTTTGTATTTTGCAGATTTGCACTACAGAATGTGTGCCATAGGAAACCAAAATAGATGGACTGTAGTGCAAATCTGCAAAATGCACTAAAACTGCATAGGTGTGAATCCAGTCTAACACAACAGGGAAGATTCCTCCCATCCCCTGTGCTTGTGTGGCTAGGGGGAATACATTTGTTGGTGGTGGGTGGCCATTTTGGAAACTAGGACTCGGTAGTGAAAACATCTCAGTGCATTTACTGTCTTAAAAGAACACTGAGAGAAATATGGCGACTGCCAGTGCTGACCTCTTCCTGAAAATGAAAGGTTGATCAAATAGCATCAGTACCTTGTTACAAGTTATGGTGGGTCAGAATATCTGACTCTACAACCTCCACATCTGTTCCGTGTTCTGAATTTGTGACACCAGAGACAGTCGGGTAACCAATATTTTTTTAGGAAGTGGTCACGTGTGTATTTCAGTACAGGTTTCCTTTAGGATCAGTGGGTTCCTCAGACCAGTATTTCTTAACTCCAGCCCTCAAGGCACCCTAACAAGTCATATTTTCAGGACTTCCCTCAGCTGAAACGGTTGTGGTAAGTACAAAGGCAGTGAAACTGATCAAATCACCTGTGCAAAATAATGGTATGCCTGAAAACATGACCTGTTGGGGTGCCTTGAGTTGAGAAACACTGCATCAGACTATTGTGTTATTCTAGAAAACATTTTATTTGCATTTACAGCCATCTGTGACATTCCTGGCCCCTACTGGAGGCTGCGACTGTCTGGAGACCAGCTCTGCACTGGGCAACATGTCCCATCAGGAGTTACTCAGACCCGGGAGGCTGCAGCCAGTTTTACAGAAACACAGGACTTCTCTTTGTTACCCTTACTAAAGTCTTGGCCCTTGTTCTAAAAGCTGCTAGTACAAATGTAAATCTATAAACAGCAGCGTTATGTCTAAAGTTTAATCAGCAGTGGTAATTTAATAGCACTCGTCAGCGGATGGTTTACCCCATATTTAGATGTCAAAGTAGCACTATGCACAGATAACTACTTGTTCATATTACCCTGAAAAATGAATGGAAGACGCAAATTGTATAAGTAATTGAATATTTCAGTTGCAACCAGAATGCTGCATAACAAATCAGAATCCACTGGCCTGAGGTAAGCCCAGTGCAGGATGTATTCTGATTGGTTACGGCTGGCTGTATGTGTTATTGAATAATCTTATAAATGTCATCTGAGCATTAATAGCATATTTATATATTCCCTAAGATAAGTACACAACACTGCTGTGCCACACTGGACCAGACTTCAGTCGAAGAGGAAGGAGACTCTGCAATATTTAGGGAGGGAGTGAATATATACTGTATGAGCTTTATATATTTTAATAAATTTGCACTTCACTTTCACATTTTTTGTGATCTCAAAAGGTGTGTTTTTTTTTTTCTTTACTGTATGAAATCATCTCCATTGCTGCCACCTTGGACACCAGCAAAAAAATAAATAAATAAAAAGACAAAGTGGGCCAAATAGGGATTCACATACTTACAGTGCAGCTCTCTGTGGGATTACAGGGCACAGAAGACTGTCTTTTGGTAGGGCTATAAGTCACAGCAGCACAGAGCATTTCTCTGGGACTATAGCTTGGAGCAGAACATCCCTTGATGGGGCTACAAGGCACACCAGCTTTTTGGGATTACAGGTTAAAGGAAAATTCTAGATAAAACCTCTGCACACTGCTATATACTCTTTCTAGCAAATTTTGCAATAAGACAGGGGTTTTTTTTTTTGTCCATCCGTATTGCAATACATGTTTAAGATTGCATCAATGTAACTCCTCTATAGCCAAGGTATGAACATAGGTATATTCTTGTTTCTGTCGCAAGTATTAAAGGGGACACACAATTTTTCCTTGTGGAGCACTAGCAGAATTGGAAGGGGGGTAAAGCTTCTGGGCTAACCAGCACAGTGCCCTCTCAGATGACTTGGACCACAATATACAGGTCAGGTCTCTGCCACCAGAGATAAGGAGCTAAGGAGTCATGAAACAATTAAAAGGATAAGTTCACCTTTAGAAGTAAAAAAAAAAAAAAAGTGCATTTATTATGTTTTTGTAGGGGCCTGGAATGCATTGCAGCCTTGATCAGAAGATCACGGGTACAATGCAGGGCTCCTGCATACTGTGAGTGGAAGCTGTCCTGCTTGCAGCCAGTTACACAATAACAGAAAGCATCAACTACCTAGAGCGCTCAATAGCACCCACAAAGCCTGTAGGTACTCATAGTTCATGCATTCACAGAACTCTGACTGATGCAGCTGTGCTCTTTTCAAATCATGACAGCAGGCACAGGGAGCAGATCCCTGGCCCCCTGACACAGGGATGGGGTAATTGGGGAGAAGCTGCAGGAACATGTTACATATTCCCAAATAAAGATGAAATTATCCTTAAGGCCTGGTTCATACCTATGCATTTTTTTTTTCAGCGTGTTTTCAGTTTTGCAGAAACACACTACAGTCCATTTATCATGGTTTCCTATGGATGTAGTTCACATCTGTGCCATTTATGAAAAGGGCCAGTGACTTTTTTTTTTCCTGGCTTTTGGTTCCATAGACTCCAATGGATCATAAATTTGTATTGAAAAATTGGAATATGCAACCAGCATAGGTATGAATCAGGCCGTAAAAGCAGAAGTAAACCCATCAATTTGACTGTTAAAAAAATAAATAAATAAATAAATAAAAAACAGTTAACATTGCCGGCGTGCCAGAGACGCTAGTTGTCACATAAGTTGTGCTCTCAACCAAACCATCCAATGGCTGGTGTAATAAAAGGATCACATGTGCAGTATCATTGCAGTTGCAGAGTAAACAGAGGCCAAGATGGCAGCTTCCTTGGCTAAAACCAATAGGAGGGTTTACTTCCACTTTAAAAGGAAGCTGGGTGGGATGCCTGTGTCCTGTGATGTACTCCATGACAAGTATGTTAGAGGTAAACCAAAAATCCCATTTTCTTTATCATGCATCCTAGGACACAGGGATCTTCATATCCATTACAATAGAGAAGTCCCTAAACAAGGAATGATGGGACCGCAAAAGGCCCCAAAACAGGTTAGACCATCACACAGCAGCCTGTAACACCTGTTGACCAAGGTTCCGATCTGCAGAGGCCCGAACATCTACCTAGTAACTTCAAGACCCCTTTCACACTGAAGGTGCTTTTCAGGTGTTTTAGTGCTTTAAAAAAAAAAAAAAAAAAAAGCACCTGAAAAGCACCTCTCATGCCTCGCCAGTGTGAAAGCCCTAGTAATTTCACACTGGGGCGGTGCACTTGCGTGACAGGGAAAAAAAAAGACTTGCAGGCAGCATCGTTGAGGTGGTTTGGGAGCAGTGTATACACCGCTCCCAAAACACCCTGCCAATGGCAATGAATGGGTAGTGCCGCAACACGCTTTTAACCCTTTCTACAGCCACTAGCAGGGTTTAAAACCGCCGTTCTAGTGGCGCTTTTCCGTTAACTCACCCCCCGGCCCCAGTGTGAAAGCAGCCTAAAAGTGTGGACAGAAGACCAGGTGGCAGCCTTACAAGCAAGATGCTGAATAGCCCAGGAAACACCAACACACCTGGTAGAATGAGCCATCACTAAGAACAGTGGAACTTTGCCTTTCAGACTGTAAGACTGATAGATAGGTGAAGGATCCAATGAGAAATTGTAGACTTCAAAGCTATATGACCCTTCAAGAACCCAGTACTGTAAAAGGAAGGCAGAGCAGACCTTGCAACAGTAAGTTTCATCTGATGTTCATAGGTCTTGAGTACCACATCCTCCCAGGCCAGGCTGGAGTGGTGGGGATCATAGGAATGCCTTCCAATCAAATCCTGGGGAGCAGACAAGGCCAAAGCTGCAATACTGAAAAGACAAAGTCATGGAGAACAGATCCCTTATTGTCACCAAAGCATCCACTGTGAATGCAGAAGCCCTGGTCCTGAATACAAATCTATTCAGCTTCACATTGAAGCTGGGTGCAAGAAGATCCACAGGTCCCCCCACCTTTTGCAGAGTGATAGCTGAGAAAATCCATCTGCCAAGTTCCACGCAAGATAGGTGGTGATTGGTTTCCTCCTGTGGAGCCTGACTTCTGGTGCCTCACTGATGATTTATGTAAAGCATCACTGTGGCTTTGTCTGAATAAATCCTCACAAGAAGGCCCTCTAGCTGCTCTGACCAATGCAGCAGTGCAAGATGGTCATCACAGGAGAGGTTGATGCCCATCAACATCCTGGAACTGAGTGCAAATCAAGAACCTTGGAGAGATTGTCCAGAACTCTGCCCTAGCCCATTGGGCTGGCATTCATCATCAAGACCCTTCAGGACAGAGGGAGGACTATTTCCAGCATTTGCAAAGAGATCCACCAGTCAGGAGACAAAGTCTCTTGTTCTGGAGTGTAACTGAATTGGAGAATCCAATTGACTATTTGCTTGTCCCATGTTGGTAAGTCAGTTAGTAGGGCCTGGAATTGCCTCAAAAAGAAGGCTATAGTTTTTCACAGAATCCTCCTGGAAAGCCAAATCAAGGGGTTCATCAAAAGCAACTGCACCCAGGCTCTCAGGGCACTTGTTCTGGGGTAGGAACACTCGTCTGATCTGTGTCCAGGTATAGTCTAAATATTGCAACCTTTGGTTTGGGGCTAAGGCTGACTTCTGAAAATTCAGGACCGCTCCAGAGTCTGCACTGTTCAATTTACAACAAACTCCAGAAGTGGAGCGTAATGAAAGCAAGTTGTCCAGATAAGCCACGACAGGAATACCCCGAGTACGGAGGAGCCCTAAGAATGAGTCTTCGCACCTAAGTGAATACGCTAGGAGCAGTCCACAGGCTGAACAGTAGAGCTACAAACTGAAAGTGGCAGTCTTCCACCACAAACTGCAGGATCCTTTGATGAGGGGAAGACTAATGTGCAGATAAACACGATCTAGCTGAATGCCAGAAAATTTCCCTGCCTGAGGGAGCAAGCCCTAATTCAATCTGAGACTTCTGCACTCAGAAACGTGAGTCTCTTGCGATCTAGAATGGGGGCAAACACCACCCACTTGATTTCAGAACTAGAAAACATGAAACCTTTTGCTTTATTGAGCGAATTGTTTTGGGGGAATGAACACTTTTTCAGGGTGATCCCAGTCCAGGTATTATAAATTCTTTAAAAATGAGGATTGTATAGGGAAGGATTGGGGATGTGGTTGTGGCCACCAGGACCCCAAATCTCATTACCTTAGAAACAGAGTATTCAGGGAGCGATAGATTTAAATTGGTTCAGACCACATCTACGAGAAAACCCAGCTAGATGCTAGAGGACCGGATCTTGGGATTCCTCAGGAGTAGATTTCCCAGAGGACAATCCCATCCTCCCAGTCTAGAGAATGTTCTTCCCCTTCCACCTCCTCTGTAAAGAATGAGGGGGAAGGGGAATGTTTCCATTTGCAACCCAGACAGGATTCTGATGAGCTGATGCTGTAATCCAGCAATGGCAGCCAAGAATTCCTACCTTGACACAAATCAACTGGAAAAAGGTGCCCCAGAGGTAGTGAAAAGACCAGACAAATTTGGAGGGGGGGGGGGGGGTTGTCCAGACCACCAGGAACTGACCGATCTCCAGGGAAGATATTGCAAGTGGAATTATGGCTAGGTTCCTCTACAGTATGCATAATGAAAAAGGTATCTGGAAACCCTCCCCACCATGCCTACACACCCACACCCCTCTGCCATTGTTGTGACATGGCCCACCAGCAATAAATATTTTGACTCTCACTAAAAGAAACAGTCCAGAGCTAGCTGAGAGAACCACATGTAAGACACCTGTAATTATACCCCTTAATTTCTTGGGTAGGTTGTAACCTGGGCAAGGACCCTGCAACCACTCCCTTGGGTGAGCAGCAGTGTAGTATGTACACCAACTGACTTGTATAATAAGCAGTGACCACTGGGAGCTTCAGTTCAGAGGGTACAAGGGAATCCCCAAAATGACGGCCCTGCTAACTGCATCTCAGGGAGGAGCAGAGCACTGGGAGAGCGTCCTACCCCTGTATCTTGGAGTTAGACTGTCCCAGTCCATCCCTAAACAACGCTTCAGCCTAGTGCTGCTCAGGGTGGCTGGGACACGACTTCACAAACAGAGCAAGTGCATGCACATTTAATTTATAACCCACCCCCACCTTCCCTTATGTTTGTTGCACACAGGCTTCAGCTTTTATAAAAGAGCAGTGTGAACCGCAAGCTATGATAAAGCATTTGCAGGGCTTTCAACAAGCTTTGTTGAAGCTTATACATTACCATTCAACTCGTGTTTGTAAATGTGGAACACAGAACCTAATGGGAATGTGGATTGCCACTTTTTGAAGTCTGCTACCAGCTTACTGAAAGTGACAAATCATCAGCCATAATAGGATCGGTGTTCAACATTTACAAACTGGAGTTGAATGGTACTGTAAAAGTTTCAAACAAAGCTTGTTGAAAGCCCTGCAAATGCTTGAATGGTACTTTAGGCTTGTCGTGATTTGGGATCCAACTTGAGACCCCAAATCGCATGACATGTGAACTCCCATGTTAGTCAATTATGGCTGTTTTAATTAGCGCTACTGAAGTTGCTCTGACTTTAGAAAAGGTTTCTGTACTACTTCAAGGTGACCTCTATCCGACTTGTGCCCATTGACTTTAATGGAAGATGCCTGCAAGTCGGATCTTCATCTATTTTGATGTTATTTGGACCCGACATTACAGGAAGATTACCCAGGAATTCCCTGCGGTGTAGGAAGTCACCTGGCAAAGTTGCGACTTTCAGGTCGCAGTAGTGTGAACCGAGCCTTAAAAGCTTCAACAAAGCTTGTTAAAAGCTCTACAAATGCTTTGTCAAAGCTTGCTGTTCACACCGCCCTTATACAAGCTGAAGCCCGTGTTAAACAGACCATAAAAGGAAGTCTTCCCCTCATCCCCTGTTCTGGTGACAAACATAAAAGACAACACACAAAAAAAAAAGAAAAAAAACACAACAAGAAATCTCTTTGGGAACACAGAACATTTAAAACCTGGCAGAAGTTCGAACCCTTTCACACTATCCAAATCTTACAAAAGTTTTAGCTGGAGCTGGGCTTTTAATAATTTTAGTCACAGACCCAGGAAAAAGTACGCAAGTCAGAGCTCCAAACCTGCATAGCCAGCCAACTAGCATTTTCCGGAAGGTTGCTCTATACTTGGCTCTGCAAACATTTTTTTTTTTTTTTAAAGAAAAAGGACTACGCAGACAGCAATACAGAGCAATAACCTCAATCAGGCAGACTACAGATGATCTCGGATTGATTCCTGTGGCTTCCAGCACACACAGATTCAAAGTCTAATCCCGGTCTTATAAGACAATTCCATAAAAGAAAACAGGCAATATCTTTATTTTTTTTAATAAAACACTTTTATATCTAAACAAAATGCTAAACAAAAAAAACAAAAAACAAAAAAAATGAAATAAGATTACAAACTAAACTGAAAAATAAAATCCATGTAAACTGGATCATTTAAAGGTAATCTTGTCCATGACAACAATAAGGTTAGCAAAATCCTCCGGCTCAGGGGCTGGCACCCTTCAGTTCTCTGGCACTTCTTGTCCACCCGTCCCGGTACGCCCAAGTCCATAATACCATGGCGGGACGGTAACCCACCCCGAAAGAGCCGTGAGCGACCTGAGCCTTCCTCGTCTCTCGGTCTACCTACCCCTTAATATAAACTGTAGTAGATTCACAGAAAAGCAGTACCAAAAATAGCCTCAGAAATGGAAGGCAAGGCATATAAAAATAGATCTAAGTCACGCAATGATCAGAGAGAAAAAAAAAACAAAAATCTGTTTAACCCCTGAAATGCTGCAGGGATCAATAACTCACAGTCGTGTACAATTCGCAGTCCGTGGCTTTGACGGTTCTATTGTCGGCCCGGTGATGCACGGGCCGTAAATTCACATTCACGTTGATGTCACAGCTGGAATCTGATCAGACTTTGGTCGTTGAGAAGCGTGGCAATTGGGGAAGGAATGTTCTGAGGGATTGAAGCAGGCTCCCTCTACATGCTGTCAAACAAGAAGGTTATTGCTGGGTAAGAGGCCCTTCCTGTCATTAAAAACACACTAACATCAGATGCAGAAAAAACGTTAATTGTGCAAGATATCTAGCCTTTTCTTTAAACTATTGCGGAGTTTAGAGCAGCAAATCCTATTTCAGAGAAGAAAATAAAAAATAAAAGGTACTGTGTATAAAGAGTTGTAAATCCAAAATGGCTTCAGGCTGGCAGCCAGGGATCGCGGCATAACCCAAGACGAGTAAAAGGGAGTCCGTGCCAAGGAGAAAGAATTAAAAATCTCACAGAGCCTCTTAAATACTGTCGTATTGTCCAGTCATGAAATGTTACATTGGTCTTCTCCAGCAAGGGAAGGAATACACAGTCTATTTAAATGTAGAAGATATAGGGGTGCAAGGCCAGTTTGTTCCCCCCCTACTTTTTGGTCTGGCTCCACTCTGGTGACTACATTGTATGCAGTGATGCAGGAATATTCGTGCAGTAAGGTTAACCCTCTTAAAAATGTTAGAGCTACAGTATTTCAGAGGTGAAGCGTTTATACGGAACAAGCTGGATATTGTCTCACACTGTGAGGAAAGCGGTGATGCCCCTTCTCAGAGCACCTCAGGGATCAAGAGGGGTCATCAGTAAATCGCTAGCCATAAAACTTGGCTGAAGCTACTTTGTCTGTTGTTACTGATGTACTGGGGGAGCCAGACGTGATTGGATCATCAGCTGCCTTATGTCCTCTGATGGCAAAAATGGGTTTTGTAAAGTTTATTAATGGCATTGCTCAGAATCAATCATGCGTATTAATAAAAAAGTGAGGAAACAAAAAGGCCAAGGAAGAGCCTGTACAGGGGGAAAAAATAAATATACAGATTAAAACATTTTGTAAGGTAGGTTTACACAATGTAAAACAGAAGTACGAATCCCATGATGCTGCTGTTTAAATTATCTGCCACTAGATGATGCTAAAAGTCACAATCTATAAAGTCTACTGATCCAAGGTCTTTGCACTTTTTTTATTATTAAAAAGGTACTTATATAGCACCATCAATTTATGCAGCACTTTACATATACATTGTACATTCACATCAGCCCCTATCCTCAAGGAGTTTACAATCTAAGGTCCCTAACTCACATTCAGGGGCGGACTGACCTATGAGCCACTCGGGCAGTGCCCGAGGGCCCTAGGCCACTAGGGGGCCCCATCAGGGTTGCCAGCCTCAGTAAAACCAGGGACAGTATTTATAAATCTGTTTTTTTTACATCTGTCTGTGTATACTGTATGTACATGTATGTATATACTGTGTGATTGTATACTGTGTGTGTGTGTATACTGTGTGGCCCCATAATCTCTGATTGCTTGGGGGCCCCATAATCTCCTATTGCCCTGGGGCCCCATGATTTATCAGTCCACCCTGCTCACATTCATATACTAGGGCCAATTTAGACAGAAGCCAATTAACCTACCAGCATGTCTTTGGAGTGTGGGGGGAAACCGGAGTACCCGGAGGAAACCCACACAGGCACAGGGAGAACATGCAAACTCCAGGCATGTAGTGTTGTGGTTGGGATTCAAACCAGCGACCCTTTTATTGCTAGGTGAGAGTGCTAACCACTACATCACTGTGCTGCCCGTGGCTAGATCAGTGGTCTGCCAACCTTCCGCCCGTGGGAGCGATGTGGCCCCCTGCTTGCCTTTATTCTGCCCTTAGGGCACTACTATTCCTCCTACTGGCTCAAACAATGGGGCACTATGGCGCCATATATGGGGTACTAATCTTTCCACTGACAGCAATGATGGGGTACTAATCTTCCCACTGACAGCAATGATGGGGTACTAATCTTCCCACTGACAGCAATGATGGGGTACTAATCTTCCCACTGACAGCAATGATGGGGTACTAATCTTCCCACTGACAGCAATGATGGGGTACTAATCTTCCCACTGACACCAATGATGGAGCACTATTCCTCCCACTGACACCCTTCCTATTAATACCAATACCTCATACTGTCCATAGGCTTTATGTGATTATTTCACCCATGGAATTTTCTATTCCCATTGGCCACAATCTGGCCCTCCTATAGTCTGAAGGACAGTAAACTGGCTCTTTGCTTGGAGACCCCGTCACTAGATGTAGGGAAAACTTTGAATTTGCAAAATGAATCACATTATACAGTGCAAAATGACCAGGTGAGTGCGTGCGCTTGTGTATACGTACACGTGTGTGTCCCAAGGGCCGCTCATCTCATTTAATTAGTATCTCTGGTAATCGAGGCTCGTCCACTGAATTCTTCATGTTTTTCTCAGATTCTTCATTGGATCTAGAAAGAACAATTGTAAAAGTGATACAAAAAGAAAAAGTCCCCTGATTTGTTTGCCATGCTCTGCCACTGACTAGAGACTGCATGACTTGGTCAGTAAGGGCACTTTTCACTGGACAGCAGAATGGCAGCGGTTTGTCATTGGGGCCGGACATCTTCTGATTTCATGGCCAAGTCCAAAAGTAAGGTCCATGTCATTCTAGCAACTCAGTAGCAACTACAGATCTCTTGGTTTATTTTATCTGGCAGTCTGGAGCTGAATGCAGCAGCTGCTGATTACATTGATTGTCTATGAAGCCCTGTAATGTCAGCTGTATTGTAGAACATGAGTAGCTAATGACGCAGACAATTCTGTAGCTCCAACACATTTCAAAAAGCCAAATTGCTCAGTGACTGTGCCACAGACCTTTTATTGACTGCAACTCTTACACAAAAGCCAAGGGGAGTCGTTCTGTAGGTGCTACAAAATTGAGAGCCATTATTAAAAAAAAAAAAAAAAAAAATTACAATAATGGACTAAATTTTCTGATATTGCTAAGGAAAAGTGGTTTAGGAAAGACTTATCATTCATCTATTGAGAGTGTACTAAAATGCTGTATTTCGGTATGGAGCTCCAGTAGCTCGATGGTTGATCAGACTGCCCTTCAGAAAATTATTTATACCACACAGAAAATTGTAGGCTTCAAACTTGGCTGATATTTAGGAGTCCTGCTGTCTCTGTAGAGCAGAGATACTTGTGAATGATTCATCTCATCCTGGTCATCACTTATGTCAACTAATGCCATCAGGCAGGCGCCTCAGCAACATTAGGGGAGGACAAATAGATTTAGGGGCAGCTTCTTTCCGAAGGCTAGAAATGCAAAAATTAAATCTAATAAATCAGTAAAGTTAAAGCTGGTTATGGGTTTTGTGTATTAACAGAAGATTGCAGTGTCTTAGTTTAATGTGTAAAGGTTTAATTTATTTTCTGCAGGAATTTTTTATTATAGATTAGATTAAAGTGTTCTGTTTATGTGTTTTTTGTTTTTTTTTAACATGCAATTTCGTAGTAAATGTTATTCTGACAGCGACAATAAAGGCCTTCTATTCTCAGATTGGCAGTGGGACAATGGCATAAAACAAAACCGGAGCAGGGCACAGAAGAGACAATAACATTGAACAATAAAAGGTAACAGCAGACTTCTATAGTGTCCGCTGCTAGGCAGGACGTTTAATTTTTAACCTTTTCACTACCAGAGCTGTTTACATTTTTTGCACACATTAAAAAAAAAAATGTTTAGCCCTGAAGATGATGTAAAGCCTCCAAACATATATTTTCTGAAAGCAAATACTCTAGAGAATAAAATAGTGGTAGTTCCACGTATAGTAGGTCATTTGAGATTACCGCAAAGGTTTCAAAAAAATGTCAGAAAAAAAAACAAACAAAAAAACACACTAAAGTGTATTCTAGGGCAAACAAACGCAAATTATCCAAATTTTTTTTGGTACTATAAAGAAAAAAAAAAAAAAAAACGAGCTTGCCCGAGTAAACAGATACACAACATGCCAAACCTTAAATTTGTGTGCGCCCGTGAAATGGCGACAAACTTTAGTATCCTGTATTTTCTATAGGCAATGCTTCAAAAAGTCCCCTATAGGTATCAGGTTAGTGTTACAGAGGGGGTCTTGTGCTAGAATTATTGCTCTCACTCCAGTGTGTGCGGTGATGGAACATGTGTATTGCAATCAACGTTTTCAAGCATAGGCGCCCCCGATGCATGCGTTTACATTTGTGAGTGCGTATATGTGGAGGTTGGGGGGCCTCAATTTTTTTTGGGGAGGGGGGGATTTTATGTGCTTGAGTGTAACTTCATTTCTTTGCAAAAAAAATTTTTTAACGCAACTTTTTTCCCCATCACATAGGGCAGTGGTTCTCATCCTCAGTCCTCAAGTACCCCCCAACAGGCCATGTTTGCAGGTTTTCCTTTATCTTGCACAGGTGCTTTAAATCAGAGTCAATGGCTTGGTATTTTGGACAGCTATTTTATCTAAGAGAAATTTCCAAAACATGGCCTGTTGGGGGTACTCGAGGACTGAGGTTGAGAACCACTATCATAGGGGACATAAAGTTCCCTATGTGATGTTTTTTAGGTGACAGGTTGTCTTTAATGCGACATGCAGGGTCTAAAAGTCGCTGCATGTCTTCTCTGGGCTCCACTGAATGTTTTGCAATGCAACACCGAGAGGAAGTGATGTCATAGACATCGGTTTCTGGGTCACAGCTCCCCCCCCCCATGTACATTCGCCACTTTTATTTTTACTAACCAAGTCCCATTTTTCACACTTTATTTACAAAGCAGTGCATGAGTCAAAATAAAAAACACACAAAATAGGTCAGTTTTAAATGGCGTGCAGGGACACCATTATGGGCAGCTTACCCCAGCATATCCCTGACATCCTCCACAGTGATGTCCCCGGTAGTGTCCAATGTAGTGTCTGTAATGTTCAGGGGGGAGTCCAGGGGGTTGGGTGAAAAGGCAGCTATGTGCTCACATATATTTCCTGCAAGAAGAGAGAATTACACTCACTTTAATTAAGTCTTTTACATTGTCCACATCAATCAGAATAATTCACACTTTTTGTTTTACATCCCAACAATTTCTTTGCTGTACATACCAGGACACAAGGTATAAATATCCATTAAAGTGGGAGTAAACTCCCACCTCTGACTTGTACCTATAGCCAAGCATATAATAAGGCTTACCTATAGGTACTGTAAATAACTCCTAGACTAGTGCCGTTTAGGAGATATTTATTGTATATGCAGCCGATGACATCACCGGCGCATACGCTCTGAAGCAACAGCCATCCTGTTCCGTAAACAGGTGGCTCCCCCGCACATGCGTGGTAGTGACGTCATCACAGCTCTGGCCAGTCACACAGCCGAAGTCCGCAGACCCAGAATGAAGACCGGGTGAAAATGGAAGTGGCTTCCAGCCGAAACAGCACATCGCCGGAATGCTTCATTTTCAGGTACGTTTTACATAATGTGCTAGTAGGCGATGCCTACTAGCACATACGACATTACCTTTCAGGTCAGAGAAAATAAATAAATAAATCACCTATAGGTTTACTAACGCTTTAATAGGGGGCTATGCTGCCACCTTCAGGTGACTGGACAGAGGCAAAAAAAAAAAAAAGGAAGGACAGGAAATCCCCTCCTGCTTCCAGGCATAGCTTCAGTTTTTAGCTACGATCTTAGACCCAAGGAAGGGGGTCATGTAGCTTCCAATCTACCAGTTCTCGTTGCTTGAGTTTACTTCTCAAGCTTAGGGTCTAAAGGGCAAAATTCTAGCATTTGCAATGACAGCTCATTCTAGAAGAAGTGCTGGCGCCTCCTGGGCAAAGAGATGCCAGGCTTCGGTGGTGCAAGTTTGTAAGGCTGATTACCTTTGTCTCCAATTCATACGTTTACTGCAGGAGGGTTTCCCAAAATTATCTTTAAAAGTAATGGAACTGGATAGATATGGAATTGGGATTCTAAAACGGTTATGTCACCATGACCGTTAACTGTAATGACAATAAATACTGTAAATAAGCTTTTTTTGTTCAACCCCAAAAAAAAAAAAAAAAAAAAAAAAAACACAAAAAACATGTATCAAAACTGTCAGCTTCGATCAGAGCCGCTGTACTAAACTATCCGATGTTAGTACAGTGATCTCCCCCGCTGAACTGTTGTGTTCTGAAACGGAACCAGAACACTCTGATCAGTGCTCGCTGATCGGGAGCCAGTTGGCTGCTGGTTTTCCAGCATGCTCATCCAGCAGAAGCCGTCCAAACGCCAGACTTCTGTCGGACCGGCTGGCATACACACGGGTCGAATGTCGGCTGGTTTTTATTGAACCGGACAAATTTCGGCTGGCATTCAGCCCATGTGTGGGGCTTCACAGTTGAAAAGATCAATGGTGTGAGTGGGAACTTGGAGCCAGAAATTGCTCATTGTTCAAGGAACCTAAACAACCTCTGGAGGAATCCTGGTTGAGAAACCCTGCTTTAACGTGTTTTGTTTGTCGGTGATGTGCCTCGTTAACGTCCCATGGGCAGTTAAATCCTTTCACATTGAATGAGGCATGGAGGTACATCACTTTGCAGCAATGCAACATTCCATCTCCAAATTTCTGTACAGCAGCATTGTACCCGCAGCCTCCCTTACCTTCAGTAACTGGCTGGTTTCCATCACACTCTCGGGGGATGTGAGTGCCATTGGCTTGGTTGGTTTTTGATAAAGTGTCTTTATTGCTGCAATATAGTATATGTAACACAATAAATGTTAGAGTAAATATATAGTGATGCAAAGTATTCAGACTAACTTAACACAGGATGTCTAGACGGAAAACAAACACCTCACCTGAGGTACCCAGGATCATGGGGCCTATCAAACTCTACCAAACACACCGGCTCTGTGATGTTCTTGGCACTGAGTGAAAACCGTTCAAATTCTGATGGGGAGATTAGGTAAAACCCTGCAAGGAAGAGGTTTAAAAAGGTCTTTCAGTGTTTTACTGTTTGTAGGGTTTTATATTCTAAGTCAGTGGTGGTCAACATGAAAATGATAGGACTCAAATGTGGCCCCAACACTTCCAGAAGGTCGCACAACAGCAGTTTTTTCATACTACATTTTTTTTTGCCGCATATCGTAATGCACACTGAAGAATTTGGGAGTACAATAAATTCTAGCATTGATGTAAGTAACTGCAATAAAACCCCCCAGCATTTTTGTCAGGGGACAAATTAACCTCCAATATTATATGTGTCAGTAGACACAATGATGACCCCCAGCTTTGGTGTCACTGGACACAATAGTAACCTCAATAATTGGTGTTCACGGAAGCAATATTAGACTCCAGCACTGGTATCAGCATTGTTAAAACCCCTCCCCTTCCACACCCAAACATTGGTGGTCATGGCAGTGAAATTTAACCCCCTCACTGGCACCCATGGTGAGGATTAGGCCAGTGAAAGTTATCACCCTTACCCAAGCACACCAAAGGTGAGGGTTACAGCAGTAAAAGTTAATCCCAGATCCTCCCCATCCCTCAAGTGTTAAGCCCTATACACACGGGCCAAATATAAGCCAAAATCAGACGGTACAGTAGAAAGCAGCCGACATTCAGCCCGTGCATACAGTTACTTGTCCAAAAGAAGATAATCACACGACCGGCTTCTGTCAAACGTGCATGCTGGAAAACCAGCAGCCTATCGGCATCTGATGGCTGCGAGCTCAGACCCGGGGTGGGGGGGCAGAACACAATAGCACAGCAGGGAGTACTAACTGTACTAACATTGCATATTAAATGAAAAACTTAAGGTATGTACGAGGCATTAGTAGGTCTTTCAAGTTTTAGGCTGGGTTCACACTGCTGCGGTGGCAGACATCGTATGTGATTCGCAGTGCACAGCTGTTCACATCACATGCGATGTCTGTGCTGTGCGATATCAGCCATACAGATAGTATGGCTGATATCGCACTGCATTCGGTCCAAACTCGCACAGGACCCTTTTTTGTTCGGACCAGAATCGGATCGCATGGGTGTTCACACCTATGCGATCCGATACATGTCCGAATTGTCAGTTCGCAGTGCGATATGCGGGCTGAACTGGGGGTGTCATTAACATTGTATGACACTCCCCAGCAGTTCGCATATGGCAGTGTAAACTGCCGTGCGAGTTGGTGCGATGCGGGAACCCGCAGTAAATTCGATGCGTTCCCGCACCGCAGCAGTGTGAACCCAGCCTTAATGCGCCTCGATTCAGACTCTCTCTGTCCTTTGAGTGTTAGTATGCCATTGTTCCAAGAGCTTTTGCACCCTTCAAATGTTAGTGTGCTATTGTTTCAAGACTTCCAATTCTTCAATTGTTGGTGTGTCATTGTTCCTTGACTACAATTCTTCCAAGTGTTAAGCCGGCCATACATGGATCAAAATTCAGCCAGTTCAGCCGGGACCAGCCAAATTTCAATCTATGTATGGGCAGGCTGGCTAAACACAAGTTGATTGATTGACTTGCCTGTTGACTAGCCTGTTGGAAAATTGGCTCTTGATCAGCATTTGTGGGGCTGATCAGTGTATTCTGACAGTGGGGGAAGTCTTCCCACTGTCAGAATACAATAGCGGAGCAGGAGGGATTCCTCCATCCACACTGGGGGAGATTTCGTAAAACTAGAGCACTCAGAATCTGCTGCGGCTGTGCATATTAGCCAATCAGCTTCTAACTTGAGCTTTTTCAAATAAGCTTTGACAATAAAACCTGGAAGCCGATTGGTTTCTATGCAGAGCTGCACCAGATTCTGCACTCTCCAGTTTCAGAAAAATCCCCCCTCCACTGAGAGTGCAAATGGAGAAATCAAGTCTTTTCTTCAACCTGCTGGTTGAACAAAAAAATAAAATAAAAAATGACTCATGTATGGTCAGCCTTGGCGTGCCATTGTTCCAAGACATTCCTCATCCCTCAGGTGTTGGGGCTTGTTCATACCATGATGAGCAAGTTACATTTTTCTGCACAGTTCTACTACACAGCTTGCAGAACAAGCCCCTTGTGTGCAATTGTTCAAAGACTCTCCTCATCATTCAAGTGGGCCTTTGACCTCAGATCCTCCCCTTCCTTTAAATGTTCATTCTGTCATTGTTCCTGGAATCCTACGGATCCAAGTGTCTGTGCACTATTGTTATGGGCTTTCCATTAGTCTCACCTTGCCCATACTTTGTGAACACACATGACGCAATGCCGCTGATGTCCTCCTTGCGAATGCAGTCATAGCGCACCTGCGGCCGCAGCCCGGGAACACTGAACACATGAATATCTCCAAGGTTGGTGAGACATGCCAGACAGTTCTCTGAATAATCATCAGATGCAGAGCTGGTGAAATTTACAAGTGCCACTTTCCTCACTCGGCAGCCTTCATGGGCGGTCAGCTTAAATTTTGTTTTGGCACCAACCTTGGGCAAAGTGAAAACCTGAATAGACAGAAAGAAAAAAAGTTTTACCATCTGTAAAATCTTAAATAAAACGTTGCAGGTCATCTTATTGATCTACAGTTACATCAAACACACATACTGAAAATTCCAGCTTCTTGTCACGTGACAAAGTTATTCCATCTCCGTGAGATAGCATGGAGCTCTGTACATTCACACAGCTCAGCAATTGGTGTTCCCAGAATACCAGATTACAGGAAACTGTAAGCAGCAGGGTGGTCCAGCACTACAGTTACTGCTGGACGAAAAAGCAAACCTGAGCGGCCTCCATTTCCTTTACGCATTTGAAGGTTTCATTTTCAGTTTTGTCGGGAGCACATCATTTCTTGAAAGATACATGGAAATGTTTTTATATTAGCCACTTCCCAATCCCTGTATATAAAACACACTGGCTGAACATTTTTCAAAAGACCACCCCTACCCATCGTTTCAGAACAGCAGAAGATTGTTGTACGTCAATGGAAAGCACAAAGCTTAACCTGCTCATGCAGAATGGTACCATCAATCCAGGAATTCTTGGAGGCCCTTGAAAGTAAAGTCTCTTCTGAAGTATGAAGCTGAAAATTCCAGATTCCAGTCATTCCGGAAACCCGTTTCCATACTGCAGTTCTTTTCACAAAGGAGCAATCCATCCAGGACTGACAGTTTTTTCTTTGGATAGATAAGCTAGACCAATGGCATACCTAGCATATGAGACACCCAGGGCAAGCAAACACCTGCCTATCCTCTAAGCAATAAAATTATTTACAGTACAAAAATTTAAAAATGAAAAATTTGAGCCAGAAAAAAAAAAAAAAAAAGGAAGGAGGCAGCAATGAAAATTGTAGTGCCCCTGCTCATTGGTGGTTAGCATTAAAGGACCTGCTTACATAGGTAGTCCCAACAAACTACACCTAGTGTAGAGGTATCATCTGGGTATGGCTGGCCTTATAAAAACAATACCTTAAACTGCTCCTCCGAAACAATCAGCACAGAGTGTGTTCCCTGCATGTCAGGTGCTTTGGCCAGATCACGCGACACCTCAAACGGTTCTGGGAGAGGGTTGCCCCGTCCGTCCAGGACTGCTATGGAGACAACAGGAGCTCGATGCATAAGCTGAATTTCTTTGCCCAGCACGGCC
This sequence comes from Lithobates clamitans, assembly GCA_037952925.1. Classification (NCBI taxonomy): domain Eukaryota; kingdom Metazoa; phylum Chordata; class Amphibia; order Anura; family Ranidae; genus Lithobates; species Lithobates clamitans. The sequence goes on from JBBGZY010001792.1 coordinate 1,323,595, forward strand.
TCTGCTGAGCGTTCCGAGAACTTCTCCCGCGAAGGGACTTCTAAGGCATAGGCAAAGACGGAGCCAGAGTTTGTGCCAGCCCACAAGGTGGGCCCGTGGTGGACAGCTGCAAAGAGGAAACAAGGTGAGACGGTAAGGGGCTACACAACATTACAGGTTTCCTTCACAGGCTCCAGAAACAAAACTCACATCAAAAGGTCTACAGCCAAATGGACCCATTTTTCCAAATTATCATTCTGTATAGTCAAAATATAAGATAAAGTAAAAACACACAGATCCATAGCTCCATTCAAGACTAGTCTGTCCTGCACATGGACAACCTGGGTGCCAGCCATCACCGTCTATATCCACTCTACTAAAAATAGGTAAAAAAAAACAAAAAAACAAAAAAAACTGGTGCACTCCAATTAGCTCTTCTTGCATAATTTTTAATAATCAGTACATTGACTGCATAGAGTGATGTCTCCAACTCAAAACCAGCCTTCCTTGATGCGTTTTACTACTCCTGGCTTGCTAGCCCCTATCCTCGTGAGCAAGCCAGGAGTGCTAAAACAAGGAAGGCTGGCTTTGGGTTGGAGACATCACTGTATGCAGTCATTGCACTGATTATTAAGAATAATGGAAGAAGAGCTCATTGGAGTGCGGATGTTTTTTCCCCATTTTCAAAGAAAGAGCAGAGCCTAAAATGAATTTGTGCTTAATCAAAGACTGCTACATCAAATGAACAAGCACTTTCAAAAGCATCTCTGAAAAAACCAACAGACATGCAGTGAGAGAGAAACATTAAAATCAGATTGAAATCGGACTCCTTTATCACAGCAGTTATCCAAAATATATTCTAATTGCATAATATATATATATATATATATATATATATATATATATATATATATATATATATATATATATATATATATATATATATATATATATATATATATATAACAAAAAGTGTAAAATGTGAAGCTTACAACCAGAATTTCAGTCAGGTAACAGCTGTAGTTCTAATTCAATGCATTAAAAACCACACAGTAGTTTCCTTTGACTGCAAAAAGAGATCTTATAGGGTGGGAAGTATGGAATATATACCGTATTTATTTTACCATATAGATCAACACACAAACTATTATTTTGGGTAGTGGGCTAAATGGGCGAATTGTGCCCTGCACGCAAGGCTATACCAATGCTGTCACTTGCAGTTGGCCGTGTTAAATGTTTGTTGCAGGTAAATACATCAGTGTTCTGTGCCACCATAGTTGGGCTCTTTGATGGCTGTGACACAGGGAGAACTGAGAGCTTTGCTGGAGATGCAAGAAGGCAGAATATTCTTCTTCATACCGACAGGTTTTGGTGGAGTTGAACAATTGTACAATTAGGACATCATGCAAGATACGGATTGTTTAGCAAAACTGGAAATAGTACTGTCAGCCAATGGTGGCCCTGAAATGCAGTAGTTATGTTTTAGGTTCATATAAATGGAAAGCCACATTCAAACTGCTTTTTATTGTATATATTTATAATATCATGTGGGAAAACCATCACAGCTGGAAACGTGTATCATGCAGATGCGCCCAATCATAAAATACTACATCCACTTTACAACTGAAAAGGACATACAAGCCAAACCGTAAAAATATGACACGTCTCATTTATAACTCAATTCACAGGGTTGAACAGATTAGGGATTGGTTCAGCAAATTTCCCTCCAGACATAGGGGTTGATTTGCTAAAGGCAAATAGACTTCAGTTGCTCCAGAGCTTCGTGAATTAGGCAAAGCTTCACTTTGGAAAAAATACCCAATCACGTGCAAGGAAAATAAAAATAACAGCATTTAGCATTGATCACTGTATTAGTGTCACTGGCTCCCACAAAATGTCAGTTTGTCCACTGCAATATCGCAGTCCCACTATAAGTCGTTGATCGCCGCCATTACTAGCATAAAAATTTATACAATTCCAGTATATATCCTATAGTTTGCAGATGCTATAACTTTTGCACAAACCAATCAATTTACACTTATTGGGATTTTTTTTCTTTTTAACCAAAAATATGTAGCAGAATACAAATTGGCCTAAATTTATGAAGAAATTAGATTGAATTTTTTTTATTCGATATGTTTTATAGCAGAAAGTAGAAAATTTTGCTTTTTCAAAATTGGCTTTAGTTTACTGCACAAAAAAAAAAAAAGTAGTGATCTTTGTGAGAGGAAAAAAAGGACATAAATTTGATTAATGCACAGCGTTGCATGACCGTGCAATTGTCAGTTAAAGTAACGCAGTGCCGCATCGCAAAAAAAGGCCTGGTCATGGGGGGGGTCAAGGGTGGGGGGGTGAATCTTCTGGAGGTCAAGACAAGGAAAGATCGCTGCTACCATGTACATATGTAATAACAAAATAGAAAATAAAACCTTTAAATTGATCAGGCTAGGGCGTAAAGAAAAAGGATTAGATGCTCATAATGCAAAAGCGCTCATACCATCCCGTAAGAATGTGTCAGCGAAGTACAAGCAGCGCACAACACCGGACAGCGAATCGTCGGCAGAACGTGGTTCAATTCTCCTCTGCACTGGTGTCACCTCCAGGTCATGTGGGCCAACCTGCTCTGCCAAATGGGCATTGGCCTCTTGTAGCTGATGGTAAAAAAAAAAAAAAAAGCAGAAAGTAAACACTAGGTGGCAGCAATCACCAGCACTAGAGACAACGCTGATCAGAACATTTGTCCGCAGCAAATAATCAAATTGCTCAATTTCACGCAGCAGAAAAGGTTACTGTGAACCATAAACCAGTTTACCAACACTATGTAAAAATGTCTCCATTAAGTGCTTCTACTGGTCTCTTACACAGGGTTGAGTAACCTTTGGTGCTTGTGTCGCACTGGGGTGCACAGATACATCTTGTCAGCTGCTGTTTTTTGGATTAAAGGGAGCAAACATGCCACTGTGGACTAAGCCATCAAAAAAATAAAAACACAGACACACACTTACCCGGCTATTGGGGCTCGCCGTATTTGGCCTTTTTTTCCCAGATACTCTACTTTTTCGGATTCGGCGAAATGACTGGCGGAGAGACTTCTTTAAAGACTTCACCCTGGACAAGGGCCCCTCCATGGCCATGGAGTCATTGGGGTGAAGGGTGCATCTGAAATGAGAAGGCTGACATTATAAAAAAACAAAAACAAAGAAAAACACACCACATGTAAAAAGAGTTACAAACAAAAAACTACCAACATCCCAATGGTCACACGGGGGGGGGGGGGGGGGGGGGGGTGGAGTTATCCTGAGTTGGCATACTGTTTTTTGCTACTATCCAAACCCATAAGCAGCAAAATAACTCAAAGGTTAAAGACTTTGTGTCCTTTAATGGCCTGTAATCTCTTTAAACTGTTCCCTGATAAAGACCTTTACATAAAAACTCATAACAGTTCACATTAAAGCTGAACTCCAGGCAAAACAGGTGAAATACATCAAATCGGAGGTGTTTGATCTGCCAAAGGATTTGTAGTTCAGTTCTGAGTTTTATACAGCTAACCAGCTTGGTAAGCTAACCTTTCCCTGCTGCAGTTAAAGTGTTACTAAACCAAAAGCAAAAATCAGTCTGTAGATGCAGTAAAGCATACTAGTTATACTCACTGTGGAACCTAAGGGGTTAATACTCCGCATTGGGGTAAAAAAGGCGGTTTGATCATCCCCTTCTTCCACTGTCCCCAATCTATCTCCTCATAAGACAGAGCCTTTTGAGTCACTCTGCAGATGCTCAGTTTGGTGTGTATAGCTAGAGAGGTTTTTTTTTTCTTGGGAGGGTGCATGTGATCAGCACAGGGCCAATCAGCACTGTCCAGACAGAGGGTTAGAGGTCCTGCATCCTCATAGGACAGTCAGAGAATGAAAACTCCTCCCACAAGCTTTAACCAGACACCGATCAAATTCACAAGACTGCTTTATACTGCTGATGACAAAAGGTATTTAGCAGTTTATATTTACTAAAATAATTGCATTTCCATGTTCAGTGTACTGTGGGAGACCAGATATAGTGAATGCAGGGTCCTGGGTTTAGTAACACTTTAACCACTTCCATACCAGGCCACAGAAAAAAAAAAAAAATAATGACGCTAGCAGGAACAGCTCCTCCCTCCGGGCAGGCGTCATGGCGTTCTCCAGTTCTCGTTGCGGCGATCAGGGATGAGGCGTATCCCTCAGGACACAACTCATCCCCGATCAGTGTACAGAGCCAATAAAAATGGCTCTTTACCACGTGGCCGGCTGTCTCCAATCACAACCGGTCACAAGCATTGTCCTCGTTCATGCCACTTGTGTGCGCCCCCAGGGGCGTGCAGAGCGGCGATCGGGGATGAGGAGTGTCACTCTGACACAGCCCATCCTCGATCGGGGTAAAGAGCCCCAACCACAGCCGGTCACAGAATGCAAACAAGCCGCGGTAACCAGTTGTTACCGGGTTCTCCTCATTACACACCGATTGTGTGCAAGGAGGAGACAGCAGTAACAGCTAGTTACTGCTTACAGTACAAAGTAAAACACACTGATAGCCACCAGTAATAAAGAGGACCTGCCCCCAGCCCAGAGTGCCTATCTGCAGACCATCAGAATACCTGAGAACCTGTCTGCAGCCCATCAGAGTACCCCAGTACCTATCTGAAGCCCATGCGTCATAATATACGTTGGGGTGTTTTACCCACAACAACATTACCCAGTTTTGAAGGTCCTGGAGCTCCAGAACAATAGAATGCTTTACAAAAGTGCGATAGGTCATTAGGAAATTAGATATGTAATTTATGCTCCTAGAACACTTGACGGTGCTCCTTGCATGTTGGACCTCTCTATGTGGCCAGGCTGTGAAAAAGTCTCACACATGTGGTATTGCCATACTTGGGAAGAGTAGCAGAATGTATTTTGGGGTGTAATTTTTGCTTTGTACATGCCATGTGTTTAGAAATATTTTATAAAAATGGAAAACTTTGTGTAAAATTATATATATATATATATATTTTTTTTTTCTTTTCTTTTCCACATTTTCTAAAAACTTGTGGAAAAAAAATGGCATGTTCAAAAGACTCATAAAATATACGTTGGGGTGTTTACTTTCCAAAATGTTGTCATTTTGTTGGCAATTTCATTGTCCTGGTTAGCCAGGACCTTCAAAAGTGTAATAGGTTGTTAGGAAATGATATGTGTAATTTATACTCCTAGAACGCCTGACGACGCTCCTTGCATGTTGGACCTCTCTATATGGCCAGGATGTGAAAAAGTTTCACACACGGTATAGCCATACTCAGGAGTAGCAGAATGTATTTTGGGGTGCAATTGGAAGTATACATATGCTTATGACAATTTTGTGTAAAAAAAAAAAAAAAAGAAGAAGTGGGAAAAAAATTACAACTTTAAAAAACTCACCATGCCTCTTAATACCTTGGACTGTCTACTCTTCAAAATGGGTCATTTGGGGGGTATTTGTACTGGCCTCACATTTCAGGGCCTCAAGAAATGAGATGTCAGTGGATCATGTGTGATCAATTTTCAATGATTTGCACCATAGCTTGTAGACTCCAAGACCCCATACACACTATTAGATTTTCTTCAGATTTACCAAAACAATATAATATGAGGTCAAACCTTAAGAGTTTCAATTTGTATGCAATCAGGCACAGGCAGACCCTTGCACTACATGGTCTTGGTAAATCTAAAGACAAAAATCTGCAGAAAATCTAATAGTGTGTATGGGGCTTTACTTTCACACAAACTAAATAATATCCACTAATTTGGGTTATTTTTACCAAAGATATGTAGCAGTATAAATGGCGGCCCAAATTTATGAACAAAAATTACTCATTTGCAAAATGTTATAATGGAAACTTAAAAAACCCCCTAAAATTTTCGCTCTTTTTTCACTTATATGGCAAAAAATAAAAAACCTAGTGGTGATTAAATACCACCCAAAAAAAAGCTCTATTTGCATATAAAATAAAAATTTTGTTTGGGTACAGTGTAGCATGACTGAGTAATTGTCATTCAAAGTGCAAGAGCACAGAAAGCTGAAAATTGGTCTGGGCAGGAAGTGCCCTGTATTGAAGTGGTAAGCACAGCTAAGTCACCAACCTGCCCACAGCCCAAGACTAGACGGTGAAGGAGTAGCAATAAATTGAGGTCGCTCTCTCCTCCTGTCAGCGCGTGTTATTTATTTAAAATAATGTAATAATTTATTTTTATTAATACATAACTACATTTACTGTTTTTCTTTATTTTTGCCTGGAGTTCAGCTTTAAGCCATGTGCAGTTGTCCTTTAACTGAAGCAGGTTTGTTTGAAACAGCGTGTGTTCCAATTTTACAAAACAGGCTGCTAATCGTCTTATGGGAGAATCCCAGTCACAACAACCATTTGTGGCTGGATATACTATACACCGCACAGAAACATTTCTGACTAAAGAGCTTTCACTGCAAACCACTCCACAGATCAAGATACAGCATGTAGCCTTACCTCCGGGACCAGCTCTGGTACCGAGACACCACTCAATGCATTTTTAATGAGAAGGAGGAAGAGAAAGACAAAGCCACAGAGCTGTGCCGTCTAATACAGCCAGCTGCACGTAATGCAGTCTACATATTATTACACAGTACTGGACATACAACATCAGTCACAATGCCAATACTGACACATCAGTGCTTGTTCTGCAGAAGCCTGAACAACCCCATTGCAGTCACGCACACATTCTATAGGGACAATTTTAAGCTGAACCTTAGACAAATCGCTAATGACACAGATTGAATTCATACATGTGTTACCTACCAAAGGATTTGTATTCCTGTCTACTCAGTCCTGAGATTAAGGCCCTGTTCACATTTGGCAATGTGGAATTCCAATTTGCACTGCAATCGTGGCAAAGCGCACCACGCATTTGGGTGCCATTCTTTTAAAAAGGCACCTCAAACACGGTGCAGATTTGCCACGGCCAACCACATCACGCAAAGCTTGTTGCCTAAAATAAAAGCTCGCTGCCTAAATAAAAGCACCTGCTCCTTTCTGGTCAAGGTTTGCACAATGCGGTTTGCCAAGCGACAATCACGGCAAAACCGCACAATGTTTGAGTTGCCATTAAAAATAAATGGCACCCAAACACGCATTGCGCATTTTGCCATGATATCAGTAGACTCAAACAGAATCACAGCAATTATTACACCCCCACTTCCAAACCGCCAGATGTGAACAGGGCCTTACACAACACAGTCTGTCTGGTAGGGCAGGAGAACGGATTTTTTTTTTCTGCTTTAGTTATGTGACATGTCTTGCCTCTCTCCCAGCCTGTGACTAGACCGTGAAAGGAGTAGCAGCAGACTGATGAGCTCATCCCTCTCACTCTGCTTTCTCCTCCTATCAGCATGCTCCGTGATAGCACATATTAACTGCAGAGCAACCGACTGCCTCCTTGTGCAGCTTCTCCCTCTCCCAGTGTGGGCGCTGCTCTACAGGGACTGCAATAAAAAAAAAAAAAAAACTGATACCTTGTCAAATTTAGGCACTTGCATTGCCTGCATTAAAAAAAACAAAAAAGCAACTCAATATTTCTGATTACAGAGTTGCATGCATTTAGGCATTTTACATCTGCCTGGATTTCAGCTTTAAAACAAGGTTTTTCATGCACAACAATGTAAAGCCTATTTTACTTGGGTTTTTCCAACTGCCCTAAAGCCATATTGAGTCAATAGATGGAGTGGGAAAGGGAAAAAAACCTGACAGGTTTTCATAGCTTTTGTTGTCCTTGCTGGGAAGATTTTCCCTTAGTTTCTGCGTGGTCACCAAGACAGAAAGTGAGCAGAATCACTTCTCACAGGCAGTTTTGATGCAGATGCCACTTGCTGCCAACTCCCTCAAAACCATGACATGCACAGAGGTCTCCATCCACAGCATCGCGTTTCCCAGCCAACCTCAAAATATACAAGGCATTCACCTGGCCAGAACTGGGCTCCTCCTGTGGTAGTCAAAGATTCCAAAGCCGTGACTGGTGCCAAAAGCCACCAAATTCCACTCTGAGTGTAAGGAGACAGCTGTGACGGCAGCAGGGGGCATACATTGTACCAATATGGTGGTCTGGAAACCAGAAGGGAAGAAAAGGGAGCCGTTCCTTGGGATCAGCCTGTCATGGCCTTTCCACGTGAAGCCTTCCCGATCTTGTAAGAGGTCAACGGTTGCTACGCTGATCATATGATCGGATTTCTCGTCACTCAGATCCATCATCAGCACCTAGAAGATACAACACACACAAAGAGATAAAATAGATCATTAAAAACAAAGGACACAAATATAACATAACTTGGTTTAGACAAAAGAACCTTTAAGCACTTGCCTACTGGTCACTTTTACCCTCTTCCTGCCCAGGGCAATTTTCATCTTTCTGCGCTGTCACTCTTTGAATGACAATTGTGCACTCATGCTACACTGTACCCATATGACATTTTTATCATTTTTTTCACACAAATAGAGATTTCTTTTGGTAGTATTTAATCACCACTGGGATTTTTTATTTTTTGCTAAACGAAAAAAGACCAAGAATTTTGAAAAAAAAAAAAATTCATAGTTTGTTGCAAAATTTTGTAAACCGATAAATTTTCTCCTTTATGGATGTGTTCTGATGAGGCTGCACTGATAATCAGTGCCGTTATTATCAGAGCCGATGTCCCTTTACCAAAAGCAGATTATCGGCTTTCTTCTTCTCTCCTCATGCTGTCAGCTTAAGGAAAGAAAAGCAGATAGTCGGCTTGTGTTTACATCCGGTGATCAGCTGTCGTTGGCCGACAGCTGATCATGCGGTAAAGGGCTGTTGTGATTGGCCCTTTACACAAAGCTGTCCACCCGCGTGCTGCAGGGGGTGCGAGGGCAGCGCGATCACGAGAGGACATCCACGGACACCCTCCCAGCAAACTAAGCCTGCGCTGTAGCTGTCTTTCGGCTATAGCATGGGCAGAAAGTAGTTAATGACAGTCAGAGAAACATGCAAAAGTTCTAGAAGACTATAAAATCTGACAATGTCAGATCCAAGGATATGGGTAGGGGGAGATTTTCCTACACACAGCTGACTTTGTCTTGTAGAAGTTTACCTCTAACTGTATACAATGACAAAAACTATGCAACCACACAATACATTTTTTAATATGCTGCAAGCTGACTCTTTTCAATAAATTTTTATTGAAATTTCAAAAGAAGACAAATAAATTTATAAAATTTCTACAGTGAATGGAAACTCAAAATGAAAAGCACCCCATTCCCCCCACGCATACAAGCAAATACACATGTAGGCCTGGCACCCATATGTAAACAGTGAGGTATTACCATGAACATCGGAGCGGGAGCAATAATTCTAAGGCCATAGTTTATGATTAAATCTAAACGGATAACCTGTACAGGCTTTTAAAACCTCGCCTATGGGCAGTTTTAGCTACTGTAGTTTGTCGTCATTTCACAGACATGTGCAGAAGAAGAGCGGACAAGGATAAGCAAGGTGCAGAGTCAGTAAACAAGCCAAAGGTCAGGTGCCAGAGGGATCAAGATCAGGCGTAGTCAGAAGGCAAAACCAGGTAAAAGGACAGGAACAAGCAGGGTCTAATCACGGGTCAAAAGAGCCAATGACCACTCCGCTATGATCCAGAGTCTTGCAATGCTTTAACCAGGCCACTGGGTGCCAAAGTCCATTCAAATGCGCATGCTCATGTGACATTTTTAATTTTCTAAATCAAACTCTGGTTGTGTCAGGGTTCAGCATGGATTGCTATACAAAATCATAAAAACAAGCTATAGGCATCTCCATTTACCTGTCCTGCAGTTCCTGCCACTACCATCTTGCCGCTGTACTTGCAGAGGGCGATTTTTTGGATGCCTAGCCGAGGGTCATCACTATAAGGGTCAAAACAACCAACCTGTTGGGGGAAAAAAATTTTTTTTTAAATATGATATGCATACAATATACACACACACACATATACATACATACATACATACATACATACATACATACATACACACACATACATACACACACACTTTTTCAGTGGTCCAATGGCAGGAGAGGAGTGGCAGCAGCATCAGCAGGTGCTGCCACCACTGGTGGAGGTCGTTCTGACAGGCAAGTGTAGCATTAATGCAAAAGCCCATCAACGGTGATGGATGCAAATCAGTCACTTGGAGTCTTGCGTTTCCAACTAAAATTGTCACACTTGACAAGCAAGCACACAATTCTCAACTCTTTGCCAAGGGCTGACCCCACGTTGCACACCTGCGCTATAAAAGGAAGGAAGCTGACCGAATAAAGTAACAAATCTTCAAGTCTCTAAACTGGCCATCAGAGAATAAAAGAACATGCCAAAGCGGAGGAGGTAATTGGAAGAGTGAATGGAACAGAAAGATTCTAAAAAAGGGCCATAAAGCAAGGCTGTACAGAGTACGCAGTGACAGCACAAGATTCACAGTGAATAATAAGTTACAGGGCGGAGTCGGCTCCATAGGGGAATCTGCACACCAGATGCTGCAAGTCCAAGCGGGCCAAAGCTTGACTTGTGGACGCCAGGATTAAGAGATGTACGGATCCCATCCAAGTGCTGAGCAGATCTTTGGCTGAACACCCCAGCTACTCCAGTTGAAGTCATGAGCACATCACATTCCAAAGTTCAGTTTACTGTTTCAAACGCAATGCTAGACTTCAAAAAAAAAAAAAGGAACCTGTCCATCATGTACAGGCAGACATAAAGACATGGAAGCTCTTCAAAAAGTCAAGAAAATCACTGGGAGCAATGGACAGGGTTTGGGCATAAGTGTACAACAATATCATGTTAAACCTGGTCACAAAATCTTATTGATTTGGTGAGCCATGTCACCTGGGCTACAGCCTCAAAAGCAAAAATGGCCAATTTAGAGGTGTATGAATTACATTACATTGCTTTGTATTTAAATACCTATAGACAGCCACTCGAGGCATAAGGTAAAGTAACTGACTATCCTGCATATGCTTTTATTGCCATTATGCCTAAAAACTAACCTGTCCTAAAATGTTTCCAAGGTAATAGTACAAACCACTGTGGTGGTTGCAAGTGCCTGAAATGCCTCAAATCAAGCCACATGTCCCTAAAAGGTCCCCATAGGTCTCAATCTCAGACCTCTGTCCAAGTTCCACCCCTTATTTTCAACCATCAAATGCCAGAATATCAATGCACTACAGACTCTGGAATTTAACAGCCAATGAGCGGAGAGATTGTTCACTTCACAAGTTGATGGGGGTCCAATTTCCACTAGGGTACAAGAAATGCATTTAGTGAAAGTGGTACAAGAGGTTATGGAACCCAACATATCAAGCTTATAAAATCAGAACCCGCCATTAAAGTGACTTTTGCTACTTTAGGATTCCATGCAATAAAAGCCATTTAATACTCGGTTCTGCTATCAAACGTCACCATCTTGAGTAGAGAAGTTTTGCTGGAAAATCTTCTGCATCTGACACATCAAGGAGTGTCAGAGGCCGTGTCCTCCACTGAGCTCTGCAGTTTAATGCTTCAGCCCCTACAGCACAACAGGAGACGGTAAAGTGGTTGTAAACCATTCCATATAAAAATCAGTGGAGGGACTATCCTCAGGTGATACACAGAGATGAAACAAATACTCCTATACAAGTTGTACCCATTTATTTGCACTCTTCTCTACATTCACATTCTACGTACAAAAGGCGAGAATTTATAAAGCTTGTCTGATCAGTCAGAAAGCAGGGGGTGGAGAGCTGAAGTTACTTTGCAGAACTCCGTGAGAAGAGCTCTGAGAGCTGATTGGAGGGGGAGGGGGAAGGAAGGGAACCTCCCCCCCACACAGCACACAGAAGAAGTGATTGATGCTGATAGAGGAATGGGGTAGCAGACAGAAATGACACTTTATGTTCTGTATTAAGATAAGTACGCACTATAGAGGGATATGCTTTGTTCATATTTCATGTCTGAGGTCCACAACCACTTTAAAGCCTCAAGGTTTTTCACCTTAATGCATTCTATGCCCCCCCCCCCTTTTCTTACCTGAACCCAATCCAGCAATGTGCATGAGCGCAGCGGCTCCAGTCGCTGTCTCTTTTCTCACTGGACAGATTGACAGCAGCAGGAGCCACTGGCTACCTCTGCAGTCAATTAAATCCATTGACACGGGAGTGGGGGGTTTGGGGCCAAGTCCCGAGGTCTATGTAAATGGACACAGCATCAGGACTTGGGAGTGAGCAGGCATGGGTGCTCCCAAGGAAACCCAGGGCACCCGATGAAGAGGTGGGGCCTGGAGCGCCTACAGGGCACCCCAGAAGAGGATCAGGTCTGCTCTGTGTGAAACCCTTGCACAGAGCAGGTAAGTATAGGCATGTTTATTTAAAAAAATAAAAAACACTAGTGTTTACAGCCCCTTTAATGATGGAGGGACCAGTGAGATAAACCAGAGTGCAGCAGGAACCTGGATTTTAACACTACTATATGGGTGCTGGAAGCTGGAGAGTCCTCCAAGATCATCTTTTAAGATGGCAAAGTTTGGCAGCATGGGCATGCATCAGGACAGACAAATGTCATTTCAAAGAAATGTTGAACAAGTGACAAATATTCCAAAGAGTCAAAATATCATCAGTTTCTTACTACCAAAAAAACCCCCCAAAAAACAAAAAACACAAAATCATACTTTGGCAAACTGCGTACCTTGCGGAAAGGTGGCCAATCATCTTCACAGCTTTGATTCAGGCTTTCATTGTGGTCACAGTCCGTCTGAAAGATACCGGCTGTCGGCAGTTTGTAAAGAGGCCGTAAGGCGACACCAGAAGCATCCCAGAACCGGACAGTGCCATCTTCATGGCTGGAAGAGTTGAAAAAAAAAAAACACGCTTTATTTTATTTCAGGGCAAAATGATGTTTATCCTAGTACAAAGTAGTCAGCCATCTAAAATACTGTCCATAAGACATAACAGATGCCACTACCATATATGGGCAATAAAAGAAAATTTGGATGTGTAGAGTTGAACATTTCACCCATCATTCATAGCTCTAATTAAATTTAAGATGATACAGATGCTTGATTCGAACCCACTAACAATTAGAAAAAGTGCACACACAGAATTTGGAATAAAATTTTACTAGTGTATGGCCAGCTTTAGGATCAGATTTCCACGCTACAAACTGTAAAAATGTGTTTAGAAAGAAATTGGTAGAAATCAAAAACACAGAGTAGTTTTCACACACATACACAATGGCGGTCTCTTGTTATACGGGAGTGTCCAGATCACAGGCCTCTCCTCTCCTCCTCCACACATCTGGAGCCTTCTGACAGCACTGTTCCTCCCAGCCCTCCACTCCCGGACTCCTGGGGTTTGCCTGAATCCAAACATCGCATTTTCCATATTTTCTCATCTCTCTCACTGTTCTGTTTTCACTGGCCCAGTTGCCAAATTAAAAACAGGGAGACCCACTGAGCCCACACAAGACTCGGTCATTTACTGCAGCTGGAGAGACATGCAGCAAGATGACCTTCTATTAAAAAAACAACAATCACGCTGATGTGGATCTCAGATGAATCGCACAGAACGTCGTCTCCTTTTGCTTTTCCCAGTGCAGTGGGTGAGGGTGAAAGGAAAAGTTTGATTGGCTGCTATGGGCAATACAAGATTCCGAGACTTAATCTAACTCAGACACGTCAACAAATAAGCCCAGATATGGTTCAAAATAAAAGGAACCACAAATCCCAGAATGTCCTCCTACTCAGGTGAACTGCAGGAAGAACTCGTCAGCTATTAAAAAGCAACAGCTTGCTTCAGTACTGTATATAATACACCTGGTTCCAAACAAAAGCAACATTTTTATATGTACAATTCAGCCAATCAATAAGCTTGTTCAGCTCTTTATAGGTGTCAAGTCTACTTTAAAAACGTAATCCTGGGGCTCTGCACAATTACACACTTTGTAAAATTAACATGAATTAAAACAGCTCTTTATTCATTAATCCATCATAAAAAGCAGGGAGTTTAACTTGGAATTGGCCTCTTTCAGCCCCCGTACAGCAGAGCTCAGATTACCTGTGAATAGAGCAGCACAGGGAGCCAGTAAGTTTCACTGCAGTGATAATGTGCAAACAAGGAACAAACAGAAGAAAAGAGCAGAGTGACAAATGAATTAATCAGTCTTCTGCTTCTCCTTGCATTGTCCAGTTATAGGCTGGAGGAGGTACAAGAACTATAAGTGCGACTTAACTAGGCAGCCATATGGAAGATGAAGATTAATACTGAAAAATGTAAAGCAATGCACACGAAAGTTACACTAAAAGGAGAACCTCTGGCGGAATCGAGGATGGAAAAAGGATCTGGAGGGGGGGGGGGGTAACACTGAATAGAAACTATTTAACCAAGAGGCAGTTCAATCTTAAACTTCATAGAGATTCCACATCCTATTAACTCCCAAATCTCCTCCATTTAATTATTATTTTCCTGCTTTTTTTTTTTTGTTCACGTCTATTTATAAACGATAAACAACGAAAACTCTTTTTTTTGTTTGCTTTGTTAACTTTTCAATGCTTTGTACCATTGCTGACAGCTGAAGTGAAAACAAAACCGTTTCAGTAGGTATCGGTAACTGGTATCGGCGAGCACATACAAGTAACCATGCAATGATAACTTACCCTGTCAGCAAGAGACCTCTCTGTGACGGCTCCTCAGCCAAACTTTTTCCACCATCTATCGGCCATTTCTAGAGACAAAAAGTATGGCACAAAATTTAAAATTTTGCCTAAAAAAGCTAAATAGCAAGTTACAATTCTAATAATAGGATTATACACTGCAATAATGGTAGAAAACAAAACACTGTAGTCAGTGTTGCCTAAGAGCTTATTTATACTTCCATGTTCAGGTAACACGTGCGTTACTGCAATTGGCTCTGTTTGGTTAGAGGTCTCCATTAGTTTTAAATCGGAAGATGGTTTTTGGCTATACAAATGACTATCAGATACAGATACCAGGAAGGTGGCTTTGGTTATAGCTATAGGCCCACATCAGGCAATTCTACTCTCACTGTGCCAAAAAAAAAAAAAAAAAAAAAAAAGCTTCTTCTACACCCAGTACAATACTAGTGATCTCCCCTGCTCACCGCAGAAGACAGCTGTGGGTTCTGCTGCTCGCCCGCAATAACGATCCGCTCCCATAGCTTCAGGGAGACATTGGAGATGTGGTAGGAGCAGGTAATGGCAGATGAATGGAGCGGGGCAAGATACGGTGCAGGGATGGTCGGCCAACCAGGGCTCTCAAGGTCAATAACAACCAATTCTTCCTCCACCAAGACTACCAGAGCTGTGGGATTGTCCAGATCTGAAACAAACCAAAGTTTTAAAGATTAAAAGGCTAACTCATTCTTAACATATATCTAAATCTAACAAAAATGTAGTATACATTGCAGATTACCAGTCCTTAGAAGTGGTGGCTGCATTGATTTCCCCCCCCCTTTACTTGCATCTGGTGATCCTGCTGGTACCATACTTCCTGTCCTAGGCTGATAACGCTCACTCACCATACATTATGGAAAAGCAGAGTTGTCACTCTAGGACAGGACTACAGAACACCTCCCTTTCTCCCCATCTTCATAACATAGGGGGAAGGTGCTCTGCAATTCGCCAAGGTAAACTGGGCAAAGATGATGACACTCATAAGGATTTCAGTGCAGCAGAGGGCACAGGAAGGTACAAGCTCACTGGATTTCTGGCAGAACAGCATGTATTTTTTCTGCTCTTACTGAACAGATCTAACAAGCATTTATGGTCATCTTAAAGACCAAAGGGGGTCACTAAGAAGTTTATGTGCACTTTCAAACCCAACTCCAGGCAAGAATGGTTTGGTTTTGCATAGGATTCTCTAAGGTTTTCATTGCTGTGTCCCTGTTGGAAAGATTTCCCTTTACTTTATGTCAAGAAAGGGTTAGAATTTCTTGCAGTGTTTATATTGGTGTCTATGATTTTTTTGTCCAGTGACACATGTACCTCTTGTTTCTTTCAAGGGTGTCATAGGGATAGGAGCAAAGGGAAAATCTATGTAATAAGGGGTCACAGACAGCAATTTCAAGTCTCCAACACACTATTCAACACAAAAAAAAAAAATGGCTGCAATTGAACTTTAAAGTGCGACTTCAAAAAACCTCCACAGACTTTATTTAAATGGTCAATAGCGCCTTGGTAGTTCACTAAGAACTACAAGCTGTCAGCCGCAATGGCTGACAGTAGTTGTAGTTCTCCCATTTACAGAACTTTTTTGAATGAATAATGCACATATTCGCCAGCACACCATGGATCATCAAATGTTGTCTGAAAGCTTTTATTGCAGAACGATCACAAAGGACCAAGTGCAACATTTCAGAGCCGCCAAGGACCCCTTCGACAGACGTGCCTGGCGAAGGGGTCCTGCACAGCTCAGAATCATTGCACTTGGTCCTTTGTGATGTGATCTTTCTGCAAATAAAGCTTCGGACAACATTTGATGACCAGAGGTGCGCTGGCGAATATATTCATTGATCTGTGATGGGTCTAATTTCCAGATGGTAGTCACTGCAGCCCCTGCCACTGATGAGCCTATGCCCAGGAATGTGTGTGATGGGAATATTTGCATTACTCTGTCAATGAATGACGAACGAATGGCGGGGCGCCGTCCACCCGCATGTTCTTTAAAATATGTGATGGCGGGGCCCAGGAGAAGATCCCCAGCCCGCTGTCACAATGGTGACATATGGGGGGGCTGCTCAGTAACATGTTACACCCATATTTATAAAGTAACATGTTACAAAAGATGAACTTATTTCATTCTGAATTCCAGCGATGGCTTTTTTTGCATAGTTACATCTAAATTGGACCAGTGGATGTATGCATATGCCATATATCCGCTACTAAAGTGATTGCCTCTATCTTCCAAGTCCTGTACAGAACAACTGCCCTGCTGCATAGTGAACACAGGGGTTGTTGGCTTGAAAAAGGCGCCATCCCCAGAACACCTTTCAATTTTCCCCAAATGCATAGGGCCCAGAGGATACCACCGATCACTGTAGTAGCAGTAGTATCAGGGACAACTACAGTGATTCTCCACTTCTACAAGGATCCTACAGGTATGGCATATGCATACTTACCTTGGTCCAAGCTGGATCGATGCAAACAAAGCCATACCTGGAATTCAGCTTTAAAAAAACGCTCTCCCAACATGACAATCAAGTATAGCAATAGGTTAAAGAAGAACTCCAGTTTAAAAGGAAAAGAAAAAAAAAAAAAAAGCAGCTTTCACTAAGATATGCATCTTCAATCTGACAACGTCTCACTGTCTCCCACAGAAGGTCCACTACTTTTCCAGGCTGAAAGACTGTCAGCATCATTCAACCACTTCCTGTGAGCCCAGGCCCCTTTTTGGGTTCATCACCACGCCAGCCTGGATTCACAGCACTTCTGCATGGAATACCACATATGTAATGTGTGAGTGATGAAGACTGAAGCAAGGACCACCCATCACAGCTGCTTGAGCAGAAGAGCAAGGACCCATGATGTCACTAGATTAGCAAGAAGAGCCCTGAATGGTATGTGGGGGTGTTCATTTAAAACTGGAGTTCTGCTTTAATATAGCATACCTGAATGATATGATAGAACATTTACCCTTTTCTGGATGTGATGTAATAGTTCCATGGTCTCCATCTCTGATATCCTTTATTACATTTTTGGCATAAAGGAAATTCAATAAATAAAAGGATAAGTTCACCTTTGGGAACATGTTACACGTTCCTCCCGTTTTTAGGGTGGAACATAGAAACATGTTCCCGATCCCCGCACTCCCTGTGACAGCAGGCTGGGGATCTTCTCCTACAGTCTGTAGGAGTCCTGCATGGCACCCGTGGTCTGCTGATCGCGGATGCAATGCTTTGCAGGCTCCTACATTAAAAAAAAATAAAAAAAATTAGTAAATGCATTTTTTTTTTTTATCTGCATTTATTTATTTTTTTTAAGTGAACTTATCCTTTAAAAGTTGGATGTCATGGGCTGACACTCGACAGCAAAAGTAGGACTTCGCTCTAAGCCACAACAGCCAATGAGAATTTATCTTTGACTCATGTGACTTCAATATGATGAAGTCAGTCCGTACCATCTTCACTCTTAAGCGGGCACACTGTGAAAAAGTCTATGACTCGAGAGGTGAAGTCTAAGGTGACCAGGCTTTTCCCTTGCATGATGGTGACACAGTGACGGTCCCCGTAGCTGGCTCGAGGCATGCCCCCGCTGAAGATGATGAAGTGGTTCCTGGAGAGGAGAGAAAGGAAGGAACCTTGGACAAAAGGGAAACTGTACATTTACATAGCAGGATCACAGAACAAAGAAAAAAAACTGTACAATTACATAGCAGGAAATATCAAACCAGCTGGTTCTACGTCGTCATTTATAATGCACAAAACACAGATCAGTCTTGTGCAAAACAGGATTTGGACAGCAATTGTTTCAGCTGTGGGAGAAATTTGGGGGACCAGGTGTAGGAAGTGACCGCATGTCATACCTTTAAATAAAAACAGAGCTAGAACACACAGGGGCCCCAAAGCTCTTCACCTCATTTCCAGCCAACCAAGCGAAGATCACATTTTTCATTTTTTGTTTAAATGAAAATTCCTCACTAAGCCAATGACTACTGCATCATCATAGCAAGAACGTCAATGCAAAATACTCTGATCATCTAATTCACACATTTTCATTGAGGATTACCTCTCATCTGACAAAATTGCCGTCATAAAACTGCAATTATGAAAAGCTCTTTAGATGAACTTGGCCTTCGGGCTAAACTATACAGCAGATTTCAACTGGCTGGTAGCAGGACATTAACTTCATGTTGACAAATGCTTTATTTTTTACAGCTCTCTCATATCAACGTGCAGTACATCTGGGGTGATTAAAGTATACCTTAAAAACCAAGAATTTAAATTTTTAGGTTTCTGAATATAGTAAATCATATCCATGACCCCTCAGATTTTTCTTCTTGCCATCCTTGTCTTGATGTGGGAAGAGGGAGCGATTTAAATTCACTTCCTGTCCAGGAGACACAATAGGTAGTAGGAAAATATTTCCAAAGTGAAGGGAAATCCCATTTTAAACAGCTGTGACAGTAGGCAGGTGCAGTCTACTTTCTCCACTGCAGGTGGCACTCAAATGCAGCGGCATTGTAGAGGGAGAGGAAGTCAAAAGGAACGTGGTTCCTCTATGGTTTCCTGGGTCACTAGGGATGCTATCCGACTGGATGCTGGCAACACATGAGATTCTAGCAGCCATCTTGGGTCAGGCAGAATCTATTTAAAGAGGAAATAAACCCTCCCACTCTGAGGCTTCTTTTCATTTAGTCCATTATAATAAGTAATTATCAAACTATAGCCACTGTAATCCAGCCCCAATCGCATATTACTTACTGTTTAAAGAAACTTTAAAAAACTTGTTTCCAGAGGTTAGGCAGCACCATCTTAAGTATTGTTTTCTGAGTCCACAGTAGAGTGCATTTCCGCCCTTACATTGAGCACTTCCTGTACTGTTAACCAAGCCTCCTCCTCAATCCAACGTTTCTATGACAACCCTGCTTCACTGCTCATAGTATACTGCTCATAGTATTGTGCCTATTATCTATTGTTTGCCCGTGTCAGTCTTATCAGCTTCAGCTGATAAGGCTGCATTAATGCTGTCCGTTGTCCAAGTTTTCACTCCATGTGATTCACATGGGGTGTAGTAGGAAGCTCTGAGTGATTATGCAGTCTCATGGGATTTCAGTGCTGTGCCGTATGAAGATCTGATAACAGACAGACAAGTACACAGAGTGTGCCGTAAATCAGGGGAGATCTGGGCATGCTCAGTGAAGTCATTCTAAAGAAAAAAAAAAAGGATTACAACAATACTAAGTAAGTAAGGAGATATCTACAAGCAGTGTTCATTAGGGTTTTTTATGCTGATTTACATGGGACAAAGTTGTCGGGGAGAGTTTACAACCACTTTAAGACCCTGGCTCCTGGGCTTGACACACATTTTTTGCATGAGAGTAGTGTAGGGACAGGTCACCTGTCGGGGACAGTCATTAGTGGCAGGGAGAGGTTCCAAACAAGTAGGGAAAGAGCAGGGAAACGCCATCCATCCTGGAAGCCTCCCAGTTTGGGTACGGATTAGCCAGGCCGCATTCCACCCCAAGACAGTTGCTGTCAAGTGTACCCAAGACCTGCAGTTATACCCTTTGCTGCAACATTCTGCGAGTGCGCCCAGTCGGGTTGCCTTCCCGCCAGCCAGTTGTGCTTATTTGAACTTTAACTTCAATACAGTTCTGTTACTGAAACTGGGTTCAGTGTTTACTGCCGCTGATTATTAGAGCCCTCACCTAGGCCCAAGGGCACCTAAAGCATACAGAGAAGCTTCAATGTCAACAAACACAGAAGAAAGATAATAGAATACTAGAAAAATTATTCATTGCTTAGTGAAGGAGAACAGCGCAAAGTGCAGCAACTCCTATCAACCATATCAAAGTACTTTCAGAGCATTACAAGAGTTGTGATGATCTGATTTGGTTTCTGTCAGTACTGTGCTTTGTTGATTAGACCTGTAAAAAATTCAGCTTTTTAGCAGCATCCATGTAGGACTCCCAATGTGCAAAAGGAAACATGATGAACAAGTTTCAGCATAGCCCTCCAACCTGCTTCCTTTTCCAAGCACAGAAAAGGTGCCTGGCTGCTTTTATTAATAACCAAATGCACCCAAAAAAGAAATCTTCAACCATCAGCACAACACTGAAGATTAAGGATTAAACATTTCGCCTGCTTGTGCCAGTTTAAGTTTGTTATTTTACATGTGCTCTGGAGATGTGACAAACATCTAATAAAGCTATAAAATGCCAGGAAAAGTAATCCTCCCTCTGCAATAGGATTACTCACGCACCGCAAGGGGTTAAATGTTCATTTATGTCTAGGTGATTTTTCTCCTCTGCACTCCAGTGGTCAGATGCCCTCTGTTGTCGTCAAGACCAATGCAGGGCCCATAGCATTGGATGCGAGGACGCAGAACAGTCGACTGCCAGAGCATGGGGGAACAAAGGATCAGGTAAAAGTGCCATTTCCCAGTCCTCTAGCCACATTGGGGCATTTAACCCTTGCAGTGTGGGAGCAGTCCCACTACAAGGGAGGACTTTCTATTTTCTGTAGTGGTGCTTTAAAGAAATAACATACCCTGAACCACTGGATAGATACTGAATTTTGTTGACCGCTTTGCAAGGGAACGGACCTGGGGAAAAACAAAGTGGTTAGTTTTACTTTCAAATGTTGTGAAAGTAAAAATTTAAATAATTCTAAAAAAAAAAAAAAAAAAAAAAAAAAAAAAAAAAAAAAAATACAAAATAAAAATCAAAACAAACACTACACAACATACATGTTATATACTTATCTGCTTTGTGCAATGGTTTTGTACAGAGCAGGCCCGATCCTCTTCTTTTTGGGTCCCCCGTCAATAGACCTGCCCCCCCCCCCCCACTGAGTGACCCCCAATAGCAAGCTTCTTGTTATGGGGGCACTTGAGCAGGCTTGCTCCCAAGTCACACTCTTGTAAATGGACATTGTCCACACACAGGCTCGGCCCGCTTCCTGCTCTATCCTCATTGGCTCACTGGCTGTGATTGACAGCAGCAGAAGCCAATGCGAAATGCGATGCCAGACTATTCAAAAACAAGTAGACTGCCCTAAATGCAGCACAATTTAACCCACAGAAATACATCGGGGTTGATTTATGAAAACTGGAGAGTGCAAAATCTGGAGCAGCTCTGCATAGAAACCAATCTGTTTCCATTTTTTTTCAAAGCTGAATTGAACAAGCTGAAGTTAGAAGCTAAAATGCACAGCGACACCATATTTTTGCATTTTCCAGTTTCAAAAAAAAAAAATCAACCACTGTGTTCACTCATTCCATTATTATAATACAGGATTTATATAGTGCTAACAGTTTTCACAGTGCTTTACAGCGTGAAGGCAGACAGTACAGTTACAATACAAGAGGAATACCATGACTAATGGTGTGTGAATCCAGCCTTAGTAATACTTCACAGCACAGAACTAAGGCAAGCATAGAAAGATGACCTTTTACTGCTACAGGCCTCAAACAGAAAAAATCATTTCCTGAATCAGCCACAAATGTGCAAATTATCCTGGGATTCCTAGTGTACTGTACGGGACCGTCAGTTACGACCCAATTGGAGAGATTCTAGAATTTTTCTGCCAAATGAAGCATCCAAAATAAGCTAGCAGGCTGAATTAGAGGACGGCATCACATAATTGTATGGAAATTTTGTGTTTCTGCTTGGAATTCTCCACCTCACACAGTCCCATCCTCTGGAGGATGGCAGAGGCCTCTGATACCCCCTGATAAGAGCACTGCATGCTTAGGAATTCCACTCCAAGTTCAGGGAGAGGGCAACAGCAATTCAAGTTCACAGAGAACAGAAATCCTCAACCCCTAAACGGGCAGAATTTTTTTTTCCTTCCTAGTCAACATCCGCTAATTAGCACAAGTAGAAATGTATGTCACCAGATCTTTGTCCCAGGTCAAACTTTATTAAAGCTGAATTTCCAGCAAACTGCTATACACGGATAAAATGCATGCATAGGAGTTTTAGCTGTCAAATGATTTGTACTTCTGTACCTACACTGCTGTAAATAAAAAAAAAATTTAAAAAAGTGTTCACGTGTAATATAGGATACGATGTGTTGGATGCACTTGTCAAAATAGAAGCAAACACCTTAAGTGCGTGGCATCAAATTCTTTTATAGTGCAACAAATTAAAGTCTGTGATGAAATTTCTTTAAACACGAAACTCCCTAAAATGTGTTCTTCTGCAACCTTTATCCTACGTGGGTTAGAATATATGCATGTGCAGCAATCCGACACCTATTCACCACTGCGCTCACCCTAATGTTAGACCTGTATAGGTCCAATTTCGCCTTCCCCAGCTGGGGTATAATCCAGGTAAATAGACCGGCTGATCGGTCTCTTCCTCCTCTTCTCCCCTCTCCGAATATTGCTAGGTACTAGGAACCTCCTTTCTCTTCCGTTCCCCTCAGTCAACGTATTCAAAAAACACATAAAATTTATTAAAAGCATCCACTTAGTGAAGATCAAAATAATCTGTTTGTATCCCCATTTCCAGCGGGGCTGTGGCTCCTGTATCCTGCTGATGCACTGCGTCCAAAACGTATATGCCATGTGACTTCCTCAAGGGTCCAAGACGTGGCAGGGACGATATGTGTTGAGCGGAGTTGGGTGACGAGAGAGAGAGAGAGAGAGAGAGAGAGAGAGAGAGAGAGAGAGAGAGAGAGAGAGAGAGAGAGAGAGAGAGAGAGAGAGAGACAGAGAGAGAGAGACAGAGAGAGAGAGACAGAGAGAGAGAGAGACAGAGAGAGAGAGACAGAGAGAGAGAGAGACAGAGAGAGACAGAGAGAGACAGAGAGAGAGAGAGAGAGAGAGAGAGAGAGAGAGAGAGAGAGAGACAGAGAGAGAGAGACAGAGAGAGAGAGACAGAGAGAGAGAGAGACAGAGAGAGAGAGAGACAGAGAGAGAGAGAGACAGAGAGAGACAGAGAGAGAGACAGAGAGACAGAGACAGAGAGACAGAGAGAGAGACAGAGAGAGAGACAGAGAGAGAGACAGAGAGAGAGACAGAGAGAGAGACAGAGAGAGAGACAGAGAGAGAGACAGAGAGAGAGACAGAGAGAGACAGAGACAGAGACAGAGACAGAGAGAGACAGAGAGAGACAGAGAGAGACAGAGAGAGACAAAGGAGGGAAGGGAAGGAGGGAAGGGAAGGAGGGAAGGGAAGGAGGGAAGGGAAGGAGGGAAGGGAAGGAGGGAAGGGAAGGAGGGAAGGGAAGGGAAGGAGGGAAGGGAAGGAGGGAAGGGAAGGGAAGGAGGGAAGGGAAGGGAAGGGGGGAAGGGAAGGGAAGGGAGGCATTTTTGTGGTGTGAACTGGCTATTTGTGGGAACACAATATTTTGGACTGCAGCTGTCATAGTCACAGTCTGGCAATTTAAGAGATAGCGTGGGATAACACTTTTATTCATGTGTAATATAGAGCTGCATTTGCGTGCATTTTTAATATTTACAGTTCAGCTTTAAAATTGCTTAAAGTGAAACTCCATGCAGCTGAATACACAGATGAAATCCATTTTGCCTTTTCACCTGCCAAAGGATGTGCAATTCTGTCAGTCTAGTGATTTGCATGTATCGGCCACTCTTATTTCTTAGTTTAGCAACGTCAACTCCCTGCCTTCCACCTCCACACTAGACAAAGAGTCAGCATCATCACGCCTGTCCAATCAGCAGGGAGGAAATTCAGAAATCAATAGAGGGATTTCCTTGGCTGTGAGGTTTAACCACTTCAATACCAGGCACTTATACATCTTCCTGCGCAAGCCAATTTTCAGCTTTCAGCGCTGTCGCAATTTGAATGACATTTGCGCGGTCATGCTACACTGCACCCAAACAAATTTTTTTATCATTTGTTCCCACAAATAGAGCTCTATTTTGGTGGTATTTGATCACCTCTGTGATTTTTATTTTTTGCGCAACAAATAAAAAGACCGAAAATTTTGAATAAAAAAAAAAAAAAGTTTTTGTTTCTCTTAAATTTTTTTGTAAATAAGTACATTTTCTTCTTCAATGATGGGCACTGATATGGGTGGCACTGAGGGGCACCGATATGGGTGGCACTGAGGGGCACCGATATGGGTGGCACTGAGGGGCACCGATATGGGTGGCACTGAGGGGCACCGATATGGGTGGCACTGAGGGGCACCGATATGGGTGGCACTGAGGGGCACCGATATGGGTGGCACTGAGGGGTACTTATATTTATTTCTGTAATGGTGCCAGTCAGTGCCCATTTGTATGCACTGATTGGCATGTATTGGGCATTTTTTTTAAAAACATGGATGGCCATGGGGTACATACCTGGCCATCCACATGCTGGGGGCTTCCCTGGTGGTCCTGGCGGCTTCCCTGGTGGTCCAGTGTGGACATCCAAGGGGGGGGCTGAGCTGATAAAACAATCAGAGCAGACCCCCCCCCCCTGTCAGGAGAGCTGCCAATCGGCTCTCCTCTACTCGCGTCTGTCAGACGTGAATGAGGAAAAGCCGATCAATGGCTTTTCCTGTTTACATCGTGATCAGCAGTGATTGGATACGGCTGATCACATGGTAAAGAGCCTCCGTCAGAAGCTCTTTACCAAGATCGGTGTGTCAGACTGACCCACCGCACCACCAATCGCCACGCTGCGCGGCCCCCACGGGCGCATAGCGGCTGTTATCCTGAAGGACATCATATGACGCCCAGTCAGGATAACTGAACCACCGCCCAGCCGTCATTCTGCTATAGGCCGGGCGGGAAGTGGTTAAAGAGTGGAGTGAACAAAATTGCAAATTCCTTGCCAGATAAAAAAATAAAAATAATCGAAAACATATTTCGAAACGCATATGTAGTGATTTGTCATAACCCTGGTTTACACCAGTGTGATTTGTCATGTGATTTGACAGTTCAAAATCGCATGACAAGTCACAACCCATTTCCGGCAATGGAACCGTTCGAGTCGTAGCGACACTTTGAAAAAAGTTCCTGCACTATTTTGCGATTTCATTGTGACTCTCATTGAGTCAAGTCACAAGCCGCAGTGAAATCGGAGGTCCAAATTGCACTGACCTGTGGCTTTGAAATCGCGCTGAAGTAACAAGCTTTCAAAGCTGCATTGGTGTGAACCAGGGCTTAAAGCAGATTTGAACTGAACTTAAAAAAAAAAAAAAAAAAAAAAAAAAACACACACACAACACTGACAGGTAGTATTTTTATGGCAGAAGAGACCCTCTCAGTCTATCTGCTTTTCTCTGCCCGTCTGCGTTCGCGTACACAGCCATGCATGCGCAGCTCAGCTTACATTTACATCACCTCTCTGTGCCATGATGATGTGACTCCCATGTGTGCATGCAGTCAAACAGCTGAAGGAAGACCAGGAGAAAATGGAAACGTCTGTGGTAGCTGAATGCACTGACACTGCAGCACTGCAGGGGATCACTTGCCAGGTAAATCTAACAAAATAGATTATAGCGCACATATACAAAAATTACACGTTCCTTGGTCTGGAGCACCCCATTCCCCGCCCCCCCCTCCCCCATTACCGCTTATTAGTCTTAACCAGTGTTATAGGAGGAGTCCTTTCAGTTCTCCCATAAAGAGGAGTTTGAAAGACCATGGGAGACAATCTATTACTAGTGTAGGACCCACTGATGAATTGGGTACTTTGACGCAGTAAGTGGGCTTAGCACTATATGAGGATATAATGTGACCAAACCTGCATATTTTTTAATATGTTCAGATGTTTTTAAATAGCCTTGCAGGATTTAAATGTCATTTTTGTATGGGTGCGCTATAATCTATTTTGTTCCGTTTGTGGTTATAGCAGCACCATCTTGAATGTAAACGCATTTTTAGGGTGTGCCTCCAAGTTTGTTTTTTTGCCAGGTAAACCTGCCAGTCTGCTGAACTGCTGTGCATACCAGTACATTATGGCAAAAAGCTCTTGAGAACCCGCCCCCCCCCTGATTTTATTTGCTTTAAGTTAGACTTTAACAAAGTTTATTCATATAAGGAGGTCTACTGGTGACATACATTTCTATTATTGGCACCATTGGTCATGTTGCTGCTGCACCTAGCCTCCCGTTTTCCAGATGCATACTTATCTCAATCCAATGGATACAGGTCATATGTTTGTTTACATACAGCGCCACAAGTCATCACTGTCCTAAACTCACCTGTGCATTACAGACCCACAGACTACTATATGGCTGTGTCCTGAGGAAAGAAGCAGGAGTCTATGGAGCACCACTGCGGCCTGAACACAATGTAATATTTTAAAACCCCATAGTCTAGTCACAAATACACATTAAGCCTCACAAGCTGCATCCGATGAATGACACTCACCATAAGGAATAGAGGAGGTGACTGGTTGGGATGTAGAGGAGGAATTATTGCTGGCCGTCCACACCATGTACCCTCCATCGCTGTGAGAGCTAACGAGCGATGCCCCGCTGCTCTCACAACACAAACTCTCCAATTGCTGGAAAGAGAAGAGGGCATTTCTGAATGAATGGAACACTTCACCAATTAAAAACCCATTTACTGAAGAAACTTCCATTTGATGTCCTCATCACAGTCACAAACACTAGATCAAACCTACCTGTAAATAACCATTTTAAAAGGAAACATGCGTTCGGGAGATAAAAAAAACAAAAAAACAAAAACACCACACACACACACACACACAACACTAATCCCCTCTTTACCAGCAGCATTTGAACATGTTTCCATCACACAAGAGTTAATGATTCACCTGGTTCCCCAAAAAGAGATGCTCCACTTTCCTGGAATCCCGGTCCCAAAGAACTACAAGCCCTCTACTGTAGCCAATCAGGATCTTCCCTGGCTCCTTTGGATGCTGTTGCAATGATTCCACTGGACCCAGGGCCTTTCCACATCTGTATTCATCTGGCAAGCTGCATAAGGAGATCATAAAAATCAGAAGGTAATTCTGAAAATGGAGAGAATAACTGCAGTCTACAATGAAAAGATACAGGTTTAATTGTTTGAAGAATATTTAATGAAGGTTTTGCGATATTGTTGTTTAAAACTTTTTGGATTATGGGTGTACAATGGAAGGATCTGTAGGGCTACCCCAGTGAGGGTGCCCATCTTCCACCTGCGGGGGGGCCTCGTGGGTTTCCTTTATGCAACCAACGTAATGTTTGGTTCTCATGTTTTCCCTTGTGCCGCCACTAAGGTTCACCCATCTTATTCGCGAAGCCTCAATTAAGTTCCCCCTCCCTCTTTTTTTTCCCTATGCATTTGTATTGTCAAATTATTTGAGCATGGCAAGGATTTTTCGCCGCTCTATTTTGTGACGCTCATAAAAACTCAATAAAAACAGAAAAATCAGAAGTTAAACAGAACTATAGTCCATAGTTTGAGACCATCGGGTTGTGTGCGGCTCCCCAAATACTTTAAGGGCACTTTTTTTCTGGATCAGTGAAAATCCAGGGCTGGTAAACAGCGCTCCTTAACCACTCACTTACCCTCTACAGAGGACACACATCAACATTACTTAAAGTATAAGTAAAGGCAAAACTTTGTTTCTTTTTTTGTTTTGGATAGAGTGCAAATGGGTTGGACCTCTTGTCAGTTTTTATTGCTGTCTGTGCCCCCCATCAAGGAGATACGTAAAAAGAAAATCCCAAAATTTGAGTTGTCCCCAGAAAAGTAAGAGGGGAAATCTTCCAATGGGGACACTAGTTCGGGTCGCCTAGAGTCCACCCCGAGGAATTCCCTTAATTTGCAGGGATATCCCCTCACTTCCTGTTTTGCTATGGGGACAGGAAGTGACCGGAAATCTCCGCAATGGAACACAAAAAATAAAATAAAAATCTGACAGGGGTTAGTTATAACCCTTACTCTATACAAAATGAAAGAAAAAAAAAAATTTCCTATTCTACTTTAAACCCCCCAGAAAATGATATTTTCTGAAAGCAGAGGCCCAGTAGAATAAAGAGAGTCAATTTTTAAGTCGCACAATATTCGCAAAACATCTTGATCTAATCTATATTTTTAGGAAAAAAAAAATAACCCAATACTAAAATGAATTTTAGTACAAATAAATAAAATTAATTAAAAAAAAAAAAAAAATTTAATTACAGAGGAAAAAAAAAAAAAAAAAGAGAAAGGAAGAGGAGGTTGCGATATTTCAAGCCTCAAAACAGAGTGTCTGTGAAATGGCACCCCAAGTTAATAATGCCGTGGCTGTAAAGCAAAGCATCACAGCCGTGGCACGTGTACAGCCTTGCCCTGCTGTATTGTTCAATTCAGGTGGGCAGCCAGGGTGGGGTGTAGGGGGGGGGGGGGCAGGGTGTAAAACTGGCTCATTGTTTTTACCACCCCCTGGCTGCCCATCTGAAAGAGCCCTTAAACATTATTTACATCTGCTACAACTGACAAGCTACAATAGTTCTGTACATATAAGCTATAATACATTGTACATTATTTTATGGATGTTGTGATGCACATTAAAGTGTATGTAAACTTCAATAAATTATCTGCTTCTTTTTAACTATATCATTAAAAAAATAAAAAATTACAAATTAAAAAAAAAAAAAGTGTCTTATCTGTCCAACAAGTACAAAATAAATGATCTTGTCAAGTCAAAAAAACTCAGAGCTGACCTGTGCAACTAAAGAATGATTAGTGCTTATGCTGTGAAGATTGGAGAGTGAGTGGGTATGAGTAGTTTGCCCAGTTGTCTTTTGCTAAAGGTCATTCTGTACAGCCCTGTAATGCCTGATGACTTCTAATTCCTGTCTATGAGGTGTAAAATTCCTAATAAAAATTTATTTATGAGGAAAAAAAAAAAAAAAAAAAAAAAAAAAAAACTGGGCAGGGCTGACACTACTCAATCCACAAATAAATTGTATTGTACACAACAGGGCTTAGAACCTGCGTGAATTTCGGGCAGAACAAGTATCTTTCTGTACATGCAGCATCTTTATAGAGATTAAACATTGTAAATGTACATTGCAGAGATGGACTGCATTTTTTTTTTCTGTCGTAACATACGGTTTAAATAAATACTGTATGTTTGAAGATGGATTAGATATTATTCTACTCTATTTGGTGCACTGTGCGATCTTGGTACTAGAGGGTTAACTAAACGCGCAGATAATCGATTCCTTGAAGACCATTCATTCAGCACACTCTGATTTCTTTTTTGTTCAATATGAAGTGGTGACGGTGACCCCTTCTTTCATTCCACTGAACCGGCCTGCTGCCACGCTCATCAACACCCCCTCCCCCCCCCCGCCCCCCCTTACCTCTGTACAATTTCATCTTGCAGCAAAGTCTGGTCCTCCAACAGCTTCAAACTTGGGATCTGTACAAAATAAACCCCTCCTCCTTCTGTTCCCAGGCCAACCACATCACAGGAAGTGGTCACCAAAATAACCGTTACACGGGTGACACTCGGAGGAGAGCTGTGGACAGAAGAGGGATTGTTAATAAAATATGGTCATTACTGGGGAAATAAAAAAAAAGAAAAAATCCTTATCCCATACTAAATGGATTTTCCTTTACAGCAGACAGGCTCACCATTCACATGCATTTTCCTTTTCAGTTACCTTTTAAAAGGAGCATTTCATTTCAAAGAATAACTAACCGATTTAAAGATGAACAAGTCTTTAAATCTGCTCAGTTTATCATAAAAAAATAAAAAAAAATAAAAAAAATTCTTTATTCGTTTTTTTTTTATGTAGCGAAGCAGCCATATTTGCTCTTGCTCCTGCTGCAAATAATTGCACTCAATTGCTCCTTCCTCAATTACAATCTATAGACAGACTAATCACAAGTCATCACTTCTAAATGGCTGTTCCCACTATATTTTTGCGGTAATGCATTTAGCAATGCACATTATTTGCGCTGGTGTGTTACATTGTCATTCTCTTTGATTTCCACCCCGCGTACTTGCTGACAGACGTGCACTGCAGTGCAATTGAACCATTTTTTTTTGGCAGTACATCACAAGGCACCAACATGGGTTGTATCACGTTTCACTGCGACACATATCCCTCACAAGGTGAGACGGAGGGCTGTTCAAAAGGAATGGTACCACACTGCACCAGTACAAAAAGTGTGCATTACTGCAACATTGGGGTTGATTTACTAAAAGTGGAGAGTGCAAAATCTGGTGCAGCACTGCACTGAAACCGACTTCCAGGTTTTTTTTTTTTTTTGTTTTTTGTTTTTAAAGCTTAGGCCCAGGTTCACACTGAGCTGCAGGAATGAAGCCGTGTGAGTTCAAGTGAACTTGCGCGACTTCACTCCCGCATGTCAGTCCCAATTTCGGCTGCGATTTCACAGACATCTGTGCGGGTTTCTGCACAGATGTCAATGGAAAAATCAGACCCTGAAATGGCAAATAGTAGTACAGAAACTACTTTTTGAAATCGGTGCGGTGCCGCAAACGCGGCATCGCATCAATTAGGACGGTGCCATTGCCGCCAATTTGACATGTCAAATGTGAACCAGGGCTAAAAGCGCAACTCCACTTTTGTTGACATGGGCACTGATGAGGCTGCACCCATAGGCGGAACGAAAGGTCACCGATGAGGCGGCATAGATGAGGCCCGCACTACCGATGGGCACTGATGAGGCTGCACCGATGGGCAGCGCTGAGGAAAGGAAATGCCGATAACCAGCATTTGTTTACATGTGACCAGCTGGACACAGCTGATCACATGGTAAAGGGCTGCTGTGATTGGCCCTTTACCGTGATCAGCTGTGTTCCTACCTTTGGTATTCTGGAAAGTGAATCTAATGGGAGTTATTCTATAAATTATCAAATTGGCTGCTGCACTTTGCAGGGTTCTAATGAGGAAAGTGGCTAGGTGTGCATCCCTTTAGACGTGTTTTACCTTTGGAAGTATCTCCCCAAAATTACATTTTTGTTGGTGCAAACTTCTGGGAAAATCCATAATCCAATCACACAAGCAGGAAATGACATACCATCTGTGTACAGAACGCCTCCAGGTAGCCATATTGCATTGCATAGAGAATTACAGAGCTGCAGACTGAGAAGGGAAGGTAATTTTTAATAACATTCAACTACAATAGGACTTGCGTAGCAATTTTATATGCTTGAATTTTTTTTTTTTATTTGCTTTTTTTTCCCCAAGACAGTGGAGTTACCCTTTAAGCTCTGAGCTGCAAAATCCCACAAAGCTTGTTCAGAGAACAAATGAAGCGTTTAAATTCTTTCCTAAAGAATCTGTTTCCATTTTGGAATTGCAGTTGTATCTGCATGATCTCCTTTTGACAGACTTCTATGACTTTGAAGCAACCAAAAACAGATTTATGGGGAGAACGTTCAAGCAGCAGCAAACAATTATGGCTGTACGCTAATAAAAAAAAAAAATCTCGAGATGGACAATTCAGAGGAAATGCATTTTTTTTAAAAAAGAGTGGTGAACCTGTTTTGCGGAATGTCAGGCAGCTAGGAAATGAGTTTATTCTTTGTTTAGTTGTTACATGGGTGTCACATCCTCCAGAGGACCGGGCACAGCAGTGGCATCAAAGGCTCAAGCATCGCAGAGCATTTTGGGAAGGTGTCTTGTTTGGGCTACAGTAATGAATTCTAGAATGACGATCGGCTACGCAGCTCGTTCTGATGAACAGCTGGACACGACAGCACTGTAGAGGAACCAATAAAACATGCATGAGACTGGCACGATTCAGCCCTGTTGTCATTGATACGGATGTATGTTGCTGAGCAACGTTATGGAAGTTGGAAATAGGATAAGGTGAGCTGTGGGGAGGGGGGGGGGGGGGATAGGTTGTCTAGCGCAGAGCTGCACAGCATGTACTTTAGGACATCAAGTCATTAACACAAGCTTCAGATATGCAGAATATCCTTGACTAGATAACTGCTTTTTGGGTTCCAGAACACCTGCATACTGAAATAGAGCACACAAGCATTCAATCGTTCTAGGGTCCCTTTTAAACAAAAAAGTTAGCATGGTCCAGCTACCAGAAACAATGCCAAGTTGGAACACGGTCATGTCTCCCTCTGCACACTTACCACTGGGGTTGCTCACTCAGGACTGCCTCCATTCATGGAACACCTTGTAAGGTTTTCACTGAACACGCAGCGTTCTCCGATTCAGAAAAGGTGGAGATCGTGACATCACTGCCACTCATCCAATCAAAAAAAAAAAAAAACACTTAGTGGTTTTAGAAAAAAAAAAAAATACAAGGCGCTCTATGAATGGCAGTGGTGCCAAGCAAAGCACCATGTGGTTGGTGTGCAAAGCGGAAGCCGCTTGCAGGGAATCCCAGCAGGAGAGCTAAAGGGTTAGGAGCTGTCATCTATAGAGCTCTACAGACCAACCTGAGATTTGATGGGGGGGGGTCTGATGTGAAATTAATTTCATTAAAGTGGTTGTAAACCTCAGACATGAAATATAAACAAAAACATATCCCTCTATAGCAGTGGTTCTCAACTCCTGTCCTCAGGACCCACTAACTTGCCAGATTTTAAGTATTACCTTGGGGAGATGCAGACTAGAATACAGGCAGTCCCCGAGTTACGAACGGGTTAGGGACTGCAGGATTGTTCTCAAGTCGGATTTGTCCGTAAGACGGAAGCGCATGCGCAGAAAGGCGGCGACGCCGTTTTCCGATGTTCTGTCAAGTAGCCGCGCATGCGCAGACGCCATTTTCCGTTGTTTTCCACTGTTTTCCAATGTGCCCACTGTCGAAAAGTGGCCGCGCATGCATAGAACATCTCGCCGCCTCCCGTACGCAAGTAGGAGTCATTCGCAAGTCAGAGGTGAGGTGGGGGGTGGGAGGTCTCTTCCCTCCAATCAGCTCTCAGAGCTCTCCTCACTGAGCTATGCAGGGTAACTTCAGCTCTCTGCCCCCTTTTTTCTGATAGCACAGGCAAGCTTTATAAATTTTGCACTTTGAAGATGAGAAAAAAGAGGAGAGGAAAAAGGAGGAGAGAAAAAAGGAAAAAAAGGAGAGAGGAAAAAAAAAAAAAAAAAGGAAAAAAAAGAAAAAAAAAAAAAAAGAAAAAGAAAAAAGGGGGAGGAAATAAAAAGGAGGAGGAGAGAACTGCAGATAAAGGAGGTATAACTTATGTACAGTGAGAGAAATAAGTATTTACCCCCTGCTGATTTTTTCTACGTTTGCCCACTAACAAAGAAATTATTAGTCTATAATTTTAATGGTAGGTTAATTTTAACAGTGAGAGACAGAATAACAAAAATATCCCGAAAAACGCATTTCAAAAAAGTTACAAATTGATTTGCATGAGTGAAATAAATATTTGACCCCTTCGTAAAACATGACTTATTACTTGGTGGCAAAACCCTTGTTGGCAGTCACAGAGGTCAGTTGGCCACCAGGTTTGCACATCTCAGGAGGGATTTTGTCCCACTCTTTGCAGATCCTCGCGAAGTCATTAAGGTTTCGCGGCTGACGTTTGGCAACTTGAACCTTCAGCTCCCTCCACATATTTTCTATGGGATTAAGGTCCATTTTCAATGTCCTGGCTGAGGGAAGGAGGTTCTCACCCAAGATTTGACGGTACATGGCCCCATCCATTGTCCTTTTGATGCAGTGAAGTTGCCCTGTCCCCTCAGCAAAAAAACGCCCCCCAAAGCATAATGTTTCCCCCTCCATGTTGGACGGTGAGGATGGCGTTCTTGGGGTCATAGCATTCCTCCTCCTCCTAACACAGCAAGTTGAGTTGAAGCCAAAGAGCTCGATTTTGGTCTCATCCGACCACAACACTCACCTAGTTCTCCTCTGAATCATTCAGATGTTCATTAGCAAACTTCAGACGGGTTAGTACATGTGCTTTCCTGAGCAGGGGGACCTTGTGGGCAGTGCAGAATTTCAGTCCTTCACGGCGTAGTGTATTAGCAATTATTTTCTTGGTGACTATGGTCCCAGCTGCCTTGAGATCATTGACCAGATTCTACCGTGTAGTTCTGGGCTGATTCCCCACAGTTCTCATGATCATTGAAACTCCACGAGGTGAGATCTTGCATGGAGCCCCAGACCGAGGGAGATTGACAGTTTTGGGTTTCTTCTATTTTCGAATAATCGCACCAACTGTTGTCACCCTCTTACCAAGCTGCTCGGCGATGGTCTTGTAGCCCATTCCAGCCTTGTGTAGGTCTACAATCTTGTCCCTGACATCTTTTGACAGTTCTTTGGTCTTGGTCATGGTGGAGAGACTGGAATCTGATTACTTCTGTGGACAGGTCTCTTTAATACAGGTAACAAGCTGAGATTAGGAGCACTCCCTTTAAGGGAGTGCTCCTAATCTCAGCTCATTACCTGTATAGAAGACACCTAAGAGCCAGATATCTTGCTGATTGATAGGGGATCAAATAGTTATTTCACTCATTAAAATGCAAATACATTTATGACTTTTTTTAAATGCATTTTTCTGGATATTTTTGTTATTCAGTCTCTCGCTGTTAAAATAAACCTACCATTAAAATTATAGACTGATCATTTCTTTGTCAGTAGGCAAATGTACAAAATCAACAGGGGTTCAAATACTTTTTTCCCCTCACTGTAGGAGGTTTTGTTTCATCTATGTGTATTAACACGAGGCCAGTCACTTCACTGGGTATATATGTGTTTACAACTACTTTAGTCAGGAGGGTACCAGCACATTGCTGCAAAAGGTCACTAGACATTGCCTGGTATGGTCTGGAATTTTTTTTATATATAAAAAAAAAAAAAATAGACAAGAATACATCATGCGCCAGAGAAGTTAGATTTTGTGCAATATTTCCGATAGCATGGACAAGCCAACCATAAAACAAAACAAAAAAAGGCTTTATAAAAGTGAAGCTTCTGCCAATAAATTGTCCCGCATTTACAAGGTTAGGGAGAAAAAAAAAAATGTAATAAAGGGTATGTAAATTTGCCAACCAAATAAACATTTCAAGCACACATTTTCTTAAAATCCATTAGTAAATATGGGTAATGCTTCAGGAATGTACATGAGCAAGCAATGCCAGTGCACAAAGCAATTGCATAGCAATAAGTTTAGCCTGATTTTGGCACTTTATATCGCCCAACCAACCACATACGGTATATATAGGAATACACAGGCCTATAAGGCACCGTAGGACACTGGGACGTAGCGGGTATAATATTTGGCAGGTTAGTGTTGAGCTAGATTGTCTTTGAAATCCTCATGCTGGCAGGGCACAGGCTCTTCTGCTCAGAACGAGGCTACTTGCTAAATAAAATACTTTACAGAGTTTGTTTTGGGGCACCTGGAGTGTAATGATACAATCTGAAATTCAGAAATGACAGGGGATTTATAACAGGAGAAGAATCAGCACAAGGGACACGTCATGCTACTGTCTGCAGGTTGTGTCCCTTGTGCAGATTTTTCAGTTTTTTTTAATTTAGTTACACTTAGGCTTTAATGCTATGAAATGTAAAATGACAAGTAGGCATACATGCACCACAGATGGATGGTAAATCTGTGTCCGTATACGGGGGAAGTGACATATTA
Source organism: Lithobates clamitans (assembly GCA_037952925.1). Taxonomy (NCBI): domain Eukaryota; kingdom Metazoa; phylum Chordata; class Amphibia; order Anura; family Ranidae; genus Lithobates; species Lithobates clamitans. The sequence goes on from JBBGZY010001792.1 coordinate 1,359,782, forward strand.
CCAAACAACATTAGAAAATTTGCATTAATACAACTAAAAAAAAGGGAGAAAAAAAAAAAAAACACCCCAAAAAAACAAAACAAAAAAAACAAAAAACAAAACATCTTGTGTGGTTCCCAATCACCAGTGGCATTTAAAGTTTGCAAAGATCCCACCTTCCACCAGAGTGACCCTCTTCCTCCTCCTCACGCTTGTATTCTGCCTGCCCTGAGTCAGGCCATCTGCACAAGCAGGACAATATGGAAAGGGGGCGGGCACTCATAGCAACCAATCACTTCACAGAAGGCAGATCAGTGATAAATTCTGACGGGTTACAGTGTGTTTGAGCCATCCACATACTGCTCTATCTAGGCAAGAGCCACTGTGCTCTAGGATACTGGAGAAGACTACAGGACTTCTTTTAGATCCATTATGATCTAAAGCCGGGCCATCGAAGGAACAGAAATTCAGCCGGTTCAGCAGGAACTGGCCGAATTTCGATCCATGTATGGACCAGGTTGCTTGTACTGAAGTCGATCCCTTGACTTCAGTACAACCAGCCAGTCTCTTTTGTCCCATTCAATCACTGCCGACAGCTATAGCTGCCGCCGCCAAAATACATAAGCTCCACGGGAGGGATTCACCCATCAACACGAAAATGTGTTGAAAGGGGAAATCAAACACATTTTTTCTTGCAACCTGTGGTGAATGAACTGTGGGACATCAATTTCAAATCCAACAAGTTTTGTTTAACCACTTCAGCTCCAGAAGGTTTTACCCCCTCTGACCAGGCCATTTTTTGCGTTGCTTTAACTGACAATTGCGCGGTCGTGCGACACTGTAACCAAATAAAATTGATGTCCTTTTTTTCACACAAATAGAGCTTTCTTTTGGTGGTATTTGATCACCTCTGCGGTTTTTATCTTTTGCGCCATAAAATATATTATATATATTAAATATATATAATATATTTTTTTTACTTTCTGACATAAACACAAGGGGAAAAAAAAAAAAAAAAGGTCGAATTTCTTCATCAATTTAGGCCAATATGTATTCTGCTACATATTTTTGGTAAAAAAAGAACAAAAAACCCCAATAAGCGTATATTGATTGGTTTGCGCAAAAGTTATAGCGTCTACAAACTATGAGATTTATGGACTTTCAAATTTATTTTTATTGTTTTTACTAGTAGTTGCTGCGATCAGCGATTTTTAGCGGGACTGCGTTATTGCGACAGACAAATCTGACACCAAGTGACACTTTTTGGGGACCAGCGATACCAATACAGTGATCAGTGCTAAAAAATAAAATGAAAAATAAAAGCACTGTAACTGTATAAAATGACACTGGTAGGGAAGGGGTTAACATCAGGGGCGATCAAAGGGTTAAGTATGCTCCTAGGGATTGCTTATTAAATATGAGGGAATACAGTGACTGGAGGAAACCGCAGAAACACAAGTTCTCCATTTTCCTCCCTCAGACCGCCGGTATGCCTCTCCTGTGAATGATCGTGGGTGGCCGGCAGCAGCGGGGTGTCCAATCACAGCAGGAGCGGGGCTCCAGCGGCGCGCCTAAGAGCCGAGGAAAGAAATCACATACAGGTACGTGATTTTGTGCTTAAGCGGTTTTTAAAAAAATAAATAAACTTCCCATCCCACGCTCAGAATACAATTGAGTTAGGCTAAACTGGAGAGGCAGACGGAAAACGTCATGATCTCCACCTCAGCCAGAGGAAGATTTGTAAACAATTCAGAAAATACAAAGCTGCCCATGAATGGCTGAGAAGCACTCAGGCCGACTCAATGTTGTTCTGGGTGAGAAACAGAAAGTTTGTGTCCAACAGCCAGGAATACAGTTAAAGTGACCGTAAAGCTGGAGATAATCTTGAAAAAGTAGTAAGGGGTTTATTTATCCCAAGAATCATACTTGCTTGGGTGGATGCAGCATTGGACCGATGCCGCATCTGTCCCCCCCACCGTCTAAGACAGAACTGAGCGATCAAACACCGCTCATCACTCGGTTTTCAGAGCTCCATGAGCAGAGAGCTGGTGACGTTCAGTCACCACTGTCTGCTCTGCCCCACCCCCCGCGCTTACTGGAGTGGCTTCCTCAGGCTCTCAGCGCTTCACTGAGAGGCTGAGCCAGGTGCCGATCTAGGGTTGTGGGCGGAATCTGACCATATTATCGCGATCTTTACCAAGCCTTGACCGGCTGTGTGACTTCAGCCCGCTGTCTGCTGAAAACAGGTCACAGGAGTGCAAAACAAACTGCACTCCTGTGAGCCACAGGAGGAGAACAGTCAAAAGAGCTTTGGCTGTATTTCAAGTTTCAGAAAATCACTCAATCCCTCCAGCCACACTAACAATGCGGATAAAGGAATCTCCATTGTATTTAGGCAGCAGTTGGCTGCTGGAAATGTCCAAAAAATGAGACTGCATCTGATAGGATGCAGTCATTCTAACTGATAATTTACACCCAGTTTAGTCCATTTTTTTTTATAATTTTACACCCAGTTCAGTCTATTTTTAAAACGACTTTTGTAAAGCAGGGTCACTCATGGCTCAAATTTTGACCCTTTCAGCTGGAAGCGGCCAAAATGCAAGCCGTCTATGGGTGCCTTTATAGACTACACAGGAACAGAATGCTGCAAAAAATCAGTGAACACAAAGCATATTGGGTCTTGTGAATCAAATTACTGATGAGAACGCTTTTGTTGCCCACATCAGATTCTCCCTTTTGCTCTTGGTGTGGACCCCGTAGTGATGGGCTCAGGCGTGTTCGGATCGATCCCACCAGGAAGCAGTCAATGCACACCGCCAATCATAGGCAGTGAGGCATTTGCCGACCAGCAGCTGCACATACACATGCTGTCTAGGATTGTCAGTGTGCAGTGCCGGTGTCTTGCCGAGAAAGTTCCCTCGGCGGATAAGGACCCCCCCTGTACTGCGCAGGCGCAGCGCCTGCGCAGTACAGATAGCCGAAGCTCAAAATGTTCAATCAGCTGTACACGGCGCCTGCGCCCTAGGTCCAGGTTCCTTCCCCACCATCCAAGTGAACCTAGAGGGGGAATAAAAAAAAGAGCCGAGCAAAGCGAGCCCGCGAGGGGCCCTCTTACAGGCACCGTGTACAGCTGATTTTCCCCTTTTCACCTTCGGCTATTTCCGCCGGATCCTACTGCGCAATCGCAGCAGAGGGGGGTCCTTATCCGTCGAGTGGAACTTTCTCGCAGAACACCGGCTTCTTGTCGGGCTCGATCCAAAACACACCGGAGCCCAATCGCTAGTATGGAGTATAGCGGCAAAGGGATACTGGGTGCTTAGTTCTTACAATCACTTCAGGTCTGCTCAGCAGTGGCCTTTTCCACACACTATATCTGCACTCAGACAATGAAGAATTGATCCCCTGCTCTGTGGTCTAGAGGCACCCCTGCTGCTGGCCTTCCAATTTAATCTGCTCAGCCACAAGCGTGAGAGAGAAAGAAGAGGAGTTTGAGTACTTAGCGCAGTCGAACCCTGGTCGGCCTGGAAGGATGAAGCTTCTGGTTTCCTCGATTTCGGAGCAGCCATCTTTCTGCTGCAGTTCCCACAGATGGAGAGTGTTATCATCCAGCAGGGACAGGAGACGACCCTGGAAAGGCAAGCAAGAAGTTACTGTACAACTGAACGGTTCAATCTGAAATTAGGCTTTAAGGAAGCTTTACAAAGCTGCTCATCATGCAGAGGGGATCATTTGGGTAGAAGCCAATTAACCACATAGTACATTTCTGGTTAAAGCCTAGTACACAAAAAAGAAAAAAATTGGAAAAAGAAAAAAAAAGGTTTTCGGAGCGATCATTTAAATAACCCGATTGTTAGTTCACAGCTTTGGAGATCCGATCACGACAGTTCATGAGAAATTATTCGAGGGACAAGCATGAAAATTCTTCTCGTAAGAGAACAGAACAAATGATTTTCGTTTAATTAGGACAGTATTCGTCCAAAAAGAAAAAAAAAAAAAAATATCCAATACCATGCATGCACAGAAATAAAAGATTACAATACATAATCGCAGGAAGTTATAGTCTGTCTTACGAGTAATCTATTAAACTATTCATTTTCTATACGAGACTAGCAAGAAAAAAAAAAAAAAAAAAAAAGAAGAAAAGAAAAAGACATCATCTGATGTCTGATGAAACAGAAATGTAATATACTGTAGGTTACTGGAAATTAGATAAGGTTTTATACAGGATCTTTTTTTCCAGGCTTTTTTCCCTCTCCCTTATTTTTACCTGGTAATCCTACCAGTAACACATTTTCCATAGGAAAAAGAAAGTTGGCAACACTGTTTCAAAGTCAATGCTGACAAACTTTATTGTTTCAGACAAATGGACAGGGAGACAGACAGGGATTCCCCGTCTATCTGGATCAATAAAAAGTGCAGAATTTTGCAACTGCCAACTTTTTTTTTTCCTGGCCATATTTGGCTTGCGGGGCATTGGACAAGCTTCTCCTTTGAATCTGACACCCAGTCTCTCTGGAGAGTAAGGCTAAACTGGGACAAAAATTTGGCCCTGGAATTCATCCAGACCGACCCATTTTAATTTTGCGAATACGCACAAAAACAGTATATAAACTATATGCAATTGCGCAAAAAAGCATTTGTAAAAACAGTCAACTATTGGGCATAGGACAGGGCATTGCCACAGCAGTGCCCATTAATGCAGCCACACCAGTCAGTGCCCATCAGTGCCCATTAAAGCAGCCTGATCAGTGCCCATCAGCGCAGCCACACCAGTGCCCATTAATGTTAGTCCCCCCACTCCTCCCAGTACCTGATCTACACAGCTTTTATTACCTAGGTCCCAGGTGCAGTGCTTGCCCTGCAGGTGTTTCCTCTGGCGATGGGAGCCCGGGACCAGCTGTGCACTGCTGGTACATCTGGTCCTCTCCCTTTGTTCTGGGCACCACAGAGCTGAGTAACTAGGGCTGGAGGGGACTCCTAAAATCCTGTCCACCAATCTAATCTCCCGACTCCCGCTGTGTAGCGGTTTAAAAAAATAAAAAACTTCTCCGGGTCTCCCCTTTGTTCAGTGGGGGCCATCACTTTCGGCTTTGAGGTGGGGAAATTGTCCACAGCAGCGCTCCCGGCTGGCTCCAGTGTACTGATTTAGAACAGGTCGGCCTTCAACTGTGTAGTGCACTGCTGCGGATTAATCCGTCCAAAGCCGAAAGTGATGAAATAGTCCGCTTTCTGTTCCCTGGCCCCCACTGAACACAAGGGACACGGAGACTTTTTTCCTAAACAACTACACAGCGGGAGATTAGCTTATTGGTGGACAGGATTTGGGAGTCCCCGCCTGCTCTCCACTGTCACTGAAACCGGCCCACCGGGAAACTCCCAGTAGCCCCGATGTCCAGTACATGCCTGCTGGAGGGTGACCTAGTTCTAGTCTTGGAAGTGGGGCACTTTTTTTTTTCTAGGAATATACTTCCTGTCCCAGGGCGGTATTACTAGTTATGGAAGAGCAGACTTGTCACCATAGGACAGAAGGTATGTAAAGACTACAGAAGAGTTCCCCACTCCTCTTCTCTATAAGATGGGGGAGGTGCTCTGTAGTTCACAGAGGAAACCTTGGCAGAAAGATACTGCAGAGTGCACACGACCACAGTGGATTTCGGTCAGGATCAACAGGTAATTTTTGCACTGGTTGAACAGATAACAAAAGGCTTTAAAATTGTATATGTAACAGACCAGCAGGAAGCAAATATGAGCAGTTAATTGTTAGGGTTTATATTTACTTTTGAGGTGCAAAAAAGCAAAAACTAATTTTTAAGTGCTTGGTAGTGGTGAAGGGTTAGAATCTGTCAGACTTTTGTCATCATCAGTGTCCCGACTACTGGTGAGAGATTCACACGTTCCATTTCTCCTGGTGACCGATGTCACCAACATGAAACGTGAGAGAAAAAAAAGTTTAAGGCTAGGTTCACACTGATGCGGTGCAATCTGAATGGGTTTTCTAGTGCGATTTCAAGGAGCACGTGCAGTGCAAATTTACGCGGTCAGACGAGATTCGCACAGGAAAAGAAAGAAAGAAGGAAGAAAAGAAAGAAGGAAGAAAAGAAAGAAGGAAGAAAAGAAAGAAGGAAGAAAAGAAAGAAGGAAGAAAAGAAAGAAGGAAGAAAAGAAAGAAGGAAGAAAAGAAAGAAGGAAGAAAAGAAAGAAGGAAGAAAAGAAAGAAGGAAGAAAAGATAGAAGGAAGAAAAGATAGAAGGAAGAAAAGATAGAAGGAAGAAAAGATAGAAGGAAGAAAAGATAGAAGGAAGAAAAGATAGAAGGAAGAAAAGATAGAAGGAAGAAAAGATAGAAGGAAGAAAAGATAGAAGGAAGAAAAGATCTCCATCGATCTATATCTCTAGAGAGATTTTTTTTTTAACTTTTTTTCCTGAGGGTAACCACTTTGAAGGCAATTGCTTTAAAGCAGAACTTCAGTGGTTTTTTTAACTTTCCATCTATTAAATCTTCTGCCCTTGTTGTTTTAACTTTGGATAGTAAAACATTTTTTTTTTGCCAGTAAACACCTTATACAGCTCACTTCCCGTTTGTCTGGTAAAAAAGCCTAGGCTTATGACATCATGCACAGCTCACTCTCTCACTCTTGTGAGAGTTTGCCAAAAAAAGGAGGGGGGGGGGAAATGAGTCAAAAAAGAGGGCCAACGAAAGCTGCAGAGCTTAAGGTGTGCCTCTAAATCCAGGAAGTGAACAGGCAGCAGCTTCAGCTGCCCACAGTTAAAATGGATGCAGCAGACTCAGTGGAGGGAGATTTCTGCAGCATATTTGGCAAGTACAGAATAACAGTATATTTAAAATAATATGTAAAGTGGTTGGAGGGAAGCTTCAGAATGGCAAAGATGTTTTTATTACAAATTATATAAGCAGACTGCAGTTCCTCTTTAATCATCTAAAAAAAGAGTACCATACTACACTGCATTGAAAGCGGTCCCTGCACATCGACAATAAACTGCGTTACATTTCAAAGAAAGTTAAACAAATCTGCAGGTTGTTTTATTGAATCTGTGTCAGGACAGTTTATACCAAGTAAAAGGAGATGGTAACATTGGAAGTCAAGACAAACCGGTGTCTTCTAGTATTGTCATTACATGCTGTATTATTTTCCTGTACAGTAGTGTAGAGTAACCCGTGAGGAGCATATGGAGTGTATATTAGACAACAATGAGTCAGACATGGAGCACAGTCATTGGGCAGGCGTGCTCAAGCTGTGGCCCTCCAGCTATTGCGGAAGTACGAGTCCTGCCCGTGCCATTGGGAATGTTTTTATGGATCTTGGTAGGGGTGTTCATCTGCCAAAACTGTAAACCCATCAAACTAGATTGACACACACAGCGGGTAAAATAAGTATTGAACACGTCACCATTTTTCAAAGTAAACATATATTACTAAAAGGTGCTATTGACATGAAATGTTCACCACATGTCAGTAACAACCCATGCAATCCATACATACAAAGAAACCAAAACAAATACGTTCAGAAATTAAGTTAATGTGTAATAAAAATGAATGACACAGGGAAAAAAGTATTGAACACATGAAAAAAAAAAAAAAAGGGAGGTGCAAACGGCATGGCCAGCCAAGACACCTTCTGAAAACAGTAATTAGAAAGCAGCCCTGCCCCTTATCAGTGCAAATTAATAGCTGGTTCACTCTCATCTGATGGCTTATAAAAAAGGATTCTCATTACCAAGGTGTTACACAAGAAACATCTCATGATGGGTAAAAGCAACGAGCTCTCTCAAGACCATTGCAACCTTATTGTTGCAAAACATACTGATGCCACTGGTTACAGAAGGATTTATAAACTTCTGAATGTTCCAGTGAGCACTGTTGGGGCCATAATCCGGAAGTGAAAAGAACATAATTTCACCATAAACCGGCCATGACCAGGTGCTCCAAGATTTCTGGCAGAGGAGTGGAAAGAATTCTCTGAAGAGTTGTATAAGAGTCAAGGACCACTTGTGGAAAGCTTCAGAAAGACCTGAAATTAGCAGGTACAATTGTTTTGATTTTTATCAAATTTATTTTAAAAAAAAATGCTTTTGGAGTAAAAATCTATCTAAAAAGATAGTTTTCTATTTAAGATATATTAATAATTTAGTTTATTCAGCATGAACTGGAGCTTAATTATGTAGCATGAGGCTGTATATTCTGCAATACATTTTTGGTAAGCTCATTCAATGAATTCAAGCTCTGCAAGCTGAGAAAATATGCACTGCATTGATGCATACACACAATGTCACAGTAATCATGAGATAAAACAAAGTTCAGGAATATTCCTTTATCTCATTGTTTTGCAAATCTATGTACACTACAAACTGTATGATTGAATCGTTTCTGAGATCGCTGTTTTACCAACCTGACAGCTTATTATTCTAAATAGAAAACCTTCATTTTGCTTATAAATATTAAAGATTCTAACTACCAGCAAGAATAAGTCATTAAATTTAAAGAGCACCTGTCATTTCAGATCCATCATGGCAGCGCCTGTTAGCGGGCATCCACTCACCTGCTGCCGCCACGTCCCTCACTTTGTTGCGTCACTGCCGCATCACCAGGCGTCCCATTAAAGTGAATGGGACTGAATGCAACAATCCTCTTTACTAGTTATTTAAATGGACTTGATTTTAATCAAATCCAGCCTGACGCTCACCACGCAAAAGACGCCATTGCTGAAGAAAAAGCATGTTGAAGCTCATTTAAAATTTTGCTGCACAACATCATTTAGACAGGCGTGTGAAATACATATACATATACATATACATATATATATATATATATATATATATATATATATATATATATATATATATATATATATATATATATATATATATATATATATATATATATATATATATATATATATATATATCTCATCTAGATATACATGAGACCAAAACTGAACTCTTTGGATGCCATAATACACACCATGTTTGGAGGTCAAAAGGCACATCACCCCAAAAAACATCACCATACCAACAGTGAAGTTTGGAGGTGGGAACATCATGGTGTGGGGCCGTTTTTCAGCATACAGTACAGGCAAACTTCATATCATTGAAGGAAGGATGAATGGAAAAATGTACCAAGACATTCTTGATAAAATTCTGCTGCCATCTACCAGGATGATAAGGATGAAACGAGGGTGGACATTTCAGCAAAACAATGATCCCAAACACCAAGCCAAGGTAACTCAGCCAATCACCTGACTTGTTCCCATAGATTTTCTTTTGGATACAACTAAAGATCAGAGGTCATTAAAGAGGCCCACAGAAATTTCAAGATTTGAAGACGTTTGTGTGGAAGAATGGACCAAAATATAATAATTATATATATATATATATATATATATATATATTTTTTTTTTTTTTTTTTTTATTTATATACATACATATATATTTATACACACACACACACACACACACACACACACACACACACACACACACACACACACACATCTCTCACACCTGAGCAATGCATGCAACTAGTTTCTCCATACAGGAGGCGTCTTGAAGCTGTCATTACCAGCAAATTGATTTTGTACCAAGTAATAAATACATATCGATTAGCGTGTTCAATACTTTTTTCCTGTGTCATTCCATTTTATTACACATAACTTCATTTCTCCACTTATTTGTTTAGGTTTCTTTGTATGTATGGATTGCATGGGTGAAAATTTAAAGTCAACAACAACTTTAGAAATGTATTTACCTAGAAAAACGGCGATATGTTCAATATTTAATTTTACCCGCTGTATATAAAATTTAAGGGAGGAAATCAACACATTCTTGGGAAGAACATACAATTACCATGGTGGGACTAATCAACACTGCAGGGTAAGAACACCATTCATTGAGCCTACCTGTCCAGGTAAGAAGTGTAGCTGGGTCACGGTGGCCATGTCCCTGTGCAAACCTGTAAACTCCACTCCAGGGGTCCCATATCTGTAGAGAGTCAAAGTTAAGGAAAGTATCGAAAATATAACCATCCATCAGTCGTCAGAGATAAGAGCAAGAGAACTTCACAGGAAACATAGCCAGCAAGGAGAAAACAAGGTTTAATATAATTCTCTCTCAATAATATATATTTATGGTGCATATTTTGGCCAGGAACTTGTCTTGCATACTAACGGCACACAATTGTCGGCCAACAAAACACGAACGTAGTGACGTACTACATGGAACTTCAGCTCTTGAGCGCCACCCTTTGGGCACCTTCTGCTAATGTCGTGTTTGGTGAGCATTGATTCCGAGCATGTGTGTGTTTGTACTTTGGACTTTTGTGTGATGGACTTCTGTACACACGATACGAAAATCTGGACAACAGACCGTTGTCCCACGAAAATTTACTAGCCTGCTATCCAACATTTGTTGGCAGAAAGTTGGACAACAATTGTCTGAAGGAACATACTAATGGTCAGATTTTAGGCCAACAGTCTGTCACACAATTCCCTGCCGAAAATCCAATCGTGTGTACGAGGCTTTAGTGGCTCACCAAATAGAAGACAAAAAAGGATAATAAGGACCTGGAGCCTATACACTCCCATAATTCTGGTTCTATTTAAAAAAAAAAAAAAAAAAAGTACTGAAACACAGAAAGCTGTCCCACGGCACAGTTGCAAGTGGGGGACACAGATAGCTAGTTCACCGCTTTTATTCGGAAAGGGAGAATGATGGTTTTGACAAATGTAAAAAACAAAAAACAAAACAAAAACACACTTTCAAGAAACTGTGTTGCTTCTTCTTGTGCTAAAAAATGGAGTCTTTTACTGGAAAGCTCCACATTTCACTTTTTTTCCTTGCACATTTCTCAAATTAACATGCACATCATGCAATCTACTTATGATTTTCCAAACTACATAGCATGAGACCCTCTGTCTCAATACAAAGTCAACGGATTACTTGGGTCAGTGGTTGTCAACTTATGGAGGTGCAGTATACGTATTGCTACTGAGAGACCGTCATAGACTGCAGATATTCTAAAGCAGGGTTTCTCAACCAGGGTTCCTCCAGATGTGGCTAGGGGTTCCTTGAGCAATAAGCAACTTCTGCCTCTCAGATGAGTAACCACTGACGCCAATGATCTTTTTATTTATTTATTATTTAGTCATCTGTATGGGAAGGGGGGTTTATTCCCAATGACCATGAACGTAAGAGGCACTGATACCAGTGAGCATCACACCAAGCTACTGTGAGCTGTAGATATAGGAATTGTCAAGGGTTCCCTGAGCCTGAAAATTTATATCATGGGTTCCTCCATGTTAAAGGTTGAGAAAGGCTGTTCTAAAAAGGAAAATGATGGTCAGACACTGGACATGCTACAGGCTTGAATGCAGACTACAGAATGCTGAAGACGTGTTACATGAGACCAGCAGAGATCCCTGCTATTCCCCCTTTACAAATCAATGCTCTTACTACAGACTGGTGGGGTCCAGGAACGCACAAGTACCAAATAGCCGCAGGTGGCTCTCAGAGACTTCAGCAGTTTCTCAGAATACAGCGTTGTTAAATCTGAAGGATATGTTTAATCAGACAGTAACGTGTGTGACCTGCTTTATATTGCACAGTTCCAACAATGCCAATTTCCAAATCATACCAGAAAAAAAAAAAAATAGTTCACACATAACACTCAAATCTCTGACAGTTCACAGCAGCCTTTAGAACTTAAAAAGCTGTTCAAAAGAAATATGCCCCTGGTATGACTTCCAAAGACTACTGATTTTAGGCTTCACTCAGCCATTTTGTTGGAGCCTGGGAAGGTGAGGGAACATTCTTTCCAGAAGCCCCGACTAACTTTAACAGCACCAGTTAGTAGAGCCTTGCAAATGACCAGCAGGGTGAATACAGCCAAGACTATAGACAAACACCCTTTACACACCAGTCTGTTACTGGCAGGCTGCCAGGAGCTGCGTTACCCTGACAGCGGGGGGGATACGGCCACATGGAGCGGAAGCAGAGGTCCTGAAAGGGGCAGCTTATGACCTTAATTCCAGCATGCAGTACTGATGTACATCTTCAGCCTGGGAAAAAAAAACAAAAAAAACATACAAACGGCAGCTGCCCTGCTCACAGCTTACTGGCAGTGCATGCTGGGACTTTTAGTGCCTACATAACTAACTTGGAAGCCACCAAATTCCAAGTGGGAAGTCTCAAATCCATCAAAAGCCGTAAGGCCACCATTTCCAAACTCCCCCCTCCAGTGATGCTTGATTTGCCCATTTGGGGAAAACTATTAAAAATAGACAAAAAAAAAAAAACGAACATACATGAGAGAAGAGCATTCTAACATTTCCAACCACCCGCCATGCAAGTCCTTGTTCAGACACTTTATTATGGGATGACAAGTATCTTCCAATTGTGCTCCTGTGTCGTCATCCCATCACGGAGACTGCAAGCAAGCTGTGCCGACACATTGCGCAGGCATGGTCCAGTGTTGTAACAGGAAGCCATGGTAATAGTTTATGATGCACACGGCTTTCATAAACTAAACATTCCACGCTTAAAACCTCAGATCTACTTTAAACATCCTCTTCACTCTCCTTCCCTGCATGTGCTGCAAGTTACGGGCATTGCCTGGCAACAAACCAAAAAATAAAATTAAAAAAAACTTCCCTATTATCAAGTCCTAATTTCTATACAGGCAGTCCCAGAGTTACGAACCTCCGACTTGCGAACGACTCCTACTTACGAACGGGAGGCAGAGTGACGTTCTGCGCATGCGCTGCCACTTTGACGGCAGGCACCTCGGAAGACGACGTCTGCGCATGCGCGGCGACAGCACATCGGAAAACGACGTCTGTGCCGTTCTGCGCATGCGCTTCCAACTTACAAACATATCCGACTTAACAAACCAGCAGTCTCTAACCCGTTCGTAACGCGGGGACTGCCTGTATACACATACACAGGCCTCATATCATATACAAAATAAATAAAACAAAAACCCCCCCACAACCAATCCTAATGCCAGAAAAATAACATAAAAAATAAAAAACTACTACATTTTTATTATTTGTATATAAAAATAAAAAATAAAAAAAAGGTCCACTAAGTTACCTAATTTGCAACTATTATTATTCAGGATTTATATAGCGTCAACAGTTTGCACAGCACTTAACAAAATGAAGGCAGACATTACAGTTGCATTACAATTTGGTACAAGAGGAATCAGAGGGACCTGCTCCTTAGAGCTTACAATCTAAAAAGGGAGAATCAATTTTTCTACAAAAAGGTAATCGCTGTGGGGGAATGAGCTGATGGAGGAAGTAAAACAGTGTTAGTTAGAAGCAGGATAGGCTTCTTTAAAAGAGAAGGGTTTTCAGGGATCGCCTAAAGATGGATAGATTAGGGGACAGTCGGACAGATGGCCTGACCCTTGAAATAAACTAAACTAGATCATCAGAATAGTCATATTATCGCCAATCATTTACCACATAGCAGAATGTTGAATCACAACGTCAGGTGTATGACCAGCTAGACCTTAAAAAAGGGTAACTTCACTTTCGTGGGAAAGAAAAAAATAAAAATAATAATTATTATTATTTTATTATTTTATTATTAATAATAGAAATAATAATAATAATAATAATAATAATAATAATAATAATATAGCTAATAAGTATAGCGTACAAAGTTGCAACACAAGCCATATTGTAATTGAAGGTTTTTAAAAATTACGCTTTTCTTTTTAATCTGCAGCTCTGTAATTCTCTGTAAAATGCAATTTAAAATGGCTAAATCGCTAAACCCCCCCGGTATGTCATGTCCTGCTTGTGTGATTGACATCCTGATTTTCACAGAAGTCTGCACCAAGATACAAATTCGATTTTGGGCATCCCCTGCAACAAAAATATTCATTTTGGTGAGACATTCCCATTGGGAAATCACATCTAAAAAGGGATGCAGACCCTGCCATTTTCCTCAGAGCCTTGCAGGTGCACAGCTGATTGACATTACCAAAACTACTCCCACACAGATTCACTCTACTCATGGACACAGACAGCGATTTCTCCAGAACAAAAAAAAAAAAAAAAAAAAAGGTAGGAATCTGCAACAAAGTTTGTTAAAAATCCCTACAATGTACATTGATCACCTAGAGGGGGAATATTATATCAATAAAAGTGAAGTTTAATACAAAAAAAATATATAAATAAAAAAAAATTAAAATATAATATAATATAATATATTATAATATAATATATTATATACATATACACACACACATATAAATACACATATATATATAAATTTTTCATCATCTCATTTTCCAATGGTTACTCACATTTAACTTAAAGTGGAACTTCTGTCATGTTTGCAACTTTCCGTCTATTAAATCTTCTGCCCTTGTTTGAACTTTGGATAGAAAAAAAACTTTTTTTTCCCTGCCAGTAAATACCTTATACAGCCCAATTCCTGCTTGTCTGGTAAAAAGCCTAGGCTTACAACATGCACAGCTCTCCCTCCAGAAAGGGAGCAGGGGGTGAGTCATGAGGGCCAATGAGAGCTGCAGAGCTAGAGGTGTGTGTCTGTGTAAATCCAGGAAGTGAACAGGCAGCAGCTTCAGCTGCCCACAGTTAAAGTGGTTGCAGCCAGACTCAGTGGAGGGAGATTTCTGCAGCATATTTGGCAAGTACAGAATCACAGTATGTATATATATATATATATATATATATATATATATATATAAAATATGCAAAGTGGTTGGAGGGAAGCTTCAGAATGACAAAGATATTATTACAAATTATGTGAGTAGACTGCAGTTCCTCTTTAAAATTAGTTATTCAAATTGAAGCCAAAAAAAATAAAATAAAAAAAAAAAAAAATTTTTAAAAAAATAAAAAGCTGCCTTGCAATTTGCAGGTCGTTTGATGTACTTTGAGCTATGCCAAACAATGGAAACTTCTCCGCCTTTTCAGATGCATAGTATGAAAAAACAAAAAAAAAAAAAAAAAAGCTCACTCAAAACAGACAAAAAGTTACAATGTATAACCGACATTCCGGAACCACTGGGAAGAAAATAAAAGACATATGTCGTGTTCTGGCTGGGTTCCAGGCTGCGGCTGTGGCAGGTGACCGAGTGCACATAGGCGGAATCATGAGAACAATCGAGACTGGGGAGGGGTGAGAGAGTCTCTTAAACATATAAGAGATTCCTTCTTCCTCTTTGGCTCTGCCTGTTACCATGGCGACAAGACCTTTAAAGTTTTAGGAGGGGAGAGCACATGACAGGTCCGGTCCTGCTTACTCAGCAGCTCGGCGGGGATCTTTTCCTGGGCCAAAAAAAAAATAGCAGGAGCATCAATGAAGATACAGCGGGGCTGGAACTTTGATAACCCGGAGTATACGGCACAAGACTGCAGCAAAACACAAAAGTAGGACGTCAAAGCTAACATTAAAAATCTACATTCACACCAATGCGTTTTTTCATACTTTTTTTGCAGAAACCGCAGGACATTTTTAACATGCGTTCCTACGGAACACGCTCACATAAATGCATTTTTGCACCCCTGCGTTTTTGGAAAGGGTCAGGGACTTTTTTTTTCTTAAAATGCAAGAAACTTTTTTTTTGCTTTGATAGACTTCAATGGAGAAGCTGCAGAAATCGTGTTTTTACCACGATTTGCGTTTTATTAATTTACCCAACAAAATTTGGCAAAAAAAAAAAAAACACACAAAATGCTGCAAAAATCGCAGTAAAAACCTCAAGAAGCACTGCAGAAATGTTCAAAAGCAAACTGCGTTGGTGTAAATGGAGCCTTAGGCTGTTTAGACTTGCTGTTTGAGGGGGTTTGTAGCGTTAATAAAACGCTTGAACCACCTCCTAATGGCCTTAATGGCCTCGCCCCTTAAGCTGCAATGGCATCAAATAGGAGTATTCACATGCCGCAGGTCACAATGAGTCAAGGCAAAAACTATCCAACATACTGCAATCAGCAAACCCGCCGAACGTGACCAATTCAAGCGAACAAGGAAGGACCAATGGTTGACCAATGCAGTGCATTTGTTCAGCAAAAATAGGGTTGAAACAAGGCGGTGAGGAGACGTCACATTGCATCCTTAATGCCTGTCAATTGCCTCTGAAAAGTGACGCGAACACGGATCGCTTTTCAGAGAACAAAATGCCAAAGTCTCCCCCCATCCTTTGCTGCATCTCGCCACTGTTCATCTCTTGCAGCCTCTTTGCCATTTCATGTTTAAAATGCACTCCAGTGAAAGTCTGCATGCCATTTTTTGAGGGTGGTTTTCCAAACGGTGACAACCTGTAGTGTTCATTGGAAGAGTGTGTAACAGTAGAAGCACAAATGGAAGACAAGGACAGAGTTGTAACCCCCATCTCCTTCATGATCTGCAGACAGAGGACTGGTTTACAACACAAAAACGCACTCCAGATCCAATCCAGAAGCGCTTGTGCATGCCTGTTTTTGATGCGTTTGTGCTTTTTTGCCTTTTTATGAGTTTCCAGATGTTTTTTTCTTTTCCTGTACTGGGGTCTGGTGCATTCTTGATGCATTTACCACGTCCCAGTAGTCCAGTGCAAAAACAAGTCAAAATGCAGCATAAGCAGAACACAAAAAACTCACCAAGCTCTATCGCTGTATCTAAAGAATGTTCTGGAACTGACCAAACTGGTGTGAAGTTAGAAACGATATTTACCTACTTTCCCTGCATTTTTAAATGTAGAAAAAAAAAAAAAAAAAACGCACTGAATTGCATGTGGTGTGATCTTGCCCTTAAAAGGATTGGGAAAAAATAAATAAATATATGAGCTAGATCTATATATCTCTCTATCTATCTATCTATATCTCTCTCTATCTATGAAAGTATTCAGACCCCCTTAAATTTTTCACTCTTTGTTATATTGCAGCCATTTGCTAAAATCATTTAAGTTCATTTTTTTTCTCATTAATGTACACACAGCACCCCATATTGACAGAAAAACACAGAATTGACGACATTTTTGCAGATTTATTAAAAAAAGAAAAACTAAAATATCACATGGTCCTAAGTATTCAGACCCTTTGCTCAGTATTTAGTAGAAGCCCCCTTTTGATCTAATACAGCCATGAGTCTTTTTGGGAAAGATGCAACAAGTTTTTCTTACCTGGATTTGGGGATCCTCTCCAGTTCTGTCAGGTTGGATGGTGAACGTTGGTGGACGGCCATTTTTTGGTCTCTCCAGAGATGCTCAATTGGGTTTAAGTCAGATCTCTGGCTGGGCCATTCAAGAACAGTCACGGAGTTGTTGTGAAGCCACTCCTTCGTTATTTTAGCTGTGTGCTTAGGGTCATTGTCTTGTTGGGAGGTAAACCTTTGGCCCAGTCTGAGGTCCTGAGCACTCTGGAGAAGGTTTTTGGCCAGGATATCCCTGTACTTGGCCGCATTCATCTTTCCCTTGATTGCAACCAGTCGTCCTGTCCCTGCAGCTGAAAAACACCCACAGCATGATGCTGCCACCACCATGCTTCACTGTTGGGACTGTATTGGACAGGTGATGAGCAGAGCCTGGTTTTCTCCACACATACCGCTTAGAATTAAGGAAAAAAAAGTTCTATCTGGGTCTCATCAGACCAAAGAATCTTATTTCTCACCATCTTGGAGTCCTTCAGGTGTTTTTTGGCAAACTCCATGTGGGCTTTCATGTGTCTTGCACTGAGGAGAGGCTTCCGTCGGTCCACTCTGCCATAAAGCCCCGACTGGTGGAGGGCTGCAGTGATGGTTGACTTTCTACAACTTTCTCCCATCTCCTGACTGCATCTCTGGAGCTCAGCCACAGTGATCTTTGGGTTCTTCTGTACCTCTCTCACCAAGGCTCTTCTCCCCCGAAAGCTCAGTTTGGCCAGACAGCCAGTTCTAGGAAGGGTTCTGGTTGTCCCAACAGTCTTCCATTTAAGGATTATGGAGGCCACTGTGCTCTTAGGAACCTTAAGTGCAGCAGAATTTTTTTTTGTAACCTTGGCCAGATCTGTGCCTTGCCACAATTCTGTCTCTGAGCTCTTCAGGCAGTTCCTTTGACCTCATGATTCTCATTTGCTCTGACATGCACTGTGAGCTGTAAGGTCTTATATAGACAGGTGTGTGGCTTTCCTAATCGAGTCCAATCAGTATAATAAAAAACACAGCTGGACTCAAATGAAGGTGTAGAACCATCTCAAGGATGATCAGAAGAAATGGACAGCACCTGAGTTAAATATATGAGTGTCACAGCAAAGGGTCTGAATACTTAGGACCATGTGATATTTCAGTTTTTCTTTTTTTAATAAATCTGCAAAAATGTCAACAATTCTGTGTTTTTCTGTCAATATGGGGTGCTGTGTGTACATTAATGAGGAAAAAAAAAAAAAGAACTTAAATGATTTTAGCAAATGGCTGCAATATAACAAAGAGTGAAAAATTTAAGGGGGTCTGAATACTTTCCGTCGTGTGTGTGTGTATATAATTTTTATTTTTTTTAAATGATTAACATGTTAAAGCTTGCATGAGATATTAGTAATTCGTTTTAGATAGACTTAAACTATTCAGCAGAAAAGCAGAAACTGGAACGTGGGATATAATCTTAAAATGGGGAGCTTGAACAATCACTAAATTACCAGTTGAACTAGGCTTCCTTTCTTTCAGTAGAACGAAAAGCCAAAATGCAATCTATGACCCCACACCCTTAATACATTTGCATTAGCGCCCAACCCTTCCACTAGTTGCTTAAAAGTGTATACAATGTCAAAAAAGAAAAAGCAAGAAAAGAAAAAAAAAAAAAAAAAGGAGGATTTAGTTTTGGATGGCGTAGGTTAATGTTAGAAGTCCTGTCAGGTTCTCATTGCCACTTGTATTGAGATTTAAAGAGGTTGTCTTATTTGCAGTGTCCATCTCTCCTGATCCTTTGATAGCGCTCTTAAAGTGGTGTTCCGGTCAAAATTATACTTTTTAAATAAAAATACCCCTATAATAGACAAGCTTAATATATTCTAGTAAAGTTAGTCTGTAAACTAAGGTCTGTTTTGTTATTTTATAGCAGTAGTTTGTTATTTTATAAACTTACAGCAGGCCGTGGCCATCTTAAGTGTGGGCATCTGAAGCCAGACTGTATGTCTTCCTGCATCTCATCCCTGCAGATCTCGCACATGCTCAGGTGCAGCACAAGTAGTGTAATAGGTTTCAGGTCAGGTTTCCATAGCAACGGCAGTGTCAGAGGCAGTTGCCAGACCCTTCCCAGAAGGCATTGCAAACAGGAAATGATGCGATGAGCCACGGCCAGGGAGGAGGAAGTGAAAAATGAATACAGCAGATATACAGTAGGTGCTGAGAAAAAAAAAAAATATCTAATTCGTTTACAGTGCACAGTTTAGTGAGGGATGCTGAAGAGTTGTAAAAGTAGGTGGGCCGACAATACTTTCCCACAGCCAATGCAAACTTTTACAACAGATTACTATGGCTGTGAAACAACTGCTAAAGCCTGGAAATCTAAAAAAAAAATTGGTATTAATTGAAACCAATAGAATCAAATCAAGCTATGGTTCATGCCAAAATAGAGGCTATAGTTCAAGACAAAAAAAAAAAAGTTACTTTAAGAGTATATGGCTCCCTTGGATGACACACTATTTACCAACCAATTTTGATGAAGCCCTGTTGATTTTCTCTCTCTCTCTCCCATGGTTATTATCACACTTAGCCCCGGGGATTCCGCCTATCGCTTCTCCTTTTTTCTCTATTCTCTTCTTTATACCTTTCTCTTCATTATACGCGTTTCTATCTTTTTCCTTCAGGTTCAAAACAAGCAATACTTTTTTTGCGTACTCTTCTTGGTTTCATAAAATCATAGACATAAGCTGCTAGATGCTATACAACAGTGACAATCCCTTATCACTCTTTTCTGATGAATATTTTTGATAAGTTGTAACTTATTACTTATCTGAGGCTTTGTTATACCTTTATTATCTCCTTTTAGGTTCCAGCCTCTATTGACCAAGCTATAAAATGTTATTTACATGGCTAATCCTAGAACAGACTATGCAAAATAGGCGCTTTTCAGTTATATTGTGGAGCAAGGGTTGTTTATTATACATTGACATGTTACCGTTTTTTGAACTTATCTTTGCAATTTGTTAAACTTTAATAAATATCTCGTCAAAATTTGTTTAAAAGGATGTTGTAAACCTGTCTGTGGAAGTTGTACCTATAGGTAAGCCTAGAAAAAGGCTTACCTATAGGTACTGTAAATATCCCCTAAACGTGCGCTGTGTTTTGCGGTGATGTGGTCATTGGCGAGTGCGCTGTGAAGAAACGCCCCCCGTGCTGTTTCTTCACGAGTGAGTGCCGTGACTGGTGGCTCCCACACTCATGCACGGGAGTGACGTCACGTGGCTCCAACCAGTCACAGAGCCGGAGTCCATGGCCCCGGAAGGAAGAGGGTGCGAACATGGATTGCGGCCTGCAGCGGGACAGCGCGGGCTTCGTTTGCAGGGGCAAAGGAAGTAAAACCCATCAGGGTTTACTTCCTCTTTAGCCTACCTAGGGTGGCCCTGCAAACGAAACCCGCGCCGTCCCGGCTGCAGGCCGCAATCCATGTTCGCCCCCTCTTCCTTCCGGGGCCATGGACTCCGGCTCTGTGACCGGCCGGAGCCACCTGATGTCACTCCTGCGCATGCGTGCGAGAGCTGCCAGTCACGGCACTCACTCGTGAAGAAACAGCACGGGGGTATTTTCCCAATACAGGTAATGAGGGAAAATCCAATGAGGACACCTGGTCTAGTGACACGGTACGACAGGTTCACTTCAAGGACAGCTGAAGGAAGACAGTGCCCGACACGGGTCTGTGAGGCCTGCCTCACACGGGCTTCAGCTTGTAGAAGTGCAATGTAAACAGCAAGCGTTGAAGATTTTAACCACTTCAGCCCCAGAAGGATTTACCCTCTTCCTGACCAGAGCACTTTTTGCGATATAGCACTGCGTCGATTTAGCTGACAATTGCGCGGTCGTGCAATGTTGCACCCAAACAAAATTGACGTTACCTCTGCGGTTTTTATTTTTTTGCGCTATAGACAAAAAAATAAAAAGCGCGACAATTTTGAAAAAAAAAGCAATATTTTACTTTTTGCTATAATAAATATCCCCAAAAAATATATATAAAAAAAAAAAAAAAAAAAAAAAATTCTCAGTTTAGGCCGATATGTATTCTTCTACATATTTTTGGTAAAAAAAAATAATAATATTCGCAATAAGCGTATATTGATTGGTTTGCGCAAAAGTTAGAGTCTACAAAATGGGGGATTTATGGCATGGTTTTTATCGTGACTGCGACATTATGGCGGACACATCGGACACTTTTGACACTATTTCGGGACCATTGTCATTTATACAGCCAACAGTGCTATAAAAATGCACTGATTACTGTGTAAATGACACCGGCAGGGAAGGGGTTAAACACTAGGGGGCGATCAAGGGGTTAAGTGCGTCCTAGGGAGTGATTCTAACTGTGGGGGGGGGGCGTGGGGTTGCCTCACTAGAACATGACAGATCACTGCTCCCAATGACCGGTCATTTTGCTAGACAGAACTGGGAAATGCCTCGTCTACAAAGGCATCTCCCCATTTTGCCGCTCCGTGACACGATCGCGGGCCCCCGGTGGACATAGAGTCCATGGGACCCACAGGCATGGTCATGGAGTACGCGCGCCCGCGATTTAAAAAAGGGGATGTACCTGTATGCCCATTTGCCCAGCCGTGCCATTGTGCTGACGTATATCGTCGTGCGCTGGTCGGCATGTGGTTAAAGTACCATTCAGCTCCAGTTTGTAACTGTTATACATGTTCTTATGGGAGTGCTGATTGACACTTTAAAAGCAGAGTTTCACCTAAAAAGGGGAAGTTCCGCTTTAAGTCCCTTAGATCACAGGGACCAGAAAGCACCTTAATTTCATTCCTGAAAGTCAGCAGTACATAACCAAAAACAGTGCAGTCCGTGCCATCCTAGGCTGACACTGACCAGTGCAGCTGCACATACACAATCCTCCTTTTGTCAGGGAGAACAAATTGCTCAGAGAGTGACCGATCTTTGAGATGATGGACCGGATGTCCCACACTCACAAGTGGGAGGGGGCGAGAAATATAAAATTTAGATTTTTTTTAATAGCAGGTCTGATCCAATAGAAACAAGAACATAGTTTTATTATGAATAAATACCACATGTATCTTTTCTTACCACAAAAGAATATACAAAAAGCTCAAACTGTTCATCTCCTACTGCCATTATATCACAGACAGCAGAGGTTACTTAGGAATACAGAAGACTCCAACTGCATCATGGGAGGCAATTTTTTTTTTTTTTTTTTATGGTTCAAAACGAGGAGGTGGAATGGGCACACACAGTAAAGTCGTCCATGTCTCCCCCCCCCAACCTGATCTTTGCTCCTTGCTGCTCAATTTGATGCCAGAAGCAAAACAAACTACCAAGTACAGGTATAAGGATCACGTGACAGCGCTGGGGTTTGTGGATTGACCACTCAGGTACCCAATACCATCACATGATAGCAGTAAAATGTCCTCAAACTCAAGTAGCCTCCCTGTAACAATCTGGGATTTTTTAACTCTTGGTTGCCCCTGGAAGTGAAGGTCGGTCAAATTCAGCTACAAACTGACCAAATCTACAGAAACTCTGGAAGTAGTAGAGAGATCATTCTGCCTAGCATAGGTACATGCATGCCAGAAACAGATGACCAAAAGCACAATCCCTTGAAGTAAAAAAAAAAAATGTTTTATCTAAACCGAATGTGAACTGTTTAAGCCGGCCACAGACAGTTCGAATCTCAACCTGTTCAGCAGGAACCAGTCAAGATTCGAAACATGTATGGGCAGGCTGAATGTACTAAAAGTTGATCGATCAACTTGGGTACAAACCAGCCCGTCAGATTTTACATGCGATTATTGCTAGTTTCCATAACAGTCACAATGTAGCTGAAACCAGCTGATGTTTAGGGCAAAAACTATATCTAATCATCTAATCTCAAAAAAAAAAAAAAATTTCTCCCCTCATTTTGGAAAAAAAAAAAAAAAAAAAAAAAAAAAAAAAACCAGGAAATAGTCAAAATCCTTCTCAGGCTTTTTTTTTACCTTTATTGCCATAAATGTTTTATTAGGGAGATTGCCCTGTCCTTTCCTGTCTTGTAGACACAACAGGAAGCGAGAGAATTCCACTCTCAGTCTCCATTCACAACAAAACCACGTGTTTACGAAAACACATCACGTTTGCGATGCCACTTGTTAGTTTGGGACATAGGAAGAACCCCTGCCTGGCTCCTCTGGAGGGGGAAGTGTTTTCTATCCTTTACCACACAAAGTAAACAGTAGTATGGCAACAAACCTGTTGGTACCATAAGCAAGCTGCAGAAACAAGATTCCTGTGCCTACATAAACCTTTACCTACCACCTTCCCAACTATAGAAACACAAGGATTTCGTTCTTAAACCCCCCTCCCCCCTCCAGTTCCCTGCAACAGATTCCTTGCACCATGGTGCATGTTGATTGCCCAGGACAAATTTTTTCTTAATGCACAACAGAAGCTCATTAATTAACTAATTAATGTTCTATCGCCTGTTAATACCCCGCCGTCTATCTGATAATCCATGCCGCTGTCCTCGGCACTGCTTGGTTGGAGCTCTCAGAGGGGGATTAGCTGTGGTAACAGATTGCAGAGCGTCTATCAGAAGGTGTTAAACCTCCCTTAGGACTGGGCTTGTATAACCAACACGGCACAGAATCAGCACAATTAGGACTTACTTCCATGGCACAGGGCTCCGGGTGTACAAACATCAATTATGGATACCAGCACACTCTGCCAGCTCCTTAAAGAACTCCGCCTAGACAAAATGTTTAACGTATAACTAAAAAGGCAAAAGTTTTGGATAGAGAGGAAATGGATTATAATAGTATATAGTATATATAATTAGTATATAATCAGTTATTGCTTTCTGTGTCCCCGTTAAGGAGATTTACTGTCTCAAAAAATAAATAAATAAAAAGGCGTAGGGGTTTAAGAGCGCCCCCCCCATTCTGAACCATACCAGGTCACATATCCTCAACATGGGGGGACTCTGTGCCCCCCATGTTGATGACAAGGGCCTCTACCAGACAACCCTAGCCGGTGGTTGTCGGGGTCTGCGGACGGGGGGGGCTTATCAGAATTTGGAAGCCCCCCCTTTAAGAAGGGGGCCCCCAGACCAATATGTGAATGAATATTGAGTACATCGATGTACCAGATATCCAGTCACATGGGGGGGGGGGGGTGTGATCTGGGAGCCCCCTTCTTAAATGGGGGCTTACAGATTCCGATAAGCCACCCACCCGCAGACCCCGACAACCACCAGCTAGGTAGTCAGGAAAAGGCACTTGTCTTCAACATGGGGCAAGGTTCTTTGGGGCAGGGGGAGAGCGCCCCCTGCTCAAAGCACCCACCCCCATATGACCTGGTATGGTTCGGGGTGGGGGGGGGCTCGCTCGTCCTTCCTTTCCTGACCTCCCGGGCAGCATGCTCGGATAAGAGTCTGGTATTGATTTTGATGGGGGGGGGGGGGGCGACTCCACGCCATTTTTTGTTTGCCATGGGGGGTCCCCTCCGAATCCATACTAGACTCATCAGTTGCCAAGGACGTGGCCCGGCCCCCTGCTTAGCACCCAGCTTTATACAGTGGTAAAATAAGAACCGCAAAACATCATAAATGCACCACTTGCGTTTCTGGTGCAGCTCCATTGACATCTATTAGCCGCAAATCGTGGAAAAAAGGCCCCGACCCTTTCCAAAAACGCTCCGGCCGCAAAACGAATAGGTGTGAACTAGTATCATAGGAAACCATGTTAAATGGACTGTAGTGCATTTCTGCAAACTGCAAAACGCAATAAAAAAAATGCATAGGTGTGAACTTGGGTAAAAAGGGAAAGTAAAGAAAATACCAAATTTTGGAAAAGTAATAGAGGGGAAATCTTCCAATTGGGGACACTAGTTCTGGTGACCTAGCGGGCCCCAATGGATTCCCTTACTGCAGCTATTCTCACTCACCTCCTGTTTGGCTATGGGACAGGAAGTGAAGGGAAATCTCAATGGGACACAGATGTCAAAAAAGTTTAGCCCATAGTTCTATTTTAAGAGGTTTTCTGGTTTGATTTTTTTTAAGCCCCTTCCCGCCGACTGTACACACACATGTGGCCTCGGCTTTAAGGTTTATACTGGGATGATGCTTCTAAGGTTCTAAGTAATTTTCTAGCACAAAAAATTAATTTTAACATGTAAGCAACAAATTGTCAGAAAGGGTTAAACAGCAGAGATGGGTAAATATCTTTCGATGTTTGCGAAGGCAGTGCTACTACCATTCTGCATGTGAGCCGATCACCAACACTAGACATTTGGAATAACTTCCAAAACTTTCTCAATTTTAATTTATTCAATTTATTTTTTTATTTCAAGAAAAATTAGGACTTCTTCTATCATTTAAATAAATCCTTAAAATTGTTACTAAACCCACAACTATAAAATAAAATGTATAGTATATGCAGTAATGCATGCTTGTTTTACTCACTGTGGACTGATCCTCCTCTTCCACATTATCGACTGATAGTACAGAGCCTTTAGAGTCGCTCTGCACATGCTCAGTGTGGTGTGTATTGCTAGAGGGTTTTTTATTCTTGGGAGGGTGCATGTAATCAGCACAGGGCCAATCAGCACTGTCCAGACAGAGGGCCAGCAGTCCTACAGCCTTATAGACAGTCAAAAGGAAAAATGAAAACTCCTACAAATTTTAACCAGACACTGATAGAAGTCACAAGACTGCTATACACTACTGATGGGAAAAAGGTAAGGGCAGTTTATATTTACTAAAATATTTGAATTTCCATGTTCTGCGTACTGTGGGAGACCAGATAGAGTTTAGCAACACTTTAATAACAAATGAGCTTTTATACATTTTTTATTGTAGCCCTGATTAAGGGGGAAGTATTTCAACCCCAGAAACGCAACAGCTTTCTACAGATAAGCCAATAAAAGCTCATGCTGGACTCTGACAATTGGTATGGCGCTCTTACAGCTTTCTACAGGGCTGGACTCAGAATAACTTGTCACCTATAAATCCCATACTTTAAAAAAAGGAAAGAAGAAAGAATCTGACCCCCCAGTGGCAGAACTACCAGGGTTGCAAAGGTCACACTTGTAACTGGGCTTACTGTGGGGGGGGGGGATCCTATGACAGCAGGAAGGTTGCCCCCACACAACTGATATGGAGTAATACACTGGTATGACACCCATAGGTGGGAAGAGAAATATCCAACCTCTATAGACAATGCTGTTTGTATTCTCTGGCCTGCTGTACCTACAAAGTACAACCGATGTAAAAATGAGCGAGGATTTAAGTACAGCAATGCCATCCTAAGCAGATCCCTGACTGCAAAAAAAAAAAAAAAAAAAAAAAAAGTACTTTTCCCCAGAGATGCTCTATAGCATCGCCATGGCAACTGGCACTCAAAGTGCTCAACTGGACAACAAATGTGGCCACACTTCATCCCTTTATGTTAGAACAGAGGAGCTATTCAGAGGACAGTTGCTTAGAGACACCAAAAAAAAAAAAAAAAATTCTCACTGCTCCCTTTCCAACAAGATCCCTCAACCTACAAGAGCCACTAAACCAACAAGATGCTTATGCAAGGAACAAACATAAATAACATTCAGAGTAATCCCTTTCAAAGGATCGAAGAAAGTGTAGGTACAACTAGTGACTCTGCTTTACTACTCAGCATTTGCACAACACACACACAAATAAAAAAACAAGGCAATACTTTCATAAACACTCTAAAACAGTAAGACTTCATTCACACTTGTGCGATTTGTCATACGACTTTGGGCATCAAAGTCACATGACAAGTCGCAGCCCATTCTTTTCAATGGCACCCAAATAGGTGCGGCTTAAAGTCACAGCAACTTTGAAAAAGGTGCCCGCGCCAATTTGGTGCGACTTTGATCCACAAAATGCAAAGTCGAATCAAAATCGCACCAAAAGTCGCACTGAAAATCGTGCAGTTTTGGAGACGAGCTAATGTGAATGGAGCCAAACTCAAAATGTAAAATACGTTTATATAGACTCAACTGAACCCTTTGATTAATTTACAAATAGATTCCGAAATCAAATTATCAGCACTTGTTGGTTAAAGCGGAACATTTTTTTTTTTTTCAACTTTCCATCTAATAAATCTTCTGCCCTTGTTGTTTCAACTTTGGATAGTAAAATACTTTTTTTTTCTGCCAGTAAATACCTTATACAGCCCACTTCCTGTTTGGAAAAAAGCCTAGGCTTACGACATCATGCACAGCTCTCACTCTCGTTAGAGTTTGCCAAGAAGGGAGGAGGAGATGAGTCATAAGAGAGCCAATGAGAGCTGCAGTGCTGGAGGTCTGCCTCTAAATCCAGGAAGTGAACAGGCAGCAGCTTCAGCTGCCCACGGTTAAAATGGTTGCAGCCAGACTCAGTAGAGGGAGATTTCTGCAGCATATTTGGCAAGTACATAATCACAGTACAGGCAGTCCCGAGTTATAAACTGGTTAGGGACTGCTGGTTTGTTCTTAAGTCGAATATGTTCGTAAGTCAGACGCAAATGCGCAGAGCTGTCGTTTTCCGATGTTCTGTCAAGTAGCCGCGCATGCGCAGACGTAATTTTCCGATGTGCCGCCTCCCGTTCTTAAGTAGGAGTCGTTCGTAAGTCGAATGTTCGTAACTCGGGGACTGTGTGTGTGTGTGTGTGTGTGTGTAATATATATATATATATATATATATATATATATATATATATATATATATATATATATATATATATATATATATATATATATATATATATATATAATATTGAGCAGACAGCAGTTCCTTTTTAACTTCCCATCACTAACTCTTCAACTAATTTGCATGCCACAAAAACAAATCTACTTTTGAGAACATAAGGCTTGCACTTCCCTGGGCAGACAATCGTGCAAAAATTGAATTAAAATCTCCACATTAAAAGTTTCTATTATTCCAAGTCTATGCTGAACAATTTTTAAATTTGTAAACTAACTTTATAAAGATCCCCAGCCACTTAAAGTGGATGTAAACCCTCACATATAGCCTCAGATGATACACAGAGATGGAACAAATCTACCTACATAAAGTTTTCCATGTAGGTCTGCTGTCTTTAGCTCTATATATTCTTTAGAAAGTTCAGATCCTGTAATGCCGCGTACACACGAGGGGACTTCTCGTCGGACTGAACTCCGAAGGACTTTTCAACAGAGTTCCGACGAAACGGACTTGCCTACACACAATCCCTCCAAAGTCCGATCGTTTCGAACATGATGACGTGACTAGAAAAGGAAGTTCAATAGCTAGTATCCAATAGCTGCCCTTGCGTTGTTTTGGGTCCGTCGGACTAGCATACAGACCAACGTTTTTTTCGATAGGAATCGAGTCTGTCGGAAAGATTTGAAACATGTTCCATTTCTAAGGTCCATCAGGTTTTGACAGAAAAGGTCAGATGAAGCCCACACACACACTAACGGAATGTCTGCCGGAAAGTCCGCTCATGTGTACGCGGCATTAGGAGATTTTCTCTTCCGGTTCAGCACTGCAGTGAAGTCTGGGCTGCAAAAAGCTGCAAAGCATGAATGGTATCCAGGAAGCTATGGAAAGGAATAGACAGCAGACAGGCCGTAATAACATTCAGGAATATTCCCCTTATATTGGATTCTCATAAATAACTACTGTTTCTATTGCCATTACAAAAGGAAAGTATGCTGTAACCATAGAATTATTTGAAGGCTTTCTATATTTCAATTATTATAGTTTAAAAATGCAACGGCATCTGATTGTTACACTATTAGATAGATAGGTAGATATTGGTAGATATTGCTGGTTCAGTCTGCAGACTGAACAAGAGACAGCCAATACTCCCTCAATCCATGCTGAACAGAGCGTAGGGAGGAATCTGCACTGCTGTCTATTGTGTTTAGACAGCCACAGCACCTGCAGCTGTGAGAATACCTGAACAATGACTGCAGTAGCTGTTCGGCCAAGAATTTTCCATCTGGTTTAATCAATTTTTAAATCTGTTTTTGTTGAGCCAGATTATGCCAACTGGGACAACAATGGATTGAAAATTCTGCCAATCCAGCAGGAAGTGGCTGAAATTAGAGCAGTGTATGATTAAACTTTAGACCCAACAGCTGCGCAAAAGCCAGGTCAGGTCCTAGCCCACCTCCAATACTGACTTTATAATCCATAGTTTTAAGCACTTGGTTGCATATACTCAAAAAGGGCCAATCAACTTATAGGTTTAACAGTTAGCCAAGACACCCTCTGTCTTCCATTTTCCTGGATACTTTAGTGATGTGAACTCCATACCACAATACACTACCGTTGCTGTCCACCTGGGAATTTTAGGCACTCTCGGCCAACATTGTTCCAGTTTCTCCTGTTACATTCTCCAAAATATTTGAGAGACACAGAGAGACACAGAGAGACAGAGACAGAGAGAGAGACAGAGACACAGAGAGCTGGGGTAGAGATCCTACCAATATAGTGTTCCTGAGAGATCAAAGAAGCCATCCTCTACTAAATGCCGTGGTATCAGTTTTGGTTGGACTAACCTCTAGTAAGCTCCTTGAAGGCAGGGACTGATGTAAATGTAAATACATACACACGTGTGCATCTCAAAAATTTGAACATCAAAAAGTTAAATTTACATCAGTAATTCAATGCAAAAAATGAAACTCCTATTTATATAGATTACACACAGTGAAATATTTCAAGCATTTCTTTCTTTTCGACAAATATGGCTTACAGCTAGTGAAAACACAAAATTTTGTAATCTCAGAAAATGAGAATATTACATAAGACCAATAAAAAAAAAAAAAAAAATTTAAATTAAAGGAAGAAGAACAGGGTCTTTTAATAGAGAAATGTTGGCTTACTGAAAAGTATGTCCATGTACAGTATAGTATGCACTCAATACTTGGTCGGGGCTCCTTTTGCATGAATTACTGCATCAATGTGGCGTGGCATGGAGGCAATCAGCCTGTGGCACGGCTGAGGTGGTATGAAAGCCCAGGTTGCTTTGATAGCGGCCTTCAGATCATCTGCGTTGTTGGGTCTGGTGTCTCATCTTCCTCTTGACAATACCCCAGAGATTCTCTATGGGGTTTAGGTCAGGTGAGTTTGCTGGCCAATCAAGCAGTGATACCATAATCATTAAACCTGGTATTGGTACTTCTGGCAGTGTGGGCAGATGCAAAGTCCTGCTGGAAAATGAAAACAGCATCTCTATAAAACTGGTCAGCAGAGGGAAGCATGAAGTGCTCTAGAATTTCCTGGTAGAGAGCTGCACTGACTTTGGACTTGATAAAACACAGTGGACCAACACCAGCAGATGACATGGCTCCCCAAATCATCGCTGACTGTGGAAACTTTACACTGGACCTCATGCAACTTGGATTCTGTGCCTCTTTACTCCTCCTCCAGACTCTGGGAAACTTTACACTGGACCTCATGCAACTTGGATTCTGTGCCTCTTTACTCCTCCTCCAGACTCTGGGACCTTGATTTCAAAATGAAATTCAAAATTTACTTTCATCCGAAAAGAGGACTTTAGGCCACTGAGCAACAGTCTAGTCCTTTTTCTCCTTAGCCCAGGTAAGACGCTTCTGACGGTGTCTCTGGTTCAGGAGTGGCTTGACACAAGGAGTGCTAAAGTTGTAGCTCATGTCCTGGATAGGTCTGTGTGTGTGGTGGCTCTTGAAGTACTGACATCAGCCATAGTCCACTCCTTGTGCATCTCCCCCAAATTGGATGGCCTTTGCTTCACAATCCTCTCAAGGCTGTGGTCATCTCTGTTGCTTGTGCACCATAATTTTTCCTTCCACTCAACTTACCATTATTATTCTTGGATACAGCACTCTGAACAGCCAGCTTCTTTAACAATGACTTTTTCTGACTTACCCTCCTTGTGGAGGGTGTCAATGACTGTCTCCTGGACAACTGTCAAGTCAGCAGTCTTCCCCATGATTGTGTAACCTACAGAGCCAGACTGAGAGACCATGTAAAGTGTTTGAGTTAATTAGCCGATTAGCGTGTGACACCATGAGTCTACAACATTATTAAAACTTTCACAATATTCTAATTTTCTGAGATCCTGAATTTTGGGTTTTCACTAGCTGTAAGCCATAATCATCAAAATTGAAAGAAAGAAATGCTTGAAATATATCACTCTGTGTGTAATGAATCTATAAAATATAGGAAGTTCCACTGTTTGAATTTAATTACTGAAATAAATGAAATTTTTGAATATATTCGAATTTTTTTTAATATTTTGAGTTTGTGTAAAGCGCTGTGTAAATTGACGGCGATATGGAAGTACCTGAAATAACTACATAAATATCAGAATAAGTGATAAAAGTTTTGATGCTCATTTTAATTAGGAAACATCATAGGCACCAAAATCAAGCACCCAAACTCTGTACTTCTGGTTACCTCAAGCGGTCGGAGTACAGCTGCAGAGCACATGAGCATAGTAGACGACATTTTCAGAGAATAGGCTGCGTGGCTCCTAGCAAGATCAGAGAATTATGACTGCATCAGGGCTGAAGATAAAATACAAGACCAGGTGGGTAGCACTTATCCGGGCAGGGGCAACGAAGTAAAAATAAATAAAAAGTCACATAAGAAACTACCGTATATACTCGAGTATAAGCAGAGATTTTCAGCACATTTTTTTTGTGCTGAAAATGCCCCCCTCGGCTTATACTTGAGTCAAGCACTTTTCTGCAGCAGAGAATGACATTTTCCAAACTGACTTTGGGGCCACTTGGTGCTAGGAACCTCAAATTTGGTGTTCCTAGCACCAAGTGGCCCCGAGATACGGGACCTCAAAGTCAGTTCGGAAAATGTCATTCTCTGCTGCAGAAGTGCTTGACATTTTCCGAACCGAATTTGGGGCCCCATATATTGGGGCCACTTAGCGCTAGGAACCCCAGCTTTTGATATGTTGTAGTGCTATAGTTCCACTGGGTTTGCACACCAAATATTGGGGTTCCTAGCACCAAGTTGCCCCGAGATATAAGGCCCCAAAGTCGGTCAACTGTGTCCATCTGCAGTATTGCATTTCGGGACCCTTTGGGTCCACAGACCCAAAATTTTGGCTCCAGCTAGGGGGCATCTAGGAACTCTTAACTACTGAGTTTGAAGTTCAGGGGACCTATGGCTGCAAATGGGCACAGTGAGGCTGCAAAATGGGCATTGTTGACCCTCGTTTCCACTTACAGTAACTGCGCATTTCTCACCCTAGGCTTATACTCGAGTCAATTAATTTTCCCAGTTTTTTGTGGTAAAATTAGGTGCCTCGGCTTATATTCGGGTCAGCTTATACTCGAGTATATATGGTACATGCAGCCTTGTTGACACACTGCACAGGCATGGTCCACGGTTGTAACCATCAGGAAGTCAATCCAGAGAAATTATATGCAGCCTACCTTGGAGAGAGATTGCACATCAGCAGCACAGAGATACAAAAATAACTATTAAAAGCAAGACAATTCTGTGTGTTTTAGCAGCCTAAAAAGTCACCCCATTAGTACCAAGCAAGACTTATCCCGCTACATAAAAGCGATATTGGGGGAGTTGGACTTTGTCATACACAATGGAATATTTTCAGTGCAGAAGCAAGTTTGAATGCCTTTTCAATACAGCAAATCTGTACTAAAACAAGTAATCCGATCCCCACGGTCATACAATTTTATTAATGAAGTGAAAAGACTGAACAAATAAAACATTTCCCATACATGGAAGCTTGAAGAGAGAGACCGGCTCTACTCGAAACTCTTCTATCCTCTGGGGGAAAAAAAAAAAAAAAAAAAAATCAGGGATCAGCAATTCCTCCACACCCTCCCCCCCTGTGAGGTGTTACTGAATGCAATTACCTGCGGAACGAAAGATCAACCGCAGCTGACAGTAACCAAAATTAGGCCGACATATACAATAGCGCTGCCAGTACAAAGGAGAGATTAGCAAGGGATGTCAAACGACCGCTAAACGCTCAAATAAAATGCTCCGTCTGCTGTCTTCCAATTTGTTCTATTTTTTTTTTTTTTGTTTACGATTTAAAAGGATACATTTTAACAGCTCCAGATTTGGCACCGATTGCCATGATTCGCAGCACAGGGTCAAAGGCAAGAGAGCTTGGCTGGTTGGGGAATCCATGTTCCACGGTCTGTAGGAAAAAAAAGGGGGGAAAAAAAACAGATTTAAAATTAGTAAATTTATATAGCAGAAAACCACCAATATTTAGAATAGGTAATCACAAATCACTAAAATATAAATAGGGATGAGCTTGGGTTCATTTCGAACCTGGAAGGAAACATACAGTGCTGGTCCAACCAGCTGCAGCCGAGGCGCCCCTAATTCCGCAGCTCTACTAATAAGCTAATAGTAGATCAATGATGTCACAAACATCCCGGTTCCTTTGCATACATGCAGCTGCGGGGCCTCAGCAACAGCTGATTGGGCAAAAGCTCATCCCTATTGCTGATCCTACCATGTAGAGCCTTAAAAAGGCACTTCCTGTTACTGGGTGACAACGCGAGACCACAAGTGGCTGCTTAAATTACATTTCGCAAAAACGGTCCACTATAGTCACATTCGGGAAACACACTAGGGTGTATGTACAGTAGACAGGAATTGGCTGCAGGAGATCAGCAGCAATTTGATGCAACAAAGTATAAAAGTAACAAAGCCGTTTGATTTATTACTTTCAGTCTGGTTCAAATATGTGCGTTGCATTCGCACACTGCATTGCCCAAAAAACATGTGCGTTTTCTAGGCAGTGCTGTGCAAATTGCAGGCATGTATTCTTCTATGGGAACGCATCTGATTCGCAGATGTGTTCCATTGTGAACAGGCATTCTCTCCCCCTCCTTACTACACCCCCCCCCCTCTCCCTGCTCAGCTGATCCGTAGCAACAACGGAGAGGAAGCGCTGAACAGCTGCTTTTTCCTCTTCGCACAGAGAACGGAGCTGGAATTCGCACCGGACTGGTGTGAATCCAGCCTTAGTTTATTTCAACAGCCTAAAAAGCAGAAAAGATCAAAAGGATGTGCCTTCTGCTTCTCCTGAGCCAATCCCTCCAGTTCAGCTTCTCTCAACTTCAACACAGAGAAAACCTTTACAATAACTTCAAGTTTAAGGGATCCCCTGTCAATTACTGTATTTATAAATCATGGTACAGTAGAAGAGTAAGCTGAGGAAAAAAACAAAAAACAAAAAAAAAGCCACACACGGAATAAGGAACTGACACTTATGGCTGCTCTATAAAACAATGTTATTTTAGTAATAATGGTATAAAACAGTGGCTGTAAAAGAAATGCAGGCAGTGCAGATTATAGTGTTCCCTTGCACCGGAGCTCAGCAGAAGAAAGGGGCCCCCTTGCACCGGAGCTCAGCAGAAGAAAGGGGCCCCCTTGCACCGGAGCTCAGCAGAAGAAAGGGGCCCCCTTGCACCGGAGCTCAGCAGAAGAAAGGGGCCCCCTTGCACCGGAGCTCAGCAGAAGAAAGGGGCCCCCTTGCACCGGAGCTCAGCAGAAGAAAGGGGCCCCCTTGCACCGGAGCTCAGCAGAAGAAAGGGGCCCCCTTGCCCCGGAGCTCAGCAGAAGAAAGGGGCCCCCTTGCCCCGGTGCTCAGCAGAAGAAGGGGCCCCCTTGCCCCAGTGCTCAGCAGAAGAAGGGGCCCCCTTGCCCTAGTGCTCAGCAGAAGAAGGGGCCCCCTTGCCCTAGTGCTCAGCAGAAGGGGCCCCCTTGCCCTAGTGCTCAGCAGAAGAAGGGGCCCCCTTGCCCTAGTGCTCAGCAGAAGAAGGGGCCCCCTTGCCCTAGTGCTCAGCAGAAGAAGGGGCCCCCTTGCCCTAGTGCTCAGCAGAAGAAGGGGCCCCCTTGCCCTAGTGCTCAGCAGAAGAAGGGGCCCCCTTGCCCTAGTGCTCAGCAGAAGAAGGGGCCCCCTTGCCCTAGTGCTCAGCAGAAGAAGGGGCCCCCTTGCCCTAGTGCTCAGCAGAAGAAGGGGCCCCCTTGCCCTAGTGCTCAGCAGAAGAAGGGGCCCCCTTGCCCTAGTGCTCAGCAGAAGAAGGGGCCCCCTTGCCCTAGTGCTCAGCAGAAGAAGGGGCCCCCTTGCACTAGTGCTCAGCAGAAGAAGGGGCCCCCTTGCACTAGTGCTCAGCAGAAGAAGGGGCCCCCTTGCACTAGTGCTCAGCAGAAGAAGGGGCCCCCTTGCACTAGTGCTCAGCAGAAGAAGGGGCCCCCTTGCACTAGTGCTCAGCAGAAGAAGGGGCCCCCTTGCACTAGTGCTCAGCAGAAGAAGGGGCCCCCTTGCACTAGTGCTCAGCAGAAGAAGGGGCCCCCTTGCACTAGTGCTCAGCAGAAGAAGGGGCCCCCTTGCACTAGTGCTCAGCAGAAGAAGGGGCCCCCTTGCACTAGTGCTCAGCAGAAGAAGGGGCCCCCTTGCACTAGTGCTCAGCAGAAGAAGGGGCCCCCTTGCACTAGTGCTCAGCAGAAGAAGGGGCCCCCTTGCACCGGAGCTCAGCAGAAGAAGGGGCCCCCTTGCACCGGAGCTCTGCAGAAGAAGGGGCCCCCTTGCACCGGAGCTCTGCAGAAGAAGGGGCCCCCTTGCACCGGAGCTCTGCAGAAGAAGGGGCCCCCTTGCACCGGAGCTCTGCAGAAGAAGGGGCCCCCTTGCACCGGAGCTCTGCAGAAGAAGGGGCCCCCTTGCACCGGAGCTCTGCAGAAGAAGGGGCCCCCTTGCACCGGAGCTCTGCAGAAGGGGCCCCCTTGCACCGGAGCTCTGCAGAAGAAGGGGCCCCCTTGCACCGGAGCTCTGCAGAAGAAGGGGCCCCCTTGCACCAGTGCTCAGCAGAAGGGGCCCCCTTGCACCAGTGCTCAGCAGAAGAAGGGGCCCCCTTGCACTAGTGCTCAGCAGAAGAAGGGGCCCCCTTGCACTAGTGCTCAGCAGAAGAAGGGGTCCCCTTGCACTAGTGCTCAGCAGAAGAAGGCCCTCCTTATGCTGGAGAACACATGGAGAAGGGCCAACCTTACACTAGTGGCCTGTAGGAAGAAGATATAGCAACTATTTATCTGAGAGTCAGAAATTGCCAGGTGTCAAAGAACCTCTAACAAGCTCTGGAGGACCTCAGGGATCCATAGAACCCTGGTTGAGAAAGGCTACTCTATCCAAACAATTAGTAACAATTTCCAGCCATCAAAAGATATTGCTCCCATCAAAAAAGTTTAGCGAAACAGGCCATAAAATTATTCAGTTACTAAAACATTTCACGTACACAGATTTTTAGCCATTTTTCTGGGAAGTTGCTGGCAGTTACTCAGGACAAGAACCATCTGTTCATTAGTGGGGGGAAAAAAAAACAAACGTCTTCTCCAGATCCGAGTGTAATGGTAATGCATTTCATCTTCATAAAACATTATCTTTCCAAACACAAAGGCATTCTCTGTCTTCCATTCTGCTAATTGGTACTTTGACCTTGGCTTCCCACTGTTGGAGCACCAAGCCATCACACACCTGGGGTGGTCACACTGATTAAAGTGGAAGGATCCTCTGCATACCCACGCTTCCACACATTTTATGTAAAGATACACACCTCAATTGGAATTCCAACCAAAGACGTTAGATACAATTTGAGGGATTGAGAGAGTTGGCCAACTCATCTGTGGACAAAAATTATATTTTATGGAAAATGTATTAAATTTCGCCTTTATCTATTGCATGCATGGTTTAAAGGCCACCCTGCACTAATTCCTAGTGCATACAAGTTTCAGTTGTATGTACAGAAAACTTTTATAAAAATATGGTTACAGCTTTTCTGAAGCTTTTAAAGCAACCTTCAGCAACCATGATCAACACAAATTATGAAGCAAGGGGCTGAGTGGAAATGAAATTAATTGGTTTCAAAGACAGCTGAAGCCTGGTGGCAGCTTGTTGAAGGAGACAACCAGCATGTAGAGGTTAATGCTGCTCCGGTTAG
Source organism: Lithobates clamitans (assembly GCA_037952925.1). Classification (NCBI taxonomy): domain Eukaryota; kingdom Metazoa; phylum Chordata; class Amphibia; order Anura; family Ranidae; genus Lithobates; species Lithobates clamitans. Next base: position 1,396,873 of record JBBGZY010001792.1, read on the forward strand.
GAAGGGTATGGTTAACTACGTTCCCAGATTTTTTGGCAGGCTTTGCTGGGTCCAACCCACTGGTTCCGTGTGATAAGAAAAAAAAAAAAAAAGGGGAACAGGGGGTCCGCATCCAGGGGCCCTGGGCTAAAGAACCTAGAGCTCAGAAGATGGGCCTCTTGTTTCCAAAATCGGTATCATCCGTGTCATGCCAGGATCAGAGTTCTTGCTACTAGTGGACACTGCTGAGACTTGCAGTTATCCTTGGAGAACCTTCTGATGGACTCTATCAAACATGGACTTATCTTCTGCAGGTATGCTGGGGCAGCCACAAGCCTGAAGTTGGGGACTAGGGATGTTAGGAAAACGACTGCACTTTATGTTGAATGGTTACCTGAGAACGTCACCATACTAGATTAGCAAAGTAAAGCTTTTGAAACTTTGCCTGGTCTGAAGTTATTAAAGGAGTGTAATTTAAGTAACCAGCACATCTAGTCTACAGCTCGGGTCACTACATACATTGGGGTATGAAAACATCAGTACAAGAGTTAATGCAGTGAGAAGTAAAAGTGGTTACCAAGGGTAACAAAGGTTTCTCTAGCGGCCTGTAATAAGCGTGTACATGTGGCAAGTGAGATAGCTTCTTACAGCGAGGGAGAGGTTATCGGCACTCCTGCGGTGATCCGTCTCCCATAGAAGAGGGAGCAGATCTGCACTGCCGGGGCCCTCAGCCTGTGCACAGGTATAGAAGAAGAGGGTTAAGTTAAGCGTGCACATAGAGTCTGCGCTAGGTGCACGGCGGGATTCCATACTGTTGCTGGGAGTGAGGTAGCAGTGATATGCTGGACAGGTGGAGAGGACAAGGGCTCTGCGCATTCCTCCTAAATGCACAAGTGATCGTTGTGATGTAGAATCGCACCAAAAGATATTATAGCTCAGTCTTTTGCTCCAAGTAAGGGTACCCCAAGTGTAGTGCAGTGACCCTAAAGTTCCTATTATAGCCCAGAAGAGCCCATCCCGGGGTAGGTCTCTTATGTGATCCTTGCTTGGCACCCAACAAAAAGGAGGGAAATCTGGGAGGACATGATGACCAACCTATCACCCTACACCCCCAAATACAAGCACATCCACCATCCATATTCAACGTCTGAAAACTGACAGAGACAGCTGCTTGAAAGAGTTTTGAAGCTAGCTAAAGGCTTTGCACATTGCTTAGTAAAAGCTTGATAAACACAATGCTCTTAGATGGACAATATTACCTGCAAACAGGGTCGATTTACTAAAACTGGTGCAGCCGCTCCTTGAAGACATCACACAATGAAATGGACATAGGGCGGGGCAAGGACGCTGATGACATTGCGTATGCCGACTCGCGCAGCAGTGGAGCACTTGATGCACTTAAAATATTCCATAAAAAAAAAGTCTCTGCTTATGTTACATTTTTTTTAATATTTTTGCTTTCTTTTCATCATTCATTTTTTGAGTATTTTTTTTTTTTTTTTTTTTTTTTTTTAGCACTTTAATGATATTGCACAATAAGATTGTTTGCACTGCATTTTGATATGCACTAGCACTTTCATATATTTTCGCACAGATGTTATTACACATGTGGTATTATACATAGACATATGTTTTGATTATTCACCAATTTAAGATTTTTTAGGTTAATGTGTGGACCAGTGCCACTCTTATCACTATATATTGTTTTTTTCTACAATAATTAATTAGAGTAGCAGCTGTCCATTAGAGCACATTTCTGTGGCACTGTTATTTTTGACGCATTACTGCAAAGAAACCAATCAGCTTCCAGGTTTTTTTTCTTAGTCAAAGCTTAATTGAACAAGCTGAAGTTAGAAACGGACTGGTTATCATGCAGATTTGCACCAGATTTTGCACTCACTAGTTTTAGTAAGTCACCTCAATGTGTTGGCTTGGGGTGGACACTGCTGGGTTCTACTACGATAGACTATAATGGCAAGTTACTCACGGTCGATTGCATCTTTTTCTTAAGTCTTTGTGAGAGAAGACAAAAAGTGTCAACCTCTCCCAGCTGGATTCCCTAGAGATCTGCTTACCCCATTTAACAGAAAATCCATTGGGGAAGGGAGATATCATTTGACATTGTAATAGCTACAGGATTTAATGCAGCTATGAGAAACCAGGAAGCCAGCAAGGTGGTGCATGATCTTTAAGCGTTTGGAGAAAGTGGGTATGCTGCGACAGACAAAGCAAGATGACCTCCTGCAACTCATTGGGCCACCCAAAGTCAAGCACGCACACACCACACACCCCCGATTTAGAAAAAGGAAAAAATAAATAAAAAAAAGGAAGAAGAAGAGCAAAATCAATTCTTGGGTCCAAAAGAAACAGTCCATTCTTTATAGAAAAGCAGATATATAAAATATTCAAGGTGGTTTTTTTTTGTTTTTTTGTTTTTTTACAGAAAATCCCCAAATCCCCGTTCATCAGGGATGAAGGCTGGTGGACAGGCTACATCAAAAAAAATAAATAAATAAATAAATAAAAAAAAAAATCGCTGTTGCTTAGACCAAATTGTATATATTACTAGCAGCATTCCCTGCGGCAGCTGCTGTGGCAACCGTAGGAAAGTACGGAGACTGTATTTCTACAAATCCCCAGAGCATTAACAAGGCTGACTGCTTCCCAGAGGGAGTGATGGATACCTGAAAAGCCTGTACAAGCATCCCAACCGGACACAAAAGCCTTTGTTTTTCCTACAGTTCTGCACAGACAATACAACACAGGGTCTTCCAGAAAAAATATAAAATTTATGGAGTTATAGAAGTGGTGGCATTTGGATCTTGTCACAATTTTCCAGGTTTGGGCCTTAAAACGCACTGCCTTATGAAGATTCACGGTCTATCAGTTGCTGGGAGCAGAGTGTTGTAAAGCAAGGTCCAGGCAGAGGTCTCTGCACACCATGTCAACTGCGTATTATACTCACCTCCACTAACCCATCCTGCACGGCTTTTTTTCCCTACGGCCCTTTCACATTGGGGCAGGAGGTGCGTCGGTGGTAAAGCACCGCAATTTTTAGCGACGCTTTAGCGCTTTATTCGGCTGCTAGCGGGGCAGTTTTACCCTCCGCTGGCGGCCGATAAAGGGTTAAAAACCACCGCACAGCGCCTCTGCAGAGGCGCTTTGCTGGCGGTATAGCCGAGGTGCCCCATTGATTTCAATGGGCAGGAGCGTTGTATACACCTCTCCTTCACCGCTCCAAAGATGCTGCTAGCAGGACTTTTTTAAGCGTCCTGTTAGCGCACCGCTCCAGTGTGCAAGCCCCGAAGCTTTCACACTGGAGACACAGCAGCGGCTGCTTCAGGTCGGTTTGCAGGCACCTGCAAAATGACCCAGTGTGAAAGGGGTGTTCCAGGTGTGGGGGACCGCTAATTCAATGCTGCAAATGCGCCCCTACGGCCCCCTCAACTGACATTTTTTTTTTTCTCTGGATCCTAAGGGACCCTGTCACACGGGCGTTCCGTTTGTCCATTTTTCATTCATCCGTTGATGATCAATGCAGCTCTATGGAAAAACGGATGTAAACAGATGATCATCCATTTACATCCGCTTCCATCAACATCTGTTTTTTGGAATGGATCAAAGCCATTTTTTTTTTTTTTTTTTAACAGAAAAAAAAAACGGAACGGACGAAAAACGAATGCCAACGGACAAATGGTCTGTTTTTGCACTGGTAGTGGATGTTAAAAAATAAAAAAAATAATAATAATAATAATAATAAACTTAAAAACACACCTGATGTAATACTGATGAAAAACTGATTCCATGTATTTATTTATTTTTAAGAAAAGTGGCTGAACTGATGAAACAAAACGGAACACCAATGTAAAAGGACCCTAATTAGGCCCCTTTTAGGCTGGATTCACACCTATGTATTTTTAGTGCTTTTTGCATTTTGAATATTTGCACTACAGAACGTATTCCATAGGAAACCATGTTAAATTGGACTGTAGTGCAAATCTGCAAAATGCAAAAAGCACTAACAAATGCATAGGTGTGAATCAGGCCTTACACGGGCTTTTTCTCAGGTCCGCCTGTCAGTTTGAGCTCCATTCACTCCTATGGGGCAGCAGATGTCAGCGGTGACATGTCCGTTGCCATCTGATCTGTGAAATCCAGATGGATGGAGACCCCATTTTCCATCCGTCTGACGGATCAGATGAAAAAACGGACAGGCGTCATCTGATCTTCCATAGAGGACAGCAGGGCTCCGACAGATCCATCACTGCATAATGAGCGGAGACGGACCCGTCATCCGCCTGCTTAGTGGAGCGATCCCGTGGATCGCCCGTGTGAAAAAGCCCTAAGAGGACAGTCAATAGGAAGTGCATGGCACATAGGCGGTACACTGGACCCTCAAAGAAAAAACCCGCCGGAAGTAAACAAAGACAGAGGACTCAGAACCTGAACATCAAGTGACCGCGACTTTTGGCAAGTAAAAAAAAAAAAATTGATTTCTTTGCCAGCCATCAATCAATATGGGGGGGGGGGGGGGGGGGTTGATATTATGCTGGAGGGGAGCTTGATGCTCATGCCAATAGTGGCTGGGAAAACAGAAGGGTGCTCTCCCATGAACAGTGTTTTTACACAGATATTTGGACATTTTATTTGTTTGAACACAGTTTTCTTGTTTTATTGAAGGCAATGAATGCAGTTTATAAAGTGATACAAGCATTACATTTATCTTGGGCAGCAATAATCTAACACTACATAAAGCTTCAGTAAAATCGCAAACTTACACCAGAAAGTTTACATAAGAGCCATCCATAAAATCCTCACGTGTATGTAAATGGGCCTGTAGCTTAACAGAAAAAGGAAATTAATGCTGCACTAGGCCCCCCGGCTTATTGTTCTGGGTTAACAGCCACCATAGGCTAAATGAGGCCTCCGAGAGACAGCATGCAATTAATCTTTAAGGCTTCATGTACACAGGACGTTTTTTACAACCTCTCCTGAATGATTTAACTTGACAGATAGTAACCCACGTTTAAAACGTCCTTTTGCCGCGTTTACGTCTAGAAGAGTTTTAAAAAAAAAAAAATTATTTTTCTGTTTTTTTTTTAAACTAGCCAAAAATGAAAGACGTCTGTAAACGAAACGCGGCTAAACGGAAAATTACCGCGTTTAGCGCTTGAAATGCCTGTAAACTCAGCTTCTGAACGCTTTTTTTGCGTTCCAAAAAATTGCCTCTAAACTCAACTGCTTAGTAACGACTATAAACACCGCTGTGTACATGTAATAAGATAACAGAGGAGAGTTCAGCGGCAGCTGAAAAAAAAGCCCAACTGCTCCTAAACGTCCGTTTACCAGCAGCAGTGTACATGAGGCCTTAAGGCAAAGCAGAACAGTATGTCAATTGCTTGTAGCAATATATCCACCCAAAAACACCCAAAGCCATGCAGGCTGTTGCAATAACATCCCGGGGTGTAATTGTGTGTTTATCCATAAGTGTTAGAAAATAACCCCCCCCCCCCTCCCCAAAAAAACCTTTTTTGTAATATTCTTCAACATCCAATAAGGGCAAAAAGTGTTTGTGGGGAGATGCATTGCTACACACCAATCACATTTATGATTTGCATTTGCTGGTGCTTTAAAAAAAAAAAAAAAAAAAGAAGGAAAACACACACTAGTTAATAGTTATGGGTGGATGCTGGTAGGCTGAAACTTGCATCTTCTATATGTCCAGTAGGACAATTCACAGCTAGACGTCTCAGCTTTGCTCTTTCACAGAATGGAGTCTTAAGCCTCGTACACACGATCGGACTTTAAACAAACTTTTCTGTAGATTTCTATCCAAAGGGCGTTGGCCGTGAACTTGTATTGCACACACAAGGCAGGACTTTTTAGGCAACAAACACGAACGTAGTGACGTTTCAACGTACTGACGACACTTCAAAAGAGGAGTTCAATTCTCCGACGCCACCCTTTGGTCAACTTCTGTATTGTTGTCTGATCTTTTGCATTGGTTCTGAGCATGCGTGTTTGTACTTTGTACTAAAGTCCGATGGATTTGTGTACACACGATCGGACTAGCCGATGAAAACTGAAAAAGTTTGTCCGATGGAGCGTATACACGGTCGGATGTTGCCTTAAAACAGCTGATTTGCATGTTTGTTGTCAAAAAGTCAGATTGTGTGTACAGGCCTTTATTCCACCTGCTACATTTACATGTTTATATGCAATATATCCCCCCCCCCCTTTTTAAAAGCTGAAATTTAATCTGCCTATATTTTGCCTTTCGTGGTATTAACTTGCCTCTCTCATCAACATACAGTAAAACCTTGGATTACAAGCATAATCTGTTGCAGGAGAATGCTTGTAATCCAAAGCACTTGCATATCAAAGCAAGTTTCCCCATAGAAGTCAATGGAAACGAAGAGAATGCGTTCCACATTGACTGCTATTGTATGCAGTATTGCATGTGGCCAGAGGTGGGGGGGGGATGCCGGAGAGACTCAGAAATACTCAGAGACTGCTCAGATGCACTCGAGAACAGAGTGTTTCCGAGTGCATCCAAGTGACTCCTTGTGTCACCGGCGCCCCTGCACCTCTGGCCAAATGTGGTACTGCACACCGCAGAGGCTTGAATCCTTTTGTGAGACACTCACAAACAGGAGTCAGGATTTATTTTAAATAGCTCATAATTGCGAAACGCTCATTAAACTGCGTTACTCACAATCCGAGGTATTACTGCACTGATAACATTTTTAAATAAAACTAACTAATTTTAGGCACAGTGACATCTTTGTGCTCCTCTATGCAATAGCTGGTGCGAGGAGCCAGCAGGGTGCTGTACATAGTAGTTTCCTAAAAACATTACAACTCTCTGTCTCAGTACTCCTCTCAAGAGCCTGCAGTCCTGAAACAAGCAGTGGGCTGGCTCATGGGAGGAGTTATGCAAATATAAAAATGCCTTAAAGAAGTTGTTTACCCAGCAGAAGGGAAAAAAAAAAAAAAAAAAAAACACACCACACATCTATAATGGCAAAGGCATAATGAGCTAGTATGATGTCAGCGGCTGCATGCAAGGTGAACATCTCCTAAAGCGTACAGGTTTAGGAGATATTAATTTTACCTACAGGTAAGCCTTATTATAGACTTACCTGTAGGTAAATATGTACTAAAGGGGTATACAACCGCTTTAAAGCAGGGCTTGACAAATCCATGGCGGACTAGAAATTGCATCCTGACACCTGGGCTTTTGTCAGCCGTCCACATCCGCCTCCCACTTGCAAAACGACCGTGCAAAATACAGCTACAGCCCAGTCATCCAGTTCTGGGAGGGTGTCTATAGATACCCTCCCAGAACCCCACCCTCCCCAGGCATGCTCTGTGCCCCTTTGGACACAGCTGATCACAGATCGAGGTAAAAAAAGGCCTAATCACAAACGGTCCTTTACCATGTGATAAGCTGTACCCAATCACAGCTGATCACATGTCAACAAATGCCGGTTATCAGCATTTCCTTTCCTCAGCGCTGTCACAGGGGTTTATTTACTAGAGTTGGAGAGTGGAAAAATCAGGCTCACTTCTGCATAGAATCCAATCAGCTTCCAGGTCTTATTGCCAAAGCTTAATTGAATAAGCTGAACTTAGAAGCCGAATGGTTTCTATGCAGAAGTGAGCCTGAGCTTGCACTTTCCAGCTTTAGTAAATAAACCCCATTGTGTCCTGTGACAGGGGACATTTACACGAATAATCAGGGCACTGATCATCAGAGCCAATCAGTGCAGCCTCATAAGTGCACATCAGTGAAGAAGAAAAAAATTACCTATTTGCAAAATTTTATAAACAGAAAAAGGTTTGCTTTTTTCAAAATCTGATCTTTTTTCGTTTGTTTAGCAAAAAAAAAAAAACCCAGTGGTGGTTAAATACCCAAAAGAAAGCTCCATTTGTGTGAAAAAAAAAAAGAAAAAGATAAAAAATTTCATATGGGTACAATGTAGCATGGCCACACACTGAAAGATGAAAATTGGCCTGGGCATGAAGGGGGTGAAAGTGCCCAGTAGCAAAGTGGTAAAAGAAAAAAAAAAAAAAAAACCTGTCGCCTAACTTTTTTAAGCTGGCTCCTAGATGAAAAGCTAAATTTGTCAAGTCCTGCCTTAAAAAGGTAAAGGTTAGTTTTAAAAAAATAAATAAAAAACAAAAACAAAAAACAAACCTGTCATGCTTACCTCCTTTGTGCAGTTGATTTTGCACAGAGTGACCCCGATCTTCCTCTTCTGGGATCAATCAGTGACGCTCCTGGCTCCTCCTCTTCTCGATTGCCCGTGGAGAGCTGCTCACCCTCGAGGAACTCGTGCAGGCGCGCTTCCTTGTCCTGCTGCTGCGCCTATTGACACAGACAGCAGGACTCCCCCCCGCCCCCCGCGTCATTGGATTTGATTGACAGCAGCGGGAGCCAATGGCTGCACTGCTATCTATCCAATCAGGACCCAAGACCATGGCTGGAGCTGGTGTGCTCGTCTCCGTCGCTGGAAAGACCGGGTTCAGGCAAGTAAAAGGGGGGCTTTGGGGGGCAGCTGCAGCACAGAAGGCATTTTACCTTAATGCATAGAAAACCACACGGGTTTACAATCCCTTTAAAAGAGAAAGTACAGGTTTATTTTTGATTCATAAATACCTTGGTGGATGCAGCATCAGACCGATGCTGCAGCTGTCCCCCGCCATCTCTGCACTGAGAACCGAGCGATCGAACACAGCCTATGGCTCTGTTTTCACAGATACCCGAGAGGAGAGCTGCAGCCCGTCAGTCAGCGTCTCTCCTCTCTGCTTCTCCACACTCACTGGAGCACTGAGCTGTGGAGGGGCGGGGAGCGGCCGTCTCAGCAGCTCGCTGGGACTGCCATCAATCAAGGCAGCTGGCGGATCCAGACTTGGAAGTCGGGATGACGCGCTGCCTCGACTGATAGCAGTGACGTCAGCGGAGAGCGGACTTCAGACCTCCCTCCGCTAAAAATGGGTCACAGGAGTGCAAAACGAGTTACACTCCTGTGAACTAGAGGAGAAGCCCAGTCTAAAAAGCTCAGGCTGGACTTCTCCTTTAAAAGAGCAAGTAAAGCCTCTGAAAAAAAAAAAAAAAAAATTACACCCTGCAAGACAAAGGTATAATGAGCTAGTATGCATAGCACACTAGCTCATTATGAATTACTTACCTGAGATCGAAGCCCCTGCATCGGCCCTCGTTCGCCTCCTCCGATGCCACCATCTATCCCAGAGTGACTTCCGGGTATCGCGGCTCCGGCGCTGTGACTGGCCAGAGCCACGATAACGTCACTCCTGCGCTTGCGCGCTGGTGCCGCCACTAACGTCACGCTCAGTGCACATGCGCCGTAGACATCGGTGCCGCTATCTCTGCAAATATCTCCTAAACCTTTTAGGTTTGGGAGATATTTCTTGCATCTACAGGTAAGCCTTAATCTAGGCTTACCTGTAGGTTAAAGTGGTTGTAATGGGTTTACAACCACTTTAAGGATGGATGTCAGACTGAGCCCGGGTTCACACTGCACGCGACTTTGAAGTCAAACCCCAGCCTGACTTTGGCACAACTTGCATGCCACTTCTGTAGTAGAAGTCAATTCAAGTCATACCAAAGTTGGACCAAAAAGTAGTACAGGAACCTTTTTGTAAGCCAGAGCAACTCAAGTTGCACCGATTAGAATGGTTCCATTACACAAAATGGGGTCTGACTTCTGATGCCACAAGTGCTCCAAAGTCAGAGCGATTGTTGCATCAGCGCAGGTTGCGTTTGCATGTAGACCACCCCAGGTAATGCCCATACATAAATGCCAAGTCTCCAAAATGAAACAACTGAATTCTAATTAAAAAAAAGAGGTAGTTAGGTCAGGGAGGAAAATGCTGGATGAAGCTAGATGTCTTCCAGCCAAGAAATGAGGCTCTATCTGGCGTGCTGCAGCTTTGTCTTGGTTTTCCAACAGGGAAGAAAGGGGTGGAAAATCCTAAATCTTACAGTTGCCTCCAGATTAGGGAGTGAAGGGAAATCTTCCAATAGGGACACCTGTTTAGGTGACAACTGTCTAAAATGGGATATTCCCTCACTTGGTAGAGATTTCTTCTCACTTCCTGTTACACAGGGAACCAGCAACCTCTCTGGCAGTTACTTCACTTCAGATGGATGGCAATAGCCTGTATTAGAACACAGCAGGTGGAAGGAGCTGGGCATTGAGGCGCCAAAGCCACGCGGCTAAGACACTTGTGGTCAATGCCACCTGCCAGAAGCCATCTGACTCTGAAATATCAGTTCTGAGTAGGATGACCCTTTAAATCTCTAGCTCTCGTCTACAAGAACTGGGCAGCTTCCAGCACTGCAAGGACTTTAGCCAGCCAATGTGTTTCGGCCTGAAATAAAAAATAGTACAAATACACAGCAACCAGAGGGATTTGGAGCGCTGCCCTCTCCTCCGCCGAGAAGCTAAATCCTTCAAGGTGCAAGCTGGAGGGATGCTCTCCTCACATCGGGTGACATCACAGCAGCTGCATCCGCTATGCATCAATTATCTCGGGCAACAGTCTGATTCTAATTACAGCAAACCCCAATGCTGCTCTCTCCCTCCCATCGTGTAATGCATAGACAAGTCATTATCAAAAATGAATCTTATGGATGTCAGCCCCGCAAAACAGGGAACCGAAAATCGCTGCCAACTTCAGAGCAGCCAGAAAACTTCCAGGGTGGTGGAGAGAGAAAAACAAATACAGCTCCCCCCCCCCCCCCCTCAGCCATATTCATAGGAAGCAATCAAGACTTATCAAGTGATTCATCAGCATAGTGCATGAGACTTTTGTGGGTCAGAGCTTGCCGACAAGAGTTTATTGTATACACAGCCGTTTCTTCCCGGTGACTAAAAATACTGCCTCGTGTTTCCAGAGCTGGTCACATTGCAAGGAGAGAGAAAGGGGGGGGGGGGGGTAGCAAGTCAGAGAAAACAGCAGGGCTGCCTAGACAGTGGTTGGCACACTTGCCCAACAGCACTGGGGGGGCTTGGATTGACCCGCCGTCCATATATTCTACTGTGTGCTTGTGTGGCTCTTTGCTGGAGGCGCTACACTCAGCACTCACAATCAAGAAAATAAATCCAGAACGTGTCTGTTACCCCCAACCCTTCACATTCCTGATATGTGCCTGTTGTACCATGTACTTGTATGAGAAAGTTCTCCTTGTATTGCTTCCTTTATGTGAAACCCCTGGCGCTCCTGTCAGTCACTCTGCTTTCCTATTAAAAACTGACCACACCAAGCAGGAGAACACAGCGTGGTCAGTTCTCTAGCTATGCCGGGAACTCAGTGTGCCCTCCAGTGATCAGACTTGTCCTGACACCCCCCCCTCCCTCCCCCGCTACACAGCAAACTGGGAAGCTCAGTGTGCTGCCGCTTCTCCTCCCCCCAGCTTTAACGCAGCTGAGAACAGATGGAATGTGATCACTTATTTTAAAAAAAAAGGGAAAAAGGGTATTTATAATAGTTACATAGTAGGCGAGGTTGAAAGAAAAAAAAAAAAAAGACACAAGCCCAACCTGTGTGTGTGATTATATGTCAGTATTACATATATATACGTTCTTTTTATATCGATACAAATATGGTTTTGCCTGTCATTTCTATTTTAAACTGAATGAGTGGTTTTCTCCTCCCCCCAGCTTTAAAGCAGCTGAGAACAGATGGAATCTGATCACTCATAAAAAAGGGGAAAAGGGTATTTATAATAGTTACATAGTAGGCGAACTTGGGGGGGAAAAAAAAAAAAAAAACAAGTCCAACCTATGTGTGTGATTATTTGTCAGTATTACATTGTATATCCCTGTATGTTCTTTTTATATCGATACAAATATGGTTTTGCCTCTCATTTCTATTTTAAACTGAATGAGTTGTTTTACAAGGCGATTGTTTACAATCACCTTAAAAGTCCGAGCAGAAGTAAACCAAAACAAAAAACAAAATAAAAAAAAAATTTAAAAAAGCGCCCCCTGGAGCTTTGGCCAAGTTTGCACATTATGGTGTTTTTACCTACATAGGAAACCCCTCCAGCACTCCAACATCCCCACTGCCCTCATCACCAGCACTACCATCTTTCACCAGGTTAAACAAATGCTTGTCAGGCAAGGAGAAGCATTTATCAAAGAAAAAAAATATACATACAGGGGGAGATTTACGGAAAACTAGAACACTCAGAATCTGGTGCAGCTGTGCATTGTAGCCAATCAGCTTCTAACTTCAGCACGTTTAAATAAACTTTGATATTTAAACCTGGAAGCTGATTGGTTTCTATGCAGAGCTGTACCAGATTTTGCTCTTTCCAGTTTTAGTAAATCTCCCCCACAGAGTTTTCGGTAATGGAAAACCTGCCTGTCAGGGTTTCCTCAAAAAGAAGCTTCCATCCAAAAAAAAAAAAAATTGTACGATAGCGGGGAAGGGATTAGATTGCAAGTTCTTCTCTGGTTTTTATTTACTCTGAAAAGCAACATGGAATTCAGGTTACATGGGATGAGAACATGTCCAAAGCCGAAAAACTTTTTATTTCAGTTTTGGAAGGCGTAGGGAAAAGCCAAAAACCCCCATCTGTATCCTGGATCTTTCAATGGGGACCCAACTACTGGTTACATCTGTGGGACAGAGTGAAGTTTGAACTCCCCAAAGGCAAACAGAGAGCAAAAAATAAACAGGATTTAATCATTCCCTACTATATCCAAATACTAAAAGTGGAACTTCACCCTCCCAACCAACATGCATTATTTTTAATCCTCATGCTGCTAGCATTAGTAAATAGATAGTAAAGTGTATGATATGTACTGGGTTTTAAACCTTTTTTTTCACATGTATTCAGTCATTTCCCTAGGCAAATTATGTCATACACCCCAGGAGTCTTCAGCAGGGGAAGAGGGCCTTTCTAAGCCAAGTGCACCCTCATTCATGCATGCTTGAGCAAAGGGCAGATAAATTCCAGGAAATAAATGCTACATGAATCATTTGCCCTTACTCAAGATGGCCACTGCCAGAAATGCTAAGGGGGGGGGCATTTTTCAAAGTACAAGATTTTAGTAATGAGAACGGTAGCATTAGCAGTAATAAGCATGGATTCATGAAGAATGGTTCTTGCCAAACCAATCTATTAACCTTCTATGAGGAGGTGAGTTGCTATCTAGATAAAGGAAGGCCCGTAGACGTGGTGTATCTGGATTTTGCAAAAGCATTTGACACAGTTCCCCATAAACGTTTACTGTACAAAATAAGGTCCGTTGGCATGGACCATAGGGTGAGTACATGGATTGAAAACTGGCTACAAGGGCGAGTTCAGAGGGTGGTGATAAATGGGGAGTACTCAGAATGGTGAGGGGTGGGTAGTGGGGTCCCCCAGGACTCTGTGCTGGGACCAATCCTATTTAATTTGTTCATAAACGACCTGGAGGATGGGATAAACAGCTCAATCTCTGTATTTGCAGACGATACTAAGCTAAGCAGGGCAATAACTTCTCCGCAGGACGTGGAAACCTTGCAAAAAAGACCTGAACAAATTAACGGGGTGGGCAACTACATGGCAAATGAGGTTCAATGTAGAAAAATGTAAAATAATGCATTTGGGTGGCAAAAATATGAATGCAATCTATACACTGGGGGGAGAACCTCTGGGGGAATCTAGGATGGAAAAGGACCTGGGGGTCCTAGTAGATGATAGGCTCAGCAATGGCATGCAATACCAAGCTGCTGCTGCTAACAAAGCAAACAGAATATTGGCATGCATTAAAAAGGAGATCAACTCCAGAGATAAAACGATAATTCTCCCACTCTACAAGACTCTGGTCCGGCCGCACCTGGAGTATGCTGTCCAGTTCTGGGCACCAGTCCTCAGGAAGGATGTACTGGAAATGGAGCGAGTACAAAGAAGGGCAACAAAGCTAATAAAGGGTCTGGAGGATCTTAGTTATGAGGAAAGGTTGCGAGCACTGAACTTATTCTCTCTGGAGAAGAGACGCTTGAGAGGGGATATGATTTCAATTTACAAATACTGTACTGGTGACCCCACAATAGGGATAAAACTTTTTCGCAGAAGGGAGTTTAACAAGACTCGGGGCCACTCAATAAAATTAGAAGAAAAAAAGAGGTTTAACCTTAAACTACGTAGAGAGTTCTTTACTGTAAGAGCGGCAAGGATGTGGAATTCCCTTCCACAGGCGCTGGTCTCAGCGAGGAGCATCGATAGTTTCAAGAAACTATTAGATAATCACCTGAATGACCACAAAATACAGGGATATACAATGTAATACTGACACATAATCACCCACATAGGTTGGACTTGATGTAAAGTGATTGCTCAACGAAATAATGCAGACAGACAGGGATGGGTGAGTTTGCTTTGAATATTAAAAAATTAAATTAAATTGTGTTTTTGATTTGTGGTGCAGTAAAAAGGTCCACTTAAAATAAATAAAATAAATAATGCTGCACATTGTTCAGAAATGTCTGACACAGAGCAGCCCCTGCTGCAGCCTTTAGGCTCGATTCACACAGGGGCAACGCGACTTCAGCGCGACTTTGCAAGGCGACTTCAACGCGACTTCAGCAATTTACAACACGACTTCAGCGCGACTTTGCAAGGCGACTTCAGCAATTTACAACGCGACTTCAAGTCGCCTCCAGGACAGGCGACTTTGGCTGTGGCCAATCACAGAATAATCAGCTCTCTGGGAGGGAGGGGTTTGCCTGGGCAAACTAATTTTTTTAACTGTAAAGTCGCTTCAATATAGGTGGAGATCCGACTTGGAGGCGACTTCCATTGAATTCTATGGGTACAAGTCGCCTAGAAGTCGGATCCAAGTAGTACAAGTAGTACGCTCTGAAGTCGGAGCGACTTCAGTACTGTCAATTAAGACGCTCTCATTCACTGCGATGCAAATCTCACAGTAAAGCGACTTGGGGCGACTTGAGGGCTTACAAGTCGGATCCCAAGTCGTCCTAGTGTGAACCGACCCTAAAAACGTTCTAACTTGCTACAAAGAAACAAATATTGCGCTCTGAGACTAAGGTAAGGCTACTTCCTACCTGCAGCCCAGTGATGAGATCTCAGCCAAGGTAAAGTCAAGTGCTGCTTCAAAAGTTTTTTTTTTTTTTTTAAATTACAGTCCTGCTGTATACATATTTTAGCATGTTAGGAAAGTATTCATACTGTGTTGTAAAAGTTCCACTCTAAAGTTGAACTTCCATACACATAAAATAGATCAACAAAAAATGTTTACCCCACAAGAGATCTCATTTTGTTCTGCCGGTCCTGTGACTTGCAAACCCCGTCAGAAAAGGATAGCCAGGATGGCAACTACACTTTTGCTTTACAGCTACCTGTATCACTGTACCAGAGCTGTGCCACCTATGAGGCCAACTGAGGCGGCCATTTTGGCAATGCATTTGGGGGGGTTTGGAGGGGCTGGAGTGTCCATACTGTACATTCTGTCCTCAATGCATGTTCAGTCCCCAAACATCATTGTTTTTTATGGTACAGGTGGCCGCCTGCACCATAACAGCCAATGAGGCTATGTAGCCCTGCCGCCTGCATCCTAGCGACCAATAGAGCTGCACGTCCCTACCACCTGAGTTCTAGCAACCATTGATGCTGTGCAGCCCTGCCGTCTGCATCCTAGCAACCAATACGCCCCCAACCACCTGTGTCAAAGTAACCATCGATGATGTACGGACCTGCTACCTGCATCTTAGCAACCTGCATCCTAACAACCAATGACAGGGAGCCCCCTGCATGGCCCTGTACTGGACAACAGACTGAGGCAATGCTGTCACTTTACTGTCTTGTAAGCTGGCTAAAGAGGAAATTCAGGAATATGCCAAGCCAAAACAAGCAAACTGATGTACTGTGCAGTGCAGCAGAGGTTTGTGAATCTCAAAAGCAGCTGAACAGAATTACAAATTTATTGGCAAGTAAAAAGTTCACATGAGTATGTAGCAGCAGGGTGGATTTGATTTAAATCATGATTTAAATCACTAGTAAAAAGGCTTGATTTTTATCAACGTGATTTAAATCATATTTTTTTAAAGAGCAACTGTCATCTGACCTGCATCGGATCCTCTGACCCGCTGTTGACTGACCGACAGTTTCATTCACTTTAAAGTGGTGTTCCGGCCAAAATTATACTTTTTAAATAAAAATACCCCTATAATACACAAGCTTAATGTATTCTAGTAAAGTTAGTCTGTAAACTAAGGTCTGTTTTGTTAGTTTATAGCAGTAGTTTGTTATTTTATAAACTTACAGCAGGCCGTGGCCATCTTAAGTGTGGGCATCTGAAGCCAGACTGTATTTCTTCCTGGATCTCATCCTTGCAGATCTCGCACATGCTCAGTGCAGCACAAGCAGTGTAATAGGTTTCAGGTCAGGTTTCCATAGCAACGGCAGTTTTATAGGAAGTTGCCGCCCCACGTGCTCAGTGCAGCACAAGCAGTGTAATAGGTTTCAGGTCAGGTTTCCATAACAACGACAGTTTCAGAGGAAGTTGCCGCCCCTTCCCAGAAGGCATTGCAAACAGGAAATGATGCGATGGGCCGCGGCCAGGGAGGAGGAAGTTAAAATTGAATACAGCAGATATACAGTAAGTGCTGAGAAAAAAAATAAAAAAATATCCAATTTGTTTACAGTGCACAGTTTAGTGAGGGATGCTGAAGAGTTGTAAAAATGGGTGGAACTCCACTTTAATGGGACGGCTGGTGATGCGGTAGTGACACGCCAAGGTGAGGGACATGGCAGCAGCAGGCGAGTGGATGCCCGCTAACAGCAGGGGTGCAACCGATCGTCACCGATCCATGATCCGAACGGTTCAGCCTGTTCGGATCAGCACACACGCGATCCGCGGAGTGCTCCGCCGCCTCGGGCCTTAGGTAAGGCCGCGGCTTCGGCCTAGCTCCGGAGTGGCGGCCATCTTGGTACACCCGGCGGCGTCCTCCTAGGTAAGCGGCGCGCTGACGTCATCATCAGCCGCCTCAACTGCAAGCAAGCAAGCTCAAATCGTAGGGGAGATGTGGATATTCCAGTGGGGACAGCGATTGTGGATATTACAGTGGGGACTATACGGTGGTGGAATTTTAACAGGTTTTTGTAAATTCGATTAATTTTTTTTTTTTTGCTGATCCGAAAATGATGCGATCCGTGACTCCTGATCCGAGGAACGATCCAAACCATGAGTTTTTTGATCCGTTGCACCCCTAGCTAACAGGCGCTGCCATGATGGATCTGAAATGACAGGTGCTCTTTAAAACGTAAGGACTTATTCTTGCTGGTAGTTAGAATCTTTAATATTTTCAAACAAAATGAAGGTTTTCCTATTTAGAATAATTAGCTGTCAGGTTAGTAAAACAGCGATATCAGAACTGATTCAATCATACAGTTTGTAGTGTACATAGATTTGCAAAACAATGGGATAAAAAGGAATATTCCTGAACTTTGTTTTATCTCATGGTTACTGTGAAATTTGTGTGAATGCATCAATGCATGTGCATGTTATCTCCACTTGCAGAGCTTGGATTCATTGAATGAGTTTACCAAAAATGAAAGAAAAAAAAAAAGAAACACTTCAGAATATACATGCTCATGCTACATAACTAAGCTCCATTCCATGCTGAATAAACTAAATATTAATGTACCCTAAATAGAAAACTCTTTAGATAACAAAATAATAATAATAATAATAATAATAATAATAATAATAATAAATAATTAAAATAACATTTGATAAAAATTGTAAAAAATAAAAAAAAAAATATACGATTTAAAAGAAAAAAAAATCATTGATTTATATCCACCCGTGTGGCAGTCTGTCAGAGCTTTAAACCACCTACCACCCCAGATCTAGTACTGCAGCACAAAACAAGTGCACAGCTGACGCTCTGATGTTGATCCCAAGTGGGCCTCCTCTTTAAAAAGAAAAACAAAAAAACAAAAAAAAGCTGGGTTTGGCCTGAGGAAGCTTAAAACGAAAACAGCCGCATCCCTACAATGCGGACGCCGGAGGGAAAAAAAAAATGCAAGGATGTATTGAGGCTTTCATAAGGGCAGAGGAAGTTTTTATAAAGCTTTTCATATCTGAGCTATTATTTCTAGAGAAGAAAAAGTGAGTAGAGAACGCATCCCACCCCCACCCCCCCTTTCCTCCTCCCTTATCCCCTAATCTGCAACTTCTGTGACAACGAGTGGAATCAGAAAAGGGGGGAGGGGGATGGGAGAAGTTTAGGGCCGACTATTGTTCCCACAAAACATCTAATCCAGAGCTGTGGAAAATGGGGCTTTTGTCTTCCCAACTGAAACAGCGGATGAGTACAATACACCCAAAGGGGGGAGGGGGGGCTCTGCACTGCCTGTGTGCACAGTCCTGGAGAGATCAGAGAAAAGGAGAGCACAATGAATGACACCCTAGGAAGAGGGGGCTGCTGAAGGGAGGGGGGGGGGGGGTTGCGGGGGGAAATGACTGATGGTGGCCGCTTTACGCTTAACCACTTCAGGGCCAAAAGTTGGAAATGCAGGGAGCCATTTGGGGCCCAATAAAGGATCAGTCCATCCAAAAAAGTGATATTAAGGATTAAGGCGTTATAGGCAAGTTATTGGTCATCCCCGCAATTTCTTATAGGTCTTGGATACACCAAGTGAAATCTTTCTGCCTTAAGTCCCAACTCTGTTCCTGTCTACATAGGAGCACTGCGTATCCCTTGCACACCTTTTATGTGTTGGGGCCAGTTCATACCTTTGCAGTGACATGAGCTGCAGTACCACACCCGATAATGCACGGAAAACGCACCGCAGCTCCAGTGCACCACAACACTTTGGAGTTTATTTACTAAAGCTGGAGAGTGCAAAATCAGGCTCACTTCTGCATAGGAACCAATCAGCTTCTAACCTCAGCTTGTTCAATAAAGCTTTGGCAATAAAACCTGGAAGCCGATTGGTTTCTATGCAGCAGTCAGCCCGATTTTGCATTTTCTAACGAGTAAATAAAACCCATAGTAATGCACTACCAGGTGCTATGTTGCACTGCCTTGTCAAAAACGATGCATCAGTTTTTTGGATACTGTGGTTCATTTGAATGAGCTGCTGTAGCGAAAAAAAAAAAAAAAAAAAAAAAAAGGAAGGTTTATGCATCACAAAGCGAACACAGCTCAAATGCACATGCATGGCAGATGACCCGGCCATTTTATAGATAGGCAACTCCTATCCTCATATTGATTAGTGGTTCCAAATTATTATTAAACTACTGCAGTAGGGAACAGACACAAAAGATACACTCCACATCTTTCCAAATAACTGTTCTGCTTTATTATGACGCAATTTAAGGTTTTTATACACATGATTACGTAGGTATCACATTAATATTACAATTGTACGTTTATGGTAACAAGGGGCGTAACATAGGCAGGCTAATTCTAATCAGGACTCAAAAGAATGTAAACATGCACTGAAAACAGTGCCCTGTGCACAATACATACAAAACTTACAAATGTTCTTTACACAGAGCACTACAGGGCACTACTATGTGTTGTGGTGCTCTTTGTTGCAAAAAAATTATGCAGGCCAGTTTTTAGATGTTGTGGTGCACTGCCAACCCCTTCATTTGAATGGACGGACGCAACACTAACAGTGTTACCGTATATACTCGAGTATAAGTCGAATTTTTCAGCACCTTTTTTTGTGCTGAAAGTGCCCCCCTCGACTTATACTCGAGTCAAGCACTTTTCTGCAGCAAAAAATTTCATTTTCCGAACCGACTTTGGGGCCCTGTATCTCAGGGACACTTAGTGCTAGAAACCCCAAATTTGGTATGCAAACCCAGTGGATCCAGTACCACAACATATCCAAAGCAGAAGTTCCTAGCACTAAGTGGCCCCGAGATACGGGGCCCCAAATTCAATTCGGAAAATGTCATTCTCTGCTGCAGAAAAGTGCTTGACATTTTCTGAATCGATTTTGGGGCCCCATATCTCAGGGCCACTTGGTGCTAGGAACCCCAAATTTGGTGTGCAAACCCAGTGGAACCATAACATATCCAAAGCTGGGGTTCCTAACACCAAGTGGCCCTGAGATACGGGGCCCCAAAACTGGTTTGGAAAATGTCATTCTCTGCTGCAGAAAAGTGCTTGACATTTTCTGAACTGATTTTTGGGGCCCTGTATCTTGGGGCCACTTGATGCCTGCTTTGGAAATTTTATGGTGCTAGTTCCACTGGGTTTGCACACCAAATTTGGGGTTCTTAGCACTAAGTGGCCCCGAGATACGGGGCCCCAAATTCGGTAAACTGTGTTTATCTGCAGCAATGTCGTTTCGGGACCCTTTGGGTTCAGAGACCCCAGATTTTGGCTGCAGCTAGGGGGCATCTAGGAACCCTTAACTACCGAGTTTGAAGTTCAGGGGACCTATGGCTGCAAATGGGCACAGTGAGGCATGCAAATGGGCACAGTGAGGCTGCAAATGGACATTGTTGACCCTCTTTTCCACTTACAGTAGCTGTGCATTTCTCACCCTCGTCTTATACTCGGGTCAATAAGTTTTTCCCATTTTTTTGTGGTAAATTAGGGCCTCGACTTATACTCGGAACGACTTTTACTCGAGTATATACGGTAATTGGCCTTTTCAGCTTCTCCTGTTACATTCACCAGAATGCAAAATAAATACTAATCCAGCAGGATGAATGATGACCTCACAATAGGCACAGCCGGTGTGCTGACCCAGGAACACAACACAAAACTCATCAATGGAGAGCCCAATAAATAGAAGGGACCATCGTGGGGTTTTACCTCTCCAGCATTTACCAAAATCAGATACTAGCTGTTGATGGAATGACCCTTACATTTTTCCACCCAAATCCCACAGACATCTCATAAAGTTCACGCTTCATGTCTGCACAACACCAAAACAGTGACGTGAACCGGGCACATAGGAAATGGCATTTTGCCGTGGCCATGCGGTTCAAACGTGCTGAAATAGCAGTGTGGCCAAGTGGTTAGAACCTGGGCCTAGCAGACTAGGGTCATCAGTTTGAATCCCAACCACGACATTACCTGCCTGGAGTTTGCATGTTCTCCCTGTGCCTGTGTGGGTTTCCTCCGGGTACTCCGGTCTCCTTCCACACTCCAAAGACATGCAGGTAGGTTAATTGGCCCCTGTCTAAATTGGCCCTAATATATGAATGCGAGTTAGGGACCTTGGATTGTAAGCTCCATGAGGGCAGGGACTGATGTGAATGTACAATATATAATGTAAAGTGCTAGGTAAATTGTCGGCGCTATAGGAGGTACCTGAAATAAATAGCTGCCCAGGGCAGTCCCACCACAGCTGGTGTGAGCCAGCCACCTGACTCAAGCCACAGCTCCCTGTGTCCATTCAGACACAGAGCTTCTGTTCGGCCCTGCCCCCTCTCTCTCTCCTGATTGGCAGCAGTGGGAGCCAATGGCGCCGCTGCTGTGTCTCATCCAATCAGGAGGAAAAGTCCTTGATGGTCGAGGCACTTGTGGACATCGCTGGATAGAGATGGGCTCAGGGGGGGCCGCTGCACAGAGAAAGACAAGAGGGCTAAGGGCTGGTTCCCACATGAGGTTAGAGGACAGCAAAACCCTACGGTTGAGACACTTTCATACCACCCACCCAACTCCTTCCCCAACCCTGACCCCTTTAGCTGCACAGGCATAGGCCAGGGGTTTGCACATGCTGCGGCTCTGATGCTTTGTGGCTGCGGCAAGAATTATATCCCCTGTCACTATAGGCAGGCATAGCGCCTGCCAAACACAATCTACTCAAGTGAATAGGGCCGCTCTGCAAGCGCCCCACAACTGTGCGGAATAGACCCATTTGCGGTGCGCTAGTGCAGAGACCGAAGGGTTAAAGCAGTAAAAGCTCTCTGAAGAACAAATCCAACGCTGATCGCTCTTCAGGGAGCACGGTTTGTCTGAACGAGCCCTCAGTACTATATCTTTTAGAACAGGCTGGGACAGAATGAAAGTAAAGCATGAAGGGAGCTACTTTGTGCCCCAGTTTTCAGCCCTTTGATCTGCCAGCAACATAACCGGGGATTGCAGGCCATTGGTCGGATGCCTTTCTATGAAAGAAGATGCTGATCCAAAAGGCTTCCAAACACTTTCTAAATCAATGACCCAGAAGATATATGGAAGTCAGAGGAAACAAAGCAGAACCAAACTCATCAAAAAAAAAAATAGTATTACAGGGAATTGCCTCTGTAGCTGAATTGCTCAACTATTTTCTTACTAATCAGTTCCCAAAAACGCCTCTACAGTTATCTGCATACATGTTCCAACCTCTACTTCCTGCTTTGTGCGCCAGCACTCAAGCCACAGGTGCACGTTCAGATCCTCACATGCGACTCGGCCGACAGGAATGTTTCCCCATCGAACGTGGCTCATCGGCATAGACCATCTTATTGCAGCACCTCTCACAGGTAGCACTGCGATGGATTGGGATGTCAATAACATAACTCACGGTTTGGGTTGAGCGATATGGAGGGTGTGGCTAGAAACATTCTCTTTTCCTAATGCAGGGGGTTACACCTATGAGACCTGCACGTGGCACACTATATTGCAGTCTTATACAGAAAGGAGCACCACTAGGTGACATCCATTCTCCGGTCATGCACTATTCATACTTATGCAACTTGTCATGCAACTTTGGACACAAAGTCGCATAACAAATCACAGCCCATGTATTTTAATGAAAGCCATTCAAATCTAAGCAACTTTAATAAGGCTCATGCACTACTTTGATGCAACTTGTGTGCCATAGACTGCAATGTATACTCGGGGGGGGGGGGGGGGGTGTCCCTTGTGTGTGTCATTAATTTAAAAAGAAAAAAAATAAACACCAATTATACGTCATTCCAGAGCATCTCCTGGCGCCCACATGACCGGACGGCTCTCTCCTCTCCCGGTCTGACAGCTAGAGGGGGCGGGGCCGAGATTCCCCCGCGGAAGGAAGGAAGGAAGGAAGGGCTGGCCAGTCACATGAGCGCCGGGAGACGCTCTAAAAATGAGGTATAATCAGCATTTTTTTAAATAAATTACACACACAGCATTAGAAGACATTGGTGTGGGGGGCTGGATGGACACTGTCACTAGCTGACAGACAGGGAGGAGGACAAAGGGAGACAGGAGAGACAGCGGGGCATCAGGGCTCAGCAGCCATGATGGACCGTGGTCCGTTTACATAGGGGAGGGTAGAAACTGGCAGGATCAACCAGGTATTTCAGGTGTTACAGGGGGCCAATATACACAGCACAAGCACTGTGCTGTAGAACATGCTTTAAAAGAACAGGATTTTTTATTAGTTTTTTTAGGGTAAAACACTTTAAAATGTCATCAATGCAACAGTCAAAGCCAAAGTCGCATCCAAGTAACACCCATCCAAAGTTGCATCAAAGTCACGACTTGGGAGTCGCACAAGTGTGATTGGAGCCTTAAAAAGTGATTGTAAAGTCTCAGGTTTTTTTCTATAAAAATAACAAATATGTCATACTTACGTGCTCTGTGCAGTGGTTTTGCACAGAGCAGCCCCGATACTCCTCTTTGGCTCCCACAGCTAGTAGCTTGCAATAGGGGCACCTGACCCGAGCCACAGCTCCCTGTGTCAATTCAGACACGGAGCTTCTGTTCAGCCCTGTCCCCTCTCTCTCTCTCCTGATTGGCAGTAGTGGAAGCCAATGGCGCCGTTGCCGTGTCTCAGCCAATCAGCAGGAAAAGTTGTTGATGGTCGAGGCACTTGTGGACATCACTGGATAGAGATGGGCTCAGGGGGGCTGCTGCACAGAGAAGGATTTTTATCTGAATGTATAAGGATAAAAAAAACCTTCCATCTTTACAACCCCTTTAACAGGCTGGTATTACCAGGGTACAGTATGCAAGGATGAACCTTGCATGGCTGTTTTGTGCTCCACCCGAAAAGGGGAAATTTCGCTTTAACCACTCCTCACACCCCCTCCCACATTTGGCATGTAATTTTATTTTGGGGGGGGGGGGGGGGGCGCGTAGGTACCTAGTTTTGACAGGTATCCTAGCAATCCAAGCAGAAGTTCTCCTCTCCCCCTCCCTCCACGCACTCTGTTGGGACGTGTCACAGGTCCCAGAAGACTGCCCAACCATTCAGGAGGTGCAGTGTAACTTGCACATGCTCAGTGCGCACCCGGCTGTGAGGCCACAAGCTGTCACAGCTGGGTAACCCACAGTTAAAATGCCGGTGCGAGGAGAGGGAGAGACGCGATGGTTCAGACAACCACACCGCTGGATCGTGGGACAGGCGAGTGTCTGTTTATTAGTTCCAGCCTGGGAAAAACAAAACAAAAAAAAAAAAAAAAAAGTCAAAGTTAGCAGCTACAAATACTGTAGCTGCTAAATTTTAATATAAAGACACACTTACCTATCCAGGGAGCACGCGATGTCGGCACCCCAAGCCGTTCCGTCCATCGGCTCATTTGCAGGGGCCGGCATCGTCACTAAGGGAAAGTCAAGCCTTGCAGCTTCACAGCCTGTTTCCTACTGCGCATGCGCGAGTTGCGCTGCGCTTTCTGAATGGTCTTGCTGTCTTCCGGGACCTGTGTGTCTCCCAGAAGGCAGCGGGGAGGGGGGGTTTAAGGAGGAGGGGCTGGAAGGTTCATAGAGCGCCACACAACGATGCATTGATCTTACACAGAAGTGGGAGCGGATACTTGGACATGTATGGGGAGGGGGGGGGGGGGGAAACAAGCGGAGCTTCCCCTTCTAGGTGGAACTCCTCTTTAATAAAATTAAGTACAGTAAAGATAGCTAAACAGGTAAAACGTTAGAAGAAAAGAAGAAAAATAAATCTAAGCTTTACATAAAAAGTTTACTAGGGTTTCACTTGATGCATACTTGTGGTAGGTCAGGTCAAGGGTTCCTACTGAAAGTAATCAGAAGCAGCCAAGCGACTAACATTTTTCAAAAGCAGGCAGCAATGGCAGCCCTGTGCATCTCTCACTATGGCTTTCTTTTCATTGCATTGTGTATGGGCACAGCAGGAGACCGAGGAGGGAGGCTGAGAAGAGGGGACTAGAGCAGGCAGGGAACCTCACTAGTTTTTGTTTACGAGTTCATTTGTACGGCAAAATTCGCACTCCCAGCTGCTTCACCGTCCTCTCCCAGGCTGAGTCAGGGAAGTGGCACTCCAAGCACAGTGTGTAGGAGGAACACGGCTGCACCCAGCACCAGGAAAAACACTTCTAGTACAGACAAATCTCACTGAGGAGGATACCTCTAAAAAAAAAAAAAAAAAAGAAGAAACAGCTGCAGCAGCAATGCGGGGAAAACAGAGGAGCACATGTACAACCAAAAGTACACCAATCCCAGATCAGCAGTTAGGAAAATTGTACATCTCTCAATGCCATTCAAAATTGGTCCTTTAAAGTGACCCCATCACCAACTTACAGAAAAAAAAAAACAAAAAAAACAAAAAAAAAACTCCCAAACAAACTCAAGCATTTTATATCCTTACCTGCAGCATTTTTTTTTATTCACCTGCAATGTGCCTTTGAACTTTGTCAGGAGAGGGGCCCCCCCGAGAGCCACCTGCAGCCCTTTGGCGTTTGAACAGTGCCCCTCTAGCCCCAACAGTCAGTAGCGGGAGCATTGAACTGTAAAAGGGGCATTTATTAAACAGTAAGTAGCCATTTATTGCAACATGGCCCTAGTCTACGCCCCTCTCCTACAGCATAACTTCAGTCTCCAGCCACTCTGTAGAACAGACCTGGACCGCCCCTTCGGTCTATGACAGCCTTCTGCAGCATTATATATATTTTTATTTCAACCTCTTCACAGGGACAGTACGCAAAATATGCAGCCTCTCGGTAGGTGGGCCTTGGCACCAAGCGGCCGCATATTTGCATACCAAAATGTAAACAAACCTGTGCCAAGAGAAAGCTCCCAATTGCTACCTGCGATCGGGAGCTTTTCGATCATGTGACAGCCCATCGTGGTGGTCACAGGATCATAAACCCCCGGCATCAGAAACTCGTCAAAGGGCCAGGAGGCGCCCACGTTAAGAGGTTAATATGTGGCCCTTGTAAGATTTTAGGAGCCATATTTGAGGCCCTCATACTTTGTTAAGTTGATAACCACCGCTATACAGTGTCAGTAGGTGACAGCTCCAAGTGTGGCGGGACTACTAACGATCAAATCCAAGACGGTGGCGCCCAACAGCAGTCTCAAGGCTCTTGTATATCTACACAACGGAGGCTTTTACAGGTAAAAACATACATAAAATATGTTTAGGACGAATTCCGGGATAAGAAATATTGTCAAAGTATTGCGTATTCTTCCTTGAATCTTGGTGCGCTTTGCGTATTTCTTCTATACTGTGCAGTAATCCAGTGTGAGACTCCCCCCCCCCCCCCCGTGTAGGAGCTTCCTGTGATAAAGACCGCTCACTGCTGCTCTCGCCTTGTGCAGGGTGACTGGTCTGGTCTCCGCCTCCTCCTGTTTTCTGCAGGCAGCCTGTAGTGGATGAGGCCTGCTGGGCCCCTCCCACAGCTCTGCTCAGGCTGTGCACAGCACAGTGCTAATGTCACCGTTAGGCTTCATGTACAGGGGATGTTTTTACAACCTCTCCTGAACGATTTAAAGTGGGGTTCCACCCAAAAATGGACCTTTCACTTTTTGCATTCCTCCCCCCCTCCGGTGTCACATTTGGCACCTTTCAGGGGGAAGGAGGGAGCAGATACCTGTCTAATACAGGTATTTGCTCCCACTTCCTGGCATAGCTCACCGCGGCGACCTATGCCACTTCCGGCACCTACCCAGTCCTCCCCCGCTGTATTCTGTGAGACACAGAACACAGCAGGGACCTGAGAGGACGCGCAGCAGAGAACCAGGAAGTGAATCCGCACGGCTGCACTTCCCGACTCCCTTACCAAGGATGGCGGCGGCAGCAGCCAAAGGACGGATCGGCTTTGGCTGCTGACATCGCGGGCTCCCTGGACAGGTAAGTGACCATATATTAAAAGTCAGCAGCTGCAGTATTTGTAGCTGCTGGCTTAATATTTTTTCTTCAACAGACCTCCACTTTAACTAGACAGAAAGTAACGTACATTTAAAACATCAGTTTTGCCGTGTTTAGAAGCGTTTGTATAAAGAAAATTTTCTTCCTTCAAAATAGCCAAAAATGAAAAACGTCTGTAAACGAAACGCGAGTTACCGCGCTTGGTGCGTGAAATGCCTCTAAACACAGCTTCTGAACCGTTTTTTTGCGTTCCAAAAAAATCCTCTAAACTCAACTGCCTAGAAACGACTAAACGACCCTGTGTACATGTACCGATAAGATAACAGAGGAGAGTTCAGGAGCAGTTGAAAAAAAAAAAATGCCCAACTGCTCCTTAACGTCCGTTTAATAGCAGCAGTGTACATGAGGCCTTACAAGGTAATATCTGGGCTTGGAAAGGTATTTGGCTACAGAAGACACGGCCAATGACAGAAAGATAGCCAAAGAGAAAAAAAATCAGCCAATGAAGTAGCTTAAAGCTGAACTCCTGCATTTTTTTTTTTAAACCTTTGTAGTGGGGCCTACCCTTACCCCACATTCTTTAATGTTAGACCTTGGAATGAGGGAGGGGGGAGCTGCAACACTTCCCTTATTCATTGCTTCAGTAGGTTTCCATCATACTGTATGGTCCACCGAAGGCTCTTCCCCTTTCATTGCTCTGCTCCATAGCTGCAAGTATCCCAACATGATAAGAACCTCAAAACACCTCCAAGATGACCACTGCCTTGCTAAAGAAGCTGAGGGTAAAGGTGATGGACTGGCCAAGCATGTCTCCAGACCTAAACCCTATTGAGCATCTGTGGGGCATCCTCAATCGGAAGGTGGAGGAGCGCAAGGTCTCTAACATCTACCAGCTCTGTGATGTCATCACGGAGGAGTGGAAGAGGACTCCAGTGGCAACCTGTGAAGCTCTGGTGAACTCCATGCTCAAGAGGGTTGAGGCAGTGCTGGAAAATAATGGCGGCCACACAAAATATTGACACTTTGGGCCCAATTTGGACATTTTCACTTAGGGGTGTACTCACTTTTGTTGCCAGCGGTTTAGACAATAATGGCTGTGTGTTATTTTGAGGGGACAGAAAATTTACACTGTTATACAAGATATAATAAAATATTCACAAAAACGTGGAGGGGTGTACTCACTTTTGTGAGATAGTGTAAAATATCTATCTATCTATATATCTATATCTATATCTATATCTATATCTATATCTTTATATCTCTCTCTATCTCAAAGGTGAGTTTTAAAGTTTTGCACGCTGCTGTCACAATCCTTCCAATTACTCCCCTGCAGGGATGCGATTGGCGACCGACCGCGCATATGAAAAACGCAGCCCTGGTAACAATCGCTCCTACCAAATAGAATTACCACTACATGGTCCAATATCTTCAGTATTGCTCAAATGTTAATTTTTTTTTCTCCCCCACAAACAAAATGGGAATTTCCTCCTCTGAAGGTCTTAAAAAGCAAAACAAGAAAGTGAATAATGGACAGCAACTAATTAAAATTTCTTTACTCCCTCTACCCCAAAACTAGTAAAATCTGGTTGCTATGGGTTACTGTACGGTGTGCAAAGTCATTCCCAGTTCCCCCTTACTACGCAAGCCTGTAAATCCATAGGCAGTTCAGGTTTGGCTCTCCTCAGATTAGTTACAAGCTCAGCAAAACCCCTCGCAATGCGCAATCTCATATGATCTGCGTTTTATAGACTTGTTTAATGTCTTGCAGCTGTATAGTCAGGGGACAAGTGGGGAAGAGAGCCAAACATACTGACACCCACCCCAGCCTCTCCCTCCATCTGCACTGCCTTTCACTCACAAAACATTGCTGCATCTCAGCCAAGTCACAGTATCTGCAAGCTTCGTATATTAAAAAGGTAAACTCTAGCATAGTCTGTCTCAATCTTTTCAACATGGAGGAACCCTTAAAATAACTTTCTGGTCTCAGGGAACCTCTGCTGAAAGTTACTAGATCTACAACTCATGACACTTCAGTGGGAAGAATCCTCCTTACATTTGTGATCATTGGGAAGAATTACTGCCTTACAGATAGCTCATAAGAGCAATGGTGTCAGTGGGAATTTGCACCATTCACAAGAGCAATGGAGGCAGATTTTACACATTGCCGAAGGAACTCCTAACATCCTCTAGCGCAGGGATCTCCAAACTACGCCCCTCAAGTTGTTACAGAACTACACGTCCCATGAGGCGTTGTAAAACTCTGACATTTACAGACATGACTTGGTATGATGGGAATTGTAGTTCCTGAACAACTGGGGGGGGCCATAGTTTGGAGACCACTGCTCTAGAGGAATCCGGGGGCTCCATGGAACCCTGGTTGGGAAACTCTGCTCTAGGCAAATCGGTTCAATACATACCCAAAATACATATATGGGAGCTGCTCCAGCTGCCAAAAAAAAGTTAGTATTTTTGTCCATTTACTCCTGAGATTTGCACAACCCTAACAGACAGCAGAGCTAGGCTGGTGACCTGACTTTTCTCTACTGCTGTTAAGGAATATAGCTTGGTCATATCCCAGCCCCCCCATCCTGTGATTTTATAAAATAATTCATATAATGAATGCTCTCATATAATATAGTCATATCACATTATCTAAAAGCATTCATTGGTCATCTGCCTCTTCATTGGCTATTGCCCCCTTCAGTCCGTCATGAATGCTCCTGCCAGGCTCATCCACCTTACCAACCATTTAGTGTCTTCTACCCCTCTCTGCCAATCCCTCCACTGGCTGCCACTCACCCAACAGATTAAATTCAAGATGCCAACAATAACTTACAAAGCCATTCACAACTCTGCCCTCAGCTACATCACTAACCTGGTGTCAATATACCAACCAAACCGCTCTTTGCTTGTTCCTCCCAAGACCTCCTGCTCTCTAGCTCCCTTGTCACCTCCAGAGCCTCTCCCATCCTCAGACTTCCGAACTCCCTACCTCAATCTGTCTATCTTCTACTCTGTCCACTTTCAGGCGATCCCTGAAAACTTCTCTCTTCAAAAGAAGCCTATCAGGCCCCCACCCAACAATTGTACTTTTATTTTCTCCATCAGCTCATCTCCCAGTTATTACCGTTTGTATTTCTTCAACCTCCCTCCTAGATTGTAAGCTCTAATGAGCAGGGCTCTCCGATTCCTCTTGTGTTGAATTGTATTGTAACCGTACTGTCTGCCCCAACGTTGTAAAGCTCTGCGTAAACTGTTGGCGCTATATAAATCCTGTATAATATTATTATTAACAATAATAAGTGCTCTTGTATACCTGCATGTAGAGAGCGTTAAAGTGTCGGAAGACTGTCAGTGCTGCCCCCAGCAACCACAGAGTATAGACCATGGGTGCTCAACCGGTGGCCCTCCAGCTGTTGCGGAACTACAGGTTCCATCTAGGGTTTCCACCTCATCCCTTTAACCCTGAACACATATTAACTACACAGGTTCTGTGGCTGGTTGAGTGCCGGTTCACACAGGGGCGACTTGTCAGGCAACCTAGCCGCCTGACAAGTCGCCTCCCGTTCTGTACAATGAAACCGTTCTAATAGGAGCGACGCAAGTCGCTCCGACTTAGAAAAAGGTTCCTGTACTACTTTGGGGGGCGACTTGAGGCGACTTGCATAGACTTCTATACAGAAGTTGTTTTGCAAGTCGCCGTGGAAGTCGTGTGCAGGTCGCCTCGGTGAGGCGACCTGCAAGTCGTGCCGCCCCTGTGTGAACCGGGGCTTAGGTGGCATTTAAACTAATTTCATGCCATATCTGCATTAAATTAGCCCCAGAACTTGTGTAATTAATATGTGTTCAGGTTTAAAAGGGATGAGGCGGCAACCCTAGTCCCATCATGCCTCTGACTTTGGGAGTCATGTTTGTAAACTGTCAGCCTTGCAATGCCTCATGGGACTTAGTTCCGCAACAACTGGAGAGCCACAGGTTGAGCATGGTATAAACACCTCTTTCTCAGGATAGGTTATTTCCCCGTCTTCTTTAGTAGGCACAGAGTCCCTTCAAGCCCGCTGTGTGCGCTGTACAAGCTGCATGGAGCCTCATCTACATACAGTATATAGCGCTGCGTTCTGGCAGCGGGACGGGAACTTCCTATCTCATACCCGGAACAAAATCAAGTCGGAATGAGGGGCTGCTCAGCCAGTAACAGAGAGCTTTCTATTTTATGAACAAATACAAAACTTCCTCTGATTGGCTGGGGAAATGGAGAACATCACAATTGCTGATTCAGCCATTCAGAGAAAGCTTTGCATACATTTATAGAATAGAAAGCTCCCCCATGAATGGCTAAGCACTGCTCGTCCCAATTCTATTTTGTCCCGGGAGTGAGACAGGAAGTTCCCATCCCGCTGCCGGAACACAGCGCTATATACTGTATGTAGCTGAGGCTGCATACAGTTTATACAGTGCACAAAGTGGGCGCAGCTAGTAGCGAAGGTAAGAGTTCTTCCAGACCAGCTTAGTCCAAACTATTTTAACTTCATTAAAAGCTAAAGATCAGCCTTAAAGAAGAACTCCAGACAAATTTTTTAATTTTCCCCATGCAGTGGGACTGTATGGGTTAACTGCTCGTTTTGTCCAGGGGCGCAAGAAAAAAGCTATACTTAACCAATCCTTCTGAAAACCGTGCTCCCCACGTCCAGATGGGGGACTGTTCCTGCCGTCCTCATGTCCAGAGCCGGTCTATGGGTGGGATGACACCAGGACCAGTCCATTCACAAGACCTCTAGCATGTGGGGGGCAGGATCGGCAGGGACCAGTCTTGCGCTCGGAGGGTATACATCTACTCTGCAATCCACAAGACCAACCAACATTTTGCCAGGAGTTCTTCTTTAAGCTAGGCATACAGTGAACACATTTTGGCTGGTTCGTTAAGAACCAGCTGAAATTCCCTTTGTGGGTGACCCTGTTGGCCCCCTCTTGCCTGACATCCTATGACTGAAAAAAAAAAAAAAAAAAAAAAAAGGCTAGGTTCACACCTGAGTGGCCCTGCGGGCTGCGGTTTGCGTGGATATGAGCAAATTCATTTGGATGGACTGCCGTGCCCCATGACACACAGGAAAGAGGTCCCTGCACTATTTCTGAAATTCCAGCCTAGGTTCTTAATACGGCTGCGATTTCCAATGGGGGCCATTAGGATTAATTGCACCTGCCCGCAGGTCTCACATTTCTCTTTGTGGGTGGTTGTGGTATTTGTGCGGGTCCTGCAGCGGCATCACCCACACAGATGTGACCCTACCCCAATATAGAAGGAGCCAGGGAGAGAGTTGTCATCCGAATTAGTTAGATGCATCCACTGTTTGGGTATGCCGACAGCCACCGGCACCAGCTGTCAAAATACAATAGCCAACACTGCTGATTTGTCCATTCACTTTGTATCAGCTTTTTCCCTCAACCCATAGACTAAAAATTATAAATAATAATAATAATAATAATAAATGTGTGTGTGTGTGTGTAAGAGAATATATATCATTTTCTCAGTAGATGGCTAAGGGTCGGTTCACACTACAACGACTTGGGAACCGACTTGTCAGCCCCAAGTTGCTTGACCTTGACTATAATGCAATTCCCAATGAGAGACACCTTAATGTACACTACTGAAGTCGCTCCAACTTCAGAAAAGGTTCCTTTACTACTTCAAGGTGACTTCTAGGTGACCTGTACCCATAGATTTCAATGGAAGTCACCTCCAAGTCGGATGTCCATCTATATTGAAGCAACTTTACAGGAAAAGAAATTAGTTTACCCAGGCAAACTCCTCCCTCCCAGAGAGCTGATTATTCTGTGATTGGCCACAGCCAAAGTCGCCTGTCCAGGAGGCAACTTGAAGTTGAGTTGTAAGCTGCTTAAAGTCGCGTTAAAGATGCCTTGCAAAGTCGCGCTGAAGTCGTGTTGCCCCTGTGTGAATCGGCAATAACATCACAGATGAAACACCTGATATTTTCTTGGCAGCGAGATCTCTGCGCCCATGTTGTCAGGAGGATCAATCCTTTTCAAAGTGGTCTGCACACCTGTTGCATTTTACAAAGTAATTCAGCATTTCCCCACTTGGATTCCCAATTTATTTAAATTTACTTCAGCACCTTGCAGCAGGCCAGGTATCCGTGGGGTCCCCAGTCATATTCACAGCTGCAAAATAAGGCAGACACAATCACTGGGGTCCAGGCCCGTAAAGATCAACCAGACATACGTGCACAGGGCAATGAATTAGTCTCAGTAGTGATTAGCAACACAATACAATAATCCCTCAGTGACTCTACAACAAGACAATGCCAGGGGAAAATCCGTGCCAGCAAATGAACAAGGGCTGGAACACAACCAGTCCACATAACCACACATACATCAACAAACCGGGTCACAGCCCTCAGTAAAGGCTATGGAAGGACACTACGCTGCTGGGCACTGCACTATTTAAAATACTAGAAATGATTGCATATGAATAACTATGATCTGTATAGAAAAGCAGATATAAACCCATAACTGGACGGAATTTATTTCCTCTTTTTGTTTTAACTTTTTTGCTTCTTGGTACGGTTGCTCTCTCCACCTTTCTGATCGTGACATTAGTGGACCAAACCGGCACAAATTGTTGGCATGGCCGCTTGTGTTCTCGACCCAGGGCACATAGGACAATGCAGGAGCACAAGAAGAAAAAACGGTTGTCGCCCCATACACATATCCTTGAAACCGTCAGTCAACCGCAACCCACAAAACGCCAACATGTCCCATAAGTCACATATAGCACAGCCCATTTAAATCAATGGGCTGCCCTATGCGTGTCACAGGAAAAACAAGCCACAAAACGTTCGCTCCCACTTTGCTAGATGTGAATGGGGCCTGAAAGTGAAATTGGTGCGATAACATGAGAACAATGAGGCTCCATTCACATCTGTGCATTTCAGAGATGCGCTGCACCAAAAATTGCAGTAAAAAAAAAAAAAAAAAAAAAAAAAAAAAAAAAAAAAAGCACCAATCTCTGCTCTAAAAAAAAAAAAAAAAAAAAAAAGGTTCTGGGAGAATGCTGTGTGTAAGGCAGCCCATTCAGGTGTATGGGCTGCCCTATGTGCGTTGAGTGAGAATGCTCCAAAAATGCCTCCCCACTGCAAAATAAATAAATAAATAAATCACACGCATGTGGGAATGCGAGTTCCCGCTATGCAGGGATTTGAACGAGGCTTGACAACTGAGTCTTTGTCCACTCCCTTCTATGTACTTGTATAAAGATGGCCATACAGAATGAAATCGATTGTGTATTTAGTGAGAAGGGCGATCACTGATTGATTACATTACATTTAAAAAAACATTCAGGTGGGAGGGTGGATGATGCAGGGTGTGTGCTAATGAGGTCAGCTGGTCAACTCCTTCGTGTCTCATGACCTACAGTCTTGTAAGGAAGAAAGACATTAGCAATAGATACGTTTTGAATCATGGATGGAGGACAGTAAAGTATGCATCTGTAGATTATGGAAAGCTTTGAAATTTTAACAAAAAAAGTACACGAATGCTATATTGGTACAAAGGGGAGCTGGAATTTAAAAAAAAAAAAAAAAAAAAAAAAAAAAAAGGTGAACTTAGCCTTTTAGCCTAAGTTCACACTGACTGCGGGTTAGAAATCGTGCGATTTCAACTGAACTCACACGATTTCATACTCGTGTGCAAGTCTGACTTCGGGAGTGATTTCAGAGACATTTGTGTGGGTTGCTGCACAGATGTCTATACAAATCGCCCCCCAAAGTCACCAAAAGTACTATAGGAACTACTTTTGTGAATTGGTGCGGCATCGCACCGATTTGGACGGTGCCATTGCCGGCAATAGCCGCTGATTTGGCATGCCAAACGTGAACCTAGGCTTATACACATTGAAAAAAAAAAAAAACGATAGTATCAATGTAAATCGTCAAAACTATTTCTACATCGTAGGAGGGGAATTGTGATGAACTTCCTTCTATTAAAAATAAATAAAATAAAAAAAAAGGGGGAAGAGATTAATGTCTTCAATGCTTTTAATAAAAATAGTTGTCGCCAAGTACAATATTAGAGCGAAGCAAATGCCCAAAATTAATGCAGCTCTATCTTATCGTACACAAAGAATTTATTACATGAGGAGAATGTTATAAAGTTGTTAGACTCTAGACTAGCCAGAAGAGGGATGGGTGGTATGGATTATTACATTCCATGTCAGGAAAGTTATTTTGGTACAGAACAGAAGTATTAGGGCTGCAGACTCCAAAGATGGTAGCAAGTGGCAAGCCATAGCTGAATTCCGGGTCCAAAAACCTTTCAGGCAAAAAAAATTCAACAGCCACAAAAGGATCTAATCCACTTTGCGTGCACCAAATCCTTTCGAAAAGCGAGAGATTACCTCGTAAAAGTAGCAGTGACATGATCAGTGTACTGTACACAGCCTGAGCAGAGCTGTGGGAGGGGCCAATCAGGCTCCATCCACTACTGCCGCTTGCAAATAACTACAGGAGGGGCGGAGACAAGACCACTCACCCTGCACAAGGAGAGAGGGCAGCAGTGACCGGTCTATTGTAATATATATATATATATATATATATACACACAAATCACATGTGCTTCAGTTCAAAGGAGCATGCTCATAGGGAAGGGAGCTAAATGACAGCTCATCAGTCTGCTGCTTCTCCTTTCAATGTCCAGTCACAGACTAGGGAGAGGGACAAGACCTGTAAGTATTACTAAACTACATCAAATAATAATTAAAAAAAAAAAAAAAACACAACAGGTCTCCTGTCCTGCCAGACAGGACTGTGCTGGTTGGATAAGCCATAGGACTGGATGGACAGAAATCTTTTGGCAGATAAAACAGCTCCCTGCCGGTTCACACTTGTGCGATGCGTGAACCCTGCGTATCCACGGCGGGTTCCCAAATCGCACAGTTTACACTGCCATATGCGAACTGCCGGGAGTGTCAATACATTGTTAACTGCACCCCTATTTAAGCTTGTATATTGCACTGTGAACTGACAGTTTGCACATGAATCGGTATAATCTGTATGGCTGAAATCGCATCCCATGGACATCACATGCGATTTGCACTGTGAATCACATGCAATCTTGCAGCGCCCGCTGGTGTCATCAACCGGCACTTAAGTCTCATGCACACACAGGACATTTTAAATGTTGACTTTAGGCCTGGTTCATACCTATGCTTTTGACCCGTTTCAGCAGTTCTTTTTGCTGTGCGTTATTCACGCATTTTGCGTTTTTTTTTCAACCAAAATTTGTTGTTAGGCAGATTACAAAGATGCAAAAATGCATAAAAAAAGAAAAAAAAAAAAAAAAAAAAACACACCACACTACATGCTCATGTGTCTACTGCGACAGCCAACAGTGGTCACATAATTGCTGATCCACCCAGAGAGTTTAGACTTTTTAAAAGGATGGGGTTAAATGGACAACTTAAAAAAAGTTGATGAGCAATTAAATAAATCCACAAATATGCATGGAGCAACACTGACCAGCAGCAGGTGTGCAGAGTGCAGCTAAACCCACATTAAATAAAATATATCAGGCACACCTCGTTTTCCACCTCAGATCCAACTATTCTGCTCCACAGACACTCTGATGCTACAGTACCAGACACTGACTACACCAACAAACTGCTACTTTATCACCAGTATTCAGCTGTAACAACTGGAGGAGATAGAATGTAGAATTTGCAGCAATGTAGATTTTACTCACAGACTGCCATCAGCAGAGAATCCTCAGATTCATGCACACAGGGAAAAAAAAAAAAAAAAAAAAAAAAAAGGGGGATTTGAAGGCATCTGTATTCAATTCTATGGGCCTATACACATAGCTCCATAAAATAAATAAAAAAGTAAAATCTGCATCCAAAAGATTAGCAAATTGACTTTATTTCACATTCTATGCCTGTGAACATTTAAATGCATCTTACGCAGGGTTTCTCAACCAGGGTGCCGTGGCACAGTGGAGCGCTGCTAGCATGGGACCTGGTTTTTCCTAGATGAGTGTCATGAGTTGCCAAAGTGCATGCCAGCCTCTGATTTGATGGGGGAACTCAGATGTGAAGTTAATTTCCATTTACCACTTCCATACCGGGCCTATTCTGGCACTCCTCTTCTGCATGTAAAAATAATTTATTTTTTTTTGCTAGAAAATTACTCAGAACCCCCAAATATATATATATATATATATATATATATATATATATATATATATATATATATATATATATATATATATATATATATATATATATATATATATATATATATATATATATATATATATATATATATTTTCTTAGCAGAGACCCTAGGGAATAAAACGGTAGCCGCTGAAACGTTATGTCACACGGTATTTGCGCAGCAATTTTGTAAAAACGCTTTTTTTTTTGGGGCGGGGACAACGTTTCACGAATTAAAAAAAAAAAAAAAACAAACAAAAAAACACACACACACACACACACACACACACACACACACACACACACACACACACACACACACACACACACACACACACACACACACACACACACACACACCTAAAGTTAGCCCAGTTTGTTTTTTGTAGAATGTGAAGGTGATGGTACGCCGAGTAAATAGATACATGTCACGCTTAAAAATTGCGCACACTCGTGGCATGGCGCAAAACTTTGGTACTTAAATGTTTACAGGTTACCAGTTTAGAGTTAGAAGAGGTCTTGGGCTAGAATTTTTGCTATCGCTCCAACGTTTGTGGTGATACCTCGCGTGTGTGGTTTGAACATTATGTACATATGTGGGCGTGACATACATTTACAATCGCTTGTTTATTTTATTTTTACCTTTCCCTTTAAATTAAGTTTTTATCAATTTTATTCCCATTACAAGGAATGTAAACATCACTTGTTATAGGAATCGGGCATGACAGGTCCTCTTATTGAGGGATCTCCTCTAGCCAGGAAAGACGGAGATTTATTTATTTTTTTTAAAAGGAGACCGCGGCCTCTCCAGCAGAGTACACGGCAGGGTTTACATCTGCGGGGCCGGACTTAATGTCATAATGTTGCATCCGGGTCTCCGAAGGTCATAGAGACTGCTGGGGACCATCTGGTCTGCAGAATTCTCTATGGTAAACTTCCGCCACCAGCGGATTCCTTGCCTGGCTCGTCGACTGCACGGACGGACAGGGGGGGGGGTGTTGGTGGAACATCCCCTCCCTCCCCCTGTAAAAACAATCAAGCTTCTATAATTGTTTTTATGGTGCAGGGATCAGGACCGTCCTGTGGCTGGCGTTTTTTTTTTAACTAGACCGCCATGGATCCGGCGTCCACGCTCGTTGCATGACCCGGAACCTGAAGTGGTGCGCCGGAAGTCCCCGTCTTCCTCCTGCATTCCACAGGCCAGAACTCAAGGCCTATGCCTGCCCCCTGCTGGATTCACGCCAGGATACCATAGTATCCAGCTAGCAGGCCGCCGTCAGCCCCGTGCGGGGAACGCCAGCCCTCCCC
Organism: Lithobates clamitans; assembly: GCA_037952925.1. NCBI lineage: Eukaryota > Metazoa > Chordata > Amphibia > Anura > Ranidae > Lithobates > Lithobates clamitans. The sequence continues at coordinate 1,435,425 of JBBGZY010001792.1, forward strand.
AAGCTATCCTGGAGGAGGACGCCGGTACCAGCTCCTCTACAGCTTGACCGGGGGTCTCAGATGCCTGCCATCCTTGTCCAGGTACTTGCAGACCTCCTTCCGCCTCTCCTTTAGACAGCCCCTAGGTTCAGGGGAAGGAGAGCTCCCATCCAGCCTCCTCCTCCTGTGGGAGGAAACATAGACTGGGGAAGAGGGATGGAAGCCGCCCTTTATGGATCTGAATGTTGCGTTTCCTGCCTCTGGAGGTGGAGCCTCTCTCTAGTGCTATCCTGGACAGACGACTAGAGAAACCGCGCTTAAAAATGACAGAAGGTAAAAAAACGGCAGCAGCGACTCAGATGTGCGATATCACAAAAAACAGCGTAGTATAAAACAGAGTCGCGCTTAACTAACATATACAGCATAAAACATCTAATAGTGAACAGTCCTCCTTATTGGAAAAAGCGATGTGAAGTGCAGGATGATAGGTGGACAGCAGTGCCAAAATCTTGGAATTAGTAGTCCATGTGTAGACTTTGGGACACAATATGATCCCTTTCAATCCCATGTGCAATGGGCACCATATAAGACCACCAATGACAAGAAATGCCCGCTTACCAGCTATACTGGACCTTTTTAAAGGCCAGTAATGCTTGTGGCTGAATACCTCGCCAGGGCCTTTGGGTTGCAATCCGACCAAGGATCTGTAGTCCTGCAGCTAATCTCTCAATTTTAGGAATGTCCGACTCAAAAATAAAAGAAACTCCGCATTGCATAAATCCAAAGATTTATTAGTTTAAAAGTACCTCTCACACATGGAGGAATAGTAAAACACCAGCCAGTAAAAACATACAAAGAGCACCCACGCTTCCGGGATGCACAAGTCGCGATGACGTCAGCACGTCGTCCACTCTACGCATTTCGTCAGAGATTGACATAGTCCTGGGGCTTAGAGCTTCCAGAGTGCAACTTCAGCTCTCTGCCCTCTTTTTTCTGAACTCTCAGGCAAGCTTATAAATTCAGCACTTTAAAAATGGATGTAGAGAAGACTGCAGATAGACAGATACAACTTATGTAGAAAGATTGGTTTAATCTCTGTGCATCACCCAAGGATAATCCCTTCACTGGGCATATGGAAGGGTTCACAACCACTTTAAGGCAGTTGTGTGAACTGTCCCCAGCTTAGGTTTCCCCATTGATAATTATTATTTAGGTTTTCTACCATTTAGACTGGGGTGCCTCCAGACTTTGCATACTTTTAAAGGGTGCCGTGACTGAAAAAATGTTGAGAAATGCTAACTTAGTGCATAGTGCAAATGTACCCGATTGGTCGTTACTGCAGCTCAGAGGTAACATGTAAACATCAACAATGTGCAGTGCCTGCGTCTACAATTGCACACAACTGAGGTTTACCCGTCATCCCTGAATTGCCGCCTGCACCCTAGCAACCTATTATGCTATGCGGTAGGAGCTGCCTGTGTCCTAGCAACCCAGGAAGCTAGACAGCAGGAGACCTAGCAACCTAGGGCAGTAGCACTGTACATGCGTTAATGCAGCACAAAAGGTTAGATGCATACAGTGTTCGGACAAGATTTTTTTTATGTAGGATTCTGCTGCCAGCAAGTTCCTAAGCAAAAATCATGTGCATGAACCCTTATCCAAGTAAAACTGCTGCCTCTTACTTCTAGGCATCGAGGTGTTCTACTAGGACACTAAGATTGTACCTGCACTGACAGCATGTGGATGCATAACTGCTGGATTCCACTGTGCAAGCCTGCAGTGACACCGGTAGATGGGATTTATTATCTAGCAGGAAATTTGGGTTCACGGCGCAGCAGAGAGCAGTGAGGTTCATTTACTAAAACTGGAGTGTGCAAAATCTGGTGCAGCTGATTGGCTATAAGGAACGGCTGCACCAGATTTTGAGCTCTCCAATTTTAGTAAATCAACCCCTCCGTGTTCTTCAGGAGTCAAAGACAACATATCTACCAGCAGAAAGAGGATTCTCTGCCGAGAACGGTCTGTGAATACAATCTACATTGCTGCAGACTTCACTCTCCTCTCCCAATAGCTACAAAACGATACTTTTGATACAGTACGGGTTTGTTAGCGCCGGTTCACATAGGGGCGACTTGTCAGGCGACCTAGTCGCCTGACAAGTCGCCTCCCGTTCTGTGCTACGGAACCGTTCTAATAGGAGCGACGCAAGTCGCTCCGACTTAGAAAAAGGTTCCTGTACTACTTTGGGGGCGACTTGCATAGACTTCTATGCAGAAGTCGTTTTGCAAGTCGCCTCGGAAGTAGTTTGCAGGTCGCCTCGCTGAGGCGACCTGCAAGTCGTGCCGCCCCTGTGTGAACCGGGGCTTTCTGTGGTGTGTGTGTAACTGTATCAAAGTGACTATGTCTGTGGAAAGTAGTTGATACTTGGCACAGACAGTAGGATCTGAGCTGGAAAACACAGTGTGCCTTTACAATATGCGAATGAAACAATTAAAAAAGGCAAGGCAACAAATACTGCAGAATGTTCTCCTTTTCCCCCAAGTGTTAGAGAATGCATGCAGGCTACAGCAGACAGGGGTTTGTGTACGGATGTCACATGTACCATCAAACACTATGGTATAGACCTCATTGAGTTCTTGAAGATGGGGTTGTAGAGTGCAGAAGTGTGAACGAGCACCAACAGTCATAACTGTACGTTGTTATACAAACACATCAACATGATACCAGTGTATGTCAGCACAGATACAACAACACACCAATCAGACTGCCAACATTGAGTGTCCAATGAGGGTGGATAAGACCACCTCACACCGCACGTCCTGGTGAAACGGTGTGTTCTTTGTTATCACAAAGTAAACTAATACAGAACAGCAAAAGTAACAAGAGTTAAAGTCTTGGTTCTAGCAAGCATCCGCCTCTGCCGACACTCTGGCTGTGGAGTCCCAGGCCGGCCAGCTTGACTGCAGAACTAAAAAGAAACCCTCAACATCCTTTGTACTACGATACATGGAGCCAGTAATGCAGGACAGATGTCACACTCCGGAGTGCCGCCACCGCTCCACTCACAGCAAAAACAAATGGAAACAATAAGGGAAGCATGCTGCAAGGCAGGAACAACGCTCCAATAACAAAACTGATGATCAATAATGTATGGTACACCAATAATATGTATTGATCAATTATGTATGGTACACCAATAGTATATAATGATCATTTATGTATAGTACACCAATAATATAGAATGATCAATGTATGGTACACCAATAATCAATACTGATCAGCAATGTCCGACACACCTGTAATAAACAAATAAACCAGTGTTGTATGGTACACCAATAATTAACTCTTCATCTGCAATATGCGGCACACCAATAAAATGCTGATCAGTAATGCATAGCACCAATAATCAATATTGACCAGTAATGTATACATCTGATTTGTTATATTGGGTTATGGGCTTCAATGTTTTTTTTCTTCTCAACTTCTGGATCCCAGTAAATCTATGGAGGAGAGATCCCTTTCTAATGTGTATACAGTATATAGGAGGATTCCAGCAAGCATTTTATCCACCTCCCCAAAATAAGGGTCCTCTATGTATGCATAAAGGAGAATTCTAAGTACACCTGGAAACGATGCATGTACACCCCTTCCGCAAGCACCCCCATCCCTTCAGAAAAAAGGGGAACCCTGCAAGTACACCACATTATCCTCAATACAAGAAAATCCCAGACAAAAAAGAAAACTATCATCCCTTCAGTAAAAGGAGAACATGAGCCTCCCTTCATACACCCCCCATCGCCTCAATAAAGAGGACCTCTCCTTAAACCCCCCCCCCCCCAATATCTCCTCAATAAAGAGGACCTCTCTTCATATACTGCCCCCCCATATCTCCTCAATAAAGAGGACCTCTCTTCATATACCGCCCCCCCCATATCTCCTCAATAAAGAGGACCTCTCTTCATATACCGCCCCCCCCCCCCCATATCTCCTCAATAAAGAGGACCTCTCCTCATACACCGCCCCCCCATATCGCCTCCATAAAGAGGACCTCTCCTCATACACCGCCCCCCCCATATCTCCTCCATAAAGAGGACCTCTCCTCATATACCCCCCCATATCTCCTCCATAAAGAGGACCTCTCCTCATATACCCCCCCCATATCTCCTCCATAAAGAGGACCTCTCCTCATATACCCCCCCCATATCTCCTCCATAAAGAGGACCTCTCCTCATATGCCCCCCCCATATCTCCTCAATAAAGAGGACCTCTCTTCATATACCGCCCCCCCCCCCCCATATCTCCTCAATAAAGAGGACCTCTCTTCATATACCGCCCCCCCCCCATATCTCCTCAATAAAGAGGACCTCTCTTCATATACCGCCCCCCCCCCATATCTCCTCAATAAAGAGGACCTCTCTTCATATACCGCCCCCCCCATATCTCCTCAATAAAGAGGACCTCTCTTCATATACCGCCCCCCCCCCATATCTCCTCAATAAAGAGGACCTCTCTTCATATACCGCCCCCCCCCCCATATCTCCTCAATAAAGAGGACCTCTCTTCATATACCGCCCCCCCCCCCCATATCTCCTCAATAAAGAGGACCTCTCTTCATATACCGCCCCCCCCCCAATATCTCCTCAATAAAGAGGACCTCTCTTCATACACCGCCCCCCCCATATCTCCTCCATAAAGAGGACCTCTCCTCATACACCCCCTCCCCCATATCTCCTCCATAAAGAGGACCTCTCCTCATACACCCCCTCCCCCATATCTCCTCCATAAAGAGGACCTCTCTTCATACACCCCCCCCCCCCATATCTCCTCCATAAAGAGGACCTCTCTTCATACACCCCCCCCCCCATATCTCCTCCATAAAGAGGACCTCTCCTCATAAACCCCCCCCCCTCCATATCTCCTCCATAAAGAGGACCTCTCCTCATAAACCCCCCCCCCTCCATATCTCCTCCATAAAGAAGATCTCTCCTCTTCCCCCTCCCCATATCTCCTCCATAAAGAGGACCTTTCCTTATACACCCCCCCCCCCCCCCATATCTCCTCCATAAAGAGGACCTTTCCTTATACACCCCCCCCCCATATCTCCTCCATAAAGAGGACCTTTCCTTATACACCCCCCCCCATATCTCCTCCATAAAGAGGACCTTTTCTTATACACCCCCCCCCCCCATATCTCCTCCATAAAGAGGACCTCTCCTTATACACCCCCCCCCTTATCTCCTCCATAAAGAGGACCTCTCCTCATACACCCCCCCCCCCATATCTCCTCCATAAAGAGGACATCTCCTCATACACACCCCCCATATCTCCTCCATAAAGAGGACCTCTCCTTATACACCCCCCCCCATATCTCCTCCATAAAAAGGACCTCTCCTTATACACCCCCCCCCCATATCTCCTCCATAAAAAGGACCTCTCCTCATACACCCCCCCCCCCATATCTCAATAAAGATGACCTCTCCTCATACACCCCCCCCCCCCCATATCTCAATAAAGATGACCTCGCCTCATACACCCCCCCCCCATATTTCAATAAAGAGGACCTCTCCTCATACCCCCCCCCCATATCTCTTCCATAAAGAGGACCTCTCCTCATACACCCCCCCCCTTATCTCCTCCATAAAGAGGACCTCTCCTCATACCCCCCCCCCCCCCTTATCTCCTCCATAAAGAGGACCTCTCCTCATACACCCCCCACCCCCCATATCTCTTCCATAAAGAGGACCTCTCTTCATACACCCCCCCCCCCCCCCATATCTCTTCCATAAAGAGGACCTCTCCTCATGCACCCCCCTTTCCCTCATGGAAGGCTCCCCTCCTCCTCTCTCCCGCACCTTGTTGAAGGCGAACAGCTCCTGTTTGATCTTCTCTCTCTGGGGGTCGTGCCCCTGCCGCCGGAAGCGAAACTTCATCATCTTGCCCGGGTCCCGGAGCCCGCACTCTCCCCCAGCACTCACACAGCCGACCGCCGGGCAACTTGATCCAGCCCGGCCTGTGACTGACGCCTGCCTCAACCTATCAGCGGCGCCTCCTTCAGGCTCTACCTACTAGCTTTGTAGCTCCGCCTCCGGGACTCCAGCCCGACTGGTGCGCCTGCGCGGCGCGGGGGATGCCGGGACTTGTAGTCGGTTCGTGTGTGAAGTAAACGAAGTGTAGATCAGTGTGTGTACTCTCTGGGCCTCCCAATGTGAAATAAACCAAGCACAATAAATATGATGGTCTGTGTGTCCTTCTCCTTTCTCCACACCGTGCATTCCCACGTCTCCACACAACACAAACCCATTATAGGGATAGAAAAGCTGACAAATCCCCATGAGACTGAGGTGTATGCAAAGCCCAAAACTTTCCTTAGATGAAGTATGGAAGAGTTAAACCCATATCAAATTATCTTTGGTTGTCTGTGTCCCCCTGGTGAGATCCTTCTTCACTTCCTGTCCTGAAGATATAACAGGAAATGAGAGGAAATCTCTCCTGAGTGAAGTGAATCCTACGGTAGACCCCCTCCCATGGGGGGGGGGGGGGTAGAATTGTGTATTTATGGCCCCATAGACTTTAATGGGAGTGTTTGTTGTTTACATGCAACTTTCAGGCGCTCCCATTTAAACCACTTGCTTACTGAGCACTTAAACCCCCCTCCTGCCCAGACCAATTTTTAGCTTCCAGCGCTGTCACACTTTGAATGACAATTGCGCGGTCATACAACACTGTACTCAAATTACATTTTTATCATTTTTTTCACACAAACGGAGCTTTCTTTTGGTGGTATTTAATCACCACTTGGGTTTTTATTTTTTGCTAAACAAACAAAAAAAGACAAGAATTATTAAAAAAAAAAAAACATGTTTCATAGTTTGTTATAAAATTTTGCAAACGGGTAATTTTTCTCCTTCATTGATATTCGCTGATGAGGCTGCACTGATGGGCACTGATGGGCTGCACTGATAGGCACAGATAAGGCGACACTGGTAGGCACAGATAAGGCGACACTGATAGGCACAGATAAGGCGGCACTGATAGGCACTGATAAGACAGCACTGACGGGCCCTGATGGGTGGCACTGATGGGTGGATGGGTGGCACTGATAGATGTCACTGATGGGCACTGATAGGCACTGGTAGGTGGCACTGATGGGCACTGGTAAGTGGTATTGATAGGCAGGACTGGTGATGAGGCACTGATTGGTGACATTTATAGGTGGCACTGTGGGCACTGATGGGTGGTACTGTGGGCACTGGTAGGTGGCGCTGGTGGGCACTGGTAGGTGGCACAGGTGGGCACAGAAGCCTCTGCAGAGGCTTTCCACAAACAGGACGATGTCTTTCTCACAGCCGCCAGTGATCGGCTTTTTTTTTTTCCTCACGCTACCAGCGTGAAGAGAAAAAATAGCCGATTACCGGCTCTGTTTACATAACATGATCAGCTGTTATTGGCTGACAGCTGATCACGTGATAGGGGGTCAGGATCGACCCCTTACTCCGTTCTGTGATCAGCTGAATCTCATAGACTCGCTGATCACAAAGCACACTGAGCGCACCCTGCAGGGGGCACGCAGCCCGCTCGAGCACGGGAGGACGTCTATGGACGCCCTCCCAGCAAATTAGGTCCGCACTGTAGCCGTCTTTCGGGGACTTGCCAAATTAGGTCCGCGCTGTAGCCGTCCGTGCTGTAGCCGTCTATGCTGTAGCCGTCTTTCGACGCCCTCCCGGCAAATTAGGTGCGCGATGTAGCCGTCCATGCTGTAGCCATCTTTCAACACCCTCCTGGCAAATTAGGTCCACGCTGTAGCCGTCTTTCGGGGACTTGCCAAATTAGGTCCGCGCTATAGCCGTCTTTCGATCCTGACCCCTTACTCCGATCTGTGATCAGCCGAGTCTCATAGACTCACTGATCACAGAGCGTGCTGCGTGCTCCCTGCTGGGGGCACGCAGGCCGCTCGAGCACGGGAGGGCATCCATAGGCAAATTAGGTCCGCGCTGTAGCCGTCTTTCAGCTATAGCGTGGACGGGAGGTGGTTAATGTCTATGTGGCTCAAAAACGCACAATTCTGTTCCTGTACTACGAGTCATCTGTACAAACACGCAGAGAAAGCCTCTACATCGTCTGGCTACGCTCATGCTAAAGTGTGAATGGGGCTTTAGAGAGTTGTTATGGAAACAGGTGTCCCCATGCGGATGTTTTCCCTCAGCTCTTTCTCTGGTGACAACTCATCATTGTTGGATTTCCCCTCACTTTCTGTCTCAGGGACTGTGGTCTTCAGGACAAAAAGGCCTCGTTCACACGGGGCGTACAATAGTGTATGCCCAGGGCTTTTTTTGTCGGAGAATAGGTGCAGGAACTCCCCCCCCCCCCCCGTCTGAGTCACCCCTTGTCTCTGCCCCCTACCCACCTCTGACCACAGTCCCTTGATTCCACCCCCTACCCACCTACCAGTACTGCCCCTTTTAGAGAATACAGAACCAAGTATCATTTTGTGGTGCTAAATCATTTGTATGGAATATGTTAATGATAAAAAGAAACGCAGTAAAATAGATCCCCTGCAGTTAGCAACAATAGAATCCTCAGCAATAGATACCCACACAGCAATAGATACCCACACAACAATAGACTCCCCCAGCAACAATAGATTCCCTGCAGAAACTACCCACAACAAAATATCACACCCAGTAACAAAATATCCACCCAAGCAACATTAGACCCCCCACCCAGCAGCAACAACAGATCTCCCAGCAGACAGCATCAATAGATCCTCCAGCAGCCAGCAAAAATAGACCTCTCCCTCAAGAGTAGATCCCTTCCAGCAACATAACACCCCCCAGCAACAATAGATTCACCATCAGCAACAATAGACGCTCACAAAACTCAGATCCCCACCAGTGACAATAGACCCTCCAGCACACCCCACACCCCATGCTATTGCATACACTCAGTGCTGGAGGTGCCGGAACTGCGTTCCCCCTTATTCCCGCTGAAAAAAAGCCCTGTGTATGCCCATGAAAGGGCCATGGTTGCCTGCACGGGATGCACAGGTGTTTCTGGCATTCATTTTATTTGGGACACAGCCGCTGCTCCCAATTGGACAGCTGTGCGAGTGTGCGGCCCTGAATGAAGAAAGCGTGTGCATTGTGTTTATTGATGTATTGAAAAACGGAAAATGCACCAGCAATATGCAAACTGCAACCTGCATAGGTGTGAATCTGGCCTTAGGCTCTATTCACACTATTGTGTTTTTTGATGCATTTTGCAGAAATGCATGGAAATTTTTTAACATGGGTTCCTATGGAACATGTTCACATCAATGCATTTTTGTGCCTCTGCGTTTTTGGAAAGGGTAGGGGACTTTTTTCCCGCACAATGCAGCGTTTTGCATGTAATAGACTTCTATTACATGCAAAATAGGACCTGCATCCAAAACGCAAGTACCGAATTTTTACAGTGATTTTGCCGCGATTTCGCAATTTGTGGGATTTTTTTTTTAGCTATCAGCGGGCTTCCCGTTGAATGTATAAAAAAAGGATTGTCGGCTAAAAAAAAAAAATAGTGAAAAAAAATGGCGTGGGGGTCCCCCCCAAAATCCATACCAGACCTTCAACCGAGCATGCAGCCCGGCAGGTCAGGAAGGGGAGGGGACGAGCAAGCTCCCCCTCCTGAACCATACCAGGCCGCATGCCCTCAACATGGGGGGATGAGTGATTTGGGGCAGGGGGGGCTCTGCGCCCCTCCAAATCCATACTAAACCCAAGGTCCTGGTATGGAGCTGGGGGGAACCCCATGCTGGGTTTTTTCACAATTTTTTTTTTAGCCTGCAATTTTTTTTGAATTCAGCGGGAAGCCCACTGACAGCTGATGACTCATCGGTTGTTAAAGAGGAGGTTCGGTTAAAAAAAAAAATGTAAAAGTCAGCAGCTACAAACACTGTAGCTGCTGACTTTTAATAAGCACACTTATCTGTCCAGGGTGCCCGAGATGTTGGCTGCCCGAGGCCGATTCGTCCATCGGATCAGGTCCCAGCACCGCCATTCAAAGTAAGGGAAACAGGCAGTGGAGCCTTGCGGCTTCACTGCCCGTTTCCTACTGCGCATGCGCGAGTCGCGCGTCGCTTTGTGAATGGCTGGTTGTGTTTTGGGACACACACAGTTCCCAGTACACACCGCGCCACCTTCCCCAGAAGACAACGCAAGGAGGAGAAGACTGAAGATCACCGCGGTGTAGAAAGTGGCAGATTAGGACGATCTGCCTAGCAACAGCTATTTCTGGTAAGTAAAAAGATATTTTTTTTCTATATTTTTTTCACATTTTTAGGAGCATTAAATGCAATTATTTTTTTAGGGTGGACCTCCGCTTTAAGGATGCAGCGGCCGGCTTCTCGACCCCTCCTTAGCAACCAGCTATATACAGTGGAAAAAAAAAACACAAAACGCAAAATTGCGGTAAAAACACGGTACTTGCATTTTGGTCCATTGAAATCTATTACATGCAGAACGCTGCATTTTACAGGGAAAAAAGTCCCCGACCCTTTCCAAAAACGCAGAGGCACAAAAATGCATTGATGTGAACATGTTCCATAGGAACTAGGGGGGGTGGTAGTTGCGCTGTGATAGGGAAGGGGATAGGGAAGGGGGGAAACTACACTAAAGTGCATATGGCAAACATGCCAGGTGACCTAAAAAAATAATAATAATAATAAAGATGCAACAGAAAGATATATATAAACAGCACACAGGTAGGTGTATGTAGTGAATGACTGGAAAAACACACTAACCAGTACATATAATAAATAAATGAATGAAAACCACTAAATAGTGTAAACTTGGAAACAAAGTGGTATTAAATCACATGGAGATGAACAATGCGCATGATGAAAGGGGCAGTCAAGCTGATAACATATAAAGAATAAATAAATGCATATAGCACTAAGTGCACAAAAAACCAGTAGATGAGGGATAGCAAATGGTCCTATATATGAATCAAAAACACTTGACCAATAAAATCGTAAAAACAAAATGCAACATAAAGGTGTATCAAATGGATACAATAATAATGGCAGAAGGAAATATATTCCCAAACATCTGAAGAAACATATAGAAGTGATGTTGAATATAAACGACAGTCCCACCACCAAGTGTAATAATGCTGAATCACAGTCCAAGGAAACAACCAACAAACGACAGGTGAAAAAAGGGGGGTAGTCTTCGATGGGGGCACCTCAGTGGACACAGGCCCCTTACCTTACGGCTGTAAGGTTACAGCATATAAATTAGACGCCCAGTAAGATATGGAATCCAGAAACGTTGCAGCAGATGATATAGCTCGTAAATGCAGTGGTATCACATGCGAAAAAAACACATAGACAGCATATAGTGTGATACCGTATGGGAGTGAGGGGATAGGCGAGCTATAGGAGGAAGGGGGGGGTTGCACTCACTTGTGACAGATGAGCGCAAGCCTCAATCCACGAGTGCCGAACTCGTATAGTCCACACCGCTGGCCGTAGGACCTTCTAACATCTCACATCTCCTGTAGCTCACCACCCGTCATACGTAGTATATGTGATGTGGTAACAAGACAAGAACCGCATATAGCGTAATCCCGTACAAAAAACACACTTTATTGTATAAAAACACTTATAAACTTACAAAAGTAGACAGCTGGGGGGTAAAACTCAGCGAGCGCCGTGCTCGTAACATCAGCTGTGTGTGTGGCAGCGTCCCGTGCTCCTAACGCGTGTCGTCACGTCACGTGACTTCTTCAGAGGATCTTCAGATCCTGAAGAAGTCACGTGACGTGACGACACGCGTTAGGAGCACGGGACGCTGCCACACACACAGCTGATGTTACGAGCACGGCGCTCGCTGAGTTTTACCCCCCAGCTGTCTACTTTTGTATAAAAACACTTATAAACTTACAAAAGTAGACAGCTGGGGGGTAAAACTCAGCGAGCGCCGTGCTCGTAACATCAGCTGTGTGTGTGGCAGCGTCCCGTGCTCCTAACGCGTGTCGTCACGTCACGTGACTTCTTCAGAGGATCTTCAGATCCTGAAGAAGTCACGTGACGTGACGACACGCGTTAGGAGCACGGGACGCTGCCACACACACAGCTGATGTTACGAGCACGGCGCTCGCTGAGTTTTACCCCCCAGCTGTCTACTTTTGTAAGTTTATAAGTGTTTTTATACAATAAAGTGTGTTTTTTGTACGGGATTACGCTATATGCGGTTCTTGTCTTGTTACCACATCACATATACTACGTATGACGGGTGGTGAGCTACAGGAGATGTGAGATGTTAGAAGGTCCTACGGCCAGCGGTGTGGACTATACGAGTTCGGCACTCGTGGATTGAGGCTTGCGCTCATCTGTCACAAGTGAGTGCAACCCCCCCCTTCCTCCTATAGCTCGCCTATCCCCTCACTCCCATACGGTATCACACTATATGCTGTCTATGTGTTTTTTTCGCATGTGATACCACTGCATTTACGAGCTATATCATCTGCTGCAACGTTTCTGGATTCCATATCTTACTGGGCGTCTAATTTATATGCTGTAACCTTACAGCTGTAAGGTAAGGGGGCTGTGTCCACTGAGGTGCCCCCATCGAAGACTACCCCCCTTTTTTCACCTGTTGTTTGTTGGTTGTTTCCTTGGACTGTGATTCAGCATTATTACACTTGGTGGTGGGACTGTCGTTTATATTCAACATCACTTCTATATGTTTCTTCAGATGTTTGGGAATATATTTCCTTCTGCTATTATTATTGTATCCATTTGATACACCTTTATGTTGCATTTTGTTTTTACGATTTTATTGGTCAAGTGTTTTTGATTCATATATAGGACCATTTGCTATCCCTCATCTACTGGTTTTTTGTGCACTTAGTGCTATATGCATTTATTTATTCTTTATATGTTATCAGCTTGACTGCCCCTTTCATCATGCGCATTGTTCATCTTCATGTGATTTAATACCACTTTGTCTCCAAGTTTACACTATTTAGTGGTTTTCATTCATTTATTTATTATATGTACTGGTTAGTGTGTTTTTCCAGTCATTCACTACATACACCTACCTGTGTGCTGTTTATATATATCTTTCTGTTGCATCTTTATTATTATTATTATTTTTTTAGGTCACCTGGCATGTTTGCCATATGCACTTTAGTGTAGTTTCCCCCCTTCCCTATCCCCTTCCCTATCACAGCGCAACTACCACCCCCCCCCCTAGTATATATGCGTTTTTGTCTGTTCGGAGCAGTCCTATAGGTAATGCAGCAGTGTCCCCCTCTCAGTTTAGGAGTCCGCAAGCAGCGCAGGAGTTCCTTGCTATGTTCCATAGGAACTCATGTTAAAAAATTTCCCTGCATTCCTGCAAAATGCAAAATGCATCAAAAAGGCATTAGTGTGAATGCAGCCTTATAGATTTCAATGGACCCGCATCCAAAACGCAAGTATCGTGTTTTTACCACAATTTTGCGTTTTGCGATTTGTGTTTTTTTTTGAGCTGTTCATTCACTTTATATAACTGGTTGCTAAGGAGGGGGCTGGGAAGACAGCCGCCGCATCCTTAACAACCGATGAGTAATCAGCTGTCAGCGGGCTTCCCTGCTGAATGTATAAAAAGAGAATTGCCGACTAAAAAAAAAAAACATGAAAAAAAACAGAGTGGGGTCCCCCCCAGATCCATACCACGCCAAAATGTAACATAAAAATGGCGTGGGGTCCCCCCCAAAATCCATACCAGACCCTTATCCGAGCATGCAGCCCAGCAGGTCAATAAAGGGAGGGGACGAGCAAGCGCCCCTCCTTCATGAATCATACCAGGCTGCATGCCCTCAACATGGGGGAGTGGGTGCTTTGGAGCAGGGGGTGGCTCTGCGGCCCCCACCCCAAAGCACCTTGCCCCCATGTTGATGGGGACAAGAGCCTCTTCCCGACAACCCTTGCCCGGTGGTTGTTGGGGTCTGCGGGTGGGGGGCTTATCGGAATCTGGAAGCCCTCTTTAACAAGGGGGGCCCCAGATCCCGGCCTCCCCCCCATGTGAATGAGTATGGGGTACCCCTAACCATTCACCAAAAAAAAAAGTAGTGTAGTGTGAAAAAATACAGTAGACAGTATTTGACAAGTCTTTTATTAAAAATATCTTCTTCTTCCCTGCTTCTTCCTCTGGTCTTCCTCCATCTTCTCCCGCGTCTTCCTCCTCCGGGCGTCTCCTTCTCCTGCTGCTTCTTCTTCTGCTCTTCTTCTTTCTCCTGTCTTCTTTGTCTGGTGTTCTCCTTCCTCTGCCACCAACGACCCACCTCTGATGCTGCGTCCCGCTGATCTGTCCGCGCCGATGTCAAGCATGTCCTAGATGACGATGGGGGCATGGCCATCACATGACGCCATCCGGAGACCCCTCCCCTTCTGACGTTACTGACCCATCCTGTCTCTCTGATCCGCCCCCTCTTTAACTGACTCCAACCCATCTTGTGATAGAACAGAGCATTAGGAGTCAGACTGCACATGCTCAGTTTGGTGTGCATTGCTAGAGAGTTTTTTTTTCTTGGGAGAATGCATGTGATTAGCAAAGGGCCAATCAGCACTGTCCAGACAGAGGGTCAGAGTAGAATGAAAACTCCTACAAGCTTTAAGCAGAGACTGATACAAGTCACAAGACTGCTATATACTGCCGATGAGAAAAGGTATTTAGCAGTTTATATTTACTAAAATAATTGAATTTCCATGTTCTCTGTACTGTGAGAGATATAGTGAATGCAGGATCTGGGTTTAGTAACACTTTAAACATACTTAAGTTGACATGCATTTTTTTAACACCATGCTGTGCTTTTTTTTTTTTTTTTTTTTTACAGTAGACGCCAAAATACTGGTTTTAAATATAGCACATGTTGGACCTGCATGAACAGATAAACCAAACGAATGTGGAGTGATCGGTTCCATAACTGAAATGCCCACAAGGGCCACTGTTTGTTTCCAGGGCCGATCATCCACTGGTAATTGCTGCATGACCAAGTACATGTGAACAGCTGTGAACAGTTGGGGGCGCTGTCAGCCTCCCATTGTTTTGAATGGAGCTTCTTACCAATTGCAGTGACCTTGTTGAGTCTCCCGCAGGTAATCACAGTAATTTGCATAGGAATCGCACCGCATGTGATTTGCCCAGAAATCGCACCGCATGTGATTCGCCCAGGAATCGTACCGCATGTGATTCGCCCAGGAATCGTACCGCATGTGATTCGCCCAGGAATCGTACCGCATGTGATTTGCTCAGGAATCACATCGCATGTGATTTACACAGGAAGCGTACCGCATGTGATTTGCTCAGGAATCACACCGCATGTGATCCGCACAGGAATCGCACCACATTTCTGTGCACATCACATGCAATGAATGTGCGGTGTGATTTGAGCCATGCATTTTGTATGGCTCAAATCACATTGCATCTGCACCAAAGCAGTGTAGGACCCTTTTCTTTTCTGCACCTAAATTGCATCACTTGGGTGTTCACACCCATGCAATGCGATTCTGGCAATCGCACTGCGTTTTGCGATCCGTTTTGGGGTGTCGTTTATCTAACATTGACACCCGCAGCAGATCGCATGAACACCGTGCAATTGCTATGCAGTGCGATGCAGGGAAACGCAGCGAATCTTGTGCGTTTCCCACATTGCATCAGTGTGAACCAGGGCTCAGGCTTGTCTACACGGGTTGTTGGATTGTCGGAGCTGCGTTTTTTGTGTGAAAGTTGATGTGAATGCAAAATAAACTCAGAAGTAACTCAGTGCAACTTTAAAGCCCTGGTTCACACTGATGCTAAGAGGGAAATGCACAAGATTCCTTGCGTTTCCCAGCATTGCAACGCACTGCAAAGCAATCGAACGGCGTCCATGCTATCAGCTGCGGGTGTCGATGTTAGATTACCAACACCCCGATACAGGTCACAAAACGCAGCGCGATTTCCATATTGAACACACATGCAATGCGATTCAGGTGCAGGGAAATAAAAGGGTCCAGCACCATTTTTATGTTATTTCAGCTATACAAAATGTATGACTTTTTTTTTTTACACTGTTGCTTTACTTATTTTTTTCTTTTTCCACTTTTATTGCTGTCACAAAGAATGTATACACCCCTTGTGACAGTATTAGGCAGTGACAGGTACTCTTCATGGAGGGATCGGTGGTCTATAAGACCCCAAATCCCTCCTCTGCCCTTGAAAGCATTCAATAACACCAAGATCGCTGTTTTCGAATGCTTTTGATTTTTGAAAATGGCGCTGTTGACATCCTTGTAAACCGGAAGTGATAGCAAAGTCCAGGAATCCAAGTAGCTCCGCTCCAGGTGGGTCAGATCAAGGTAAAAGGCATCTCCTTCAGTCTAGAAGTCCTGGTGCTGGCAATGCTATGGCAGTTAGACATCAAAAAAATTCTGGACAGCCGCACTCCAAAGATATTTGCCTTTATTCAATAACGTGTCATCCAAAATAATAGGTCACAGCAAAGTGGAACAAAAATTACGCGTTTCGCACTACAAGGAGTGCTTAGCAACTAAGTCTCAGCATCAGCAGGGAGGACTATGTCTGTGTCCCGACTCCCGAATTAACGGAAGCAAGCAAATATTCATTGAAGGGCACTGGTAGGCTGCACTGATGGGCGCTGGTAGGCTGCATTTGATGGGCGCTGGTGAGGCTGCATTTGATGGGCGCTTCATTAAAAAGGTGGGGTATACATGGGCAGGGCAAAGGGGGTAGACTAAGAGGTGGAGCCGGGGGGGGCGGCAAAATGAGGTTTCGCCTAGAATGTCAAAAATCCTTGCACCAGCCCTGGAACCATCTGGTCACTATGTGGGACAGGAGAGCCTGAGAAAGCCACAGAAGGCGGCAGGAGGGAGGGATGTGCCCTCCCGCTGCTTGTAAAAGCAATCCAGTGGCTAGTTAGATGTTAGGATTGCTTACAAGAGAGCCAACTGATGGCTCAAAAAAAGAAAAAACGGTACCAGGATGATTCCTGCAGTGCATCAACCCTATATAACCACAAGTCCAACAACATACGGGAAACACCTGAGCTCAATCATTTGAAGTGGGGTTCACATACCTTTGGCCATATAATATAATGTACTTTGTCTGAGTGATATACAATGTTACACATTGGTGGGTGATGTATAGTTGCTGTGCTGTGTGATGTTAGTGCCGGTTCACACTGGGACGACTTGTCAGGTGACTTAGCCGCCTGACAAGTAGCGTCCCGTTCTGTATAATGGAACCGTTCTAATCACAGCGCCGCAAGTCGCTCCGACTTAGATAAAAGTTCCTGTACGACTTTGGGGGCGACTTGAGGCAACTTGCATTGACTCCTATACAGAAGTCGTTTTGCAAGTCGCCGCTCCTGTCGTGTCCAGGTCGCCTGAGGCAGTCGCTCTGCAAGTCGTGCTGCCTCAGTGTGAACTGACACTAAAACATTACTTTTAAGTGACGTATCATTGCTGTGTGATATAATATTTTGTTATGGCACTTGCCTACGTGATATATTATTCACATGGGATGTAATATACTATTGCTGTGAAATATCATATGTTGCCATGTGCAAAAATATATGATTTCTGATATGATATGCTGTTGCTGCATCAATACCACATCCGGAAGATACAATCTGGTGTTACTGGGTGATACAGCAGGCGGTTAGGAGATAAAATCTCAGTTGGGCCTGCGCCATTAGTAAACATTTTAAATTCCAGGCACTCTATACCCACAGAGTTGATACCAATAATATCCTTGCATGGATAGTTGATTCCTCAATCAAGTGTGGCCTGTAAAGCAGCGGCCCCCAATCTTTTTGGCACTGGGGACCAGCTGCATGAAAGGAGATATGCCAAGGCCAGCAGGGGGGGGATTTGTCGGGGCAATGCCTGGTGTTGGCACTTCAATCATCACGGCACCATGGTTGATACGGTGTCAGAATGATTGGAGTGCAATTTTTCTTTTATTACATTGTAATATAAAATGAATAAGTTCAACTCACCATAATGCAGAATCAGTGGGGGCCCTGAGCCTGTCACTTGCCACGTCATCTGCCACCAGATGCAGCTTATCACTTGCCACATCGCCTGCCACCAGATGCAGATTGTCACTATCCTGCCACCAGCTAAAGCTTCCCACTGTTGCCTGCCACCAAAAAATACCAGATGCAGCTTGTCCCTTTTTAAATGTAAAGGCAATTTGGTGGCAGGCAACAGTGACAGCAAAGAAAGAAGCTTCTGGCAGTTTCTACCAAGTTACATCGTCCAAGCGGGAAAACAGAACATGCGCAATGGCTGGGTTCCAGAGTGAGGGCAGTCAGTGGGAGATGAAGTCATCTCGCTGCTCGCCGGCGGCTGCACATAACATGGCAGCCTTTGCAGCTGTGAGGACAGAACTGCGGTGATGTGGGGCTGGCGGTGAGAGATGATGTCATCTCTCTGCTCGCCCACCTCACATGTGACAGATCAGCCTTCCTGGCTGCAGAGAGACCGCGGCCTGCCACCGGTCTGCGGCCTGGTGGTTGGGGACCCCCGCTTTAAAGTGGTTGTAAACCTCTGTGATGAAAAATGAATAAAGCATATCCTTCTATAGTATGTATTTGCCTCAATCCGAAGCATCTAATGGGATTTCTATCTCCTCTCTCCTCCCTCTGCTAGATACATGAGTCACTTTTGACAGGTTACGTGGACACCACAAAATCCCAGGGGATGGCCCCACCACCTCCAGCTTAGACAAGGCGATTGACAGCCTCAGCTATACATGTTTCCTTATGAGACTGTGTAGTGGGAAGGTGTCCATTCCCTACATTTAGGTCTCAGATTGCACTCAGCTCCCTGCTCTCTGCTGTGCAGTGAGCAACATCAGATCCCCACCACTGCCTGCTGAAACTGAGAAATAGCCTTTAATCAGTGTACTTTGAAGGGATCTAGAGGAGAGAGGGCTGCAGAAAAACAGGTACAACTTACAGTGTGTAGGAGGATCTGTTTAATCTTTGTGTATCACCTGGGCCTAGACACTTTAGTTGGAACGTGTAAGGATTTACAACCACTGCCATGACCACATTTGAAGTGCTGAGACATGGTCATCTAGAGCCCAGGGTGAGCATGCCAAACTGCGCTACCCCCCCCCCCCACCAAGATGTATGAGCATTATGTGTCAGCAAAATTCCCACCACGAAAACACTGAGCACTAATCTGCATGCTTACCCCCTAAGCATAAATCCCCCCTCCTCCCAGCACAAATCCCCCCTCCTGCTGAAATCCCCCCTCTCGGCACAAATCTTTGCTCCCTCCACCCCACCCCCCCCCCCCCAAAAGAAGAAAAATCACCCATCCTAGCACAAATCTACCCATAAAGACGTGGCCCTGTTAGAATTGGCAGACCCATCCCTTAAAAGAGGTCCTCGGACCTCAGATACGCGAGCAGAGACCGAATACACAGTGACTTAACTTACTTCAACAGCCAATGGAGGAAGGGAGATGCTTTTTCCCTCCCGAACTTCCATAGTACTCTATAATGGCAACATGGAGGTGGCAAGAGAGGTGGAGCTGAATGCGAGACCCCAGGTATGTCCTAACTCACCCTACCCTCTTCCTCTAACTTTCTCTACCCTCTTTTACCGCCCTTCCTCTAACCCTGTTAAAACTACTCTGGTCTCTCGACCGAGGAGAATATGTGATGTTGAATTACTAGGTGGTGGGCCGGGTGTGGGCATGCCAGCCAGTTAGACTGATCGGAGAAGTTATTGATGTGTGACCACCCAACTCATTCGGGGCTTGACAAAGAAGGGGCTGGCAGGAAAAGGGCACCCTGCCTTGAGGTGGTCCCGGCGGGGGGCGGAGCGTGGGATTAGGTTAACAGGAGGCTGATGGAGGCCCCCCTTGTCCTTATGCTCTGCCCGACGGAGCCATCTCTAAATTACAGTGACTTTAATTTAAGGGTCGCCAGGGACCTGGTTGGCATTTCCTTTCCTAGTACAGTACACAGCACCCTATGTTAGGGTGACCAGACGTCCCCGTTTTCCGGGGACAGTCCCCGGATTGAGGACACTCTCCCCGGAGCCCGTCTGTCCCCGGATTTGTCCCCGGATTGCAGGGGCGGCACTCAGGAACGTAGCGGCACGTACCGCTAACACTGGCCCTCGCCCTGATCTGTGCCACGGGACTTGCGCTGTGTCCCGCAGCACAGCGGACTGAAGCCGCCTCCCCCTCCTCTCTGTTTACATTCACACAGGAGGAGGAGGAGCCCGAGGGACACACACGGCTGTGTGTATCATCCGCGCTGTTCTGAGGTCTGTAAACTTCATTTATTTACAGTGTGTGGTGGACATGTGCAGGGGGATTCTATACTAATGGGGGGGCTCTGCACTGGGGGGATTCTATACTAATGGGGGGGCTCTGCACTGGGGGGATTCTATACTAATGGGGGGGCTCTGCACTGGGGGGATTCTATACTAATGGGGGGGCTCTGCACTGGGGGGATTCTATACTAATGGGGGGGCTCTGCACTGGGGGGATTCTATACTAATGGGGGGCTCTGCACTGGGGGGATTCTATACTAATGGGGGGCTCTGCACTGGGGGGATTCTATACTAATGGGGGGGCTCTGCACTGGGGGGATTCTATACTAATGGGGGGGCTCTGCACTGGGGGGATTCTATACTAATGGGGGGGGGGGCTCTGCACTGGGGGTGATTCTATACTAATGGGGGGGCTCTGCACTGGGGGGATTCTATACTAATGGGGGGGGGGGCTCTGCACTGGGGGGATTCTATACTAATGGGGGGGCTCTGCACTGGGGGGATTCTATACTAATGGGGGGGGGGGGGGGCTCTGCACTGGGGGGGATTCTATACTAATGGGGGGGCTCTGCACTGGGGGGATTCTATACTAATGGGGGGGCTCTGCACTGGGGGGATTCTATACTAATGGGGGGGCTCTGCACTGGGGGGATTCTATACTAATGGGGGGGCTCTGCACTGGGGGGATTCTATACTAATGGGGGGGCTCTGCACTGGGGGGATTCTATACTAATGGGGGGGGGGCTCTGCACTGGGGGGATTCTATACTAATGGGGGGGCTCTGCACTGGGGGGATTCTATACTAATGGGGGGGCTCTGCACTGTGGGGATTCAATACTAATGGGGGGGGCTCTGCACTGGGGGGATTCTATACTAATGGGGGGGCTCTGCACTGGGGGGATTCTATACTAATGGGGGGGGGCTCTGCACTGGGGGGATTCTATACTAATGGGGGCTCTGCACTGGGGGGATTCTATACTAATGGGGGGGCTCTGCACTGGGGGGATTCTATACTAATGGGGGGGCTCTGCACTGTGGGGATTCAATACTAATGGGGGGGGGCTCTGCACTGGGGGATTCTATACTAATGGGGGGGCTCTGCACTGGGGGGATTCTATACTAATGGGGGGGGCTCTGCACTGGGGGGATTCTATACTAATGGGGGCTCTGCACTGGGGGGATTCTATACTAATGGGGGGGGCTCTGCACTGGGGGGATTCTATACTAATGGGGGGGCTCTGCACTGGGGGGATTCTATACTAATGGGGGGGGGCTCTGCACTGGGGGGATTCTATACTAATGGGGGGGCTCTGCACTGGGGGGATTCTATACTAATGGGGGCTCTGCACTGGGGGGATTCTATACTAATGGGGGCTCTGCACTGGGGGATTCTATACTAATGGGGGGGGCTCTGCACTGGGGGGGATTCTATACTACTGGGGGCTCTGCACTGGGGGGATTCTATACTAATGGGGGGCTCTGCACTGGGGGGATTCTGTACTAATGGGGGCTCTGCACTGGGGGGATTCTATACTAATGGGGGCTCTGCACTGGGGGGATTCTATACTAATGGGGGGGCTCTGCACTGGGGGGATTCTATACTAATGGGGGCTCTGCACTGGGGGGATTCTATACTAATGGGGGGGGGGCTCTGCACTGGGGGGATTCTATACTAATGGGGGGGCTCTGCACTGGGGGGATTCTATACTAATGGGGGGCTCTGCACTGGGGGGATTCTGTACTAATGGGGGCTCTGCACTGGGGGATTCTATACTAATGGGGGCTCTGCACTGGGGGGGATTCTATACTAATGGGGGGGCTCTGCACTGGGGGATTCTATACTAATGGGGGGGGCTCTGCACTGGGGGGATTCTATACTAATGGGGGCTCTGCACTGGGGGGATTCTACACTAATGGGGGCTCTGCACTGGGGGGATTCTATACTAATGGGGGGGGGGGCTCTGCACTGGGGGGATTCTATACTAATGGGGGGGCTCTGCACTGGGGGGATTCTATACTAATGGGGGCTCTGCACTGGGGGGATTCTATACTAATGGGGGCTCTGCACTGGGGGATTCTATACTAATGGGGGGGGCTCTGCACTGGGGGGGATTCTATACTACTGGGGGCTCTGCACTGGGGGGATTCTATACTAATGGGGGGCTCTGCACTGGGGGGATTCTGTACTAATGGGGGCTCTGCACTGGGGGGATTCTATACTAATGGGGGCTCTGCACTGGGGGGATTCTATACTAATGGGGGGGCTCTGCACTGGGGGGATTCTATACTAATGGGGGCTCTGCACTGGGGGGATTCTATACTAATGGGGGGGGGGCTCTGCACTGGGGGGATTCTATACTAATGGGGGGGCTCTGCACTGGGGGGATTCTATACTAATGGGGGGCTCTGCACTGGGGGGATTCTGTACTAATGGGGGCTCTGCACTGGGGGATTCTATACTAATGGGGGCTCTGCACTGGGGGGGATTCTATACTAATGGGGGGGCTCTGCACTGGGGGATTCTATACTAATGGGGGGGGCTCTGCACTGGGGGGATTCTATACTAATGGGGGCTCTGCACTGGGGGGATTCTACACTAATGGGGGCTCTGCACTGGGGGGATTCTATACTAATGGGGGGGGGGGGCTCTGCACTGGGGGGATTCTATACTAATGGGGGGGCTCTGCACTGGGGGGATTCTATACTAATGGGGGCTCTGCACTGAGGGGGTGTCTATACTATTGGGGGCTCTGCACTGAGGGGGTGTCTATACTATTGGGGGCTCTGCACTGAGGGGGTGTCTATACTATTGGGGGCTCTGCACTGGGGGGATTCTATACTAATGGGGGGGCTCTGCACTGGGGGGATTCTATACTAATGGGGGGGGCTGTGCACTGGGGGGATTCTATACTAATGGGGGGCTCTGCACTGGGGGGATTCTATACTAATGGGAGGCTCTGCACTGGGGGGATTCTATACTAATGGGGGCTCTGCACTGGGGGGATTCTATACTAATGGGGGGGCTCTGCACTGGGGGGATTCTATACTAATGGGGGGGGGCTCTGCACTGGGGGGATTCTATACTAATGGGGGTTCTGCACTGAGGGGGTGTCTATACTAATGGGAGCTCTGCACTGGGGGGATTCTATACTAATGGGGGCTCTGCACTGAAGGGGGATTCTATACTGATGGGGGTCAGCACTGGGGGGGGGGTGTATGTACTGATGGGGCGGTCTGCACTGAGGTGGGAGGTTGATACTGATGGAGGGGGGTCTGCAGACTCTGCACTGAGGGAGGGTTTCTGTACTGATGGGGGGGTCTGTACTGAGGGAGGGGGTTAGTACTTAGTGGGGGGTCTATACTGAGGAAAGGGGGTCTGCACTGAGCGGGGGTCTGTACTGAGGGAGGGGAGTCTGTACTTTGTGGGGGGTCTATATTGATTTAAGGGGGTCTGTACTGAGGGAGGGGGGTTATATTGATTTAAGGGGGTCTGTACTGAGGGAGGGGGCTATATTGATGGAGTGGGGTCTGTAGTTAGTGGAGGGGGGTCTGTACTGAGGTAGTTGGTGGAGGAGGGGTGACACCAATTTTTTCGGCACCGGGTGACACCAACCCTAGTGATGCCACTGGCGGAGCACAGTGACAGGCAGCAGGACCGGGACTAGAGTGTGCAGAAGGAGCAGAAACCCCTTTGAAGTGAAGTGTTGGTGTGCAGGCAGCGCCGGGGCTAATGTCTCCCGGCTGAAGATTGACAGACAAAAGCAGAGCTGCAGCGGGGTGCCGAGTGCGCTCCTGCACCCGGCAGCAGTCTAAACTACCGTACACAGATTACATTCTTCTTCTACACCGGCCTCTGACATGACGTCATTTAAGGGCGGGGACAGGAAGGGAAAGTGGTGCCAGGGAGGAGAAACTGAGGTAAGTGGTAAACTTTGTAGCAGCAAATCCTGGTGCTGCTATGGTATATATAGAGAGAGATATATAGATATCTATATATGTTTGAAGGTATCCTACGTGTTGTTACCATGCAATCTTTTACTGTTCTGAATTGTTAATTTATTGTTATTGTTGAACCAAAATTCTTTGGCAAGAATAAAATACAAAATATGAAAAGTTTTATCTCCATCTTATCGTCTTAACATTTGGTAGTCGTATTCCAAAAAATTGTAAGAATCTTCTTTTTTTTTTTATCTCATGGACGAAATGTGAGAAATAACGTATATATCATATAATCCTTCCATAAACATATACCACATACACTGAATATATAATTTGAGGAATATATGCTTATAAAATCGTTTACCATTTGCCAAAAAAAAAAAATGTCCCCGGATTTCATTTTGAAAATCTGGTCACCTTACCCTATGTTGGAGGCGTTCAGGGTGAAAAGGGGACAGTGAGGTGGAAGTAGACCCACCAAACCCCCGAGAAAGAAGGGAGACCCCACACATCACCCACCACCTGCAAATTGAGCCTTTCATGTTATTGGTTGGACAATCAATTCTACTCCTGTCCCCTTTTTTTTCTCCTCTCTTTATTTTCTTTACAAATTACTTAATTTATTATTTATTTTAATTTATTATTATTTTCATTTTATATTCGTTGTTCTATGTTTTTTGTTTTTTTTTTGCAATGTAATGAGAAGATTTACACTGACCACCAATGTATTTGAGACATTTAGCCTGCGTTCACATTTGTGTGTGTTGGGAAAGCATGCAAAATCGCTTTCCTGACACCACAGAAACGTGCTGCCCTTTAGCAGATACACAGCAGTGCCATTAATTGTTAATGACACCCTCACGCGTCTGCTGACATGTGCCTTGGCACTGCGGGATTTTGGAAAAGGGTTTGGGAGTTTCTTCCGCATTTGTAGTGCATAGAGCAGCCCATTGGAATGAATGGGCTGCCCTACACATGACCTACATCTTTATCCACCTTTGCATCCTAAAACCTATGCTAACCTCTGCACCCCAAACCTCCCCCATCCTCTCCACTGCCCCTCCCCTTTAACTCTACCTGCCTCCTCTGCTCATCTTTGCACCCACCTTCCTTACCTCTATACATCCCCTCCTTGCTCATCTGTGCACCCCAAACTGTAATCCCTTCTCAGTATAGGTGATGGTGGATATAACCTCAGGGGGGGGCATGATATACATATGAATACCACCTATAATTACATATGAATCCTGCCGGTCTGCCTCTATTTACATATGAATGCCGCCACTATTTACATATCAATGTCGGTATTTACATGTAAACACAGGATCTGCAGGTGAGTCATCTGTACACAACAATAGAGCAGAGCTGGGCAGCATAAGTAGCAGCACTTCACACTGAGATATCAGGACACAGCACAGGACTAAAACCTCAAGGGATGAGGGAATTTAAATTGGGATAGTTGCCAAATATGAGGCAGCTTCTTTGAGCCCCACAACAATATCAGGGCCCAGGGCAGATGCCCCTTTTGCCCTGCCTTAAAAACGGCCCTGCTCTATGTTCCATGTCATCAGGGGGGGTCAGCGGTCTCTTCCCTGGTTTTTGTAGCAGATCCCTTTATGACGTGCCTTGGCACATGTGCTTCATCATGGGGCCAGCTTTAAGAACCTGGAACAGACAGGTGGCCTCCTGAAGACATCAGAAGAAGATAGTATTGTGGGACCTGGGTGTTTAGTGGAGGATCCCTACAGAACAATGCTGGATCACTGGGCATATAAATGTGTTTCAAACCTAACATTAGAGGTAAGGGGGGGGGGATGGGACAGTGGGAGGAAGGCAAAGTTCTTCTTTAACTGCCGCAGAAAAAAATCAGGTCTCCAGTCCTGCCAGACAGGGCTCTGCTGTGTGGCAAAGCTGTGTACATCTCAGGAATGGATGGACATAAATCCGCCGGCAGGTAAAAAAGCTCCCTTTCATGTACTTTATCTGTATATTTGGTTGTTTGCATTACTGTTTGCCCAGATTTCAGCTTGAAAAGCACACAATAAAGTCCAATGCTTGAGTTAATATTTACACAAAGTACACTTCCTAATACAAAGTCTAGATGTATTTACATATGGCCCATCTTACAGGGGTGGGAAGGGCTTGGAGGGGGCCCACAAGTTGGGCTGGGAGGGGGCCCATAACTTGAACAGCCCAGTGCCCTAGCTACACATAACCTATCACTACCTTGAAGTGTTGGTTTCCGCTGTGGATGGCATATCTATCCATCTTCAGCCCTTGTAATTCCCTCCATCCTCATTTCAGAGACTGGACACACAAATTACAATCTGATTGTACAATCTCCAATAGATTACCCAACAGCTTTATGGTTCAAAGGACTAACTGATCAGAAATACACCATGTTGTCAAAAGTTTTGGGACATCTGAACTTTAATGGCATCCCAGTCTTAGTCCGCAGGGTTCAATATTGAGTTGGCCCACCCTTTGCAGCTATAACAGCTTCAACTCTTCTGGGAAGGTTGTCCACAAGGTTTAGGAGTGTGTCTATGGGAATGTTTGACCATTCTTCCCGAAGCGCATTTGTGAGGTCAGGCACTGATGTTGGACAAGAAGGCCTGGCTCGCAGTGTCCGCTCTAATTTATCCCCAAGGTGTATAAATACTGCTGTTCTGTGAAGCCCTCAGAGGTTTGTTAGAGAACCTTAGTGAACAAACAGCATCATTAAGGCCAAAAAACACACCAGACAGGTCAGGGATAAAGTTGTGGAGTTTAAAGCAGGGTTAGGTTAAAAAAAATTATCCCAAGCTTTGAACATCTCACGAAGCACTGTTCAATTCATCATCCGAAAATGTAAAGAGTATGGCACAACTGCAAACCTACTAAGACATGGTCATCCACCTAAACTGACAGGCCGGGCAAGGAGAGCATTCATCAGAGAAGAGCCAAGAGGCCCATGGTAACTCTGGAGGAGCTGCAGAGATCCACAGCTCAGGTGGGAGAATCTGTCCACAGGACAACTATTAGTCGTGCACTCCACAAATCTGACCTTTATGGAAGAGTGGCAAGAAGAAAGACATTGTTGAAACAAAACCAAAAGAAGTCCCGTTTGCAGTTTGCGAGAAGCCATGTGGGGGACACAGCAAACATATGGAAGAAAGTGCTCTGGTCAGATGAGATCAAAATTTAACTTTTTTTGCCTAAAAGCAAAACGCTATGTGTGGCGGAAAACTAACACTGCACATCACCCTGAACACACCATCCCCACTGTGAAACATGGTGGTGGCAGCATTATGTTGTGGGGATACTTTTTTTTTCAGCAGGGACAGGCAGACTGGTCAAAGTTGATGGGAAGATGGATAGAACCAAAGAAGAAGAAAACCTGTTAGAGTCTGGAAAAGACTTGAGACTGGGGTGGAGGTTCACCTTCCAGCAGGATAACAACCCTAAACATACAGCCAGAGCTACAATGGAATGGTTTAGATCAAAGCATATTCATGTGTTAGAATGGCCCAGTCAAAGTTCAGACCTAATTCCACTTGGGAATCTGTGGCAAGGCTTGAAAATTGCTTTTCACAGACGCTCTCCATCCAATCTGACAGAGCTTGAGCTATTTGGCAAAGAAGAATGGGCAAAAATGTCACTCTCTAGATTTGCGAAGCTGGTAGAGACATCCCCAAAATAACTTGCAGCTGTAATTGCAGTGAAAGGCGGTTCTACAAAGTATTAACTCGGGGGGCTGAATACAAATGCACCCCACACTTTTCACATATTTATTTGTAAAAAAAATTGAAAACCATTTATAATTTTCCTTCCACTTCACAATTATGTGCCACTTTGTCTATCACATAAAATCCCAACAAAATACATTTATGTTTTTTGGTTGTAACATGACAAAATGTGGAAAATGTAAAGGGGTATGAATACTTTTTCAAGGCACTGTAAGTGGGGATGTGGAGGACAGCAGTGAGATCTGTGGGGATCCCCCCGGAGATCGACAGTTATGGCAGTGCTGGTTTCCCTGTGTATATCAACAGTTCTCAGGAATCAGTGGCATAGGCAGCAGCAAAGGTATTAATAAACAGTCTGCTTTTACAGTTGCGTATATATATATATATATATATATATATATATATATACAGTCTAACGAGAGCGCCAAACAGAAGATCTGAGAAGCCACAATCCTTTAATAATATTGGTTCATAACAGGATAAAATAATACAGCCAACATGTTTCTGGGACATAGCGATCTCTCCATTCTTCAGGACTCTGGTGCTGTAAGTAGTACTAAACCCACACCAGTAAGATCAGTCTGTATGTGCAGTAAAGTGTGCTTGTTATACTCACTGTGGAACCTAAGGGGTTAATCCTCTTAGGCCTCATGTACACTGCTGCTGGTAAACAAAGGTTTAGGTGAAGTTGGGTGTTTTTTTCAGCAGCCACTGAACTCTCCTCTATGTTATCTTATCAGTACATGTACACAGGGTAATTTATAGTTGTTTCTAGGCAGTTGAGTTTGGAAGCATTTTTTTTAAATAAAAAAAATGTGTTCAGGATGGATGTTTAAAGGCATTTCAAACGCCAAATGCTTGTAAGAGCTTGTATACGCGGGAACTCGTGTTTATAATCGTTTTCGTTCATAGGCGTTTTTAATGGGGAATCATTTCTCAACATGCAGATCAATTGAATACTGTAGGGGGACGTTTTTTCATGATGGTTGGTAGCTGTCAAGTTACATCTTTTAGAAGAGGTTATCAAACATCCGGGGTACATGAAGCCTAAGGGGTTATTCCTCTGCACTTTGTAAAAAGGCTGTTTGCTAGAGAGTTTTTTTTATCTTGGGAGGGTGCATGTAATCAGCACTGTCAAGACAGAGGGTCAGGGGTCCTGCAGCCTCATAGGACAGTCAGAGCAGAATGAAAACTCCTCCTACAAGCTCTAACCAGACACAGATAGAAGTCACAAGACTGCTATGTACTGCTAATGGGAAAAGGTATTTAGCAGTTTATATTTACTAAAACTATTGCATTTTCATGTTCTGTGTACTGTGGGAGACCAGATATAGTGAATGCAGGGGCCTGGGTTTAGTAACACTTTAACCACTTCCCATCCCAGCCATAGTCATATGACATACGCAGGAGGGATCTCCTATCCTGGGCGGGCGTCATATGACATCCTGGGCTTCCCGGCCGTCTAGGGGGCACGTGTGCACGCCCCCGCCGCGCCACTCGGGAGCCGATGCGCATGCCCGGCGGCGGTAAACACAAAGATTCACGTCCTGTCAGGTGAGAGGAGACTGATCATGTGTTCCCAGTACAGAGGAACACCGATCGGTCTCCTCCCCTTGTGAGTCCCCTCCCCCTACAGTTAGAAACACTCCCTAGGTAACACAATTAACCCATTGATCGCCCCCTAGTGTTAACCCCTTCCATGCCGGTGACATTTATACAGTAATCAATGCATTTGTATAGCACTGATCGCTGTATAAGTGTGAATGGTCTCAAAATGTTGTCAAAAGTGTCCGATATGTCCGCCGCAATGTCGCATTCACAATAAAAATCGCAGATCGCCGCCATTACTAGTTAAAAAAAATAAAAAATAAAAATGCCATAAAACTATCCCCTATTTTGTAGACACTATAATTAAGCCAGACACCAAACCAATCAATATACGCTTATTGCGATTTTTTTAACCAAAAATATGTAGAAGAATACATATTGGCCTAAACTGAGGGAAAAAAATTTTTTTTTTTTTTAAATGGGATCTTTATTATAGCAAAAAGTAAAAAATATTGTGTTTTTTTTTTTTTCAAACTTGTCGCTATTACTTTGTTTATAGCGCAAAAAATAAAAACCGCAGAGATGATCAAATACCACCAAAAGAAAGCTCTATTTGTGGGGATAAAGTGATAAAAATTTCATTTGGGTACAGCGTTGCATGACCGCGCAATTGTCATTCAAATTGCGACAGCACTGGAAACTGAAAATTGGCTTGGGCAGGAAGGGGGTGAAAATGCCCTCTATTGAAGTGGTTAAAGCGGGGGTCCACCTATCTATCGTTTTTTTTTTTTGGAGTTCATTCACAAACTTTTCTTCTCATGATTATCTACTCACATGTTCTGTGTAATAAGTCCGCCTGTGTCCGATTTCGTTGTAAAGAATAACTTATAAAATTCACTGAAGGCGGTTTCCATCTTCATTGTGGGCATTTGAAGCCCACAAGCATGTATTTCCTGGATGCGGTGAATGCTGTGCTCCCAGCATTCACCGAGATGTTGTGATAACGCTGTTGCACAATGCATGCTGGGAAGCCTGAGACTAGCTCCCAGGGGACTGTGGGAGGTCTGGGAGAGGCTAGAAACATGCCTACTCCCATGGGAGGAAAACCAGGAAGTGCTAAGAAGATTAGAAAAAAAAAGGTAATTACGGCGATTTAAAATTTTTTACACAGCATGTCAGCATCTAGGCAAGGATGCATAGAGATAATGTTCAAAATTTGGGTGGAACCCCGCTTTAAAGCCTAATTTTAATTAAAAAAAAAAGATGAAATCTTCCTCTTCTGATGCCCAACCCCCGCATGCTGTAATCATCCAGTGTGGTGGGGGTTAATGGAACTGAAGAACTGACATCTGACTTCACCAAGAGTGCCCAACTATGCCTGTCCTTTCTACCCCACTCTATTGCTTCTTCCTGTATTACAGCTTCTATCAATAAACCGTGATTTATGAATGGAAGACGGGAAGATAATTAATAGGTTCGCCCCATCCATTCACATATCCTGCTTCATTCATAGAAGCTGTAGTACAGGCTTCTATGAATGGCCGAGTGAGGTGGAAAGGGCAGGAATACTCAGGCTCTCTTGATGAGTGCCTCTCTCAGTTCTATTAACCCCCACCACACTGGGAAATAAGAGGAGAGAAATTTAATTAAATGCAGGACAAAGCAGCACAAGGGACACATCACAATTTAGGTCAGTAATGTCCCTTGTGCTGATTTTTTTTTTTTCTTCATTTTTTTTTAGCTAAATTTAAGCCTCATACACACGATTGGATTTTCTGACAGGAAATGTGAGATGTATGCTCCATTGGACTGGACGATTGTTGTTGGATTTTCCGCTGACAAATGTTGGATCGCAGGTTTTAAAATTTTCCGTGGGCAAATGTCTGTTGTCGGATTTTCCGATCGTGTGTACACAAGTCCGTCGGACAAAAGTCCAAAGTACAAACACGCATGCTCGGAAGCAAGGACGAGCCAGAAGCGGTCGGTCTTGTAAACCAGCGTTCATAATGGAGAATTAACATTCGTGACGTGGCAAATTATGAAATCTCGAAATGCAGCGCACAATTCTCTTCTTCTTTAAAGAGGAAGTAAAGCCTAAAAAAATACAGCCTGCAAGGCAAAGTCATAGCATAGTAGCTCATTATGAATAACTTACCTCAGATCGAAGCCCCCGAAGTGACCCTCGTTCGCCTCCTCCGCCGTCACCATCTATCCCGGCGTGACTTCCAGGTATCGCGGCTCCGCCACTGTGACTGGTCAGAGCCGCGATGACGTCACTCCGGCGCATGCGCACGGGTGCCGTCAGTGACGGCATGTTCGCCTTCACTAACGGCACGCATGCACCGTAGACAACGGTGCCCGGCTTTTGTAAAATATCTCCTTAACCGTGTAGGTTAAGAAGATATTTCTTGCACCTACAGGTAAGCCTTAACCTAGGCTTACCTGTAGGTTGAAGTGGTCCCAGAGGATTTACAACCACTTTAATGGGATAATAATGAAGCTGCTTTGCTGGTGATACTGATGGAGTTATTGCAAACACATTTTCAAAGGCTTTTTTTTTTTCTAGTGATATCAAGAATAATATTATTATGCTTTTTTTTTTTCATTTGGGCAAGTTACCACAACACCATTATCTCGTAGTTTTTAAGATCAAAGATACAACTATGTTGGTGTCCCTTTTCAATTTTACATTGTATTTTTTTAAATGTAACTGCCGACTCCCAAACTGTCATTGAAAGTAAAACACATAGCCAATTATTATGCTCCACAATTTTTTTTATTGTGCATTAAAAAAAGAAAACAAATAAAATTAGACATGCTATCTGCCAATAGAACTTAACCAAAAAGTACATTCTATGCATCCAAAAATATAGAAAATATACCAAATCAAATCATTATTATTCAACCAAAAAAATAATGTCAAAGCAATAACTCCAAGGCAAATAATAAATTCCAGGTTATCTCCTCTGATTCCGCAACATGGCTGGTTGGCGAACGGCCGTTCAGAAACGAACTGAAAAGCGCGAAATGAAAAGTGCAAAATGAAAAGCGCGAATCAACACTCAGCAAATTTCTGCTAACACGAAATTAGCAGAAGGAGCCCAAAGGGTGGCGCTAAAGAGCTGAAAAACAACGTAGTACGTCACTACGTTCGTAATTGTTGGCCAACAAGTCCTTGCTGTTTGTATGCAAGACAAGTTTGGGCCAAAGCCCTTCGGACAAAAGTCCACGGTTTTGTTGGCCAACAATCCGATCGTGTGTACGAGGCTTCAGACTTAAATTTGACATTGTATAAGATTTACAGAACACCTGGAATCAGTGTATCAGCAAAATGCTTTCTTCTACAGGTATGGCTGTATTTTATAATGTTACTATCGTGCCAGGCTTGCTTTAAACATCAGTGCATGGTCCTATCAAATATTCTGCTAATGCTGTCTGGACGCCTATCACTTGAGCTCTATATAAACTATAGCCATCATATTCAGCAAGCTTTTCACAGTGCCACAGGTTATTTTCTGTGCAGCTGCCCTGTAAAAACGCTACAGAAGGTGCTGCTCAGAACCAAAGTACATTGTCACAGACTCAGGTTCTTGGTCATTCAGAATATAAGGCTACTGGGAAACATAGGGGGCTAGAAGGCAGGCCAGGCAATTAGACAAGAGAGAATGGCGGAGTGAAAAGCAGAGCAAAGCCGTCAGGCAAGCCAGGTTTTCCAAATCAGTTTAATTGCAAAATTTACACGTCTCACCGAAGCGTACTCTAAAGCCAGCTTTGCTGTTTTTCATGCGCTTTTCTAGGACACCGTACAGGATAAGTCATATTCATTTTACTAAGGATAAGGTTTTTTACTCAAATTAAGACCTCTAAATTGGTGACATGAAGGGTTGAACATCAGCCCTTACAAAAACAAAAATTACATGTTTCCTTCTGGAACGGCTCCATTCCCAGAAATGAGGTTGAAATGTTGACAGTTAGGCGCTGTAGTCATCAATTGGCCCGCTACCTAATGCGACTTGGGTGCGTGATGGAGCGGGCTGCATCGATGTCTCCGGCTTGGCTGATTAGAGAATGAGGACAACACGAGAGCTGTTTCCAGTTCATGGATTGATGAGGACCCGCGGCCTATTCACACTGTTCACGGCTGAAATGAATGGAAAATATGTGCTAATTGAGTGCTGTGTGTTTGTAGCGCTAATGAGAGGATTCACACATGGCAGGCTGACTAAGCTGCTAAGAATTCACAGGCTAAGCTACAAGCATATGCTGAATTTCTAGATAGATATTAAATTTAAGCCCAGCTCTGAGCAAAATTTATAACAAATTGGGGACCCGGGGTGGTGTGTAAATGTCAACAGTACACACCTCCACTCTGTTCCTCACAGTAATAGCCTTTCACCACTAGGTGTCCTCAGTCTTCCAGCTTCAATTACCCTAAAGACTTGAGGAAATCCTTTGAGTTTTGGGTGTCTCATGGACCCACCCCCGAGGAGGCATCTTCTCAGCACTCTGTATTTACATACAAGGATACAGAGAAGGGTGCAGTTGCTTAGGACGTAAAGGGCACAGACAACACTAAAAACATTATCAGAGGTTCTAAGCTTCCCCCACTCTCTTAGAATGTGCTTTTATCTGTGTCCACTGATAGGACGTAAGGGGAAATCTCCCCCAATAGGGACCAAATGGCATTAATAATAAGATTCTGACAAAGGCTCTTACCTTTCCAATTTGAGCTGAAGTTGGACTTTGATGTTTAAAATGTAAAGTTGTGCCCCTAGGACAGTGTAATAGCCTTAACCTCTGTACATTAAATTAAGAGCAATTCAGAAATGGAGAAGGATGTGCTGCAGTGTGAGATCAAAGGTACTGCTGTTTCCGACTGCTAGTCTCATCAGATTTGGAGTGAGATCTGGTGATGCCACTACTGTGCTGCTCACTGTTCTCCTTGCTGGAGAGGAAGCTGTACCTGGGGACCTGCAGTGCAAGAATCTCCCTGCCTTTGCTTCGGCCATTCTGTGGTCTTGTGTTTTCTCCATCTCTTCTGCTGCATTCTAAATATTCCCCCCACCAGTCATCAGATCACCAGTCGCCAAGTGGGCTGCAGTGACTGGGAAAGCAAAGCCCTGCCTCTACCAAGATGGCCGCCTCCACACAGAGACACAGTGTAGAACAAGATATAGCAAGTCAGTAATGGAGAAAATTGCTGAAGGTAGACAACATGGCAATACCGGTGACTTGTCCTTTGCCCACTTTTTGCCTTATTATGTGCACAGCTTTTACAGTTCTGGTTCTCTTTTAAGAGGTAACTTTGTAAATCAGGCCTCTTCAGCCTCTAGGAGCACAAAGGAAAAGCCTTATGCAGGGCTTTTTTTCTCAGAGAATAGGTACAGGTACTCCCCCCTTCCTAGTCACCTCTTGTCTTCGCCTCCTACCTCCCAGTACCTTCCATTGGTTCCGCCCCTTTTAGAGAACCAAGTATCATTTTGTGGTACTAAGTAATTTGTATGTTATTTGTTAATGATAGACAGTAAAATAGATCTCCTGCAGCCAGCAATATTAAATCCCCCCAGCAACAATAAATCCCCCCACCAACAATAGATCTACAACAACAATAGATCACCCTCAGCAAGAATAGACCTCCCCTAGCAACACCAGACCCCCCAGCAACAATAGATCTCCCCTAGCAACAGTAGAGCCCCCCAGCAACAATAGATTCCCCTCAGCAACAATAGAGCCCCCTCCCCAGCAACAATAGATCTCCAGAAACAATAGATCCCCCAGCAACAATAGATCCCCTGCAACAATATACCCCCAGCAACAACACATCTGCTAGCAGCCAGCATCAGTAAACCCCCACCCTCCAACAGTAGATCCCTTCCAGCAATAATTGAACCCCCAGCAATTGAGACAATAGATCTACCCTAGGGACAATAGCTTCACCAGCAGTCCGAATCAATTGACCCTCCAGCACACTCCAATTCCCTTCTCATTACATACATTCAGTGCTGGAGGTGCCAGAACTGCATTTCCGGAATTGGAGCATACACAGGGCTACTACCATAACTGTGTTATTGGCATTATTTCTGTATGCACACCAGTGCTCCCTCAGGTGGCAAGAAGGTACTGCAACTACCCCAAAAAGCCCCTAAATATGTGACTTTTCCAAACTGCCAATGCTCCCCAGCGGGTATTACTTCTGTGAGCTCATTTCACCATAAAATCGGTCACTAGCCTGAGTGATTCCACCTGGGCACCTGATAAAATAAACAGAAACCTTCATATCAAAACAGACTGTAGATACAGAGAGGAAGGAAGCTGAAATTAGATGTAAATTAGATGTAAATCTCAGCTTTTCCTGTAAATGTCAGGAACTATCCATTCAGCTTGTCTCCAATCAAGCAGGCACTTGTAATACATAGTTGTTACATCTAAAGGAAGGTGTACAATCAGATTATAACACGTGTGATGAGCTTCAAGCTGAACTTCAGGTATGAATATTTTTTATATAGTTAGCCTGGATCAATGTATATATATGTATATATAAGTATATATATGTCAAAGCTGTGCAATTCCCTAAGGAAGCTGGAAATCACTATACAGTGGGGGCGGAAAGTACTCAGAACCCCTTAAATTTTTCACTCTTTGTTATATTGCAGCCATTTGCTAAAATCATTTAAGTTCATTTTTTTTCCTCATTAATGTACACACAGCACCCCATATTGACAGAAAAACACAGAATTGTTGACATTTTTGCAGATTTATTAAAAAAGAAAAACTGAAATATCACATGGTCCTAAGTATTCAGACCCTTTGCTGTGACACTCATATATTTAACTCTGTCGGTGCTGTCCATTTCTTCTGATCATCCTTGAGATGGTTCTACACCTTCATTTGAGTCCAGCTGTGTTTGATTATACTGATTGGACTTGATTAGGAAAGCCACACACCTGTCTATATAAGACCTTACAGCTCACAGTGCATGTCAGAGCAAATGAGAATCATGAGGTCAAAGGAACTGCCTGAAGAGCTCAGAGACAGAATTGTGGCGAGGCACAGATCTGGCCAAGGTTACAAAAAAAAATTCTGCTGCACTTAAGGTTCTTAAGAGCACAGTGGCCTCCATAATCCTTAAATGGAAGACGTTTGGGATGACCAGAACCCTTCCTAGAGCTGGCCGTCAGGCCAAACTGAGCTATCGGGGGAGAAGAGCCTTGGTGAGAGAGGTAAAGAAGAACCCAAAGATCCCTGTGGCTGAGCTCCAGAGATGCAGTCGGGAGATGGGAGAAAATTGTAGAAAGTCAACCATCACTGCAGCCCTCCACCAGTCGGGGTTTATGGCAGAGTGGCCCGACGGGAGCCTCTCCTCAGTGCAAGACACATGAAAGCCCGCATGGAGTTTGCTAAAAAAACACCTGAAGGACTCCAAGATGGTGAGAAATAAGATTCTCTGGTCTGATGAGACCAAGATAGAACTTTTTGGCCTTAATTCTAAGTGGTATGTGTGGAGAAAACCAGGCACTGCTCATCACCTGTCCAATAAAGTCCCAAAAGTGAAGCATGGTGGTGGCAGCATCATGCTGTGGGGGTGTTTTTCAGCTGCAGGGACAGGACGACTGGTTGCAATCGAGGGAAAGATCGAATAAATCCAAGTACAGGGATATCCTGGACGAAAACCTTCTCCAGAGTGCTCAGGACCTCAGTCTGGGCCGAAGGTTTACCTTCCAACAAAACAATGACACTAAGCACACAGCTAAAATAACAAAGAAGTGGCTTCACAACAACTCCGTGACTGTTCTTGAATGGCCCAGCCAGAGCCCTGACTTAAACCCAATTGAGCATCTCTGGAGAGACCTAAAAATGGCTGTCCACCAACGTTTACCATACAACCTGACAGAACTGGAGAGGATCTGCAAGGACGAATGGCAGAGGATCCCCAAATCCAGGTGTAAAAAACTTGTTGCATCTTTCCCAAAAAGACTCATGGCTGTATTAGATCAAAAGGGTGCCTCTACTAAATACTGAGCAAAGGGTCTGAATACTTAGGACCATGTGATATTTCAGTTTTTCTTTTTTAATAAATCTGCAAAAATGTCAACAATTCTGTGTTTTTCTGTCAATATGGGGTGCTGTGTGTACATTAATGAGGAAAAAAATGAACTTAAATGATTTTAGCAAATGGCTGCAATATAACAAAGAGTGAAAAATTTAAGGGGTTCTGAATACTTTCCGTCCCCACTGTAGTAGGCACCGCTACTAGTATACGGACCTGTTTTATATGTGCCACTGTGGGACAGGGAATGCATTGGCTGCTTATGATTGGCACAGTACAGATGAAAGCTTCCTGGAGGAAATGCTCAAGTGGGTTCAGATTAGGATCCAAACATGCTTGAGCTCAACCCTGTCATTTGCGCTCTTCTCCACTCTCCAATGTTCACAGAATGTGGGTGAGCCCCTCACCTCACCGCTGCTCCTGCATTGTACGTATTGACATTGGAGAGTTGTAACCGGTCAAGGGGTGGCTTCAGGGGACCAGTTGTACAGTGAAGAGGACGCCTCCTTAAAAAAAGGGTAATTAATTCAGATAATCCATCACCCCCTAGACCAGGCGTCTCCAAACTATGGCCCACAGGCCACATGTAGCCCACTACAAGGTTTTATTCAGCCCACAACCAATGTGTACAGTCTCCATAAGGTGAGAGTCTGCTGTGGATTATGATCAAAGGGGTAGCCTGATGTAGGGGGGCGGGGGGGGGGCTTGAAATGGATTCTGATGAGGTAAGTTCTGACGGGTACACTGATGTAAGGAGGAACTTTGATGTCGACTGTGATGTAAAGAGAACATTGATGGGGACCCTGATGTAAGGGGGACTCTGTTTTAAGGGGGGTTCTGAGGGGTACACTGATGTAAGGAGGAACTCTAACGTGGTCTGTGATGTAAAGGGGATCCTGATGGGTACACTGATGTAAGGGGGACACAGTTTTAAGAGGGATTCTGATGGGTACACTGAAGTAAGGATGAACTCTGAAATGGAATGTGATGTTATGGGGACTCTGATGGGGACCCTAATGTAAAGGGGGATTTTGATGAAGACCCTGATTTAAAGGGAACTGGGGAGGAGAAAGGTGCAGACTTGGTGTATTTTTGTTCGATCGTTACTACTGGCTGAAGTTTACTATAACTATACTATATAAAGAATTTCTATGCTTCATTTTACTGAAGGTGTTTATCTGTTATTCTGAATCATATCATGCTGATTACGAAAAAAAAAAGCTCTAAGTAAAGCATATGCATTCATTAAAATTGTATTTATTCATTTATAAAACTGATTGTGTTTTGGCCCTTGAATCTTTGTAAAATATACAATGTGGCCCTCGCACTGAAAAGTTTGGAGATCCTTGCCCTACACTAAATGAGCAATTAACCCTTGGAGTGGGGGAGGGGGAATTGCACTGCTGGGTGATCTCCTAAAGTGGTTCTAAACTCTACATTGTTTTTTTTTTTTACCTTAAAGCAGAACGACACTGTGTCTGAGCACCACAAACTAAAAAAAAAATTTAATTCTTTTTTTTTTTTTTATAATTGACAATTTTTATTAAGTTTTTATATTTTTCAATACAAAAATAGAAGAGAAAAATAAAAAATGTACTTTATAGCATACAAGCTTCCAACAAGAAACTAAGAGGAGATATAGCCTGTTAACATAAGAATCTAGAGTGTATCTCAGAGAAGGATGATAACATAGTTCTAAAATAGTATTAGTGAGGGTACCACAATCAAACAATCAAACACACTATACCAGCATATTGATAGCTTATAATAGCGTAGCCTGCATATCCATGAAAGAAAAAGGTAAAACCAAAAACACAGAGGAAATCAACCAGCTGGGCTCGTCATTCCTGGGCTCAAAGGCTCCATCTTGTGGGAAGAGAGAAATCCCAAGATATCAAGGGAGGTCTATCTGGAGCAGTGGTTCTCAACCTGGGGGTCGAATGATGATTTGCCAGGGGTTACAGAATCCTGGGCTATTCTGGAAGCCCGGCCTTTTTGCGGCTGCCCAGCAGGGCTGTTCCTGGAGCCCGCGGCCGCCCACTCAGCCTCTTTGCAACCGCCCATTCAGTTTACGGCATGGCTGGGGGGCAGAGACTAGAGGTCAGCTGACTTGTGAGGAATGTGAAGTGGGAGGGGATGGAGGAGACCCTATCTCCTGATTTCGGCATAGGTGTCACTGCTACGAGACACCACAAAGTCGGAGACAGAGTGAAGCCGGAGACACCGTGAGTAACGCTACCTGTGATTATAGTTGCCATTAAAAGTCCCCACTACAGTTCTCAGATCAGCAGATGACCTTGATCAAGAGCACCTAAGTTGGCTGATCAAAACTCCCCCCAGCACTGCCACTGATCCCATCCCCCACCAGAACTGCCACTCATCCCATTCCCCCCCCCCCCCACCAAGGATTAAGAGCAGGAATAAAAATAGAGAATACATAGAAGGGAGAGGAAAAGAGGAGGAGGAACAAAGAAAAAGGGAGAGAAAGAATTAGAGAAAAAACAAGAAAGATGGCTAAAGAGAGGGATGGGGAAAACAAACAGGAAATTAGGATACAGAGAGGTAAAAGGGAAAGAAAGGAGAACAAAGAGAGTGGTACATCCCAAAATTTACCATAAGAGGTTTTAATACTGTACGAGTGGAAGGGACTCAGGGAGCGCTAAATGTCCGTGGGTTAGGGGCCTTGGGTGCTGACAACTCATGCTACAAAAATAATTTTACTGTTAGGGGTCCCCACAACTTGGGAAATTTTATCAAGGGGTCGCGACACTAGAAGGTTGAGAACAACTGATCTGGAGGTACCATATCGCATTATGGCGATCCACCCTATCAGCTATTCGGGTGGGGGTTCCTTTTTTTCCAGTGGAGGGCAAGTAACTCCACTCCAAAGACATGCTGGTAGGCTTATTGGCTTCTGTCCAAAAGTTGGCCCTAGTATATGAATATGAGTTGGGGACCTTGGATTGTGGGCTCCTTGAGGGTAGGGACCGATGTGAGTGTGTGATGTATGTGTGGAGCGCAGCATAAATTGAAGGCGCTATATGGGTACCTTAAATAAATAATAATATAATAGATGAGCATCTTAATGAGACACAATGTACAGGGATAGGGACAATTGTAGACATGCACCCACATTCACTCAGGTTGAACTGGATGGACTGGTGTCTTTATTCACATGCTAACATGCTAACTATGTAACTATGATTAAACATCTCCCCGTTGTTAGAATATGTGTGGTTAATTTTTCGGCTAACCCGGGTAGTTTAGGAGAGAGAAGTCTCAATAAAAAAAAGCCTAGGAGAAAAAGGGATATTCGCCTCAAATAGCCGACGGAGGAGGTCCCGGACCAAGCGCCAATAAGGCTGTAAAGATGTGCAATGCCAGTAGATGTGGAATAACGTGCCCCGGTCTCGGAGAAATCCCCAGCAGCGATCTGAGGCCGATTAGATACATAGCATGTAAGCGAGATGGTGTCATGTACCAAAAGAATAGTACCTTATAAGCAGTGGCGGAACTACCGCCATAGCGACCCACGTGGGCACTATGGGGCCCCGCAGCCGAGAAGCCCCGTGAGTCGGCGAGGAAGTGAGCTGGCATCGCGTGAGCCACCGAGCTGCCCATCCGTTAGGGCGCTCGTACAGTCACACTGACTGTGCGAGCGGACGCAGCTGGGTGGCTTGGCGGGTGGGTGAGGGAACGTACGGGACACTGCCAGCTGGGGGGCTCGGTGGGTGGACTGGCCAATCAGCAGGTGGCGGAGCAGAGAGATGACATCATCTCTGACTGCCCGGGGCCCGTCCTGCATCCCGGCAGTTCCGCCCTCACTCACTGTGCAGGCAGCAGAGAGATTACATCATCTCTCTGCTGCCTGACTCAGACTGGGAAACAGGAAGTGTCAATCCCCATTCCCCACCTTAGCAAAGTGAAAGTGACAATCTGCAACTTTTGGCAAGTGAAGTGACAATCTGCAACTTGTGGCAAGTGAAGTGACAATCTGCAACTTGTGGCAAGTGAAGTGACAATCTGCAACTTGTGGCAAGTGGACAATCCGCAATGTGTGGCATGTGATGTGGCAAGTGGACAATCCGCAATGTGTGGCAGGTGACGTGGCAAGTGGACAATCCGCAATGTGTGGCAGGTGACGTGGCAAGTGGACAATCCACAATGTGTGGCAGGTGACGTGGCAAGTGGGCAATTTGCAACGTGTGGCAGGTGATGTGGCAAGTGACAATCCGCAACTTGTGGCAAGTGGACAATCCGCAATGTGTGGCAGGTGACGTGGCAAGTGGATAGGGATTGGCCGGAGCGACACACACAGCAGGAATACAAGTTAGAGGGCGCTGAGAACGCCAGACTGTCATTTTTACTACTTTGCCTATTTTTATCGTTCACAATGTAAGAGCACTACCTAGACTCCTAATAAATATCCCCCCCTTGTTTAAACATTATCACACTAGTGGAGCCTTTTTCTTCCTCCCCCCCCCCTACTTGTTCTCCCCTACCACCGAGGTGACAAGATTGGAGTTTTGGAGGAGTAGAGATGGAGAATTACAAGGGAAAGATGTATGGACCGCATTGATAGCGCTTTTATCAGTAATCACAACATCCGATCTACAACCCCTTAATGCCTTTTTACCACAGTTTGAAGGTGAGAGTTTTGTGAGACCACACACAGAAGACACCACTAGAAGGGTCACTAGGTCATCACACTATATTGAACATCAGCCAGTTATTGATCAGAGGGTCTTTATCCACCATATCCCTTATTTAAAAGACTCTCATATTTTTATTTTTTATTTTTTTATTTATTTTTTCTGTCACATTTTTTCAGTGGACTTTATCATATTGAAAGTTTTTTTCACTGTGTTTTTAGCACAAGTGTGCATCATTTATTTTAGTTCATCTCTTTCACTATATTGTGGTTGTGTCACATTATTCTTTCTATTGCACGATTTGCACACATTGTAGTATTAATCATGTGCTAGTGGCTGCAGCAACAACTGTAGTTTAGAGACAATTGGTCCTTGCAGTGTAGGCTGTATATGCCACTATAATAATTATTATTAATCATTATTATAAAAAAATTTTTCAACATTTTTACATTATTTTTTAGATGTATATGGTGTCCACTTTGATGCACATTATTTAATCCATTTCCCCCATTCACTAGAATATTGCGCGAAATTCTGTTACATTATCTACCGTGGCAAGTGGACAATCCGCAATGTGTGGCAGGTGACGTGGCAAGTGGATAATTTGCAACGTGTGGCAGGTGACGTGGCAAGTGGACAATCCGCAATGTGTGGCAAGTGGACAATTTGCAACATGTGGCAGGTGAAGTGGCAAGTGACAATCAGTAACTTGTGGTAAGGGACGTGGCAAGTGGACAATCCACAATGTGTGGCAGGTGACGTGGAAAGTGGGCAATTTGCAACAGAGCTTCCACTGATTCTGCATTATGGTGAGTAGAACTATTTCATTTTATATAACAATGTAATAATAGAAATAATGTGTTTCAATCATCCTGACACCATAACAACCATGGTGCCGTGATGATTGAAGCGCCAACATTCATTGTTCATTTGTGTGTGTGTGTGTGT
Source organism: Lithobates clamitans (assembly GCA_037952925.1). Lineage (NCBI taxonomy): Eukaryota > Metazoa > Chordata > Amphibia > Anura > Ranidae > Lithobates > Lithobates clamitans. The sequence goes on from JBBGZY010001792.1 coordinate 1,478,588, forward strand.
GTGTGTGTGTGTGTGTGTGTGTGTGTGTGTGTGTGTGTGTGTGGGGGGGCCCATACAACATTTTGTTATGGGGCCCTGTGATTTCTAGTTACGCCCCTGCTTATAAGTGTTTTCCTTATAGAGCGTACATATAGAGCTTTTGGCTGCACGGGACCATATGATTTTCCATTGTTCAGGGGAGAGTTCTCCAAGATTTTCCTCCCATTTAAGTAGACATGTGCGCCGTCAATAAATTTGTTTCGTACCATTCCGTTTAGTATTAGAATTAATTTGTATTTCATTATTCGTGTCTGAAATTTAATTTGGATTCGTACGAAATACGAAATGTTCGTTATGATAAATTTATCATTATGAGGAGCTCCCATCATCCCTGTGCTGTGCTGACTTCCTGGGGTTTTAACTTTTAGGTTCTTTAACTTTTCGTAACAATTACAAATGTTCGTTAGGAATTTGGATCCGAAATTCGTAAACGAAATTTCATATTTTGTACAAAATTCGGAAGCATAGCAATTTGTATTTCGGATCCTTCCCGAATGTACGAATTTATGGAAATTCGTACGAATTTTCGATTCGTACGAAACTAATCGCACACGTCTACATTTAGGCATGTAACTATGTTTCCCCAAAGAATCCATAAGTATTTAGACTTTTATATATATCTGAGGTTAATCCCTTTAATTCATTTTTAATATTCAAAACAAACCCGCCCATCTATCCATGTCTCCGTGCTTTATTTTGCTGAGAAATCACTTTAAAAAAGCCCCTAGCATTTATAGCCATGACCACCTTGAGATGATTCATGTAGCATTTACTTCCTGAAATGTATCTGTCCTTAGCTCAGGCATGCAGGCAGGAGGGTCTGCTTAGCTGAGAAAACCCCTCCTCCCCTCCGGAAGACTCCTGGGGTATATGATATCATTTGCCTAGGCTGGAAGCCAGGAAGTAATTAAGGAAATGTAACCAATAATCTTAAAACAAGTAAATCAAATTTACTAATGCTAGCAGTTTAACTACTTGCTTACTGGGCACTTAAACCCCCCTCCTGCCCAGACAAATTTTTAGCTTTCAGCGCTGTCACACTTTGAATGACAATTGCGAGGTCATGCTACACTGTACTCAAATGAAATGTTTATAATTTTTTCACACCAATGGAGCTTTCTTTTGGTGGTAATTAATCACCACTTGGGATTTTTTTTTTTTGCTAAACTAACAAAAAAAGACAGAAATTTTTGGGGAAAAAAAAAACATGTTTCATAGTTTGTTATAAAATTTTGCAAACGGGGAACTTTTCTCCTTCATTGATATTCGCTGATGAGGCTGCACTGATGGGCACTGATAGGACGACACTGATTGGCACTGATAAGACGGCACTGATGGGTGGCACTGATAGATGTCATTGATGGGCACTGATAGGTAGCACTGATGGGCACTGGTAGGTGGTATTAATAGGCAGCACTGGTGACAAGGCACTGATTGGTGACATTTATAGGTGGCACTGTGGGCACTGATAGGTGACACTGTGGGCACTGATAGGTGGCGCTGGTGGGCACTGCTAGGTGGCACAGAAGCCTCTGCAGAGGCTCTCCATGATGATCATTTTTTTTTCTCCTCACGCTACCAGTGCGAGGAGAAAAAATAGCCGGTTACCGGCTCTGTTTACATCTGACAGTTGATCATGTAGTAAGGGGTTGGGATCAACCCCTTACTTCGATCTGTGATCAGCCGAGTCTCATAGCTTTGCTGATCACAGAGCGCGCCGCGCGCCCTGCAGGGGGCTCGCAGGCCGCTCGAGCACGGGAGGACGTCTATGGACGCCCTACCGGCAAAGTAGGTCCGCGCTGTAGCCGTCTTTCGGCTATAGCGTTGATGGGAAGTGGTTAACGATTAAAAAAGTTAAGAAAGTTCTGCTTCGCTACTCTGGCGCTGCCTCGATGTAGCTCCTCTCACTTCCTTATCTTAGAGGAGACACTGAAAGCTGCAGGAACCATAGGCTTCTTCTGTTGTCAATCAAACACCAGTGAGGAGCGAGGGGCGTAGCCTAGCGGGGCTCTGTGTGTCTATGAATGCACACAGCCTGGCTCGGGAGTGCGTGCAAATGGGTGCCTTCTTCTCACTCAGCTTGCTGCGGAGGCACCTGGAGAGGGAGGAGCGGACAGCATCAGCAGGGGACTGCCAAAGAGGAGGGAAGGGACATCTTTGTACAATATCGCTTCACAGAGCAGGTAAGTATAACATCTTTTTTATTTAAAAAAAAAAAGCTTTTAATATCACTTTAAGTATAACTGGAGTATAATGATAGTTATAGGGCCATATGGTCAAAGGGGCAAGGACAGTTTTGACTTTTACTGGAAAAATCAAGGTGTGCATAACTTCTATTGCCTACATCTCTGCAGCTAATCATTTCCCTAAAGGTAACCTCCGGTTTTACATTTTTCATTACTTTATTCTAATTAATGGATCAGGATTTTGATTGATGGTTTACTTTAATCGGGGTTATGTAAAATCGATTGGAGACAGTTTTTAGGAGGTTCCAGCAGGTCGCTGTAATCTGCCTACAGAAGCACATTAGATGGTATGTCATACATTTGTCTAAAGTTATCCTAAATCTGTTTTTACTTTGCAGACACTCGTATACTGGAATAATAGTCTTGTGATTTCCTTCCACGTGTCTTCTGACTCATATACATGCTCTGTCTGCAGAAGACATAAGTGCATAACTTTGCCCAGATAATAATGATTAAAAAAAAAAAACTTTATGACCCTACAGTTGCCATATTTAAACTAGGGACTCGTTCACAAGTGTTTTGATCTCTGAAGAGCAATTTACATTTGAATCACTCTTCAGAGAGCTTTTGACAAACAGTAAGAAGGTACTGTATTGCCTCCTCACCACCTGCTTTAACCCCTTGAACCCCACACTAGTGTGCCAAAATTGCATGCATTCCACTGTGAAAGGGTCGTGCGCAGTGGGCCCTACACCTGCTGAATGCAACAGGGTTTAATTCCTGCCGCAGCCACGAAGGAAAGCATCTGTACATCCCCGGACCCTGCCTCTGCAGCTAAAGGGGAAGCAGTTGGGGGGAGAAAAGCTGTTCAACCAGGTGGTTTTATAGCTCCTCAAACACTAGTTTTAATGAGCCTTATAACCCTCCACTTCTCATCTGCTTGTTGCTGTATTTATGTATGTATTGCAATTTTTTGGGGGTTTTAGATGGGTGCCTTGATAGATGGTTGCTGGATTGGATTAGTGGGAGTTCCTAAGCAGACTGCTTAAGAACAGATTTGTATGCAGAATGCCCTAGGTCAGTGGTAATCAACCCTGTCCTCAGGGCCCACTAACAGGCCAGGTTTTATGTATTACCTTGAGGAGATGCAGACTAGAATACTGCAATCACAGAGCAGCAAATTATATCACCTGTGATGTATTTCAGTTATCTTGCAAACCTGGCCTGTTAGTGGGCCCTGAGGACAGGGTTGATGACCACTGCCCTAGGTAACACCCACATGTTATGCTGAGCCTCTATGATAGAAAGAACAAAAATCCAATGAATGAAAGGCACAGGCTGGGGACGAATAGGCCTAGATGATGTTGGACATCCTCCAGCCAGGAAATGAGGTGGGCTCTGTCACATTTGCTCCATCTCACATACCTTTACCATCTTAATATAGCTTTGATAGGTTTCTAAATCTGCAGCTTTAATTAAAAAAATAACTGGAGATCCTGCCCTTATTCAGGAACTTCCTGTGCAGACAGCATGCATTTGGGGTCATGCACCCACTTGTGTGCAGATGTCAAATTTTTACATGTGACAGTCTGTGCAGTCACCATGTCTGCATCCACTTCCATAGGCTGCCTACACCCCAGCACCTGTCTGAATGAGGCCAAACTTTAGCCGCGTAGTAAGGTTGGACATACAGTATCTCACAAAAGTGAGTACATCCATCACATTTTTGTAAATATTTTATTATATCTTTTCATGTGACAACACTGGAGAATTTACACTTTGCATAATCAGCAGAGACTGGCTGGGCTGCAGGCAGATGATCAGCTGAGACTGGCTTGGCAGCAGGCGGATAATCAGAGACTGGATTGGCAGCAGGCGGATAATCAGCAGAGACTGGCTGGGCATCAGGCAGATGATCAGCTGAGAATAGCTTGGCAGCAGGCGAAAAATCAGCAGAGACTGGCTGGGCAGCAGGCAAATGATCAGCAGAGACTGACTTGGCAGCAGGTGGAAAATCAGCAGAGACCAGCTGGGCTGCAGGCAGATCATCAGTGGAGACTGGCTTGGCAGCAGGCAATTAAGTAGCAGAGACTGGCTGGACAGCAGGCAGATGATCAGCAGAGACTGGCTTGGCAGCAGTCAGATAATCAGCAGAGACTAGCTGGATAGCAGGTGAATGAGCAGCAAACTGGCTGGGCAGCAGGCAGATGATCGGCAGAAACTGGCTTGGCAGCAGGCAGATGATCAGCAGAGACTGGCTGGGCAGCAGGCAGATGATCAGCAGAGACTGGCTGGGAAGCAGGCAGATGATCAGGAGAGACTGGCTTGGCAGCAGGCGCATAATCAGCAGAGACCTGCTGGGCTGCAGGCAGATGATCAGCAGACTGTATTGGCAGCAGGCAGATAATCAGCAGAGACTGGCTGGGCATCAAGCAGATGATCAGCTGAGACTAACTTGGCAGCAGGCGAATAATCAGCAGAGACTGGCTGGGCAGCAGGCAGATGATCAGCAGAGACTGGCTTGGCAGCAGGCAGGAATTTCAGCAGAGACCAGCTGGGCGGCAGGCAGATCATCAGCAGAGACTGGCTTGGCAGCAGGTGGATAATCAGCAGAGACTGGCTGGGCAGCAGGCAGATCAGCAGAGACTGGCTTGGCAGCAGGCGAATAATCAGCAGAGGCTGGCTGGGCAGCAGGCAGATGATCAGCAGAGACTAGCTTGGTAGCAGGTGGATAATCAGCAGAGACTGGCTGGGCAGCAGGCAGAAGATCAGCAGAGACTGGCTTGGCAGCAGGCAGAAGATCAGCAGAGACTGGCTTGGCAGCAGGCAGATAATGAGCAGAGACCAGCTGGGCTGCAGGCAGATCATCAGCACAGACCGGCTTGGCAGCAGTCAGATAATCAGCAGAGACTAGCTGGATAGCAGGTGAATGAGCAGCAGACTGGCTGGGCAGCAGCCAGATGATCGGCAGAAACTGGCTTGGCAGCAGGTAGATAATCAGCAGAGACTGGCTGGGCAGCAGGCAGATAATCAGCAGAGACTGGCTTGGCAGTAGGCGCATAATCAGAAGAGACTGGCTGGGCTGCAGGCAGAAGATCAGCAGAGACTGGCTTGGCAGCAGGCAGATAATGAGCAGAGACCAGCTGGGCTGCAGGCAGATCATCAGCACAGACTGGCTTGGCAGCAGTCAGATAATCAGCAGAGACTAGCTGGATAGCAGGTGAATGAGCAGCAGACTGGCTGGGCAGCAGCCAGATGATCGGCAGAAACTGGCTTGGCAGCAGGTAGATAATTAGCAGAGACTGGCTGGGCAGCAGGCAGATGATCAGCAGAGACTAGCTTGGCAGTAGGCGCATAATCAGAAGAGACTGGCTGGGCTGTAGGCAGATGATCAGCAGAGACTGGCTTGGCAGCAGGAGGATAATCAGCAGAGACTGGCTGGGCATCAGGCAGATGATCAGCTGAGGCTAACTTGGCAGCAGGCGAATAATCAGCAGAGACTGGCTAGGCAGCAGGCAGATGATCAGCAGAGACTAGCTTAGCAGCAGGCGAATAATCAGCAGAGACTGGCTGCGCAGCAGGCAGATGATCAGCAGAGACTGGCTTGGCAGCCGGATAATCAGCAGAGACCAGTTGGGCTGCAGGCAGATCATCAGCAGAGACTGGCTTGGCAGCAGGAGCATAATCAGCAGAGACTGGCTGGGCATCAGGCAGATCATCAGCTGAGAATAGCTTGGCAGCAGGCAAATAATCAGCAGAGACTGGCTGGGCTGCAGGCAGATGATCAGCAGAGACTAGCTTGGTAGCAGGTGGATGATCAGCAGAGACCGGCTTGGCAGCAGGCGGATAATCAGCAGAGACCAGCTGGGCTGCAGGCAGATCATCAGCACAGACCGGCTTGGCAGCAGTCAGATAATCAGCAGAGACTAGCTGGATAGCAGGTGAATGAGCAGCAGACTGGCTGGGCAGCAGCCAGATGATCGGCAGAAACTGGCTTGGCAGCAGGTAGATAATCAGCAGAGACTGGCTGGGCAGCAGGCAGATAATCAGCAGAGACTGGCTTGGCAGTAGGCGCATAATCAGAAGAGACTGGCTGGGCTGCAGGCAGAAGATCAGCAGAGACTGGCTTGGCAGCAGGCAGATAATGAGCAGAGACCAGCTGGGCTGCAGGCAGATCATCAGCACAGACTGGCTTGGCAGCAGTCAGATAATCAGCAGAGACTAGCTGGATAGCAGGTGAATGAGCAGCAGACTGGCTGGGCAGCAGCCAGATGATCGGCAGAAACTGGCTTGGCAGCAGGTAGATAATTAGCAGAGACTGGCTGGGCAGCAGGCAGATGATCAGCAGAGACTGGCTTGGCAGTAGGCGCATAATCAGAAGAGACTGGCTGGGCTGTAGGCAGATGATCAGCAGAGACTGGCTTGGCAGCAGGAGGATAATCAGCAGAGACTGGCTGGGCATCAGGCAGATGATCAGCTGAGGCTAACTTGGCAGCAGGCGAATAATCAGCAGAGACTGGCTAGGCAGCAGGCAGATGATCAGCAGAGACTAGCTTAGCAGCAGGCGAATAATCAGCAGAGACTGGCTGCGCAGCAGGCAGATGATCAGCAGAGACTGGCTTGGCAGCCGGATAATCAGCAGAGACCAGTTGGGCTGCAGGCAGATCATCAGCAGAGACTGGCTTGGCAGCAGGAGCATAATCAGCAGAGACTGGCTGGGCATCAGGCAGATCATCAGCTGAGAATAGCTTGGCAGCAGGCAAATAATCAGCAGAGACTGGCTGGGCTGCAGGCAGATGATCAGCAGAGACTAGCTTGGTAGCAGGTGGATGATCAGCAGAGACCGGCTTGGCAGCAGGCGGATAATCAGCAGAGACCAGATGGGCTGCACACAGATAATCAGCAGAGACCAGCTTGGCAGCAGTCAGATAATCAGCAGAGACTAGCTGGATAGCAGGTGAATGAGCAGCAGACTGGCTGGGCAGCAGGCAGATGGTCAGCAGAGACTGGCTTGGCAGCAGGCGCATAAGCAGCAGAGACTGGATGGGCTGCAGGCAGATGATCAGCAGAGACTAGCTTGGCAGTAGGCAGATAATGAATGAATGAATGAATAAGTGACTTGTATAGCGCTACCTATGCGAACTGAATCGCCTCAGGGCGCTTTTTAACCTACCAGCATGTCTTTTGGAGTGTGGGAGGAAACCGGAGTACCCGGAGGAAACCCACGCAAGCACAGGGAGAACATGCAAACTTCAGGCAGGTAGTGCCGTGGTTGGGATTTGAACCAGCGACCCTATTGCTGCTAGGTGAGAGTGCTATCCACTACACCACTGTGCTGCCCTATAATAAATAAATAATCAGCAGAGACTGGCTGAGCATCAGGTAGATGATCTGCTGAGACTAACTTGGCAGCAGGCGAATATTCAGCAGAGACTGGCTAAGCAGCAGGCAGATGATCAGCAAAGACTAGCTTGGCAGCCGGATAATGAGCAGAGACCAGCTGGGCTGCAGGCAGATCATCAGCAGAGACTGGCTTGGCAGCAGGCGGATAATCAGCAGAGAATGGCTGGGCAGCAGGCAAATGATCGGAAGAGACTACCTTGGCAGCAGGCGCATAATCAGCAGAGACTAGCTGGACAGCAGGCAGATGATCAGCAGAGACTGGCTTCCCAGCAGGCGGATAAATAGCAGAGACTAGCTGGGCTGCATGCAGATGATCAGCAGAGACTGGCTTGGCAGCAGGCAGATAATCAGCAGAGACTGGCTGGGCTGCAGGCAGATGATCAGCTAAGTCAGGCAAGCCGGGTCAGTAACTGACAATCAGGTTGATTATAATCACGTAAGTGGAGTCAACAGATGAGCAGGTCAGGAACAAACAGAAGTGACAAGCCAGGGTCGATACAGGTAGATATTAGGAGTAGGCAGGGCTAGCTGGGTTGATGATGGACAATCAGATACAGAGTTGGAGATAGGTTTCACAGGAAAGCTCTAGACAAGACAGCACTGGTCATGTGCAGCAGATCAGTTTAAACAGCCCACTTGGCGCCAGCGTTAATGACATACATGGGTGCATAGGCACACCTCTGTGTACATACACATGACTATGTGCCAATCTGCGCATCCACATTCTGTATACTGGCATGCCCTTTCTGTCAATATCCTATGTGAAAAGTCATTGCAGCTGACAAAAGTCTCTGGAGTTGGTTGCTCTACAATCTGCACACATAGCAGGAAATCGTAAATTAGCATTCAATAGTTTCTACAAGTTTATAATGTTTCCCAATGTTCATTCAAAATGTTTCATATGATTATCCTCTTTCCTAATAGGCATCTTTCATAATGGACATCTTGGCTGGAAATGTTCTACGCTCCAGTGACTTGGATTCATCTAGTACACATCTACCCCAAGGAAACTGATAAAATGACTTCCTTACAATGTGTTTACAGAAGAAATCTCAGTAATAGTGAAAAGGAAAGTAGGGGACATTTCTTATCAGGAAGCTCCTGGGGTTATAAAAAGTTCACATATTGTATGCTGTTTAGTCATCGTACCGTTTAATTTTCAACCTATTTTTTGTAAATCTGTTGCAAAGATTGTTACCTGGAGATCCAGACAGTAACAGAATTTCCTGTTGCAGGTTATCAACGTTAAGCAACTGCCTTGCAAGTTGAAGCCTGCTGTGAGAGTTCCTTTAGTTGATCGCCGGGCTACAGGAAGAGACGTCATTGGCAGCCCAACGGAGCACACACACAGCAGGCTGACAACACTGCTTCTGAACGAGTGGCTTAGCGTTGTCATACTGAAAGAGGAAGTGCTGTTCCTGGCAGGGAATCTATATAAGGGCCCATTCACCCTAGCCACAAGCTAAACCAATCCAGGCAGTTTTGCCAGGCAGCGAAGGTGTTTTAGTGCACTGCACGGTTTATATTGTTTTTGTTTTAACTTTATTGAGAGTGTATAAAGTTACAGTCTATTCACACTGCAGTGACTTAGGGTGTCATCCAATGCATTCCCAAAAACATTTAGCATTCACATCATACCAGTGTTGTGATATGAATGCGGCACAAAAAAAAAAACTGTTTCTGTGTGCTTTTGCAACATTAAAGCCTAAGTTTAGGTAAAACTTTTTTTGAAAAATCAGCACAAGGGACAGTACTTAAAGGGATATTAAAGTCTCTTTTTTTTTTTTTTTTGGTTAAAAATAACAAACATGTCATACTTACCTGCTCTGTGCAGTGGTTTTCCACAGAGAAGCCCAGATTCTCCATTCCTCTGGTCCCTCGTCGGCGCTCCTGGCCACTCCCTCCCGCAGCGTGCCCCTACAGCAAGCAGCTTGCTATGGGGGCACCCGAGCCGAGCCACTGCTGTGTAAACCTTCAGACATGGAGCCGCGGTTTGGCCCCGCCCCCTCTCTCCTCAATGACTTTGATTGACAGCAGCGGGAGCAAATTGCTCCCGCTGCTGTGTCTCAGCCAACCAGGAGGAAGAGTTCCATACAGCCGAGTCTCTCGTGCAAAATCGCTGGGTCTAGATGGGGCTCAGGTTAGTATTCGGGGAGCTGCTGCACACAGAAGGTTTTTTTTATCATAATGCATAGAATGCATTATCCAGTTCAGCCCCAGAAGGTTTACCTCCCCTTCATGACCAGGCCATTTTTTGCGATATGGCATTGCGTTACTTTAACTGACAATTGTGCAGTGGTGCGAAACTGTACTTAAAAATAAATTGATGGCATTTTTCCCTACAAATAGGGTTTTCTTTTGTTGGTATTTGATCACCTCTGCGTTTTTTCTTTTTTGCGCTATAAAAAAAAAAAAAAAAAAAGACTGACAACTTTGAAAAAAAAAAAAAACAATATTTGTTATTGCTATAAAACATATCCAATAAAAAAAACTAACATTGCGTCCATTGACAATCCAGCTGTATTATCACACCATCAATGGATCTGAAAGTACAAGGGGAACAGATACTCTGTGGACTTATGTCACCACCTAGTGGACAGTTGTGAAACAGCAAAAACACTTGCAGCTTCTTACACAACCTTGTTTGCTAGTAAGAGAAAGCAACATTGCAGCATAATTTGTCATTAAAGGACATTTTTAGTTGAGTTTGACAGACTTTGCTTAGGTGGGCTTCCAATGTGCAATCTAAGATATTTTTTTACACCAGACACCTAGAAACATTCTGTGTGGGTATCTTTTCTTGCTCCAGCAATAAGCAGAATATGCGAGCTGCAGAACAGAGCTAGAAGGGGAAATATGTAAACAAAGTTTAGGCAGCACCGCAGAATGACCTTAGCCTTCAGTGAATGAATGACTTTTTATGTCACACTCACCAACAGCTGCCCATATGTATCTTAACTCTATGGACATACACAATGCACTACGTACCATTAATTCCTGCACAGGGTTTTCTGCCAGCAAGATCCTACCTACATGTAATGCCTGTGTGAATGAGCCCTATGACTGTCAGAGACATGAGGACTTTATATGTTGATTTTTTTTTTACAAGAAAAACAGAAATTGTAATGAAGAGATGTGTCCAATTTATGTACATGCAGCTTTTACTTGGCATTTAACTACACCACAGTATATGGCGAAAGTAGGGGGATGCTCCTCCAAATTACTGAGTACAGGCATTTCCATACTGTTAATGCTTCAGCATATACACTATATTACCAAAAGTATTGGGACACCTGCCTTTACACGCACATAAACTTTAATGGCATCCCAGTCTTAGTCTGTAGGGTTCAATATTGAGTTGGCCCGCTCTTTGCAGCTATAACAGCTTCAACTCTTCTGGGGAGGCTGTCCACAAGGTTTAGTAGTGTGTCTATGGGAATGTTTCTTCCAGTAGTGCATTTGTGAGGTCAGGCACTGATGTAGACAAGAAGGCCTGGCTCGCAGTCTCTGCTCTAATTCATCCCAAAGGTGTTCTATCAGGTTGAGGTCAGTCAAGTTCCTCCACCGCAAACTCACTCATCCATGTCTTTATGGACCTTGCTTTGTGCACTGGTGCACAGTCATGTTGGAACAGGAAGGGGCCATCCCCAAACTGTTCACACATAGTTGGGAGCATGAAATTTTCCTGAATCTCTTGGTATGCTGACACCTTAAGAGTTCCCTTCACTGGAACTAAGGGGCAAAGCCCAACCCCTGAAAAACAACCCCACACCATAATCCCCCCTCCACCAAATGATTTGGACCAGTGCACAAAGCAAGGTCCATAAAGACATGGATGAGAGAGTTTGGGGTGGAGGAACTTGGCTGGCCTGACCTCAACCCGATAGATCACCTTTGGTACCAGGTCTTCTCATCCAACATCAGTACCTGATCACATAAATTGTCTTTTTTTTAGCTGAATAAGTGCAAAGTCCCATAGACACAAGTCAAAATCTTGTAGAAAGGCTTCAAAGCAAATAAACAGAATTTTCAAGAAAAAAAAAAAAAGGCTTCAAAGTAGAGCAAAGATGTTATTGTCACAACCTCATATACTGTAGGTGTGATGATCAGGAGCCCACACACTTTTGGCTTTATGGTGTATGTCAGTTTTACATGTTGACATAAGAGATCTAAAACGTCTAACGCACAGATAATTTGGCATATGAAGCACTTAACTAAAATAATCTGAAAAGATGGGAAAGGGTAATGTGTAACCTTACATATTCTTTACAACCTTGCACTCATTCTCCTCCGATGTTCCATGATTTAAAAAAAAAAAAAAAAAAAAAAGGGAAGGTTTCATAAGTCCTCACTGAACTCTAATGCCCCGTACACACGAGCGGAAATTCTGCCAGCAAAAGTCCGATGAGAGCTTTTGGTCCGAAAATGCGACCGTGTGTATGCTCCATCGGACTTTTGCTGGTGGAATTCCAGCCAGCAAAAGATTGAGAGCATGTTCTCAATTTTTTGGTAAGAAAAAGTTCTGATCTGAAATTCCGATCGTCTGTACCAATTCCGACATGCAAAATTCCTACGCATGCTCGGAAGCATTGAACTTAATTTTCTCTGCTCGTCGTAGTGTTGTACGTCACCGCGTTTTTGGCGGTCCAAAGTTCAGCAAACTTTTGTGACTGTGTGTATGCAAGCCAAGCTTGAGCGGAATTCCGTCGGTAAAACCATCCAAGATTTGTCCGATGGAAATTCCGCTCATGTGTACGTGGCATTAGATGCAGGAGACCTTCTATAAGCTCTTGACTCACTGGTACCGTTTCCCCGAAAATAAGACCCAGCGCGATTGTCGGTGTTGGCTGCAATATAATCCTTGTAGGTCTTATTTTCAGGGTAGGGCTTATTTTTGGGGAAACAGGGTAGGGCTTATTTGGGGGGTAAGGCTTATATTGCAGCCATCACTGACAATCACGCTAGGTCTTATTTTCGGGGGAACAGGGTAACAGCTACCTTACTGGATGGGCAACCTCTTCCCCCTCTATGCTGGTGAGAGTGCAGGGACAGGGCAGCACTTTGGCAGACAGGCAGGCCTAGGGGCCTGAGGGGCACTGTGGCCAGACCCTAAGTTTAGAACAACCGTGAAGATTTGCCAAAGCAATCCAAAAAAAAAAAAATCAGGATCTATACCTTTTCAACAGTTGGTCTGCCCTCCATTTGTCCTTTTGGTCCTCACAGGTCATTTAGCCACAGCTCCCGGGCTAGATGTCCCCAGGGTCCTTCAACCTCCAGTATTGCCATGTCCTATTTAATCCTGATTTGTAAGTAGTAGGGCTCTCTGATGGATATGGAGAAGCCTTTATCCAATCATTAAATATTTTTATACTGTTATCAATTTATCCTTTGCAGATAAGCACCTTGATTCTGCTCCTGAGGAAAATGACAGATCCACGAAACACGTCAAGTTCTTGGATGCAATTTATTATACAATCATGCATTAATATTGTGACTGGATCTGTAGATTAATATAACTACAAATGAATTTATAAGATATTTTATATGGATATATTATAAATCAGCTCTATATTACATTTTATTGTGATGAGATGTGTACATAGGGATTAACCGGTTCCCGACCGGCGCACGCCGATATACGTTGGCGGAATGGCACGGCTGGGCAAATGGGCGTACCTGTACGTCCATTTGAATTCCCCGCCGTGCCATTGCGTGTGCTCGCCAGTCACAATAAAAATCACTGATCGCTGCCATTACTAGTAAAAAAAAAAAAATTAATAAAAAAAAAGCCATAAATCCCCTATTTAGTAAACGCTATAACGTTTGCGCAAACCAATTATTAAACGCTTATTACGATTTTTTTACCAAAAATATGTAGAAGAATACGATCGGCCTAAACTGAGGAAAAAAATGTTTTTTTTATATATTTTTGGGGGATATTTATTATAGCAAAATGTAAAAAAAAATGTGTTTTTTTCAAAATTGTCGCTCTTATTTTGTTTATAGCGCAAAAAATAAAAATCGCAGAGGTGATCAAATACCACCAAAAGAAAGCTCTATTTGTGGGGAAAAAAAGGACGTCAATTTTGTTTGGGAGCCACGTCACATGACTGCGCAATTGTCAGTTAAAGCGACGCAGTGCCGAATCGCAAAAAACGCTCTGGTCAGGAAGGGGGTAAAATCTTCCGGGGCTGAAGTGGTTAATAAATATGCAATCACGTGTATTGGATATACAACTGTTTGTCACATGCGTCATTTAAAGTCCCATGGCTTGAAGTATCCAGACTGTACCCACCAACTACTGAGTGATAGACTTCAATGAACCAGGTCATATTGTGCAGCTATTCTACCTTGTACAGAAAACACGCTAATACCACAGGAAAGTACCTGAGACAAATAAAGGGCTCCTGGCTGTACCAGTCTAAAAGCAGTTTTGAGCCCTATGATTATTGCCAGCGTGGAATTATCACTTTTATTCTTCCATATCACAGAATACATATTGTGAGGTATGGTCTATTCAGATATATCCTTTCATACTACAGTAAGTTAGAGACACCTAGAAACATTAAAGAGAATATCTTACGTAATCGTGGAAAACTTATCTTCAATCTCAAGTGTTTTGCTGATTTATAAACGGAATATGTTTTCTTATAAAAAGGTTAATGTGGTGCACATTCAGGTTACTCTAGGGCAAGAAATAAGTGCTCAAGGGAAATATTGCACACAAGTGGCTGCCATTAAGAATAGCCTGCAAACATCACTGATCATAAGGTTCTCTTGCTTGCAATAACAAACGGTTCAGTTAACAAGGATGGAGGGTGAAACATCACTGTCCAATGCTCCCTAAAGAGACCCTGTCTCCACATACTAAGAAGTAAACACAGACAGGCTGATCTGATCGCTCTTCTTATGAGCCTCAAATTGCTGCATGAATGTTTCATTTTAAGGGCAGTATGTGGCAACAATGCCTCTTCAAAAGACAAAGTCCACCTTTTGGGGGGGACCACTAAATCCATGATTTTTTTTTTGTGGGGATGAGCCTGCAATGCATGGCAATCGCAATAAGTGGATCACGTGTGCAACAGCAGGATCCTGCAGACTTCCTCCAACTCTATCTCCGGACTGAGGTACAGACTTTCATGTTAAAGAGCTGGAGGAAATGCCAATGATCTTCGAGTACAGTGATCACCTGTGTTCTATTGAGAACTACAAGTCTATCTACCATGGCAGCAGATGGGACTTGTAGTTCATTGATCTCTGAATGAATGGGGTGGCTGTGCAGGTGAAGCCCCCACACAGCAGCATTCATTTCAAATCTGACAGCTGCTGCAGGGTAGAAGATCACCCACAAGCTGTCAAGGGGGTCCTCTTGGCCCCACATGATACACACTAAAGGTGTGCAACAGAAGTAAAGATGGTGTTGACCTTTAAAAGGATATCTTCACCTTTGGGAACATGTAACAAGTTCCCAATGCTGCAGCCACTACCCAATATATGGTCAGGGCTCCTTTTGCACAAAATACTGTATCAATGCAGCGTGGCATGGAGGCGATCAGCCTGTTGCACTGCTGAGGTGTTATGGAAGCCCAGGTTGCTTGGATAGTGGCCTTCAGCTCGTCTGCATTGTCGGATCTGGAGTCTCTCATCTTCCTCTTGAAAATACCACACAGATTCTCTATGGGGTTTGGGTCAGGAGAGTTTGCTGGCCAATCAAGCAGTGATACAAAGATCATTAAACCTGGTATTGGTACTTTTGGCAGTGTGGGCAGGTGCCAAGTCCTGCTGAAAAATTAAATCAGCATCCCCATAAAGCTGATCAGCAGAGGGAAGCACAAAGTGGTCTAGAATTTCCTGGTAGAGGGCTGTGCTGACTTTGAACTTGATAAAACACGGTGGACCAACACCAGCAGACGACATGACTACCCAAATCATCACAGACTGTGGTAACTTCACACTGGACCTCATGCAACTTGGATTCTGTGCCTCTCCACTCTGCCTCCAGATTCTGGGACCTCGATTTCCAAAGAAAATGTAATTTTACCTGAAAAGAGGACTTTAGGCCACTGAGCAACAGTCCAGTCGTTTTTCTCCTTAACCCAGGTAAGACGCTTCTGATGGTGTCTCTGGTTCAGGAGTGGCTTGACAAGGAATGCAACAGTTGTAGCTCATGTCCTGGATACATCTGTGTGGTGGCTCTTGAAGCACTGACATCAGCCATAGTCCACGCCTTGAGAATTTCCCCCAAATTCTTGAAAGGTCTTTGCTTCACAATCCTCTCAAGGCTGTGGTTATCCCTGTTGCTTGTGCACCGTTTTCCTTCCACTCAACTTTCCATTAGTATGCTTGGATACAGCACTCTGAACAGTCAGCTTCTTTAGCAATGACCTTTTGCGACTTACCCTCCCACCACAAGAAGGGTATCAATGACTATCTCCTGGACAACTGTCAAGTCAGCAATCTTCCCCATGACTGTGTAACCTACTGAAGCAGACAGACCATTTAAAGGCTCAGGAGGTGTTTTGAAGTTAATCTGATTAGTGTGAACACTGAGTCTACAATAGGCCACTTTTCTGAGATACTGAATTTTGGGTTTTCACTAGCCTTAAGCCAAGGGTCTTCAAACTACGGCCCTCCAGTTGTTCAGGAACTACAATTCCCATCATGCCTAGTCATGTCTGTGAATGTCAGAGTTTTACAATGCCTCATTGGATGTGTAGTTCCGCAACAGCTAGAGGGCCGTAGTTTGAGGATCCCTGCTGTAAGCCATAATCACCAAAATTGAAAGAAATGCTTGAAATATATCACTGTGTGCAATTAATCTAATATAATAATATACAAATTTCACTTTTTCAATTGAAAAAAAACTGAAAAAAGGAAACTTTTTAAGGATATTCTAATTTTTTGAAATGCACCTGTACAAGAGATATTCATTCTGCTTGTCAAAAAAGATGGTGTTTTGTCCATCCAGATCTGATATTTACACAGCACAGAGCTGTCTGGTAGGGGAAGGAGACCTCAATTTATCTGCTGCAATTCAGTAACATACATGTCGTCTTCTACTCACCTCCAGCCTGTAACTGGACAGCAGAACGATGAGATCACCTTGGTCTAATCTCAGCACCGTACTATTTGTCTACCTGCAATGCAGATTCAAAAGGGAATATGCCATGACAAATATGGGGATCTGTAATTGCTGAATTTATATAAAAAAATATAATATATATATATATATATATATATATAAATGAAAACCACCCCACACACGAGACCCTGGCAAGATATGCCAATACTCCCCTTGGACTTTGTTGCAGCCAAAAAGGATAACAGCAGTGGATAATAAAAAAAAAAAATTTTTTTTTTTTATAGAAAAGCTAAATAAAAGCTCTGGTCTCTACGTGCAAAATTGGATACCTTTATAACAATGAGCATTTAGAACATAAAAATGCATATCAAGCAAAATTCTTATAAACCCCAAGGCTCTCAACGCATTTCAGTTATCAAATCTTCATTAGGTGCCTTCACCACTTTACCCTAAAACAAGCAAATACAGATATATATAGAAAACATTTGTACAATAGAACATTATCGTACCTAGAAATCTGCATAATTTACATGGATTACCAGAGTACGATACAAAATATAAAAAACAAAAAACAACAAAAAAACCACCAGTAAGAAAGGGTATAAAAGGGGGAATCAAATATTTTGCCGCCAGCTACTCCTGACCCAAGAGGATGCCAGGTAAAGTAGGAATTCAACATAAAGGAAAGGGTCATACGGAGCAAACAGCCATGCCACTTGGAAATCCTCCCCCCCCCCCCCCCCCAAGGAAAACATTAGAACCAGACTTCACCATCACCTACCAGTACGCCGGAATGGGCCGTGGGTAAACATAATAATAATAATAATAATAATAATAATAATAATAAAGCCACAAGTGATAGCAACTCAACTAGATAAAAAGGGGAAATGCGGATCCAAGAAAAAAAAAAAAAAAAAAAAAAAAAAAAGGAGAAGAGAAAATAAAAAGGAAGACAAAAGAAAAAGAATGAAGGAAGAGATGAGAAGGATGCGACACAGCAAAAAGGAAGCCCTGGCAAATTTTAAAACAAAAATAAAATATTTTGTATCATATTCTCTGGTAATCCATAGAAGTTTTACAGATTTCTTAAATTTTGAATCGATTTGACCTCTCAACTCGATTCAAGATTTAAATCGATTTTTTTCCCCAGCCCTACATGAATGTTCTATATGCTCATGGTTATGAAGGTGTCCAATTTTGCATGTATAGAAACCAGAGATTTTATATTCTTTGAATAACATTTTGATCTTTTACATATATTATTCACTGCTGTTATCCTTTTGGCTGTAAAGTCCTAGGGGAGACATTTCTTCTTTTTAGACACTGAGGCTGCGTTCACACCAGAGCGTATCATTTTCAGGCAGAAAGTTGCGCAATATTTACCACGATTTTGTACAGGTCAAAAAGGTCACCACTGTAAAAAGGAAAAAAAAAAATAGGATTTTTTGTCATACTTGCCTGTAAAATCCTTTTCTTTGAGTACATCATGGGACACAGAGTCAGGCTAATATTCATTACCTGCTGGGACATCCCAGAGCAATAGCCTTGAGGGGAGGGAGCCACCCTGCCAAACAATAGCCATCAGAAATTATACGGCAGCCCACAGAACACTGAGGTCGAAAGCCGAATCCTCGGCTGCTCGAACATCCACTTGATAAAATTTTGTGAACGTATGCACTGAAGACCAGGTAGCAGCCTTACAATTCTGAGCCACAGATACCTGATGGCGAAAAGCCCAGGGAGGTTCCTACACCCCCTGGTAGAATAAGCTCTAACCCCCCCTAAAAGGGAGGAGCTTTACGTTTCAGACCGTAGGCCTGAATGACCAGTTGACGGACCAAATTGGCAATGGAAGCTGCCTGCTCCTCGAGTCTGATCCTCCGGAGGTGTGAATGGGGCATTAGGGCTAAGCAAAAGGTTTGCTTTAATCCACTCATCCCCAGCAAGGCTAACCTCACCTCTTTTTCCTTTCCCCACCACTCCAATTCAGGGTCAGAAGCTGAAGGAAATACCTCCTAGTTCAGACAATGGTGGAACGTATGACCATGCGGTCAAAACGGAGGCCATAGACCTGAGCATCACAGGTTACACAACAGTTCGCTTCACTCCTGGTGGATGGCTGCAAGGGAGCTAAAGGAAGGAGAGTGCTGCTGGGGAGTACTAAAGGTAAAGTGAACCTCTTTGCTGCAAAACGCTGAGAGTTTGCTCGCTTTGTGTTACAATGCGTCAGCTCCACTGTACTATGCAAAGAGCAACCTTTACAGAAAGTTGCTACTTGCATATCCCTAGATTCTTAGGGATTAATCACACCATGCCCGTGGAGCTGCATTATTTTGTACTTGCTAATACGTAGAATGAGCACTGCACATAAACAAGTAGCCTTCTATGTGCCCCGTTCACACCACACATAGGGTGCAGGAAAAAAAAAAAAAAAAAAAAAAAAGTAAAAAAAACCCTACACACCCACATAGCTCAGACATTGTGTAAACAAGACCTAGGAGTGGATGTTTGGTTGCATTTTTTTTAATGTACAGTACTCATTAAAATTATAAAATCTCCTTTTATTTTTCCTTCCCTGGTCCCTCCCCCTCAAATATGTTCATGACATTTCTAAATACCTGGTTAGACCCAGTGACATCAAGACTAGGACTCTCTCCTCCATTCAATAAAGTTAGATCAATGGCTGGTGGGAGGGGCTCCGATTTTCTGCAGCTATGAACGATGTAAGCAGCTGACAAGTGTGCAGCAAAAATCAGAGTAAGCGCTTGCAGTACAGGAGCCTGTACAACTGTTCAAAACTGAAGAGAAGGCAGGAGGCTCAGCTCTAAATTAAATTAATTAGTGACCTTCCACTGCGTGTTACTAAACCCAGGACTCTGCATTCACTATCTCTGGTCTCCCACAGTACACAGAACATGGAAATGCAATACAGTGGAACCTCGGTTTGCGAGTAACGTGTTTAACGAGGTGGGGGGCGCCGGAGCCGAAAGTCGCCGATAGTCGGCGTTCGGAAATGCACGGAAAGGCCCAAGGACAGTTTGGCTGACCTCGGCAAACCTCGTGAATGGAGTCTTTCCGAGGTTTGCCAAGGTCAGCCGAAGTGTCCCTCGGGCCTTTTCGGCCGTTTCCGAGACTCTCTGGCGCCCCTCGCCTCTGGCCGCATGCGGTATTGCATCCCATTTAATGCGGAACAAAAATCTTTGATTCTATTGACTTCAGTGGGAAAACTCACTTTGATATGCGAGTACATTGGATTAGGAGCATACTCCTGGAACGGAATATGCTCGTAATCCGAGGTTCCACTGTAGTTTTACTAAATCTAAACTGCTAAATACCTTTTCTCATCAGCAGTATATAGCAATCTTGTGACTTCTATCAGTGCCAGGTTAAAGTTTGTAAGGGGGTTTTTATACTGCACTGAGCTGTCCTATGAGGATGCAGGACCCCTGACCCTCTGTGTGGACATTGCTGATTGAGTGCATGTGATCAGCACAGGGCCAAACAACGCCGCCCCCCCCCCCCCCCCCCAAATTTTCTAGCAATACACAAACTGAGCATGTGCAGCCTTTCCTACCCTCTGTACTATTAGGATATGAATTGGGGACAATGGAAGGTGAGAATCAGAAGACAGGATCAAACAGCCTTTTTACACAATGCAGAGGATTAACCCCTTAGGTTCCACAGAGAGTATAACAAGCATGCTTTACAGCATTTACAGGCTAATTTTACTGTTGTGGGTTTAGGAAAACTTTAAGCCCATCGTAAAACAAAAAAAAAAAACAAAAAAAGTCATTTACCTGCTCGAGTAAAAAGAATCCTTCAACACACTGAGCAAAAACAGAATTTAATTTGATAATTTACAGACAGCCGGAGCCAGTACAGAATAAACAAATCTGCTTATATACTTTATTATTAGTGCTTATATTGCTAGAAATAAAACATCTGGATTTCTTTTGTAGCATACGGAATCGTTCAAAAAACATTGCGGACTTTTCCTAACCATTATTTTAATTTATATAATAAAGGAGGACAGATGGCGAGAAGAGGCGTGTACATCTGCTCCTACCTCATAGGGCGGAGCGCGCACCACCCGACACCTCGTCAGTCCTTCACACCTCAGTGACCACTCTCTCTTTCTCTCTCTCTCTTACTCACAGGGACTAAAACAAAAATAAAGAAAAAGGAAAAAACACAAACTGTTGAAACAAACTAAACGTCGTCAACTGAAGTGTCCCTTGAGAGTGCTGGCATCTTTCACTTTCAACATAAACAGTACTTTCCTTCAGTGCCATTCAAGCTGCTGCCAATATGCAGCCTGTAAACCATCAGCAGTTAGGATCAATGCTGTACAAGACCGCTGCTCGCTCCCCTTTTTTTAAAGAAGAATTCAGGAGGGTTCTCTGCTGGCATAAACCCAAACACACGTCAGAAACATGCTGGAAAGTGAGAAAGACAGGATCCAGAACACGTTGCATTGACTTACAGAGGAGACCGCATCTTCCAACTCCACCTTGGCGGAGGGGGAAAAAAGAAAATATACAAGTAGTTCCACAGTCCAGCGACTGGGGACCGGAGTCCGTGGAAGAGCTTCCTCAGTGTCGCCTCATTTTTACTTTGCGGGCCGGGCTTCCCTCATCCTCCCCCGTGTCTGTGTAGCTGTCCACATACTCGTAGGGCCTCCTCCAATAGTTCTCAGAGCTGACAATGCTCCTTCTCCTTGGTTTTGGTAAAAGCACAGATCTTCGGTTTTCTTCTTTATCCATTTCAAGAATACGAGGTCTGAGAAAGGGGGGCAAACAGATCGGGTTTAATTATAGGGATTCAGCTGCTAGCTGAAATGGATTTCATGCACATGTCAATCAGTGAAAAGGTTTTCACATTTTTATCAGCACTTATAATCAGGACCAAAAAGTCATTCAAAGTGTAAATATAAAGGTAAAACTACCGTATTTATCGGCGTATAACACGCACCCCAATTTAGGAGGGAATTTTAAAGAAAAAAAAAACTTTTAGGAGGGAAGTTGAAGGGAAAAAAAAAAAAAAAAAAAAAACTTACATTTAAATGCCCATCATTGCAGCCTTCTCAGTGCAGCCTTGCCCCAGTGCAGCCTTGGATCCCCTGTCCCTGCTTGCTGGGCTTCAAAATCGCGGACCGTGATTTGAAAATGGCGCCGAAATACACAGAGCCGGTCCTCGGCTCTTTCCGGCGGCTCTCGTTTACTTTCGGTTTCACTCGTAGCACCGAGCGGAGCTATCCGAACCTACTCGGATAGCTCCGAAACCGAGGACCGGCTCTGTGTATTTCGGCGCCATTTTCAAATCGCGGTCAGCGATTTTGTTATTTTGACAGCTCGGGATCGGCGTATAACACGCACCTGCGACTTTCCCCTGATTTTAAGGGGAAAAAAAGTGCGTGTTATACGCCGATAAATACGGTATTTTTCATTTTAGATACAAGGGAGGGTTGTAACCCGTTTTTCTTTTTGCCGTGTCCAATCGGGAGGATTTCCCATCACTTCCTGTCCCACATCCAAAGCAAAGTGAGGAAATCCCTCCAAAAGCAAGAGAATCTTGGTGTGTCACCAGAACTAGTGTCCCCATTAAAAGATTTCCACTATTCGTGTTCTGATGTCAACCCAAAATGTTTTACTTTCAAAAAACGTAAACAGGACAAATAGGGGGTGAATCTCCCTAATGGAGGCGCAGACAGCAATCAAAACCCTCTCCACTAGATCTAAAAATAAGAAAAAAAAGTTTTAAACAGCTCTCAAAACCACAACAAACACACCATAGGCTGCAATATTTACCTTTAATCCAAAGCCACGTCCCTTACAGTACTTTATACTATACTTTAATCTCAGTTTTCTAGACTTAAGCACTTGCTTACTGGGCACTTTCACCCCCTTCCTGCCCAGACCAATTTTCAGCGCTCACACTTTGAATGACAATTGCATGGTCATGCAACACTGTACCCATATTACTTTTTTTCCCACAGAGCTTTCTTTTGGTGGTATTTAAATCACTGCTGGGTTTTATTTTTTTTGCAAAAAATAAGTTTCAAAATTTGTTAAAAAAAAAAAAAAAAAAAATTTGAAAACTGGGAATTCTCCTTCATTGATGTGCACTGATGAGTCTGCACCGATATCTGGCACTGCATAGCAGCAGTGGCTCTCCATGATCGGGACCGATGTCCCATAGACAGCAAAAAAAAAAAAAAAAAAAACCAAAACGCAATTAATCTGTTTACATCACATGGCTGACAGCTGATCACATGGTAAGGGGCCAAGATTGGCCCCTTGCTCCTATCGGATCAGTCGAGACTCATTGACTGGCTGATCACAGATGCATGCCCCCCAGACATGAAATATGAACAAAGCAGATTCCTCTATAGTGTGCATTTGTCTCATTTCTGTCTGCTGCCCCAATTCTCCATCTGCATGAGTCACTGACACATTTTCTTGACACCATGAGAAAAAGGTGACAGATGAGGGAGCTCCAGCTAATTGACAGCCTCAGCTCGGTTCCTGTGGGAAGGGGGGGGGGGGGGTGTCCCTTCCCTCCAATCAACTCTCAGAGCTCTCCTCACTGAGCTCTGTAGTGTGTAACTTCAGCTCCCAGCCCCCTTTTTTTCTGGGCTTTGAAGGGATGTAAAGAAGTGAAAACTGCAGATAAACAGGTACAACTTATTTAGGTGGATTGTTCTCATCTGTGTCATCACCATTCACTGGGTATATATGTAAGGGTCAACACCCACTAATTCTACCCAGGAAGAATAAGGAAACAGAGGTTGATTTAACTAGATTTAAACTAGAGTGCAAAATCTGGTGCAGCTGTGCATAGAAATCAGCTTCCAGGTTCTTTTATCAAACTTAATTGAACAAGCGGACGTTAGAAGCCGATTTACTACCATGCACAGCTTCACCAGATTTTTCATTCTTCGGTTTTAGTAAATTAACCCCACAGTGCTGGGAAAAGGACAATGGAGGTGTTCTGCAGTGCAAACAGCATGCTGACAGAAGGAAAGAGCAGAGGTGAGCTTGGTGTGCTGCTTCTCCTTTCACAGGACCAAACTGTGTGGCAAAGCTGTATAAACCTCAGGACTGAATAGACAGAAATACAAATCCTTTGTTATGCAAAACAGCTTCCATATACAGTATGTATTTTGTTTGTGTATTCAGCGGTCTGCCCAGATTTCAACCGGAAAGCTCTATTCAAATGTTGCAGTAACGGTTGGGCGGGAGAGATTAGGGTTGTGGGAACTATGCTTCACCCCCAATTATGGCAGCCTTCTAAGATGACATACACACCCCAAGAAAAAAAAAAAAAAAAAAAAATTATATATATATATATATATATATATATATATTAATATATATATTAAACTGGAGAAATCTTTAACCACTTCCATACCTGTGAGCTGCATCAGGATCAGCTTTGCGGTGGGAGCGTTTTGGTTTCAGGATATGCTGCCTGTTCCCAGACAGTCGATCAGGATGATAAACTCCACTAAGGGCCTTTTCCAAACGTGGAGCCTCTGTTCTAGTTCTGGCAATAAAAGAAAAAACACACACTACTATAAATACCAGCATGTAGATGTAAGCAGAGCAGAACTGCAAAAAGGGAAATACAATTTGCTTGAATCAGGTTGACAAAACGCAGGATCATATAGGCCTAAAACAATTACAGTTGGTACCTAACATTTTCAGGCCTATTCTCTACTGCTGTCAAATTAAGCTCATCAGCCCTTAGATACAGTGGCTGCATTCATTTTCACTTTTCAGCAAGTACAGAAAATCTGTTGATCTTGCTGTGTCCTTGTCACTTCCTGTGAGCTGAAGTGGGAGCATAAACAAGGTTATCTTTCTTCTGTAAGACGAATAACCCCACACTCCCATTATTTGATTTGGACAAAGGCCAATGTTTATAGTGCAGCAATCACGGCTTCACCCATAAAAAATGAAGAGTGAGTGTAGCCACCCAGGGGCAGGAAGTGTTATTTGCAGGATCACCTGGTGAAAAAAAAAAAAAAAAGTAGCTACCACATTTAAAAAGGACTTGGAAGTTGTAATAAATTATACTAGAGTTTAAATGCACTTTAAAAAAACTATAAGACAGCCTAACCGGATAGGTTGCTATGGGTTATATTGAGTCAATAAAAGCAAACCTTTTAGCCATTTTAAACATCTAAAATGTAAATGCAGTCTGATTAGCCCTAAAAAGGTTTTGAACATCAGGCGTTTTGTAACAATGTGAAACCAGCATCTCTGATCACTGCAAGTGGAATCTGAGTGGCTAGAAATGGAATGTTTCAGTGCTAAACTGTTATCCAAAGAAGTCACATAGTAATAAATAATAATGAACAAAATAAAGGCCCACAGATCTAATGCATTAAAGTGTTAACTTTTTTTTTTTTACCTTTATAACATGCTATATTTGTATTAAAAAGTAGTACTTGGGGGTGTGTCCTAGCTATAGAGAAGTGTGGACGTGCATCACCTATGCTCCGTACCACCTGCGTATACAGCATAGCTCCGAAGGGGGATCCTTACATCCAACGGCTCCTTCAATGTCTCTGGGACTGCAGCCTTCTTCCCAGCCACCACGGACTGATCGATCGCGGCAGGGACAGCTGGAGTCTTACTTCCCCGGGACCTGCGGACAAGACCGCGAGGCTTCCAAGATGGCGCAGATCGGGAAGGCCAAGAAGGCTGCAAAATCCTCCCAGCTCGCCGCAACTCAGCCACAGAAGAATGCAGCTTCCCTGATCCCCTTCCCAGGGTCGGTGAGTGAATCAGCCCCTCCTGCCTCTCCAGATAGAAGCTCTGAAGTGCCTGACTACCTTGGGGATGAGGACATCAGCCGCCATATTTTGTCCCTCTCCACTAGAGAGGACCCTGGAGCGCTTCACTAGCATGGTAAAGAAAGCCTTTAGAGAGGACATTGCACAACTCAAGGCTGACACCTCACATCTGGGCGCCAGAGTGGAATCCTTAGGAGGAGAGAGTCGAGGAAGCTCTCCCTGTCATTGCTATGCTACAGGCTAAATGCCTCATGCAGGATAAGCAGATTGATACCTTACCATGTCAATTGGATGATGTGTAAAAATCACAGTCAGAGGGCGAATATCAGGATCCGGGGCCTGCCAGAAGCCACAGCTTCCAGGGACATTATCCCCACACTGGTAGACATCTTTAGGGAAATACTGGAACTACCAGCCTCTGCTCCCATTGAGATAGATCACGCACATAGGGCACTCAGACCCCCATCTCAAGATGTGGACAGTCCCAGAGATATCATTTGTAAGCTTCATAAAGTTCACACTTAAAGACCGCATCATGCAAAAAATGCGTGGCAAGCGCTTTTTTGATTTTGAGGGAGCACATTTATTTTTCTATCAAGATTTCTCCAGACACACCCCCATGCAGCGCAGAGCACTCCGCCCCCTTTTGGCTGCAATCCAGGACTGACATAGCGCTGGGGGTTTTCGCCCCCTTCTTACAGGTGACTAAAGATGGCAAACAGGTCACCCTATGCACCAAAGATGACCTCCCACACTTTCTATCTGCTCTCGGGTTGGACTCTGGATTTCCCAGGCTGGAGAGGACCGTCTGACGCCCCTGCGATACAGCTTCCCCAACCATGGTTGCCAACTAAACGCAGAAGTCGCAAGAGAGATAGACAGCATCCGGCTCCTGATCCCTCGTTGGTCCCCTCCACTTCCAGAGACTGACAGAGCAGGCTCTCAGAATCCACGGTAGTATCCAAGATCTTCTGCCGTTGCTGTGGGGCGACCCTGCTCCCTTTCACATAACCCCTTCCTTGATCTTACATTACCACTGCGGAGACTGTACCCAAGACATATGCAACCTTGTTTTCTGGGTTTATCATCTGATATACATTGTTGATATTGCCCATGTTATAGTTTGGTATACCCCGACCTTGCCACCAGACTTAATTAGTCCGCGGGCACTTGATCTAGATAAGGCATCTGTCCCCCCCCCCCCCCCCCAATCCAATCTTGGCAACTTGCAAAATGCAGTGGGACTTCATGACTCTCCCCCCCCCCCCCATGTTAGCACACGTTCCCCACGTAGGCCTCCCCTTTTTGGGTATAGATCCCTATTGGGACTCTAGGTTGCGGTTTGAGGCCCTCACCCCTAGGGAGGAGGGTCCCGAACCAGACCTACAGATGTTTAGTGATCTGATTTATGACACAGTCATGTTTTTTTTTTTGTCTTAAACTGGTAATTCTGTGTTTGTCCTCCCTCCACTCTTTCCCCTTTTTCTCTTTCCTTCCTTCTCCTCCTCCTCCTCCTCCTCTTCTCCCAGGAGCATCCCCCTGCTTCACCGTCTGCACCGGGCGAGCTGGCACATTTGGCAAGCCACCCGTCCTCCAGATCCTCCCCATGACTACACTTAAGGTAATATCTTGTAGTGTACGCGGTCTCTGCTCCCCAGGCAAACGTAGCAAACTATGGTGGAAACTAAAGAAGTCCGGGGCGCAAGTGGTTTTCCTACAGGAAACCCATTTTTCTCCCCATTTATTGCCTAAGCTGCCCACCCATCTTTACAACCAGTGGTTCCATAGTACTTCCCCGATCTCCTAATCCAGGGGTACAACAGTTGCAATTCATAAATCCTGCCCCTACCAGTCCACAGGAAACAAAATAGCGCCTCAAGGTCACTATGTATTTCTGAAAGGTACAATTGCAGGGAAATTTTATACGTTTGCCACGATCCTTGCCCCCAATACCAACCAACTTACCTTCATAGATACGGCCCTATTGGCGGAATTTAAGGGAGGGTTTCCTAGTCCTTGGTGGCAACTTCAATGGAAGCCCCGACCCCTTACTTGACACGTCCCATACCCTACCCTCATGCTCTTATGCCTTACTCAAGCACTTTGGCAAGGCCCTTCAGTCGCACCTCCTGATCGATAGTTGGAGGGTGCTTCATCCCACCGGCAGGGACTGTAGCTACTACAAAGTATACAACGTATATAGCTGAATAGACCACCCTACACTCGAGCTTCTGCAGTCTGCATCCATTGGAAACAACGATCTGTGATCACGCTCTGGTCTTGGCGGCTTTCACCTTACTGTCTAGCACCCATAAGGATGGGACGTGGTGGCTAAACAAAAACAGCACAGATAGTGTGTATGTGGGGGGTGGGGGCGGCTTCTGCAGTCTGCATCCATTGGAAACAACCATATCTGATTACGCTCCGGTCGTGATGGCTTTCACCTTACCGACCGGCACCCATAAGGCTTGGACGTGGGGGCTAAACGAAAACAGCACAGACTGAGTGCGAGTGTGAGTAGGGTTGGGACTGATACCCTAAGGCTGCAAGCAAAAAAAAAAAAACAAAAAAAAAAAAAAAAAAACACACACCACATCAAGCGGATTTCAAAAATGTTCTTGATGCCCTCCAAAAGGCAGAACTCCAACATAGAGACCCTGAGGCACTGAAGAAGCTGACCGACCTGAGGGAACTGTTCTTGCGTTTGTTAGATCGCCAAGCATGTAAGCAAGCTAGATACATGTCCCATAAATACTATGAACAGGGCAATAAATGTGGTCTTATGCTCGCAAGGGCTCTTCGAAAGAAGCACGATCAGGCATGCGTACAGAAGCTTTACCCCCCTCAGGTGAAACTGTGGTCCACTCTTCTAAAATTGCCTCAGGGTTTCAGGAATATTACTCCCAACTGTACAACTTAACCCCTGACCAGCCCCTGAACGCTCAGGTGCCCAGATCGGCGGCCATCCAGGAATATCAGGCCTCAGCTGATGTTCCTCCCTTGACCACAGATCAATGCGCAATGGGAAAAGCCCTGGACCTAATGGCTACACCAAGGCGTACTATAAGGCTTTCCTTCCCCTCTTGGTGACAGCCATGTGTAGCTACTGCATCTCCATAGCTGAGGGCAATACTATCCCCACTGAGGTGCTGCTGGCTCACATCACAGTGCAAAAATTCTAGCGAACAGACTGAAACACCTTATGCCCCATATCATCCACCCCAATCAAACAGGATTTATCACAGGTGTCTAGGCTAGAGACAATTCCCTTAGAGCTATCCAAATTATCCACTGGGCCGTGCCGACCCTAAGCCTTATATAAAATTATATCGACAGATGCTGAACAGGCCTTCGACTGAGTTGATTGGTCATATCTGCGAGCGGTGTTAAGAGACCCAGGGGTTAGGACCACGTATGCGGACAGCAATTATGGCCCTATACTCCACACGTACAGGTCAAGTTAAACGGGGCGCTTTCCTCGTGTCCCAATGAGAAATGGCACGAGACAGGGGTGTCCCCTTTCACCCCTCCTTTTCGCCTTGGTATTAGAGCCATTACTGCGTACCATAAGGGCGAATGTAGATATAAAGAGGTCTGAAGGTTGACAATGCTGAACACAAGCCGTCAGCATACGCTGATGATGTGCTGTTCCACCTTTCAGAACCCCTGATCTCGTTGCCAAACCTGATAAGAGAACTTAAGCACTTTGGACTGCCTTCCAATTTCAAGATTAATGTCTCAAAGTCGGAAATCCTACCCATTCAACTGACCCCCTCTTTGGCAAGTAGCTTGTAGGCTGCTTTTCCCTTTACCTGGGCCAGGTCCTCTTAAATATTTGGGCAGACAGCTAACAGACCGTTTTGATACCCTTTATGTTGCCAACTACCCCCCCCTGCTTGACGCAGTCAAGAGAGACCTTTCACAACGGACCAGGACCGCCTTCACGTGGTTAGGTAGAATAAAACATCAAAAATGAACATTCTGCTGCGCATACTCTTCTTCCTACAGAACACACAGATACCCCTGCAAGGCTGTCTGGGTTTGTTTGGAACGCACGGAAGTGTCTCTTGGTCCATTTCAGTCCAAAGTTCGGGCTGAAATCGGACCTGAAACGGTGAACCAGGACACGCAAGACCCCTGCTGTGAGCCACACACACACACACACACCTTTCAATAGCAGCTCCATTCAGCCCTCCCCTTATTAAAAAGTTTGGGTTTTTTTTTAATCACTTTAACATACATATCATACTCACCTGTTCTGTTGCAGTGGTTTTGCACAAGAACAGCCCCAATCATCCTCCTCTCGGGTCTCAACAGTGCTCCAGGCTACTCCATCCTGACGAATGCCCCCACAGCAAGCAGGTCGTCTATTCACACAGAGCGGCAGCTCGGCCCTGCCCCGTTTCGCCTCATTGGCTCACTGGTGATGATTGAGGGGAGCCTCAGCCAATGAGGAGTGAGTCCCCGGAGAGTCAAGGCTTTCGTGCACATCGCTTGCTCCTGCCAAATTCTGTGAGGGGGGCAGGACCAAGCCATGGTGTGGGTGTGTGTGTGTGTGTGTGTACACAAGACAAGCGGCCATTCACTTAAATTAGAAGAAAAGCGTTTTAACCTTAAACTGCGTAGAGGGTTATTTACTGTAAGAGCAGTTAGGATGTGGAATTATCTTCCACAGGTGGAGGTTTCAGCAGGGAGCATCGATCATTTCAAAACGACCACAACATACAGGGATATACAATGTAATACTGGCATATAAAAAAAAAAATAAAAAAAATCACACATAGGTTGGACTTGTCTCTTTTTTTTTTTAATACAATGGAACTTGGAAGGGTCAGGATGGTACTGCTATAGGCAAGGTCAAAGTACTTAGTTTATGTAGAATGCACGCATCAGTCCTAACCGTGTGCCCAAGATTTTATTAGTTTAGGCTTTACTGTAGTCTTTGCCGTGAAAGGAGAAAATTTACCATATGCACAGTAGAACGAATAAGGGTTACACAATTTTAACGTATTACTCTGTTCCCTCCTGTCCCAATATCAACAGATATATACACACACACACACACACACACACACACAGACATCATGAGGATAGGCAGTAAGAGACACATGGGGTCTTAGGCACATAAGAACCTGACAGCATTTTTATCCTTCACCACTATCTAAAAAGGAATTCTGCTGCCAAATGTCTGCACATGCCATCTGTCCTTCTGAAAGTAGCGCCTGTTATAGTCAGAGGACCCCAAAACATATGAGGATACAGATTTGAGAAGAAAAGTCAGTATCTGCAGCATTGGGTGCGACAGACTCCATGTAAAGTACAAACACAGGAAAAGACAGCTGACTAACAGCGGGGGGAGGAGAACGCAGGGCAAAGCCAACCACAGTGTAGTCAGTTTCTCCTACACAACCAAAAAGGAATGTGAATATTTGCCTAGGGGGAATCCAAGCTGCTTGGAAGACTTCAGGAAAAGCCGCCTTTACTTCCTAATAGCAAACCTCAAATAGTTTGTTCCACTACAAGAAGACACATTGTTTTGGTTTAAAACCGAAGCTGCGTTTATAAAGCTCATGTGTGACTTTCATTAGGTTGTAGCAGTAAAATTTGCTTTAAAACAATATGAAAACAAAGCGTTTAACTTACTTTCTAAGTATTACCACAGCACGTCTCTCCTTTATGTCCTGTGGTCTAATGCAGTGTGTGATTTCATCTGCTGCGTACCCACTGCAAGGAAAAAAAAAAAAACAAACAAAACATAAATCTTAAAAGGCTCGTCTTACTTGGAAGTCATATTATTGCTCTATTCTGATTATTATAATAAAAATATAAGAGACTTCGAGATAGTGCTGTGCAAACTGGAGAGCACATTAAAAAGGAGTCACACAGTGCACTTACAATACGATTCAATAAAAGAATTACAGGGTCCTGCTCCTTGGAGCTTACAATCTAAAATGACAATAGTAAAAACTAACATGCAGAACTCATTTTACTTGGTTTTGTTAGATGTATGTCTTTCTTCTTTATGTTTGCTCTACACTGTGGGCCTCTGTGGGTGGACCTGCCCCCGTGTGGGCAGTTTGCACAAAGTTGGAGCTCTTTATAAATCCCAATAAAACTCTAGTCCTTAAGGTGCCCCAACAGGTCATGTTTTCATGATTTCCCTCAGATGAAACAGCTGTGGTAAGGCCCCTTTCACACTAATAGCTCCTGCAAACCGACCCGAAACACCCGCTGCTGTCTCTCCAGTGTGAAAGCCCTCGATGCGCTAGGACGGGAAAAAAAAAAAAAAGTCCTGCTAGCAGCATCTTCGGAGCGGTGTACACAGTGCTCCTGCCCACTGAAATCAGAGACAGCGCGGCTATATCGCCAGCAAAGCGCCTCTGCAGATCACAGTGCTGTACTGGTAAGCAAAAAGGGCAATTAAACCATCATTCTGCTGCAAGAGCAAGGCCTGTTTCACATGGGCTTCAGCTTGTATAACAGCAGTGTGAACAGCAAGCTTTATTGAAGCTTTTAAAAGTACCATTCAGCTCCAGTTTGAAAATATTGAGCAAAGATGGGAGTGGAGTTTGCCACTTCAAAACAAGCTGTTAGCAGGCTTCCGACTAGCTTTAAGAAGTGCTGAAGCCTGCTAGCAGCTTGCTGAAAGTGGCAATCGGCACTCCCACTAGGATCTGTGTTCAACATTTACAAACGGGAGTTGAATGGTGCTTTCAAAGCTTTAAGAAAGCCCTGCAAATGCTTCGTCAAAGCTTGCTGCTCAGACTGCCCCTATAAAAGCTGAAGCCCGTGTGAAAACAGGTCCAAGTTACATAGCGTGGGGATTTTTAAAAGCAATCATTCACTAGTAATATTGCATCAAGCAATAACAGGCACTACTGGAGAAAGTGCAAGTTTATACCTTGCTCCTGCAGCACAAGATACGAGATCCTGTTTCACAGCCTACACTTTCCTAATATGGATTACTGCAAGGGCAAGCAGGAGTGTTTCCAAAATTGGAAAACCTGCCCGGGTCACTCAAAGTCCCTGTCAGCTTAACCTTAATATGTGACAGAAATCACGCACATGCATTCAGAGTGTAAACAAGAAATCACGCTCTGGACATGGATGGGACTAGGATAAAGTCAACATAAAGAAAAAAAAAAAAAAAAGTCTTATATCTATCACATGCAGAGGGGCCAAAAAAAAAAAAAAAAAAAAAAAAAAGTACGCACACTTGAACATGAAAAATACATGCATAAAATTACTAGATTTATATAAACTACTGTAGCTGTACGTTATGTTTGAGTTAAGCAATCACATTAGGGGTTCAAAATGGTCACCATTAGCATCCAGACACTAGATTTCAGTGAACTACTACATGAACAACATTGACTAGACCAGAGTTTCTCAACTGCAGTCCTCAAGGCGCCCCAACAGGTCAGGTTTTCAGGCTCTCCATTAGTTTGCACAGGTGATTCGATCAGTTTCACTGCCTAAGTAATTAGGCCCCTTTCACACTGGGGCGGGGTCGGCGGTAAAGAGCCGCTATTGTTAGCGGCACTTTGTCGGTAAAACTGCCCCGCTAGCGGCCGAGAAAGGGTTAAAAACCACCGCAAAGCGCCTCTGCAGAGGAGCTTTGCCGGCGGTATAGCCGCGCTGTCTCACTGATTTCAATGGGCAGGAGCGGTGTGTACACCGCTCCAAAGATCCTGCTAGCAGGACTTTTCCCGTCCTGCTAGCACACCGCTCCAGTGTGAAAGTCCCGGGGCTTTCACACTGGAGAGACAGCAGCGGCTGTTTCGGGTCGGTTTGCAGGTGCTATTATTAGCGCAATAGCGAATGCAAACCGCCCCAGTGTGAAAGGGGCCTTACCACAGCCGTTTCATCTGAGGGAAATCATGAAAACATGACCTGTTGAGGCACCTTAAAGGACTAGAGTTGAGAAACACTGGACTAGAGTGTCCATGGGAATTGCTCTGCATGATGTTTCAATTTCTTCCCCAAGTGCAGTCAGTGTAGGCGGTTTCCTAGGGTACACCACATCCTTTAATGTTCCCCACAGGGGTGTCAAGTCCGTGGAATGTGGCGGGAATTGAACAGCACCTCTACATCCTATCCAATGTCCTGGTAGAATGGCAGAGATCGGCTCTCATGTCTCGGTGGTAGTGAAGTGGCGCCCCCCCATCTTGCTGGATGCAAAATTGCTCATCCGCACAAATGACCGCCAACATGATGAAATCATTAACGGTGCGACTAGACAGCTTTAGGGGAAACAATACCACACATTTGTGCCATAATTCAATAGGGATTAAAAAAAAAAAAAAGAAGGACATAGATAACTGTTGATGTGTGTATACATTTTTTTCCTGTATTCTCACTTTCTTTTAATGAGCCCGGGTCACGTGATTTCACAGCTACGGCTAGTGTGTCAAGAAAAGCTCAACACCAGCTGAGTGTTCCAGGAGCTGTGACAATAGCATAGCCTTGCTGCTGTCAGCGCTCCATCCTCTCTGCAGCAGCCGCTCACCGACACAAGAAAGCCAGTTTGCTGTACACTTGACTGCCTAAGGGAGAAGCCATGTTGCAATGCAAGAAACACGCTGACAGAAGGAGAGAGCAGACTGACAAATAAGATCAAAAAAGTGTTGCTTCTCCTTTCACTGTCCAGTCAAAAGGTTCGTGGGGGTGTTCAAGGGTGGAGGGGGGTGGGGGGACCAAGTTCTGC
This sequence comes from Lithobates clamitans, assembly GCA_037952925.1. Classification (NCBI taxonomy): domain Eukaryota; kingdom Metazoa; phylum Chordata; class Amphibia; order Anura; family Ranidae; genus Lithobates; species Lithobates clamitans. Next base: position 1,512,805 of record JBBGZY010001792.1, read on the forward strand.
TAAACTGCAGCAGAGAAAAATCATGTCTCCACTCTGCCAGACAGGGCTTCATTGTGAGCTGTGTAAATCTGAGGACACACAAAGTGCCAATTTCTGATGCTAAAGGGATTTAGCACAACAATCCTCTTGACACTTAAAGTGATGTTAAAGTCTATTTTTTTTTGGTTTAAAAATAAAACATGTTATACTTACCTGCTTTGTGCAGAACAGCCCAGATCCTCCTCTTGGGTCCCCCGCTGAAGCTCCTGGCCCCTCCCCCCTGCCGAGTGCTGCCACAGCAAGCAGCTTGCTTATGAGGGCACCCGAGCCAAGCCAGTGCTCTGGATGTCCATTCAGACAGAGCCATGGCTTTGCCCAGCCTTCTCTCTTCTCATTGGCTCACTGATTTTGACAGCAGGAGGAGCCAATGGCACCCGCTGCTGTGTCTCAGCCAATCAGGAGGGAGAGTCCCGGACAGCCAAGGCTCTAGTGCAACATCACTGGATCGAGAGGGGGCTCACGGGGGGGGAGACACTGCTACACAGGTTTTTTTAAACTTCATGCATAGAAAAATTAAAAAAAAAAAAAAAAAAAAACAACCTTCTGCCTTTACAATCACTTTAAAAACAGCCCCATAGGGCCAACAAAAGCGATCACAGAACTAGTGCTCACGGACGAACCAATAAGCTGAATATTTTTCAGTTAAAGATGGATTTTAGTCTAAAGAAACGAAAGTTATTGCTTTAAAAGCTGTTCTAAAAAGGTTTTTTTATTATTATTAAAATAACAAACATGTCATACTTACCTGCCCTGTGCAATGCTTTTGCACAGAGCAGCCCCAATCCTCTTCCTCTGGGGTCTCGTCAGCACTTCAGGACCCTCCTCGCCGGGTGCCCCCATGGGGGGAAAAAAAAAAAAAAAAAAAACGCTTTCCATGGGGGCACCCGTACATGCTCGCTCCCAAGCCCTGTGTCACAGGATTTGATTCACAGCAGCGGGAGCCATCAATCTGTCCAATGAGGAGGGAGACAGACAGCGGCGAAGTCACTGCGCTCGTGCACATCGTTGGATTGGATCGTGCTCCGGGAGGGATGAGATGCTGCACAGAAGGTTTTTCACCTCAATACATAGAATGCATTAAAGTGAAAAAAACCCTTAAGGACTTTAGAACCACTTTATTTTAGAGACGTCGACCCCACAACATATTATTAAACAATTTTACCTTCCAACAGTGAAGCAGCTCGTATGCAGACTGGTGATTGGCTCAGTGTTGTCACATGCTGCTACATACATGAAAGAGCAGGAGACGGGCAAAAAAAAAAAAAAAAAACAAACACACAAAACTGTTGCTTTACCCAAAATGGACAATGCACAGGCTTTTAGCCTACCACACATGGCACAATCTGTACAACCAATATCTGATCTACCACTTGTGATACAGCCCATTTTCTTTTAATGGTGTGTTTAAACCTGCAGCTGGGGGTCAAGCTGTGTTTTTATCCACCCTTTAACTCCCTGTCACAGCACTTTGCTTCATGGCCAAAGCAGGAATTATACCCGCTGCACTTGGCAGGTACCACCTTCTGAACGCAACCCATCCAGTTGAATCGGGCTGCAAAAAAATGCATGTGGTTGTCTGGCATTTAGGGGAGGAGGAAACAAACCCCCTCCCCCCTCACTGCCTGTCAAATACTCTCTGAAAAGCGATCTGAATGCAGTATCACTTATGGGGTTATTTGTACACTACAAAAAAAAAAAAAAGAAAAAAAAAAAAAAAGGAAGAGGCACATCAGTTTAACTGGCATCAATACCAAGAAGGCGAATGCATAGATATGCAAAAATGGACAGGAATGTATGATGCATCATCACACCCTACCATAAAAAAATAAAACAATTTATAAAAAGACAGCTGCAATTATTTTACCCTTTCAATCCTGAAAGGATAGTAAAAAGGACACCCACGTTTAAAAAAGGAAAAAAAAAATTCCTAAAATGGGAAAAAAAAAAAAAATTCCCAGAAAAACACTTTCCAAAAATAGAGCAACTTACAGCCAAGGAAAGTTATGTCACAACGAAAATTTTATAGCCGTCTGGAAGTGGCTTGTCCGGTTACCTTCAGGCTCCACCGGGTAATACAAATATAATCTGAGGCTTAAAAGCTAAATTGCTATGTCCTGTTCAAGTGGATTACATAAAATGCTAATAAGGTTATTCAACAGAACACCACAGTGATCAGTCATCAGATCTGTCAGTAATGACAATGGAGTCAACATATTGAATGCACAGGCTGACAAATGCTGTCAAAACAGTCACACCAGACTGCGTACACCTGATGTCTTGTTATATAAAAAAAAAAAAAGTTTAGAAGGACCTGGAAATAAACATTTGCAGGAAGTGACAGCACGTGAATCAACTGCTTTGTTTAAAATGAGCATTTGGCAGGATATGTTGGCTGTGTGCACCTGGCAAAACAGATCATGTTCCCTAGACTGCACAAAAAAAAAAAAAAACCACCCAAAACCCAACACAAACACTGGGAGCAGGTGGGAACGTTGTTGCAGAAGAGACGTTGCATGAGACACTGCATGTCTCTTCTGCAATAAGATGAACCTACCTGCCCGCTCATGGTCTTCTTTAGGCCATAAGCATGCACAGCTCCCATGTGCCAGGATCATTCACTGACCAAAATTCGGCCAGCTCAGCAGGGAAGGAGCGTAGCCACTGAGGGACATGCACAAGATCTTGTAAGCGAGGAGTTACGTCATCCCGCACCAACCAACGAAGATGGCTGAAGACTGGCACCTGGAAGAAACCAGGGAGAAAAAGCTGCTGGCACTGGGGGGAACGTCGCTGGCATCAGACCGGCAAAGCAGAGATAAGAATGTATCTTGGGAGTTTTAGTTCCCCTTTACACTCTAGTGCCAATTGCTGCAGCCGCTGATCAACCCAAAGTTTGGTTAGAACTTTAGCTGTCCACCATTCTGTAATTTCATAAAATCTATAATCTAAGAACCAGATACTGAAATGCAACAGTTCTCAACATCCATTTCAATTAAGCCCAACAGCTTACTGGCCCCCTCAGGCCAAGAGGCCGACACTTGACTGTTCCCAGACCTCAAGAGTATGACTCTTTCTGGAAAGAACAAGGATACCGACAGCTGGAGCAACACAGCGAAAGCTAAATTAGACCTTCAGGATGCGTCACTTCATATGCACAGTCCTTGTGAATCAAATTAAGGAAGTGACATGACTAATTGCATCCCAATATCACACGGGAGCATGGCCTTCACTTTTAAAATGGAAGCCAGCACTAGGAAATGCAGTAAGTCAAAATACTTGTATGGAGTGAAATACAGGGATTCCATTGCTGGATTTCTAAAAATACCAGCTTCTTCAGTATCAGAGTCACTGCATTCTAACAATCTGTGAATCCAGCACTGTCCAGACAGAGGGTCAGGGGTCCTGCAGCCTCATAAGACAGTCAGTCAGAGGAGAATGAAAACTCATACAAGCTTTAAGCAGGAACTGATAGAAGTCACAAAACTGCTATATACTGCTGAGAAAAGGAATTTAGCCGTTCATATTTACTCAAATAAATTGCATGTTCTGTGTACTGAGGGAGACCAGATATAGTGAATACAAGCTCTTGGGTTTATGACAGCAGCACAAATGAATGTATCCTTGCGCTGCTTCTCCCTAGGCCAGTCTGGGCTCTGCTGTAAAGGGACTGCAAAAGGCTGATATCAAATAAAACTCAGGTACTTCTACTGCTTGCATTAAAAACAAAAACATGCAATGTATTGATGAATGCAAAGCTGCATTTGTCTTTTATATCTGCCTGGAGTTCCTGATCGCCGAATCAGTTAATGCCCAATGTCTTAAAAAGTTAAAAATCATTAAATCGGCATTACAGCTAGTATTTTCAGATGGCAAGATCTGCAGTGGCCACCTAGATATGCTCTCAGTACCACTTTATTAAAAAACTAGGATGGGTGTAGTAGAGGTGCGCTCTGTATAGACATTCATTACACTTGAGGTACTGAAACTGACAGTTTACAGGTGAGTGAAGTCCACCTGTTTTTTTGGGGGGGGTATGTGTGTCCCTCTGTCAGGGCTGTGATGGCAAGTACAGCAGGGACTGACCTGGAATCAAAAGTCAACTACTATATGGCCTTTCAGGTGCTGTCAAATAGAGAACTGCCATTATAGCCCTGCAAAGGGGGAGGCATTTCCCCAAAATTACCTGCCTTTACTCACCACTTGTAAATGGACAATTTTAATCAACCTCAAGTGTAATGAAGGTCTTTACCAAAAAGGGAGAGACCCAGGAGAGCTTCTGCTCTCATGCACATCGCTGATTGGGATCAGGTTAGTATAAGGCCTCTTTCACACGGACTTGTCTGTTCAGGTTCGCCTGTCAGTTTTTTTTTTAGGCGGACCTGAACGGACACTCCATGGAGGTCTATGGAGCGTCGGATGTCAGCGGTGACATGTCCGCCGACATCCAACCCGCTCCGATCCAAAAAAGTGTAATGGAGGAAAAACCTACTTTTCCATCCGTTTTCGGATCGGGTGACAACGGACTCTACGGTCCGTCATCACCCGATCCCCCATAGGGGAGAGGGGCACTCAGACAGGTTCGTCGCTGCACACGTCACCTTCCTGCTCCGCGGGGATCGGCGGAGCGATCCCCGCTGAGCAAGCAGATGTTCACGGGGCGGATCATCACTGATCCGCCCCATGTGAAGGAGCCCTAAGGGGGGCGGCACACTGAATGCAAGAACGTAAAAAGCCTTTAGAAGAACTTTAACCTCTTCTGCACTATTCAAAAAAGCTTTGGCTGGAATTAGTCTTCAATATTCAGTATGTTACTGGTTAATGGGGAATTCTATGCAAACACAGGGAGAACATACAAACCTCTTGCAGACAAAAACAATGTAGCAAGCTTTGGCTATTCACTATTCCTAAATTATACAAATCTCTTGGCAAAGCACACACACATTCGGTTGCTCTGTACACACAAAAACAGCCTGTTGAAGTTATCAGATTTCAAAACAAGTAACCCATCAGATCTCGGTCATATGATTGCAGATGTTCAGCTCTCACAGTTAGAAAAATAATCAAATGGAAAAACTCAAAAAGCAGCCATAACCAATACAACTCCCACAAAACCACACTGAAGACCGCCCCGAGCCAGCGGTAGAGCTCCGGTTATTTTAGCAGCACTGTGCGGGCAGGAGCTGGGTACTTTTAAATCCCAATAAAAGGGGGTTAACAAGGGGTTAAAAGCACTGCTGCCAAAGCGATTTGGCAGCACTGCCTATAGATTTCAATGGCAGGGGCGGTTTAGAAGCAGTGTATACACCGCTCCAGCACTGCCCCAAAGATGCTGCTTGTGGGACTTTTTCCCCCATCCTGAAAGCGCACCGCCCCAGTGTGAAAGAACTCGGGCTTTCACACTGGGAAGGCATAGTAAGCGCTTTACAGGCACTATTTTTAGTGCTAAAACGCCTGTAGAGAGCCTTCAGTGTGACAGGGGTCTAACTGAAAGACCAAATTGCAGCAACAAACACTAAAATCAGCACAAGGGACATAACGTGCAGTCGTTAGGATGTGTCCCTTGTGCTGACTGAATTTCTTTTTTTAGGTGAAATCCTCCTCTGTCCGCACCCACCCAATCCGCGCAAATCTTCCAGTGCAGCAGTGTTAATAAAAGTAAAGGCCCATCATAGGCTCATATCCGAAGTGCCTGACTATTTCCACACAGCTGCTCTATTCATAGAAGCACTACTCCAGCTTTTATGAAGGGGGGCAGACGTATCAATCAACGGACCCCTTCTCCACCCATAGACTGTTTCTCATTCATAGAAGCTGTAGTACAGCTTCTATGAATCGAATAGCTGAGCTGAAAAGGGTGGGCACAGTCGGGCTCTCCTGATGAAAGCCTGTGGCAGTCTTTTAGAACCAGTAGATTATGGCAGTGCGTGTGTTTGGGGCGGGGAGGAATGTTGTGTGGTGAAAAGCATGGACAGAGAATTTCACCTAAAAGAAAAAGAGGCATCCGCACAAAATGTCTACACTCACAGCAAATGCAGAGTATATTTTGGTCTGGAAGCAGGAAAAAAAAACAAAAATTGTTTTGCAAGTTTCTTCCCCGTTGATCCCAGTTGTGACAACAGGTCCCCCATGACTGGTTGCTGCCCCTCTTGCTGACACCCTACATACATCATAGGACCAAGGGCCATTGCCAATATGCATTGCAGGATCGTAGGCTAAAAGTAAACACTATCCATTGGATCCCCATTAGACAAAACAAGTATTATATCTTGCATAGGAACCTACAGGATCAGCATGACACCCGAGCAAAAACACACACACACAAAAAAAAAAAAAAAAAAAAAGAAGAAGTCAGCAGTAGCAGTGTACGCATTTTTGTCATTCAAGGTGTACATTTTTTTTATATTAGCGATCTACATTAGCAACAGTCAATATCGGAAACTCGATACAAAAAACAGGTCTCAAGAGGCAATATACAGTATTCAGCATCTCAACCCAGCAGGTTGAACAAAACAAACCGACAGCTCAGGTCGGAGTCACTGTACTAACAACCTGATGTTAGTACAGCAACCTCCCCTGCTGTTCTATGCCCCCCCTCCAGAAAACTCGGGTCAGTGCTCTCAGCCATTGGCTGAGAGCGCTGATTGAGAGCTGGTCGGCTGCTGGTTTTCCAGCATGCTCATCCGACAGAAGCCAGCTGCCATATACACGGGCTGTTTATATGTTTTTATTGAACTGGCCAACGTCACCTGACATTTGGCCTGTCTACAAGCCTTTGTTAGGATTTGTTTTACCCTTGTCATGAAGGGGTTAAGAAGCCAGTAATCCTCTATAGAACTATTTCATATAGGATCCAAATATCTGACAACAAAAAAAAAAAAAAAAAATATGCTTTCATTGGGGAGCCAAAAAGAAAACCCCTTTAGCCCGCTCTGGGATGACAAGTTTTACTACAAATATGCAGCCTACTACTATCTAGAACTCAAGGTTGTTTTTATAGTACATGGAGTCACAGATGATCTGCACTAGAAAGCTATGGGATATTCACAGACACCCAAGTGAGCTGCAAAGTCCATTTAACATCTAAACCTGAAGTGAGCATTGCATGCAATTAGCTACATTGGCAGGTTTATTGCTATATAAAATACAGGATGTACCATTTAGAAATTATGTTTACATAAGAAGCCATTATGAAAATTAGGGATCAGAATACCCTAGCTCCATTTCTCTTTGGAATAATAATAATAAATATATAAAGTCTCCATATTGAATGTTATATTGCTACATTCTGCTATGGAACCAATGCCACATCATTGAATCTATAGACTCCTGTAAGACACAAATTTACTAACCCTCAACCAATTAGCCATACAATCCTACAAATCTGCAATTGCCACCAAAGCGGCTGTGTGACCCATCTAGCCTGGTATTTGTCCTGTCAGATGTGTATGTAATCAATGACCTATATCGCACAGAAAAGCAGCCTGGGGTGTTCTTGTGTCCTGTCATCAAGGCATTACCCTGGATTTACTGTGACACATCCTGCCATCCTAGCTTGTAAACACCAACTTATCTTAGCAGCTCAGCAGTCTGGAGACCTCACAGGCGCCATCAGCAGTGGGAGAACCACAAGTATCAATCTCTCGCATCAGTCTAATACTCTTCAATGATTATGGAGATACCTGAAGTTCAAAAAGCTATAAAATTGTAAAAAGGCAGCCCAAAAAAAAAAAAAGGACAAAATACCATAAGAGATTTGAATGCAACTGTAATTGCAGTTTTGAGATCAAAAAAAAAAAAAAAAAAAAAAAAAAAAAGGTGGTGTTTGAGGTCCTGTCATGCTTTTTTTTCCTATGGATGTTAACATTCATTGTAATGAGAATAAAAGTGATCCCAAAAAAATTCTCTTTTTAAAGCACCCCATCCCGCCGTGCTCGAGCGACCGCATATGCAAATTGCTCCCACATATGTAAACGGTGTTTAAACCACACATGAGGTATTGCTGCGATCGTTAGAGCGAGAGCAATAATTCCAACAAAAGACCAACAATAAACTCAGAACTGGTAACCTGTATAAAATTTTTAAACTTCACCTATGGAAAGTTTTAAGTGTTAAAGTTTGTCGCCACTCCATGAGCGGGCGCAATTTTGAAGCATGACAGGTTGTGTATCAATTTACTCGGCCTAACATTATCTTTCACAATATAAGACAGCTGCGCAAATAGGGTGTTACAGTATATATATATATATATAAAAAAAATAAATACTGTTTTTAACTTGTAAACACCAAGTGTAACAACAAAAATAAAAAAATAGGCCCGGTCCTTAAGTGGTTAAATCGTACCCAGTGTGACCGCAAGCCAAATCCTGACAGCTGTACTTCCATCAAGAACTTTGCTTCAACTGGCCACATGCCTGCTGAGCTCTGCAGCCTCACGGTGATCATATGGAGCTCTATGTGAGTTCATGACAAGCCTTCATCCACTTTTATATAGCGAGTGCATTTTTATTGCCTTTTATACATTTTTTTTTTAATAAAAACACTACACCTTAGGGGAGGCGGCCTCGTGTGTTTTTTTATATGTCCATTAGGATCTCAAGACTTAAAGGGTAACTCCACTTTTGTGGTGGTTGGGTGGGAGCAAATAAAGAAAATACAGCGTAAACAATTGCAACACGAGTCATATTGAAATTAAAGGTTATTAAAAGTTACCTTTCCAATCTGCAGCCCTGTCATTTTCTGACATTGCAATATGGCTACGTGGAGGTGTTCTGTATACAGAATGTACAGAGCGCCCCCCAGAAACTTTTCCTGCTTGTTCGATTGGCTCACTGATTTTATCGGAAGTCTGCCCTGAGATATAAGTCAGATCTCAGGCATACCCTGCAACAAAATTTAATTTTTGGTGGGATACTTCCAATAGAAAAATCACATCTAAAAAGGGATGCAGGCTCAGCAGTTTTCCTCATTAGGGCCCTGCAGGTGCTGCAGCTGATAATTATGACGCCACTCCCATTAGATTCACTTTGGCACATTTACACCATTGAACCCTAATCCCTATAGCTGCTGATGGGACTACAGGCACCCTCATGCCTTGTCATCAAGTCTTTTACTATGCTGCTTTTACTACATTTTGAAGATAAAGAATGTCATAAAATGAGAAGGTATGCATGGATGTCTTCACCCTCCATGCATGTAGTTGAAGCTGCAGATCCACAGGAACCCAAACTATTCTGAGATACCAGTTGTGTGCAGTACATTAAAGAAGAACTATAAAGTTCAGCATCACTTGTGCCGACAGGAAAAGTGGGCTTTTTTTCAGTTCTACAGCAGAGCTAAAAAGAAAGTCCGTAAACATATAAAAGCATTAAAAACATTGTGGTCACACAACTCATGGAACCCCCAGTCAGACCCTCATCATCCCCCCAAGTTACCTGAGCAAGGTGACGCTACCCCTTCGCACAGGCAAGAAGAGCACAGGCTCAGAGACACGGATGGGCTTGAACTGAAACTTGCAGCCGAAGCACAAGGCTGAGTCGCTGAAGAAGGACACGGAGACGATGGGTCGCTCGAAGATGTGGATAGGGTCCACGTGAGAGACTATACAACCACCGGGCTGATAGTCATTGATAACAGCGCTGTTTACAAAGCCATCGGGGATGAGGCGATGCTCCACCAGGCGACGGATGACCAGCTCATGTACCCAGTCCGGGATATCATCCACTTCACCCTTGGGGTAAAGAAAAAATACAAAATCAATGAATAACCAGAAGTATTTTTCTTAAAGAACAAAAAATAAAAAAAAAAGAGGCTGTGGAGTAATATGCAAGGTCTGCTTACACTTTCTAGACCCATTTCACTACTGGCTGCCAAACGTACCTATATTTAAAAAAAAAAAAAAAAAAAAAAAAAAAAAAAAAAAAAAAAAAACCACACTTTTTTTTTCCTTTATACCTTTCCTACACCCCCATCTTCCACATCACTGGGCATAACAAAGTAATGGAAAAGGTCTTTAATACAGTCCTAGATAAAAGCAAGACTCGAGAGGTTCAAATCCTTCAACCCACTCTATCCAAAACTAAGAAAAACTGTCTGGTGGGACAAATGCTTATAAAAGCAGCAGCAGCCAGTGAAAGACGGATAATTATACATTTCCTGTCTGGTGAACGGAGAATACAAATTTCTCCCATTGCTGCCTGCATTGTGTCACTGAGAGTACCCACCTGGGCTATGCTTCAGGCTCCTTATACAACGTACACAGGTAGGTGCAAAATGTTCTCTAGTTTGGGGCCCTCTTCCTTCTCTACAGGTACATCACTGTGCCTGGAGCTGGCACCTGCTCGCAGTACAACTACTGTGGGGGGTGGGGCAATTAAGGAGAAGCCCACTTAAAAAGGGATTGTAAAGTCTCGTGGTTTTTCACCCTAATGCATTAAGGTGAAAAACCTTCTTTGCAGCCCCCACCCCCTTTTCTTACCTGAGCCCAATCTGTTCCAGCGATAAGCAGGAGCCCAGCCACTGTCTGTCCTCATTGGATAGATTGATAGCAGTAGGAGCCAATGGCTCCCGCTGCTGTCAATCAAATCCAGTAACACTGGAGCGGGGGGACAGGGGCAAGTCCTGCTTTCTGTCAATGAACGCAACAGGACTCAGGAGCGCACCTGCACAAGTGTCCCCAGGGGAAGTGGCTCTTCGTGTGGGCACCCCAGAAGAGGAGGATCGGGGTTGCTCTGTGCAAAACCAGGCAAGTATAACAGGTTTGTCATTTTAAAAAAAAAACGTAACCTTTAGAACCCCTTTAATGTAGATTCCCCAGTAATACTCACTTTGGGACACTGTCTCACAACCTCTGTTTATTAAATGCATCGGTCTGCGGCAGATGTGCTGTAGTCCCTGGGAGTACCCACCTAGAGGCTTAGTTTCCCCTCCTCTGCTGGCAGTACTCACCTGTGTGCAGACACTCCCAAGACAGTATCACAGTCCCCGATTTTACCCCACTTATTGTACAGTCTAGCCATCAGTAGTGATACTTTCACTGGTAATATCCTGGGAGTACCAATTCCCTACCTCTTTCTAAATCACAGTACCTAGGTTGTAGTACATGTCCTCTGGGAGTACAGCCTCCCCCCTACCTCTTCAGGGCACCTAGTTTTAGCCACATGCTCCCTGGGAGTACCCACCTTGAGGTTGAATTCCTCCACCCAACCAGAGCACGCAGGTTTGATCACGTGCTCCATAAGAGAACCCATCTTGTAGAGTTCTTCCAAACAGAGCATCCAAGGTTGGGTCACAAGCTCCTTGAGAGTACTCACCTTGGGGTCGAGTCTCCCTACCTAATAAGTGTACCCAGTTTGCAGGACAGGCTCTCTGTGGAATAACCACATTAGGGTAGAGTCCCTCCACCTGAACAGAACACGCAGGTTTAGGCTTGAGCGCCCTGGGGGTACCCACCTTGAGGTTGAGTCTACCTAATCTGAGTACTCAGGCCACATGTTTCCTGGCGAGTACCTTGGGGTAGTCTACCTAGTCAGGAGTACCCAGGTCAGGTAACATGGTCCCTGGGGAGTACCCGCCTTGGGGGTGAGAGTCTGCCTAGTTGAAGTATCCAAGTCACGTGCTCTCTGGCAGTACCCACATTTAGGTTGAATCTACCTATTCAGAGCACCCAGGTAAGGTCATATGCTCCTTAGGAGTACCCACCTTGGGCTAGAGTCCACCTAGTCAGCATACCCAGGTTGGAGGACATGTCCCCTGGGAGTAACCAACCTGTGGGAAAGTCTGCATAATCAGAGTAACAAGTTCAGGATGTGTGATGCCTGGAGTACCCACCGTGGGGTAGAGTCTACCTAGTCAGAGGACCCCTGTCAGGTCACGTGCCCTCCCAATAGTACCCACCTTAGTGTGGACCCCTCCACCTGATCAAAGTACCCAAGTCAAAGTATCAAGTTCAGGTCACATGCTCCCAGGGAGTACCCACCTTGGTGTAGAGGTGCTCCACCTGATCATAGTATCCAGGTCGTGTCAGATGTTCCTTGGGGGTGAGTCTCCCTACCTAATAAGTCTACCCAGGTTGTAGGACAGGCTCTCTGGAAGTACTAGTCTCCCTCCCTCTGCCTATTAAGAGTACCCAGATTGCGTCATCTGCTCCCTGGGAGTACCCACCTTTAGGTGGAAGGAATCTACCCTATCAGAGTATGGATGCTGCAGTACAGGCTCCCTGTGAGTACCCACGTAGAGGTACTGCCTCCTGTCTATTCAAAGAACCTAGCTTTATTCACATACTCCCAAAGAGCACTCACCTTGGGGTAGAGCCCCTCCCCCTGCTCATAGTACCGGGTCAGGTCACATGCTCCCCGGGAGTACCCACCTTGAGGTACTGCGTCCTGCCTATTCAGAGAACCTAGCTTCATTCACAAGCTCCCAGAGAGAGTACTCACCTTGGGGTTGAGTTTCCCTACCTAATCAGTGTACCGAAATTTCAGGACAGGCTCTCTGGAAGTACCAGTCTCCCTCCCTGTGTCCATTCACGTCCTTCCTGGGAGTACCCACCTTTGGTACTAAGGTCAAGTCATGTGCTTGTGTCAGAGTACTCAGGGTCAGGTCATAAGTTCCCTGGGGAGTACCCACCTTAGGGTAGAGCCCCTCCACCTGACCATAGTACCCGTCGGGTCACATGCTCCCTGGGGAGTACCTACCTTAGGCCCCCCCAATCATAGAACCGCTGTCAGGTCACATGTTCCCTGGGGGTACCTACATTGGTGTAGACACCCTCCCCATCATAGTACCCCTGTCGGGTCACATGTTCCCTAGGAGTACCCATCTTAAGGTAGAACCCCTCCACCTGACCATAGTACCCGCCGGGTCACATGGTAGACACCCCCCCCCCCATCATAGTACCCCTGTCAGGTCACGTGTTCCCAGGAGAACCTACCTTGGAGTAGACCCCCCCATAATACCCGTCAGGTCACGTGTTCCCCGGGGTACCTACCTTGGGGTAGAGCCGCTCCTGCCCGGGGCCCCTCCTCTGTAGCTGGGCCCCGTACGTGTATCCTTCCCCGAAGAAGTACTTGTTGCGGAGCGGCGCTCGGTCCACCGTGTGATCCCGGTACAGCCCCTTCTCGGCCCGGGCCACCACCTCGTCTATCTTGGCCTCGATACCGGCACACTCCTCCGGGGAGAAGAGCCGCACCTGGCGGACCCCGCTCCGCACCTTCCGCGCCTCCTCCTCCTCCTCTTCTTCTTCTTCCAGCTCCGCCTCCTCTTCCTCCGTGTCCGAGGCCGGCTGCTTCCTCTTCCTCACCTCGCGGGACTGCAGCTTCTCCCGCAGGTCGCTGTAGCCGCTGGCGGCGGACATGACTGGACTGCGAGGTCGGGAAGGGGGAAGCTCGGCGCTGCTCGGTCACCCGGGGCTGGGCATGTCCGCCGGTTCACTCAAAGTCCCCCCATTTACTTTCTTCCCCTCACACCGGAGAGCGGATACCGCTGCGCCAGCACCGTCCAAGGCCCGCCGACGTCACTGCTCCGATCTGAGGGGATCCTCTCTACCATTGGTCCGCGGGCGGGTCAATCAGCAGAGTGGGCGGGGAAACGTGCCGAGGCGGTGCGCGTGTCCCCGCCACGGCCTACAGAGATCCTCTCTGCTATTGGGTCATAGTCCTGCCAGTCCTAACAATGGGCGGGGCAAAGAGGAGATCGCGTAGGACCCCTAGACGCCAGGGCTGGCCATAGCTGTGCCTGTACGGACGTTTTACATAATACCCCGAATTTTGGGCTTTTTAAACAAAAGACGCCTGGGAATGGCGGCTAAGACAATTCGGGAATATTTTTTTGGGCTGCTCTGCGAGAGTTTTACAGTCAGACAAGATTCTGTTAAGGATGAGGAGCTTCTGGCGCCTTTTGTTTTGGAGGCTTCACGAGAGTGTCGACGTGACCAGAGTAACGTCTCCCTGGGGGTGGAGTACAAAGATGGCCGCCGCAGTGGGGGCTTCTGGGGTGCACCAAGATGGCCGACGATGTTGGCGCGCTCCTCATGTGTGCAAGCTCCACCCCAAATCTAGTGGGGGACGCTTTAATAAAGTGACAGGCCGGGCTTTAAAGTGGAACTCCTTCCAAACCTTCGTTATTAAAATGTAAAACCAAAATTATATAGATATAGATATATCTTTTAGTTTTATTTTAAACAGGGGATGGATAAAAATCAATTTGTACTATTTTTGGCCACCAGGCTGCATTCACTCCGGAGCGTCACGTTTTTGGGCCTTTGTATGACCGTTTTTGTACATCTTTTTTTAACCACTTCAGCCCAGGAAGGATTTACCCCCTTCCTGGCCTGGCTATTTTTTTGCGATTCGGCACTGCGTCGCTTTAACTGACAATTGCGCGGTTGTGCGACGCTGTACCCAAACAAAATTGATGTCCTTTTTCCCCCACAAATAGAGCTTTATTTTTGTGGTATTTAATCACCTCTGCAGTTTTTATTTTTTGTGCTATAAACAGAAGAGAAAAGACAATTTTGAAAAAAAAAATATAATTTTCACTTTCTGCTATAAAACATTTTTCATAAAAAAAAAATGTAAAAAAATCAAATTTCTTTATCAATTTAGGCCAGTATATATTCTTCTACATATTTTTGGTAAAAAAAAATCCCAATAAGCGTAAATTAATTGGTTTGCGCACAAGTTATCGCATCTACAACTGCCCACGGCTTCCAATACCACTTATACGCTGATGACACCCAAACCTATCTGTCTACTCCTCACCTCACTTCTTCAGTCTCCTCTCGCATTACTAACTTACTAACTGACATATCAGCATGGATGCCGCACCACTTCCTTAAATTAAATCTCTCTAAAACTGAGCTATTAATATTCCCCCCCGCCCGTGCCCCCCTCCGTGACTTTTCCATCAAAATCAACAATGCAACCATCAGTCCCTCCCCTCACGCCAGGGTACTAGGTGTAATCCTAGACTCTGACTTGTCATTTCAGCCTCAAATCCAATCGTTGTCAAAAGTTTGTAGAATTCACCTCCGTAACATCTCTAAAATTCGCCCTTTTTTAACAAATGAAACCACCAAGCTCCTCATTCACTCCCTCGTTATCTCTCGCCTTGACTATTGCAACTCCCTTCTCATTGGCCTGCCTCTCCATAGGCTCCTCCCCTCTTCAGTCTATCATGAATGCTGCTGCCAGACTTATCCACCTTACCAACCGCTCAGTGTCTGCCAACCCTCTCCTCCAATCCCTACACTGACCGCCACCCCTCTCCTCCAATCCCTACACTGACCGCCAACCCTCTCCTCCAATCCCTACACTGACCGCTACCCCTCTCCTCCAATCCCTACACTGACAGCCACCCCTCTCCTCCAATCCCTACACTGGCTCCCAATCACCCAGCGAATTAAAGTGGTGTTCCGGCAGAAATGATACTTTTTAAATAAAAATACCCCTATAATACACAAGCTTAATGTATTCTAGTAAAGTTAGTCTGTAAACTAAGGTCTGTTTTGTTAGTTTATAGCAGTAGTTTGTTATTTTATAAACTTGCAGCAGGCCGTGGCCATCTTAAGTGTGGGCATCTGAAGCCAGACTGTATTTCTTCCTGGATCTCATCCTTGCAGATCTCGCACATGCTCAGTGCAGCACAAGCAGTGTAATAGGTTTCAGGTCAGGTTTCCATAGCAACGACAGTTTTAGAGGAAGTTGCCGCCCCACGTGCTCAGTGCAGCACAAGCAGTGTAATAGGTTTCAGGTCAGGTTTCCATAGCAACGTCAGTTTCAGAGGAAGTTGCCGCCCCTTCCCAGAAGGCATTGCAAACAGGAAATGATGCGATGGGCCGCGGCCAGGGAGGAGGAAGTGAAAAATGAATACAGCAGATATACAGTAGGTGCTGAGAAAAAAAATAAAAAAATATCCAATTTGTTTACAGTGCACAGTTTAGTGAGGGATGCTGAAGAGTTGTAAAAGTGGGTGGAACTCCACTTTAAATTGAAAATACTAACCACAACATACAAAGCCATTCACAACTCTGCCCCGAGCTACATCCCCAAACTTGTCTCCAAATATCACCCAAATCGTCCTCTCCGCTCTTCTCAAGACCTCCTGCTTTCAAGCTCTCTCGTCTCCTCCTCCCATGCTCGTCTCCAGGATTTCTCCAGAGCCTCTCCCATCCTCTGGAACTCGCTACCTCCATCTATCCGGCTATCCCCTACTCTTGCTACCTTCAGGCGATCCCTGAAATCTCATCTCTTCAGGAAAGCCTATCACATCTCTAACTAATCTTTCACTGCCCTGTACACACGGTCGGACTTTGTTCGGACATTCCGACAACAAAATCCTAGGATTTTTTCTGACGGATGTTGGCTCAAACTTGTCTTGCATACACACGGTCACACAAAGTTGTCGGAAAATCCGATCGTTCTGAACGCGGTGACGTAAAACACATACGTTGGGACTATAAACGGGACAGTGGCCAATAGCTTTCATCCCTTTATTTATTCTGAGCATGCATGGCACTTTGTCCGTCGGATTTGTGTACACACGATCGGAATTTCCGACAACGGATTTTGTTGTCGGAAAATTTTATATCCTGCTCTCAAAATTTGTGGGTCGGAAAATCAGATGGAAAATGTGTGATGGAGCCCACACACACGGTCGGAATTTCCGACAACAAGGTCCTATCACACATTTTCCGTCGGAAAATCCGACCGTGTGTACGGGGCATACCACTTCAATCAGATCATTCCCCACAGTTACAACCTTTTGTACCACCTGCCCCACCCTATTAGATTGTAAGCTCTTTTGAGCAGGGCCCTCTTAATCCTATTGTATTGTATTATAACTGTATTGTCTCCCTTTTATATTGTAAAGCGCTGCGTAAACTGTTGGCGCTATATAAATCCTGAATAATAATAATAATAATAATAATCTACAAACTATGGGATACATTTATGGAATTTTTATTTATTTTTATTGCTTTACTAGTAATGGCGGCGATCAATGATTTTTAGCGGGATTGTGACATTGCGGCGGACAAATCGGACAATTTTCACACTTTTTTGAGAACCAGTTGCATTATTACAGTGATCAGTGCTAAAAATATGCACTGTCACTGTACTAATAACGCTGGCATAGAAAGGGGTTCACATCTACTGGCGATCAAGGGGTTAAGTGTGTCCCTAGGAGGTGATTACTTTCTATGTGGGGGATGGTCTGACTGGATGAAGACAGAGATCGGTGTTCCTGCTTACACAAGATCTCTATCTGGTTCCCTGTCAGAAATGTTTACATGGGCAGATCGCCCTTCTGCCTCCCTGGGAGAGCAATTGCGGGTGGCCGGCGGATATCGGGTCCGCTGAAACGCTGATTGACCCCCCCTCTGTTCAATCGCCACCGCCGCCGCAAAGGTTCTATTTCACAAAATGATGTACAGGTACGTCGTTTCCTGCAATAGAGCCACCCCGCCGCAGTATATCTGTGGTCAAAGCATTTTTGAGCTTTGGCATTTTTTATTAGTCAATAGTGCACTTGGAAGTGCAGTCGCTGTAAATCTGAGGGATCTGAAAAAAGGGGAAGCTCTGCTGATTTTATCATCCAATCATGTGCAAGATAAAATTCAGTTTTTTTATTTTCCTTGCATGTCCCCCTCAGATCTACAGCGACTGCACTTCCAAGTGCACTTTCAGTGCAATTTCAAGTGCACTTCGCACTTGTAGTGCAAAGTGGATTTGCCTTTAGTAAATAACCCCCTATGGGTGACACCATCTCACTTTGATTTCCCAGCCTTTGTTGGCTTTCTCTCTTTACACAGAAGCCGCTGCTGGAGAGCGGATCACAGCGGCTTCAGAATAGGTAAGTAGCGATCTTTTCCTCACAGGGTTAGATAGCTTAGGCCTAGAATGGGGTTGGGATCAGGTTTAGCATTAGATAAGCTTTGAATGGAACTCCACTGGATTGATTAGAGAGCATCTGGGTACTCCCAGTAGAGAGGAGCAGACACCTACCTTATGGCAGGCCCCCCCAGAGGCCGGATACTACCAGTGAGTGGAGTCTTATTTCCCGAGCTGGTGTACTTCTGTTTGGCAGGCTATACTTTGAGTATCACCATGGACTAGGGTTCGAGCACTTAAAGTGGCTGTAAACCCCAGACATGAAATATGAACAAAGCACATCCTTCTATAGTGTGTACTTGTCTTTATACAGAGCAGTGTAATTTCTGTCTGCTGCTTCCTGCATGTATTACCTCTGACAAGTTTTCCTGACACCAAGAGAAGGTGATGGGGAGGGAGCTCCAGCACACAGCCTGTGATTGACAGCCTCAGCTCTGTTCCTGTGTGCAGTGTGAAGGGGGGGGGTTGGTGTATCCCCTACCTCCAATCAGCTCTCAGAGCTCTGCAGTGTGTAATATTTCCCCTTCTTTTTCCACGGCCATATCGGTCCACTTATTGTTATGAATATCATTTGTATATCATTTGTGTGAATTTCCAAGTATATATGGTACATTGCACTTTAGTTTTTATTGAATGTCAGCAGTATTGGTTCAAATTGATCTTATTTGTTTAGCAAATTACCTATTAATATAGAGCGCCCCCTTCACTATTTTTTCAACACATTGACTGTGTAATATTAGCTCCCCACCCCCTGCTTTCTTTTTTTGTATATTCTCTTTTTTATTGGTATAGATTATTCAGGTTAAACAGCCTTATTAATTATTACATTTTTACAAAAGTTGGTATCTCTGCCTTACATTTTAAATACATTAATCTATATTAGACATACTATCCCTCATCACAAAACCTGAAAAGGAAAATTCAAAGTTTAATAGATAATTAAATAAATCCCATAACCACCCCTCCCTCCCCCCTTCTCTCTCCCCCCCCCCCACCCCCCATGCATCAACCTTCATGACTCCTCTTAAAGTGGTGTTCCGGCCAAAATTATACTTTTAAAATAAAGATACCCCTAAAATACCCAAGCTTAATGTGTTCTAGTAAAGTTAGTCTGTAAACTAAGGTCTGCTTTGTTAGTTTATAGCAGTAGTTTGTTATTTTATAAACTTACAGCAGGCCGTGGCCATCTTAAGTGTGGGCATCTGAAGCCAGACTGTATTTCTTCCTGGATCTCATCCTTGCAGATCTCGCACATGCTCAGTGCAGCACAAGCAGTGTAATAGGTTTCAGGTCAGGTTTCCATAGCAACGGCAGTGTCAGAGGAAGTTGCCGCCCCTTCCCAGAAGGCATTGCAAACAGGAAATGATGCGATGAGCCACGGCCAGGGAGGAGGAAGTGAAAAATGAATACAGCAGATATACAGTAGGTGCTGAGAAAAAAAAAATATCCAATTTGTTTACAGTGCACAGTTTAGTGAGGGATGCTGAAGAGTTGTAAAAGTGGGTGGAACTCCACTTTAACACTCCACCATCATCATATATTCTGATGATTTTTTAAAACTCTAGCCACCTCTCCCATACACTGCTATATGTTTCCATGGAGTCTTCACTTCTATATATTGTTTCTTCTATTGATCTCAACCAAATCAATTTTTACTATCCATTCTTTCATTGAGGGGGGGTCAGGAGTTCTCCACACTCTTGGGATCAGGCTTTTGGCTGCATTCAAAAGGTATGGTACCAAGGTATTCTTGTATTGAGCTACTGTTTTATCCGTATCATGGAACAGACATATCCACAACTCTTTCCAAACATGCTCTCCTGTTATTTGGTAAATATTATCTATGATCCTTTCCCAATAAGGCTGGATCTTCACGCAGTCCCACCATAGGTGTGCAAAGGTCCCCAGGGCACCACATCCCCTCCAACATGGTGGGGTCTCTACACTATACTTCTGTACTATTTTCGGGACAACATACCATCTCGCCATCAGTTTATAACACATTTCTATTGTCTTACTAGAGGTAGAGCACGCTACCCTAAGAATCTTACACCTATGTTCCTCATCCTGTAGGTCACCTATTTCCCCAAATTGGGCCCCACCCCCTGCTTTCTGACAAGCTTTAATAAATTGGCACTCTCGAAGAGATGTAGAGAAGAGATGACTGCAGATAAACAGGTACAACTTATGTAGGAGGATTGGCTTCATCTCTGTGTATCACCTGAGGCCAGTCACTTCACTGGGTATATGTAAAGGTGTACAACCACTTTAAGGCTGTGAGTTCCAACACTTACATAAGCCCAGGTGACCAGTTCTGTAAGTAGAACCCGAGACAGTAAATAATGCAAAGCACAAATGTTTCAGCAAGAAAATAGGTGAACTTTAATAAACTTGGATGTGAAATCTTTCTAGTGGAATCCATCTCCTACGCAGCCCGCGCTTCCTGCGTGTTCTGTGATCTCAGGCGTTGTTAAGTGCAGCGAGGTCTCCGGGCCTCTGAGCTCTACAAGACTCAGTTCTTCTTGTCCTGCTTTGAACTTCTTATTTTTTTCCCCTCACTTGCCTGCCATTCTGATTAGGCAGATGTAGCGCGCCTTCAAATGCGCTTTGACAGCTCCTACATTCACACAACACAACCCCTTTGTCTCTGGATACCGGGGCCACCGGCAGCGCAGGGTTAAAAACTAGCTGGAGCGTGTACCTGTCATGTCACTCTCCGGAAAATCTCTTCGGCCCATGTTATATTGTGCGGGCCAAGCTGGCACCGAGCTAGTGTTCTCTTCAGGTTGTAATTTTCTTTACATGCCAGGAAATATGAGACAGCAGTCAGGCCCCTTTTTAAAGCAAACCTGTCGCTTCAAGTTAAAGCTGAACTCGGGCGCAGAAACTTTTATTTAACCACTTGCGGGACTACTCGCCGTCTTTTTACTGCGGCAGGGCGGCCCGCTTCGCCGGATCACATACAATAGACATGATCCAGCATTTCCAGATAGGGGGCGCGTGCACGCCGCCCCATCTGTGCCGTCATTGGCTACAGCACAAGTCAATTAGAAGGTCCCGGCCAATGATTTATGATGAGCTAAGCTGATAACAGTACAGAACCCTGTGTTTTACTAACAACACAGGGCTTTGTACACGGAGCAGCAATGCGGCTGTGTTTTCTCCCTGCAAAGCAGGGACACAAAACAGTCACATCTCTTAGTAAAATCAGCACACATTGTCAGGCACACAGTCAGGGGCGTTGCTAGGTGGCAAAAAGACCAGGGGCTTCAGCCCGAAGTCCAAGGCCGGCACGGGGGGGAGGGCCTCTAGTGGCGTTGGTTTTTTTTTGGTTGGGCGGAGGGGTTGTGTGGTTGTGTGGCGGGGGGTACGCTGACTTGCTGGTTGCTGCCTGGCTTACCAGTGCCCATCAATCCTGACCACTAAACTGACCTACCTACCTGACATACACTGACCTACCTGACATACACACACTGACCTACCTACCTGACATACACTGACCTACATACACTGACCTACCTGACATACACTGACCTACAGGCAGGGGTGGTGAGGGGGGGGTTAGACACAGGAAGTGGTGGTGAGGGGGGTTAGACACAGGCAGGGGTGGTGAGGGGGGATTAGACACAGGCAGGGGTGTTGAGGGGGGGGTTAGACACAGGCAGGGGTGGTGGAGATGAGATCAATGGTGCTGACACTTACTATCTCTCAGTGTCAGCCGCGCCTCCAGCGATCCCTCTTTCACCAGGGGGTCTCAGTGCACAGCAGGAAGCTCCTCCCCTCCGCTGTTAGCCGTCAGCTCACTTTCTCTTGTCCCGACATGTCAGCAGCAGTAGGGGGGAGCCGTGGAAAGGATGGGCGGTGGTCCGCTGTGCGGGTATAGTAGCGAGTTCTCTGCCGTCACCTCTGAAAGCAGCGGCGCTGCCCAGGCCACCCTCACAGCGGGATAAGAAGTGGAGCGATCGGCGGGAGTTCCGCCACCATCTTCTTAGGCAACAATGTGCCGCCCCTCAGAACATGCCGCCCGGGACCCATGGTCCCACCAGGTCCCATGGTAGGGCTGGCCCTGCCCATGAGCACTAGCGCGGAGGAGGAGAAAGTGCAATCCTCCTCCGCTTTCAATGCTGGGAAGTGTGAGCACAGTGGGCAGTGACGTCACTGGTTGCTAGCCGCTAGGCGGCTATAGCAACCAGTGACCAAGAGTAAAGTAAGGCGGGGGGTGGAGGCGGAGCTGGAGCCGGAGCCAGCGCTACCACGTCCCCGGCATTCTAGGACCGGGACATGAGACTCGGGGCTATTAGCTCCAGGCTCGGGGCTGTAGCCCCAATAGCCACCCCCTAACGACGCCTCTGCACACAGTTAACCCCTTCCCACCCAGTGTCATTAGTACAGTGAGAAAATATATAGTGACGCTAAAGGGATGTATTACGGATAAAACAACAGAACATCATATAGTGGGAAATACAGTGCCTTGCAAAAGTATTCACCCCCTTGGCTTTTTAACTATTTTGTTACATTACAGCCTTTAGTTCAATGTTTTTTTAATCTGAATTATATGTGATGGGTCAGAACACAATAGTCTAAGTTGGTGAAGTAAAATTAGAAAAATACATACATAAAACTATTTTTCAGAAATAAAAAAGCTGATAATTGGCATGTGCGTATGTATTCACCCCCTTTGTTATGAAGCCCATAAAAAGCTTATGGGCTTCAGAAGTCACATGATTAGTGAAATGATGTCCACCTGTGTGCAATCTAAGTGTCACATGATCTGTAATTACATATACAGTGGAACCTCGGGTTACGAGCATAATATGTTCCAGGAGTATGCTCGTAATCCAAAATACTCACATATCAAAGCGAGTTTCCCCATTGAAGTCAATGGAAAGGAAAATAATTTGTTCCGCATTGACTTCAATGGGATGCAATACCGCATGCGGCCAGAGGCGGGGGGCACCGGAGAGCCTCGGAAACGGCCGAAAAGTCCCGAGCACACTTCGGCGGACCAAGGCAAACCTTTTCGTTCGACTCAGTTTATGAGCCTTTCCGAGGTTTGCCGAGGTTAGCCGAACTGTCCTCGGGCCTTTCCGTGCATTTCCGAACGCCGACGATTGGCGACTTTCGGCTCTGCTTGGCTCCGGCGCCCCCCACCTCAGACCAAAAGCGGTACTGCACACCCCTTAGGCCTGAATCCTGCTCGTTTCGCGAGACAACACTTGCAAACAGAGTTAGGATTTTTAGAAATACAGTGCAAACCGAGGTTCCACTGTATACACCTTTTTATACACCTTTTTGAAAGGCCCCAGAGGCTGCAACACCTAAGCAAAAGGCACCACTAACCAAACACTGCCATGAAGACCAAGGAACTCTCCAAACAAGTAATGGACAATGTTTTGAGAAGTACAAGTCAGGGTTAGGTTATAAAAAAATATCCAAATCTTTGATGATCCCTAGGAGCACCATCAATTCTATCATAACCAAATGGAAAGAACATGGCACAACAGCAAACCTGCCAAGAGACGGCCGCACACCAAAACTCACGGACCGGGCAAGGAGGGCATTAATCAGAGAGGCAGCACAGAGACCTAAGGAAACCCTGGAGGAGCTGCAGAGTTCCACAGCAGAGACTGGAGTATCTGTACATAGGACAACAATAAGCTGTACGCTAAATAGAGTTGGGCTTTATGGCAGATTGGCCAGAAGAAAGCCATTACTTTCAGCAAAAACCAAAATGGCACGTTCTGAGTTTGTGAAAAGGCATATGGGTGACTCCCAAAATGTATGGAGGAAGGTGCTCTGTTCTGAAAATTTTGGCCATCAAAGAAAATGCTATGTCTGGCACAAACCCAACACATCACATCACCCAAAGAACACCATCCCCACAGTGAAACATGGTGGTAGCAGCATCATGCTGTGAGGTTGTTTTTCAGCAGTCGGGACTCGGAAACTGGTCAGAGTTGAGGGAAAGATGGATGGTGCTAAATACAGGGATATTCTTCAGCAAAACCTGTACCACTCTGTGTGTGATTTGAGGCTAGGACGGAGGTTCACTTTCCAGCAGGACGATGACCCCAAACACACTGCTAAAGCAACACTTGAGTGGTTTGAGGGGAAACAGGTAAATGTGTTGGAATGGCCTAGTCAAAGCCCAGACCTCAATCCAATAGAAAATCTGTGGTCAGACTTAAAGATTGCTGTTCACAAGCGCAAACCATCCAACTTGAAGGAGCTGGAGTAGTTTTTAAAAGAGGAATGGGCAAAAATCCCAGTGGTAAGATGTGGCAAGCTCATAGAGACTTATCCAAAGCGACTTGGAGCTGTGACAGCCACAAAAGGTGACTCTACAAAGTATTGACTTTAGGGGGGTGAATATTTATGCACATTGACTTTTTCTGTTATTTTGTCCTATTTGTTGTTTGCTTCACAATAAAAAAAAAAAAAAAAACATCTTCAAAGTTGTGGGCGTGTTCTGTAAATTAAATGATGCAAATCCTCAAATGATCCATGTTAATTCCAGGTTGTGAGGCAACAAAACACAAAAAATGCCAAGGGGAGTGAATACTTTTGCAAGGCACTGTAAGTCCATCAAAAGTCTATAGTAAAAGTCCATAGGGGGATGGCAAGATAGCACCTGGCGGCAGCACACTTATAGGGCGTACACACGGTCGGACTTTGTTCGGACATTCCGACAACAAAATCCTAGGATTTTTTCCGACGGATGTTGGATCAAACTTGTCTTGCATACACACGGTCACACAAAGTTGTCGGAAAATCCGATCATTCTGAACGCGGTGACGTAAAACACGTACATCGGGACTATAAACGGGGCAGTAGCCAATAGCTTTCATCTCTTTATTTATTCTGAGCATGCGTGGCACTTTGTCCGTCGGATTTGTGTACACACGATCGGAATTTCCGACAACGGATTTTGTTGTCAGAAAATTTTATCTCCTGCTCTTCAACTTTGTGTGTCGGAAAATCCTATGGAAAATGTCCGATGGAGCCCACACACGGTCGGAATTTCCGACAACACGCTCCGATCGGACATTTTCCATCGGAAAATCCGACCGTGTGTACGGGGCATTAGAGCGAAGCAGCTGACTCCAATAAGCGTAGCCAAGTCTTTTTTTCTGCCTAGTGTCCCACTCCTGTAGGGGGCGGTATAACCCTATGGTTCTGAATAATAGAGCGCTGTGTCTGTCAAGGAACGAAAGAGAAAATGCAGATTTGCTTGCACATGATTGGATGATGAAAGTCAGCAGAGCTTCTGCTCCTTTACTAATCTCTGGAGCAGCTGCTCTTGCAGAGTGCACAGGCTATTTGTCTTTAGTAAATCAATCCCTATAACTTTCACGCAAACCAATCAATATACATTTTTTAATTTTTTTTTTTTTTTTTTACCAGAGACATGTAGTAGAATACATTTCGGCCCAAATTCATGTAGACATTTGATATTTATTAATTTCTTGGATATGTTTTATAGCAGAAAGTAAAAAATATTGTTTTTTTTTTGGTCTTTTTTCGCTTATATAATAAAAAATAAAAAAATCCAGCGCTGATCAAATCCCACCAAAAGAAAGCTCTATTCGTGGGGAAAAAAATAAAAAATAATAATTTGCATACAGTGTTGCATGACCACGCAATTGCCAGTTAAAATAGTGCAGTGCTAAATAGCAAAAAATGGCGTAAGGGGGTAAAACCTTCCGGAAGCTAAAGTGGCTAAATATACAAGTTCCTCAATAGCCACAAAGGATGTACTGTAAATCCATTTTGTGGGCACCAAATGCCTTTGCAAACCCAGATGTTACCATGTAAAAAAGCAGTGACATAATGACTGTGCTGTACATAGCCTGTGCAGGAAGCAGTGGGAGGGGCCCAACAGGCTCCAGCCACTACAGGCTGCCTGCAGATAACTATGGAAGGGGGCGGAAACAAGACCAGTCACTCTGCACAAGGAGAGAGATCAGCAGTGAGGGGTCTTAAGTTCCTGCACAGAGGGGAAGTCTCACACTAGATTACTGCACAGATCTGGAAGATATACACAAAGCATTCCAACATTAAAGTGGTGTTCCGGCCGAAATTATACTTTTTAAATAAATATACCCCTATAATACACAAGCTAAATGTATTCTAGTAAAGTTAGTCTGTAAACTAAGGTCTGTTTTGTTAGTTTATAGCAGTAGTTTGTTATTTTATAAATTTACAGCAGGCCGTGGCCATCTTAAGTGTGGGCATCTGAAGCCAGACTGTACTTCTTCCTGGATCTTATCCTTGCAGATCTCGCACATGCTCAGTGCAGCACAAGCAGTGTAATAGGTTTCAGGTCAGGTTTCCATAGCAACGGCAGTTTCAGAGGAAGTTGCCGCCCCTTCCCAGAAGGCATTGCAAACAGGAAATAATGTGATGGGCCGCGGCCAGGGAGGAGGAAGTGAAAAATGAATACAGCAGATATACAGTTGTACAGTAGGTGCTGAAAAAAAAAAATTAAAAAATATCCAATTTGTTTACAGTGCACAGTTTAGTGAGGGATGCTGAAGAGTTGTAAAAGTGGGTGGAACTCCACTTTAAGCCCTGGTTCACACTGAGCTGCAATAATGAAGCCGTGTGCCGCAATTTCAGACATCCGTGTGGGCTTCTGCACAGTGGCACCTCAATGGCACCCCAAAATCGCACTCCGAAATCGCAAAAAGTAGTACAGAAACTACTTTTTGAAATCAGTGCGACGCCGCAAATGCAAAGTCGCACCGATCAGGACGGTGCCATTGCCGGCAATTGCTGCCGATTTGACATGTCAAAACGCACCAACATGAACCGGGGCGCAAGGAGGAATACCCTTGGCTCTTGTGTTTAGGTGATTTTTACTTATCTAGGAGTTCAGCTTTAAATGTCAGTAAAGTAAAACACTTTCTTTACAGCAGAGCTTTGAGAAAATGTATTTTATTTACAATTAAATATGAGATAAAATATTTTAAAACACCATGAAAAAAAAAAAAATACAAAAATGTATTTCAAGAAAAAGTAAAATACAGAATTTGTTATATCTATATATAAAACCAACAAAAATATTTGACCAAAATGTCTATAAACAAGACACGCATCTCTAATTACACAAATGAGTTGCATAGAAAATAGGCACCAAGGTGACCATATACAATGTAAAAAAAAAAAGGTGACCATTTACAGCGTCATGGTATAACCCAGCGTCCAATGCTGTGAGCTCTGCTGGGCTCTCCTCTCTGCCTGGAAAGATGGCGGAGGGTGCTGCGTGTTTTTTTGGGGTGATTTGATTGTTTTGAAGGCAGCAGGAAATTTTTCCTGGATATTTTTTCTTTATTTTTATTTTTTCCTATTCCAAACATTTTCCACGTGAACTTATTTCGGATCTGTTAGGATCCTTGCACGCGGTACTGATTTATGAACGCTGGATATTCCTGGTGAGTAGGGTCCGTATACTGCGTGTATTCATGTGTGTGAAAATTGTTCTAGCTCCCAAAATACCAAATATTCAAATAAAATATTGTACCATTCAAGAGGTGTGATTTATGCTCATACACACAAAAATACGAGACATATGCAATTCGTTTAGTTTCGAATTCGTTTAACTAATTTTGACAAATTTGTTAATTCCGAAACGTCAGAAAATTTAGAATTTCGTCAATTCGATGCTCGGAAATTCAAAAATTCGGAAGTTAAAAAATTCGGAAATTTAAAAAAATTTGGAAAATTTGGATTTTAGAATTTTAGAATTTTCAGATTTTCGGATTTCCGAATTCCGAATTTCTGAAAAAAGCAAGAAAACGAATGAAACGAAAACGAACACATATTTTGTCAGTGCACGTCTAAAAAATACTGACCAATGTCAATTTTTTTTATCGTGATCGTGATGCTTTGCGGGTGCTGCAAAAATTATAATTATATTATGTCGCATTCGGCGGGCAGTACAGCTGCCAAACATGACCTGTGAATGGAAATGTGTAGGAACCCCCCCTTGCAAAGCATGCGGTAGCAACGTGGTGGGTTGGCATTTTCAGGGTTAACAGAGGTGGTGAGGAGGTGACATATCGCCCCCCTCGTTGCCTTTGAAATACCTCTGAAAAGTGATCCACCAATGTTTTTGGAAAAATGATGTTATTCTTTAAAATGGCATTTCAATCAGAATTGATATTTTTCAGCACACACAACTGACCACTAATCGCACAGAAATTAGTGGTTCTTTAGAGCCAATTTGTGCTTTGCCCACAAAGGGTGAAGCAACAGGTTCTCTTTAAGGCTCGGTTCACACTGAAATTGCACAGAAACGCTGTGCATCCCCATTCTCCCGTTCAGGGATGAATCTTTTCCTGAATTCGGCTCTGAAACGGAGCCAAAGAAGCACAGCGTTTCTGTGCAGTGCGCTCCGCAGTCGCCCTCGAGATATGTGAACCGACTCCATAGAGAGCCGGTCACATTCTCCTGCTATGCGAATTGGATGCAGGGAAAAATTCACATAGGTGTGAACACAGCCTAAAAGGATAAGTTCACTTTGGGTGTAACTTTCTGAACATGTTACACCCATATTTAGGGTGTAACATGTAACATGTTTAGCATGTACGGGCAGACAGCTTACACTTACAGGCTCCTAAAACAAAAAATAGTAAATGCACATTTTTTTACCTGCAAAAAAATGTGCATTCATTATTTTTTGTTAAAAAATGAACTTATCCTTTAATACTCCCATCCCCAGCAGCACTTATCTTTACATTACTCCCCTCGCCACTCTATTCCAAAGAAAATAACAGGTACTTCTGGGTATAGAGGAGTATCTGACTCACTCACCTTTCTGTCATGTGACAGTGTTGTTGTCTGGGGATTGGACCAGGACTGCCATATAGAAGTGGAGAGAAAGTCCTCAGCTCTGTGTAAGCTCTGACTAGAGCTTACACAGAGCTTACCTTTTCTCACTCACAGTGGCTGAATAGAGTGGTGGGGGAGAAAAGGTAAGTATGCACTGCTGGGGAGGGAGGTACTAAAAGCAAACCCGAAGATCTTACCTAAATGGGCAAAGCACAGATTTGCTCTAAAACATCATAAAAAGGTGATATCTCATAGAATTTAGATCAATGTTTCTCAACTCCAGTCCTCAAGGCGCCCCCCAACAGGTCATGTTTTCAGGCTTTCCATTACTTTGGACAGGTGATTCGATCAGTTTCACGACCTTAGTAATTAACACTGCCGTTTCATCTGAGGGAAATCCTGAAAACATGACCTATTTGGGGCGCCTTGAGGACACTAGTTGAGAAACACTGATTTAGAATCGCAATATTCAGACAGTGACATTGTAACATCTGCTGTCCTTGGTGCTGATATTAGCTTTTGTTCTTATAATGTAGCATTTATTTTCCATTAAATGGTATCTAGTCCCAAAAACAAAAATGTCATAATTGTTTCCTGTTCTTTTAAGAGGTTTCTGATGCCGGGAGGCGGAGCTGAGTTTCTGATCATGTGACTGCCTTGATTGGATGTCACAGCGGTCACGTGATTGGAAAGCTCCCGATCACAAGTAGAGATTGGGACCTTTCCATTACCTGCCAGTAACTGTGGCGGGAGCACGCAGGGCAGCTCTGTTTAAATTCTGGTATGCATATATGTGGCCTCTCTGTGTTAAGGCCCACCCGCCAAGATCATGCATATATAGATGCCGTGAGTGCGAAGAGGTTAAATAATATGTAATAATGTAATTTGTTTAGTTCTGAATTAGTTTAACGAATTTTGACAAATTCGTTAATTTCCAAAATCTCGAATTTCCGAATTTCCAAAATTTGGTAATTTGAAATTTCAGATAAATTCGTATTCGTTACGTTCGCAAACAGCCAATTTTGAAAGGAAATTCCAATACCTATAATCTAACAGTTAGTTATTATTAGTTAGTTATTATTTTGAATTTTAACGATTTTCTTTCTTTTTTTCCGATTTTCTAATTTTCGGATTTTAAAAAATTCGGAAATTAGAAAATTTCGGAAAGTCGAAAATTTGGAAATTCGGAAATCCAAATTTTCGAAATTCCGAATTCCGAATTTTCGAATTCCGAATTTTTGAATTTCTGAATTTTCTAATTTCCAAAAAAAGCAAAAAAAAGAATGAAAACGAATACATTTTTTTGTCAGTGCACATGTCTATTAAATATATCATTGAAGGAAAAAAACTGTTGATCCTGCCAGAAAATCTGGTGAGCTGATAATTCCCTGTGTTCCCCGCCTCTGCTGCACTGTTTTCAGTAACATTGTTCCCAGGTATCTCTGAGGACTACAGAACCACATCCCTCTTATGGACAATAGGAAAGTGCCAGGGTTCCTAGCATTTCATAATATGTTGCTTTAAGCAGTCCTTATATACTGTCCTCTATACTGATAGAAGTAGCTGATCAGCTTCCAAACATTTTGGTTGCCATGCCAATTTTTTTGTTTCTCATTAAGACCCCTTTCAGGCTGAAAGTGCCAGCTGTTAGCGGTAAAGACCCCTTTCACACTGGGGCGGTTTTCAGGTGCTTTAGCGCTGGAAATAGCCTCTGCTAAGCGCCTGAAAAGCTTTGAAAGCGCCACAAAACGGGAGTTTTTAACCCTTTTTTGGGGTTTTAAAGCCGTCGCTAGTGGCCGAAAAGCGGTGCAGAGACGCCGCTTAAACAGTGGTGAAGCCCAGCTAAAACTGTTTAAGTAGCGCTTTTGCAACACTTTTTGGCCGCTAGCGGGATGCTTTTACCCCCCAAAAAAAGGGTTAAAAACTCCCATTTTGCTGCTCTTTCAAAGCGCTTTTCAGACGCTTTAAAAAGCGCTGCCCATTTTTTTTTGGGGGGGGGGGGTTAAAAGCATCCCGCTTGCTTAAACTGGGGCGGTTTTCAGGCCTCCCATTCATTCCAATGTGACTTTTCACACTGGGGCGGTGTGGTTGTGGGACGTTATGAAAAGTCCTGCAAGCAGCATCTTTGGGGCTGTATTTACCGCTCCAAAAACGTCCCGCAAGCGCACCGCCCTGGTGTGAAAAGTCACACTGGAATGAATGGGAGGCCTGAAAAACGCCCCAGTGTGAAAGGGGGTCTAACACTCTGCTCAGGTATTGACCAGCTAAGGAGTAGGAGTGGCCACAGGTCCAAGTTTGTAAAATTCTTTCACATCTGCATGACAATGATAACCCTATGGACCCTCCAAACTGGATTTTGTTTTCAGAATCTGCTTTGGGATTCTGTTTAGATTGGTCAGTTTAGATGCAAATATTAATTAGCATTGATAAGAGTTCTATAGGAAGCAATAGGAGTTTGTGTGGAATAACTGATATAAGGTGCAGAGTGAAGGCTTCTCTAGCGGCAGCAGTGGTTATAGCAGCGTGATCTCGCTGGGAGGGAGGGTCAGGCGTTTGTCACGACTTTGTAGTAGGTTCTCGACATGTACAGCAACCACTCTGCACAGCTCCAGGCCCTGTAGGAAAGAAGAGATGAGGTGACAAGGAGAACATTTACTGTATACATGTGGACAGAATCATGGATCACACAGTAAGCTTATACACTATTTTGTCAAAAGTATTGGGACACCTGCCTTTACACACATATGAACTTTAATGGCATCCCAGTCTTAGTCCGTAGGGTTCAATATTGAGTTGGCCCACCCTTTGCAGCTATAACAGCTTCAACTCTTCTGGGAAGGCTGTCCACAAGGTTTAGGAGTGTGTCTATGGGAATGTTTGACCATTCTTCCAGAAGTGCATTTGTGAGGTCAGGCACTAATGTTGGATGAGAAGGCCTGGCTAAAGTTAATGCGCGTGTAAAGGCAGGCGTTCCAATACTTTACTTTTGGTAATAGTGTATATGTATATATATATATATATATATATATATATATATATATATATATATATATATATATATATATATATATATATAAAATATATATTTTTTCTTTAGCAGAGACCCTAGGGAATAAAATGGTGGCCGCTGAAACTTTTTATGTCACACGGTATTTGCGCAGCAATTTTTCAAACACTTTTTTTTAAGGGGGGGGGGGGGACATATATATATATTTTTTTTAGAATACCAGGAGCTTTGGGGGGGGGGGGACTTTGAGACTCTGAATCAAAAATATACCAATAAGATTATTCACATTCACTTCTGAATCTCACAAATGTACGATAAAATTAAAATATGTGTACAGTAAAATGAAGTAACAGCTCTAGCAGAAAGTTACATAAACCCCACTTAAATAATATTGCGAATATAGAATAAATACATTTAAAATAAATCCCACTTTACTGTTTATGAAGGATGTAAGATGTATATGAACGCCAAGATGAGGGCAATGATGGCTGGTGCATGCTAAGTGACCACATAACATACCGCCTCTTATCTGGTCTTGTTAGAGATCCAAGGGTAAAGCAAAGTACAGAACATACACAGAGGAGAGAGAAAGGAGCATTTCAAACACACAGTCATAGCTGCGCCCTCTTATTTAGGTTTATATATGAAATAAATATACAAAGTATTAAAAAAATGTAAAATTTAAAAAATATATATCACTTTACTTCATTGGCTGTATGGCCCTGGTTGGTCCAGAACACCTTTATACCTGTATTAATGGCTCCTAATGCATGAAACAAATTCTTTATCAATGTATTATTATTCAGTTTATTCTTCGATTTCATGCAACTGCAATAAGGACTGAAAACAGAGCTCCAGCTAAAAACTTTGTTCGTTTTAGATAGAGTGGGAAAGGGTAATAAACGTTAAGAGCTTTTTTATTACTGTTTGTGTCCCCATTGGACAAGTAGTAAAAGTATTATTTGGGGACACAGACAACAATAAAAACATGACAGAGTTTCCATCTCTACTTTCTGCTATGACTAAAGACTTTACTTACTTTTAGTTTTTTTTTGTTTTTTTTTACAGCATACTACAAGGCCAGGCAGAGGCGGCTCTAGGCGAAAACTTATACATGAGGCCCCAATCACGCTCATAATGGGGGGGAAAACAAATTCAAGATGCACGGATCTAGCACACAGTTCATCAGCTCTACTTCCAGGGCACCCACCAGATATATGCAGCCAATAAAACATCTGGGACCCAGCAAGATGGCAACCTCTCTAAGAATTTCCTGTGTCTTGGGAGAATGAGGAGGGGATGTCACTGAGTCATTCCACATTTACAAAGGAAGTAGAGTGGGGGATCCCAGCACAGAGCAGGGGGAGAGATAGGGGGAGGGATAGAGAGCGGGGGTGGTGGGAGGCGGAGAGATAGAGAGTGGAAGAGGGAGAGAGAGATGGGGAGGGAGAGAGAGGAGGGGGGGGGAGAGAGAGGGGCAGAGAGGAGGGGGGGGGAGAGGAGGGAGGGAGAGAAATATGGGGAGAGAGAGGGGAAAAGAGAGAGGGGTAGAGAAAGGGGGAGTGAGAGGGAGCAAGAGATTGTAAGGGGGGAGAGAGAAGGTGAGCCAAACGGGGAGAGGTGGAGGGAGAGAGGGGGGTGGGCGAGAGGGGGAGAGTGAGAGGGTGCGCAAATGTGGGAGAGAGATGGTGAGCTAGAGGGGGGGAGAGAGTGAGGGGGGAGAGAGAGAGAGGTGGGGAGAGAGGGAGAGAGGAGGAGGAAGGGAGGAGAGGTGGGGGGAGAGAGAGGGGAGAGGTGAGGAGAGTGAGGGAAAGAGAGAGAAAGGGAGGGAGTGGTGGAGAGGAGAGGGAGAGAGTGGTGGGAAGGGGTAAGTGGAGGAGTGTGGTGAGAGAGAAAGAGAAGGGGGTGACAGAGGGGAGGGTGACAGAGGGGGAGGGGTGTGAGAGAGAGGGAGGTGGGAGAGAGAGAAGGATTGAGAGAGAGAGGAGTGGTGAGAGAGAGAGACAGGGGGTGAGAGAGAGAGACAGGGGGTGAGAGAAAGGAGGGTGACAGAGGGAGGGGAGAAAGAGGAGGGAAGGATAGAGAGGGAGAGGGGGGCAGTGGAGAGAGGAAGGGGGAAGAGAGGGAGTGAGGGGGAGGGGGGGAGAAGGGGGAGGTGGAGAGAGGAAGGAGGAAGAGAGGGGGAGGGAGGGAGAGAGAGAGAGGGGGGAGGTGGAGAGAGGAAGGGGGGAGAGGAGTGACAGGGGGTAAGAGAGAGAGAGAGAGAGGGGTGAGGGAAAGGGAGGTGAGAGAGATCCCTAGCCCTGTCTGCAGCCCCTCCTGTGCCCCATGTCCCAGTCTGTGAGAGCATGGCGGGGCAAAGAGCAGGGAGGAGCTGGAGAGTGCTGGGGGGGGGGGGGAGAGCACAGGAGGGGTGGGGGCTGGAGAGCACTGGGGGGCAGTTTGAGAGCAGGGGGGGAAGAAAGAATTGGAATGGAGTGCAGGGGGTACTGGAAAGCACTGGGGGAGGAGCCAGGGAGCACAAGGAGGTGCTGGATACCAGGAGGGGCGGAGCCAGCGAGCACAAGGAGGGGCCTGAGAGCACGGGATGCAGAAGAAGTTAGATAGAAGGAGCGGTGGGGAGACTGCATATAGTGGAATTGAGTTTTCCATATTCCTCCATACAGCCGCTGAATGATCACTTCTCCTCCTCTCGATCCTGCAGACATTCAGCGGCTGCAGGAGGAATATGGAAAACTCTAATCCACTATGGGCAGTCTCCCCACTGCTCCTCCTATTCAGGCACACAGGGAGGCTGCACGGGCACTCACGTTCTCTCCAGTCGGCCAGGCAGCACAGGGACATTAAAGGCGGATATCCTTCCTCTTCACAGTCATGGGGCAGCTCAGCTGGATAGTTTCAGCGACCCCCCCCCCCCCCCCCGCCCCGACTGCTGAACTGAATAGGAGGCAGGTGCGGAGAGGTCGGGTGAGCAGCCCAGGCTGAAGGAGCTGCTCAGCTGCGGGTCCCACATGGACATGCTGCCCGCAAGCCTTGTAGAGATGACACTTGGAGCCGGGTGCTATCACATAGCCTCTGCCGCCATCTAGAGGCCTCTACTGTCCTGCTCCCCACACCTGCTGCCACAGGACTGGGATGCTCCGTGATGAGGCGGTGACATCAGTGATTGATCACAAGCAAATTAGGCGGCCGCGAGGCCCTTGTGAGGCCACGCTCCTTACAATTACTTTAAAACTGATCTCCATCTTTTTTCTTTTTTTTTTTTCTTTTTACAGCATACTACAAGGCCAGATCCTACACCTTAAATATAGGCCACACTCCTTACAAATACTTTAAAACTGATCTCCAGCTTTAAATAGTTTGTTTGGAGTAAGCTAGTCCAGACAAACTATTACAATACCTTCACTAACACTTGCAAAGGCTGCAAGCGCTGTATAAATACATACCTCCCAACATTGTGAGATGGGAATGAGGGACACCTACTAGCAAACATATGTAGGCATAGGACACGCCCCCTGTCACACCCCCTTAAAGGAGTATTAACCCCAAAAAAAGGTTAATAAAATCCACAAGTGCTATTTTTTACCACTACTATTCCTTTATATTGGCTTTTAAAATTTACAAATGCAGCAATTTAGAATTTGGATGAAATGTTAAGCACTGGGAAACACTTTTTGAAGGATAAAAAGTGAATTTTATATACAACTATATAGATCAGACCAAAATGAGGGACAAATGAGGGGGAAAGAGGGACAGAGGGACATTGCTCCAAATCAGGGACAGTCCCTCAAAATCAGGAACAGTTGGGAGCTATGTAAATAGTATATAGTAAATGGCATATAGTCTCAGCACTGTGTTCTGGCAGAAGGATGGGAACTTCCCGCCCCACTCCTGGAGCAAAGTCAAGTCGGGCTGCTCAGCCATTTATAGGGAGCTTTTTAATCTATGAATGAATACAAAGCTTTCTTTGATTGACTAAGATGGGCAGATAGCGTCATGATCTCCAACTCCAGCAATAAGAGGAAGCTGTGTATTCATCCATAGAATACAAAGCTGTGCATTATTCCATAGAATACAAAGCTGCCTGTGAATGGCTGAGCAGTGCTCAGCCCAAATCCATTTTCTTCCAGGAGCGGGATGTGAAGTTGCCATTCCACTGCTGGAACCAAGCATTGTATACTGTATGTAAGCTGAGGCTACATACGGTTTATACAGCGCTCCCAGCTGCTACATATGTTAGTGAAGTTAATAGTTCATTTGGACCAGGTATGCAAATGAAAACCTGGAGATTAGCTTTAAATCAAGAAGAGATCCCAGTATTGCTCAGATCACCCGTATTATAACCCACCATAGATAAAACTTTTGTTATCCTGAACTCCATGTTCTTTGTAATGTACCCAGTGGACCACACACAGAGTCCATCTGTCTTTTTTGGTATGTTTCTGTATCAGAAAGAGGCCATGTATTACCTGTTCCAGCTGTAGTTGTGTTATCCGTTGTGATGTCATGTCACCCAGCAGTATATCCACATAAGGGTAACTGAACCCCGGTGCTGGACGCTGAGTTCTGGTGCTCTGGATGTCCTTCAGAGGGAATGTCACCATCAACTCCTGCAAACCAAAAATTGAAGTGTAACTCACACTGTGATGGTATTAAAAGTTAGCAAAAAAGCCTAAAAAAAAAATCCACAACCAGACTGTTTTTCACTAATATTATCTGAAATTGAAAAGCCACAACCAGACCGAGCTACGTCACCAATCTTCTCTCCAAATATCACCCAAACCGTCCTCTCCGCTCCTCTCTAGGCCTCCTGCTCTCTAGTTCTCTTGTCTCCTCCTCCTATGCTCATCTCCAGGACTTCTCCAGAGCCTCTCCCATCCTCTGGAACCCTCTACATCTGTCCAGCTATCTCCTACTCTGGCTGCCTTTAGTCAATCCCTGAAAACTCATCTCTTCAGGGAAGCCTACCACGCCTCCAACTAGGTGAACTTTTATCACTTCCATCATCTCATCCTCCCCAGTTATAACTTTTTTGTACCACTTACCCCACCCTATTAGATTTTAAGCGCTTATAAACAGGGCCTTCTCAACCCTCTTGTATTTTATTGTATTGTAACTGTACTGTCTCCCTTTAAATTTTACAGCACTGCGGCGCAAACTATTGGCGCTATATAAATCCTGTATTATAATAATAATTTAAGGGGTTGATTCAATAAAGGCAAATAGACAGTGCACTTTTGCAAGTGCAGTTGCACTCGTTTTCCCCAGAGCTTTGTGAAGCTGAAGAAGCTTTGCTGATTTCCATCATCCAATCAAGAGCAAGCAAAAATGTAGTTTTTTTTATATTTTCCTTGCACCTGATTGGATATTTTTTACAAAGTGAAGCTTCACCACATTCACCAAGTTCTGGGAAAAATAAGTGCAAATGCACATGCAAACCGCACAGTCTATTTGCCTTTAGCAAATCAGCCAATAATGCTGCGTACACACGGTCGGACTTTTCGGCTACAAAAGTCCGACAGCCCGTCCGACAGACTTTCGACGGACTTTTGGAGGACTTGCGGCAGACTTTCTAACGAACGGACTTGCCTACATACGATCACACAAAAGTCCAACGGATTCGTACGTGATGACGTACACCGGACTAAAATAAGGAAGTTGATAGCCAGTAGCCAATAGCTGCCCTAGCGTGGGTTTTTGTCCGTCGGACTAGCATACAGATGAGCGGATTTCTGGGTCCGGCGTAGTTACGACGTAAAGATTTGAAGCATGTTTCAAATCTAAAGTCCGTCAGATTTGCAGCTGGAAAAGTCCGCTGAAAGTCCGGGGAAGCCCACACACGATCGGATTGTCAGCCGTATTTTGTCGGCGCCCGTCGAACTTTTGTAGACGAAAAGTCTGACCGTGTGTACGCGGCATTAGTCTCACAGTGGAATCAGGATGGTACACTGCTAGCCCTACAGATGACCATAGGTCAGATGAGGTTTCTGGAGGGGGCTGGGGAAAACTAAGGGATGGGGTCTCTGGGATTAGGGGTCTCTCCAAAAGGGGCTTTTGCAGGGGCTCTGTGGGAGACTGTAAGGTGCTTTAGGGGCTGGGAGGAACTGTGGGAGACTGTGTGGGACACTGTTGCAGGTTGGGGGCATTATGGGGAACTGGAGCCTCTGCAATATGCTGGGGGGGGTGCACTGTGGGAGGCTGGGTGGAAGGTTGGGAGGTGCTGCGTGGGCTGAGGGGTACTGCTGTCCATTATAGAAGGTTTCAGGGGGCACTATGGGAGCTGAAAGGCACTGTTGGAGGTTAGAGGATCTGCAGCTAGTTGGAGGCCCGGTAGGAGAGAGACCACATCCTGGCAGCAGGCCAGTGCCCAGTGGTTGAGAACCACCAATGTAGACAGTAACAACTGAGGGATATGTTTGCTAGTGCAAAAAAGGGTTTTCCATGTTTGAACACAACAGTGACTCCCTTTTCTCCAAGGAAACTAACAAATCTTTTCCCATATGTGTGCTATAATAGCAAAGAAAGTTTGCTGAAAAGTTGTGTGGTATGTATCAACTAAAGGTAACTAAATCTGAAAAGCAAGTATCTCTCTGAGAGCTTCTCATATGCGGCTAATCTAATCACAATATAGACATTCCAAGGCTCGTATAAGGTCCCTCCTGTTATATAAGGGGAGTTTTGCATAAGCCATATTTCACCGCCAAAGCCTGGTGGTGTATATGCACTTGGGGCAATCATGTCACTGTAGGTTTAATAATTGCTACACAAACTAAAATGTGCATAGTGTGCACAGAGCAACATAGGACTATGAGAAATGGCAGGTAGGTGAGTATGACAATGTGTAGATGTGGCCTTAAAAAGACTTAGCATATTGCTGAGTTTGTGTAAATCACCATTTAGGTGATCTGTATGCCTATAGTAGAATATCAACAGTAGACTTCGAGAGAGGCCAGATTTGAGGTCAGGCCTAAAGTGCCCCTTACCTAAGGTGACAAGGCCTCCAAGGCAGGGGTGGACTGACTATACATGGGGCCCCCGGGCAAAAGGAGATTATGGGGCCCCCGGGCAAAAGGAGATTATGGGGCCCCCGGGCAATAGGAGATTATGGTGCCCCCGGGCAATAGATTATAAGGCCACACAGTACACACACACACATACAGTATACACACACAGACACACAATATACACACACAGTATACAAACACAGAATACACATACACACACTGAAAAGGTACCGGAGAGTCGGGGCAGCTATAATCTTGGGATTTTTAAAAAAAACACAGATTTTTACTGTCCCTGGTTTTATTGAGGCTGGCAACCCTGATGGGGCCCCTTAGTGGCATGGGGCCCTCGGGCAGTGTCCGAGTGCTCAAATGGTCAGTCCGCCCCTGCACCAAGGGCAAGCTGACCACAGAACTGAATTTTAGCACTGCCACCCACCCTTACAAGAGCAGCAGGAATCTGACCTTGGGGGTCACGTGAAGCATCTATCCACTATCACTGGAAGTAGTAGGCCAGCTCTACAAGACCTGGATACCTTAGGGTACACTTGCAATATAGCAGTGTGGTGTCTGTCTCTATACTCTTGCTAAAGGGAACAGTGAAAGGAAAAAAAAGCCTTGTCAGGGTCACAGGATATGACATTACTCATCACATGAGGAAAGCAGATGTCACATGTAAGGTGGCCTTAGGGTGTCCTTGTGAGATCCATCACATCAACACAATCAATAGAAATATTTGCGGATTTTATGCCATTTATACATACATGGGTTTCTTTGTTCAGGAAATTCAGCCCATTCTGATTGATAGCCAGGATACATGGAGAGATGACCACGTTGTTACTACAGCTCTGGATGTAGAAAAAAGCAGAGCCAAACATGGGGAAGGCACTGACCAGACCTGCAAGAGGAGAAAGCATGTTGCCATTTCATGTGTTGTCATCCACACACAGCACTGACAGCAATTTAGTAAGATGAACGCCTTTAAAGCATAACTTAAGTCCCACGCTGTACTGGCTCCACCCTTCCTCCAGCGCCGCCATTATTGCACATGCACAAATGCTCTGAAAGGCTCTGCCACGCCTTTGGGTCCTGGCAGAGCCCTTTGGCACATCTGCGCATGCGTAAGTGATTTTCCACATATGTGCAAAGACGAGGGAGGTTTGGGGCCAACCTGATAGCCGTCTTTTGTGCATGCGCAGGAAAATCCTTTGTGTGCCCAAATTTCGGGGGAAAACCAGCACTTGTGCAGCTGTGCCTCAACGTTTACTTGGGACCTGAAGCCCTGTGGCACATCTGGTGAAGGTCCGCTTTAAAGCGTATGCCTAGGCAAAATCTTTTGCTTTTATATTTGATAGAACAGTGTCCCAGAGACAACAGGAAGCGAGAGGAAATCTCTCCCCTTTTAGACAGTTGTCACTGAAGTAGGTATCCTAATGGGAAGATTTCCCCCCACCACCTGTAGTGAAAAGCATAAATAGTTGGATTTCTCATGACTTTCTGTTCCAGGACAGATAGAGAGGATGAATCACACCAGCGGGGCCACAGACAAAAAAAAAACAAACCTTAAGGCTATGCAAAAGGAATGTGACTGTTCCACTCCTTTGGGGCTCTTTCACACCGGCAGCTGGGGATGGTAAAAACAGGTGGCTGAGTCACAGTTTTACTGTCACTTGGCCACCCTCCCCAATCCTAAGAATACAGCCGGACAGGGCTGTACACATAGTTACATAGTAGGTGAGGTTGAAAAAAGACACAAGTCCATCAAGTCGTCTATGTGTTACACATGCGGCGGCCACAATGCTTTGCTTTTTGGCCATGTCAATTTTAACTCAGGCTGCAGGGTTTGACAGGCAGCACTGCCTGTCAAACTTGCCCATTGAGTTTAAAGGAGCCACTCTGCAACTGTAAACCAAATGCTTGGCATGCACTTGCAGCATGGTCCAACAATGCAAAATTGGCATTCAGCAATTCAGCAGCGGTGGTGCTTGCTCAATGCCTGTCAGCCACTGTTATACTGCTCTATGGAAAACGATCCACCACAGATCATTTTTCAGAGGGTGGTAAGCATTACCGCAAATGTGAAAGAAGCCTCAGGAGAGACGGTGCCTGTGTCCAAAATAGTGTTCTATAACACAGCAATTTATGAAGAAGGAGAGCCAACATGTTTCAGGGATCTGTGTCTTCTTCATCAGGGCTAAAAAACCTATTTGGTATTATTTAATAAAAAGGTATTAGTTAATAAAATACTGAGAAAAAAGAATCCTATTACAAAATGTTTTTTTATTTACCAGGCTACAAGGCAATATCAGTAGAGAACAATAAAATATTCAGTTATCAATTAAGACCTGAAAGGGGTCCTAATCCTTCATTACTTCCAAAGCAGAAAAAAATGCAGAGGTGGGATATGAAGTGCAAATAATGCCAAATGAAAATTACTTTGGTGTGGTGGTATATTCTGGATAAGACCTGTAGTTCCAGTGGAAGCTCCTCCTTACTTACCTAGGAACTGAGCTCTTCCCTGGTGAGGACTCAAAGGCTGAATCTGCTGCATGTGCTGCATCACCATGTTCAACCACGACTGAGGCTTCACTGACTTATAGAACTGATTGGGGATATAATCCTGGACCTCACGCCTGCAGGAGGACAATACGGGGAATTAGAGCACAAAAGAACATCACATAAGTGGCACAGGTAAATATATTCTCTAGTTGTTGGATTTTAAAATATGCTATGATATGTTAAAGTCCAACTCCAGGCAAATAAAAAAAAAATATTGCTTGTTTTTGTTTTTGTCTAGGGGAATAAAAAAAAAAATGGATTTACTTACCTGATCCTTTGCTCCTTCTCACAGCTAGACTGGTTCCTGCAGTCTCTGCACCCCCACACTTCATTAGCCTAGGGTTCTGACGTCATCAAGACCAGAGCCAGGTCCATAGCCCTGCTTTGGACATGACGACACCACTACTGGATCGTGGTGGAGCGCCGCCTGCAAGATGAGCGGAAGATCACGTACCGTATATACTCGAGTATAAGCCTAGTTTTTCAGCACATTTTTCAGGCTGAAAAGCCCCCCCTCGGCTTATACTCGAGTGAGGGTCTCGAGAGCGGGTGCAGCCTCACTGTGCCCATCTGCAGCTGTACCTTTGATAACTAAAACAGCGGGTGTCTCTCGCTGTGTCATGCAGTCTGTTCGGCAGCCATCCATTGTAACAAAGCCCCGCCTCTTCCTCGTCCATGATAGACAGAACACTGATACAATGCTGGGAAACTGAATCAGTGTTCTGTCTATCATGATGGGGAGGAGGCGGGGCTTTGTTACAATGGATGGCCGCCGAACAGACTGCATGACACAGCGGGAGACCCGCTGTTTTAGTTATCAAAGGTACAGCTGCACATGGGCACAGTGAGGCTGCAGATGGGCACAGTGAGGCTGCAAATATGGGCACAGCGAGGCTGCATATGGGCACAATGAGGTTGCAAATGGGCACATTGAGGCTGCAAATGGGCACAGTGAGGCTGCATATGGGCACATTGAGGCTGCAAATAGTTACAGTGAGGCTGCAGATGGATATTGTTTACCCAGTATCTGCTGCATTTCCCACCCTAGGTTTATACTCAAGTCAATAAAATTTTCCCAGTGTTTTGTGGTAAAATTAGGTGCCTCGGCTTATATTTGGGTCGGCCTATACTCGAGTATATACGGTTAGTAAAACTGTTTTAAAAAAACAAACAAAAATTCTCAGCTTACTTACCAGCCAGTTCACGTTAAAAATAAGGGGTTTCGTTTGCCCACATTTGCAAATATATGTGTAAGCTGCAGCGACCACATCACGCCCCACCAGTATTATCTGCAGTCCTAACTCTATAATTTTGAGAGTCTACTGAGTTGGAGCACATATGTAATAATAGATAGATTAAGGGCAGATAGGCCTGGGGAGAGCCCACCCTCCTTAAAGATATAGGGACGCACTGAACCCAGCAAAAGCACAGTGGCAGCAAAATCGTTTCTTCTCTCCCCTGGATAAAACAAGCAATTAATGCAAGGGATATTTTTTATTTGCTCAGAGTTGGGTTTAACCACCTCAGTACTGTAGGACATCCTTTGGTTTAAGTGGTTTTACCAGGATCGTCCCTGCACCTGCATATCATCCCGGTATCAAAATTGGAAGCCGGCGATTCCCTCTTTGGCAGAAGTGATTAGAGTGGCTGACTCGATCACTTCTGTGGGTGGCGGAAGGGGGTCCACCCCCAGCTGCCTTTCCTGGGCTCTGCTGTCCAATCGCAGAGACTGGGAGCAATACGTCCGGCGGGGACAGAGGCACTACAGAGAGAAACTGACATTTTTTGACGTTGGCTTCTGAGATCATTTAATGTTCATTGACAATTGCATTTGACCTGCATTTGGTCCCTTTTCTGACCTGCATTTGACCTCCTTCTAAGCTGCGTTAGCATCTATGTCAACGGGCCTTTGTTCTCTTCAAGTGGGTTTTGTATTCTGCTTACTTAACCCATCGACCAGTTTTCACCTCTCATTGGAAAAAATGATTTGACAGATGTCACATGACAAGATGTAAAGTTGGTTTACGTACGCGGTAGGCAGGTAAACACTATCTTTAGCGCGATGTTGTAGGGCCGCCAGTCTTGAAATTTGCTGGAACTGTTGCTCGGTGGGCTTAGCATGAGTGAAGACATTAAACAACCCCTTCAAGTAATCTGGTAAGACCTAGCAAGAGAAAGTAAAGGAACTTTACTGATTGTTTCATCTAAATCTAGCACTAAGCATACAAAGGAAGTCAAAGTTAGCCTCCACCAAGTCCATTGCTCTACAGTACCTGGTTATAATGCATGGTCACATACAGCTCATTCTCGAACTTTAGTGGCTGAGCCCAGATGATTCTTCTGAACCAGAACATGTAGTTGCTATCAGTCTGTTCCATTTCAGCTGAAACATCCAGGATGTATTCCTTCCTATTTAGAGGTCTCACATTCTGACCTGTAGGGAGGAAAGATCACAGGGGGATATTCTGAGAAAAGGTTAAGTCTTATGCAAATCAAACAGTTTTATTTCCTTTATATCTCCAATCACATTAACTGCATTTATTACAGAATAAAACTTGGATACTTAGAATCTGTACTTTTGTTTGCATTCAATGTAATGGTAAGTTATTGAGTAATAGCATGAGAGGAATACTGAAGGCACAAGCATTATCCAGCTTCTTGTAATAGCTTCCTTCCCATGGGCTATTAGTTGGCCCATGGCTTTGCCAGGGGTCTAAGACTAGTATAAGCTGCAGAGGGTACCTGTGCAAAAAAACATGTCAGCCTCTTTAATTTGCATATTGTTTCATGCATGGGCAAGCCAGC
This sequence comes from Lithobates clamitans, assembly GCA_037952925.1. Taxonomy (NCBI): domain Eukaryota; kingdom Metazoa; phylum Chordata; class Amphibia; order Anura; family Ranidae; genus Lithobates; species Lithobates clamitans. Next base: position 1,556,934 of record JBBGZY010001792.1, read on the forward strand.
TCACCAAGGTGTCTTCTGCCCATTTAAACGCACATATTTACATCATCTTGCCTGGGTGTCCCTTCATCTGAGATTGCTTCTGGAACTCACATATGCATGTCATCTTGGCTGAGTGATGCATGGCCGGAGACTGTCTCCGGAACCCAAATATACACATCATCTTGTTTGGGTGTCACATGGCTTGGGACTGCCTTTGAGATTCACAAATGTACATATTGCCTGTGTGTCATCTGGCCTAATATTGCCTCTGAAGCTCACAAATGCACATCGTCCTGCCTGGGTGTCACCTGTCCTGAGAATGCCTCTGGAACTCACATTTGCACATCAATTTGTCTAGGTGCCACCTGGCCTGAGACTGCCTCTAGGACCTACAGGGCACCCACAGTATGTGTTGTCTGAAGGTGCTACTTCCTGTTTTTCCTCCCTGCAATATCTATATTTACTGACCCTTTTAGTGGAATGCATCATTGGCATGATTTCTAAAGCCAAGAAACTCAACTTTATGCCACAAGCCCTAAACATTTCCTTATAGGAATATGTAAACTCAACAGGGGAAATGATCAGCAGAGAAGGAAGAGCCATTCTCTGACCACCCACCCCTTCTGATGGCTCTTGATTTTTGCCTTCCAGTTAAGAACTTACCCTCTAAAAAAATACTTAAAAAGGGACTTGACTTGATATTGGTTTTATTTTCATGTTTTTTTTTCAAAGCATATATACATATATGTTATATATAGATTGTAAGCTCTAACGAGCAGGGCCTTCTGATCCCTCCTGTATTGATTTGTATTGTAAGTGTACTGTCTGCCCTCATTTTGTAAAGCACTGAGCATACTGTTGGCGCTATATAAATCCTGTATAAAAATAATAATATTATAATATATATATATGTATATATATATATATATATTTTTTTTTTTTTTTCTTTTAAACAAGGAGTGTGTATTTAATATTTTAGGTTAAACAGAACATAGATATTGTATCTTTTGGCTTCAGCTGGGAGGGAAGTATTGTTCCCCATCTTACCCCGGTTGGTAACAGCAAAGATGGCATATTCGTGGTAGGCCTCATCTCGTTGCACCCCCATCTCAGTGCAGATCTCTTCTATGACATCAAAGGCCACCTAGATCATAAAATAATGCTATCAGGGGTGTATTTATAAAAAAATATGCAGAGCTATCCATTCTGTGAAACTGTACGTACATTTGTTCTGTGCAAATGGAAGCTAAATTGAATGGTATTAGGCTATTTCCTCCCAGATCAAATGTTATTTAATTTTCAGAATAGAGTGAATCAGGAAAATCCTGCACTATGGCCACTGGAAGGAGCTGACAATCATAGTAAACAAGTATTCATTTCCGATGAATAACATTCATTTTTGAAATAAAACAGCTTAATAACATTCAATTGGGGAGGAGGGTGACCAAGCTATATGCAGTAGAGAAAGGGGAGGTCAACCTGGCAGTATCTGGCAGAAAATCCATAAATCAAAAGACTATCTGTAAACTACCATCTGCACAATGAGAAGCAGCAATGGCTGCCTTCACGTCTGTCCAAGGAAAGGTTTGTTCCAAATAACACATATAAAGGAAAAACGTAAGCTAGCTATAGATCAGGGGTGCTCAACCAGTGGGCCACATGTGGCCTGCAACTTCAAATCAAGGAAGTGCATGCAGACGCTCTGGAATGGCTGACCTGCTATTCCAGAGCATCAAAGTGCATGGAGCCAGAGTCGGCAGTGGAGGGAGCAGGAGCCACATAAGCCAATGCTCTTTCTGTAGCACCTGTTCCAGTCCGAGTGATACCGAGTGGAGAGCAATGCCATCAGTAAAGGGAAAAGGAAAAGGTTTGTGTATTAAACATCACATACACTGTACTTTTGCAATGGGCATATTAGCATTTATAACAAAAGGTGCTTTCACACTGATCCGTGGGTGCAGAACAGTGCACCTGAGGCTTTCTTGTGGGTTAGCTGCACCGAGCCATAGATTTTTATTATATCCTGCGGGTTTGGTGCGTTTTCTGAAAGGGCACCAAAACTCCTGAATGCAGAAGGTTTGGTGCGCTTTTAAAAGTGCACCACACCCACAAGATATAATAGAAACTATGTGCAAACGAGAAGATCTGGACAGCCGCACTCCAGGAAGTAATAATCCAAGTTTCTTTATTTTAAAATCAGGATCACATCAGATACAGGGCATCATAGACAGAGTGTACAGATCATAGGCTAACGCGTTTCACACTTGTCCAAGTGCTTACTCTGAGCTATGAGTAAGCACTTGGACAAGTGTGAAACGCGTTAGCCTATAATCTGTACACTCTGTCTATGATGTCCTGTATCTGATGTGATCCTGATTTTAAAATAAAGAAACTTGGATTATTACTTCCTGGAGTGCGGCTGTCCAGATCTTCTCGTTTGCACATAGTCTCTACTAGCATGAGCCAGCACCTGGAACCTCTCATCTCTGGAGAGCAAGATCAGCTTTACACCTGGTGAGACCTAAACTAGTGCGGGGATAACTTTTGTATTGCAAAGATATAATAGAAGTCTATGGAAAATCGTAGCTAACCCTCAGGAAAGCTGCAGGTGCATTGTGCTGCACCTGTGGTGCAAGTAAACCGCAGCACATAAGTGTGAAAGCAGCCTTATAGGTGGCATCATCGGCGCAGTATACAGTAAATATCTCCTAAACGGCGCATGTTTAGGAAATATTTACAGTACCTATAGGTAAGCCTTATTATAGGCTAACCTATAGGTACAAATTACACAGGGAGGTTTACAACCTCTTAAAGTGGCCCTCGCTCTTCGAAAGGTTGAGCACCCCTCCCGTAGGTAGATTAAGTTCACTTGGCTTAGCAAGGGCTGAATGATTTTTAATCCACGTGTGGCCACTCTCGCTTGACAGAAGTCGATTCAATGATCAACTTCTGTGGAACAGGCTTGTTGGAAATTTTTTCTCAATCACCGGCTGCAGCCCTGAGTGCCCGCTGTCAGAATAAAATAGGGGTTATTTACGAAAGGCAAATCCACTTTGCATTACAAGTGCAAACTACAAGTGCAAAGCGCACTTGAATTTGCACTGAAAGTGTACTTGGAAGTACAGTCGCTGTAAATCTGACGGGTAGATCTGAAATGAGGGGAAGCTCTGCTGATTTTTTTTATCCAATCATGCGCAAGCTAAAATGCTGTTTTTTATTTTCCTTGCATGTCCCCCTCGGATCTACAGCGACTGCACTTCCAAGTGCACTTTCAGTGCAATTTCAAGTGCACTTTGCACTTGTAGTTTGCACTTGTAGTGCAAAGTGGAGTTGCCTTTAGTAAATAACCCCTAGTGTCTCAGTGGCGAGGATTCTTCTACCCACCTTGCTTGTGCGGTTGGAGGAATCTGTTCATTTTTGGCTGATAAAAAATAAGTTATCTATGCCTAGCTTTGCACAATCTAAAAACTAGACAACTTATTCCCTTTACTTTAAAAAAGTCCACCTAACTTTTCCCAATCACCAGTATATTTAAAAACCCATTTTAGGATCTTGATCTAAATAACGGAACTGACCGAACATGTTTTTATCTTGAGATGTCGCTCAATTCCTCCAGGTAAGAGGAACAGCTGTCTCTTGGAACTTCTCCCAGCCTGGGAGGGGGAAGAAAGAAACATTTCAGAAATTATACAGGTAAATAATCAGGTGTTATAGGTTAGCATCCACAGAAATGGTCATTTGAGTTCTCATTTTGGGAATAATGCGTTTCTCTCTCCTATGAATCTATTCACCCTTATACAGTATAAACCTTTCTTCTTTTTTCTTTTAAGCAGAATTAAACTCCATTTTTTTTTTTTTAATAAATGAATCTCCAGGAGATATATGCTATAATGTACTTGCATGCATGGCATAATAGCACGTTATGATAGACTTTGCTGTCAAATAATGCCCTCCAGTGTTGCACTTTCAGCATACGTGCTGCCAGGGGCACTGACATTTTCTCCCGGTTTTCCTTCTGGGTTCCATCTATTCAGCCACTTGAATCGCCGGGTTGGGAGGGTGTCACTACCGCACATGTGCGCAGAAGTCACATTATCATGGCACAAAGCGGTGCCGTAAATTTATGCTGAGATGTGCATGTGCGGCTCAGTGTATATTACCGCTGACAGGTAGGGGGAAGCATTTATGAGAGCATAGACCAACTGATTCTCTTGTGTCATAAAAACCCAGCATTTTTTGTAAAATGTGAGTTTGATTATGCTTTAACACCCTTTTAACAAACCCAGCCAAAATAAAGAAAAGAGATGTCACTGCAGCTCTATCTAATGGTAAAATATGGTTACTGCATGCATTACACACGCTAAAAAATCTAAGAAAGTGAGACAAGATATATAAATTATACGTTCTACTGGTTGATTGGTCATTCTATGTTCAGGCAAAAACATCTGCTACTTTTACTGACTGTCCCACAATCCCTTTTGCTGCTTTGAATTTATCTCACATCTACTGATTTTACACATTCTACAATCAGAGACCTGTACTGAGAGCCTATACCGCTCCTTCTGAAATTACTAGTTGCTTGGATGTAATACTGATCCAACAACTTCTGTAGTTTCTGAGTCAATGATCTGGAACAAGTCTGTAGATCAGGAGATGTGACTTCATTCTGACTTCACTTGCTGCAAGCTTCTTCTAGGTTAGTGGCTCATTACAGTAAAGTTAAATGTCCAGCACCACTGCCAAGCGGCTATCTCTCACAGTAGGAGCTCGGTAAAGGCAGCCTTCATATTTATCTAAGTATGGGTTTCCTGTATATGTAGTCAGGCTTATGTTCCCTGGCCAATATACATGTCACTTACCACCATGGCTTTCAGTTCCATGGCACTGGGGAATTCACACCGCCCTCCATACAGCAAAGTTTTGCGTAGGTTCTGCTCACAGGCTTTTGCTATCCCTGTTAAAACAAAAACAAAGGGACATGAGTACCCAAGAAGTATTTTGTCATTGTGTGTGCTAGAAATAGGAAAGCCTGGAGAAAAACTGGGAAAAATGAAAAAAACAAGTTTTTTTTCCGTTTCTTTTTTTCGAAGCCGTTTTTTGCTTTATTTTTTCGTGAAAATTTGAAACGAAATAAGTGTAGAATACATTCTTTTACACCGATAAGTGATATACCTATGACATGGTATTCAAACTATATAACATGTGAAGTCTTAAATTATTGCAAGTTCTCTCAGCTGAAGACAAGCAAATCTTGGAATACAGTTCAGGTAACACTGTACTTCTCAATGCAGGTCTCAAATAAGAGAAATATGCAATTCTGTCACTAGGGGTACTGCAGGGGAAAGGCACCAGTGTTGTTTGCTTGTAGGCTCCATCTTGTACCTCTTACTATTGGGTGATTTTTGGGATACAGTTGATAGTTTCTGTCATCTCAGGTCTTAATTGATAGGTAAGATGGTAAATTTGTTTGATAAATGAGTTTATCTTTATAACCTTTAAATGATTCCTAGGAATGTTTTCCACCATCACAGCATAATGTTTCCCTATAGTCTAGTAAGTAAATAGGTTTTTCTTTTACTACTCTCAGTAAAATGGTGAGACCGGGGGCGTGACCGGAAGCCGCTCTGCATGGACGCCTGACCTAGTAGCTCTCCTCCAGCCCGCAGCTTAAAGGCCTGAAAAGGGGGATTTTCAGCTCCAATATATGGGAGGAAACAGAAGGACCAGATCCTCCAGGACCCGGGGTTCGTCCCAGCCACCATCCGGCTCCGCCACGACCATCCGGACATACTTTAATCGGCCCTCCATGTCGGAGGACGAGCGGGACAAGATGGCACCGACAGCCTCCTCCTCCGCCACGAGACCGCAACGACAGCAGTTCTCGGCGGCTCCATCCACACTCCACAACACAGCGGGACAGACTCAGGAGATGGAGGGACTGACCGGCCAGATGACTACAGCGGTGAGTCCCCCCCTATCTCTCCCTGCACATGAGACACCCCGGAGCACACCGCGGGACGTTTCACTAGGCCGCACTGCGCCTCCCTATACACAGTGCTCAGAGGCCTTTCCGCAACTACTGCGCTCACTACCAGACCCCTACCTCCCCCAGGGAGGTACGATTTCCCCCACTCCCTCTCTCCAACCGAGTGACTTTCCCCCACTGCCGGAGACGGAGGGTGACTGGGGCAGCGATCAGGGACAAGGAGCTCACCACGGGAGATTTACCCCCCAGCAAGTGCACGGCCCCCCCCCGAGCTCCCCCCAGTCACAGAGGCATGGGCATCAGGGTGCCTTCAGAATGGTGGGGCAGGGGACAGATCACACCAAATCATACGCCCAGGTGGCCTGTTCACCAAGCGGGACCCCCTTGGACACTCTGGCGGGGGCCCACCCCTCCCCTCCTAAGCAGAGGCCTTCATGGTAAGACCTGCAAGCACCTCAGATACCTCGCCAGCTGCAACCCCAGGACTCACACGATCCCATGCTCCCCCCAGAACTACACAGGGAATCCTCCCCTCCAAGCTACCCCCAATTTCATATGGGACACAGCCCACGCTTGCAGCAGCCCATTTCCTGGCAGGACTGTTTCCAAGCCATACCTACCAAGGAGGACTTTAAACTCCTCATCGAAGAAGCTAAATCCGCATGTCGGGCGGAAATCCAGATTATTCATACTAACCTCAAACATCTTTCTGAGAGGATGGAAATGGCGGAGGAGGAAATCCAGGAGACTAAACTGGCAGTTCACCGTACCCAAGTACAGGGGGCAGACCACCACTTAATGCTTCGGAACATGCAACGTCACATCGAGGACCTTGACAATAGGAGGCGCCGAAATAATATCCGAATCAGAGGTCTACCTGAATCAGAGGGTCCCGAAGACCTCCATGAAACCCTGCAGCTTTTGTTTACCAACCTCCTGGGGGACCCCCCAGACAAACCTCTAGAAATGGACCGAGCACATCGGGCCCTGCGCCCTAAGGGACCGGCCTCCAGACCCCGAGATGTTATCTGCAGGGTCCATTCCTTCCCCTTAAAGGAGGACATCATGCGCAAAGCACGCAATGCAAAGAAAGTGATCTTTGAAAACACACAAATCCAGCTCTTCCCAGATCTTTCCTGGATTACCCTGCAGAAGAGAAGATTGCTCCAGCCCCTGCTTATCTTACTCCAAGAGAAAGACATTACATATCGTGGGGCTTTCCCTTCAGCCTCACAGCCCGCCGTCAGGGTAAATCTGCAACATTACGCTTTCCGGAGGACTTGGAAAACTTTTGCGACACCTTAGAGATCCCCATCCCTCGGGTGCCTGATTGGAACCTCGTGGACTTGCCAACACCACCTCCAGTGGTATGGCAGAAGATCCCCCCGACTAAACGCTCCAGAGACCAGGACTCACCTCGAGGATCTACTAAACCCAAACCTAAAAAAGGCTGATTGGCGAGACACTTACCTCTGCCCTACCCATCTTTGCTACGACCGCTCCCCCTAAGGCCCTCTTTCAGTCATTGTGTTTTCAATGTCGGGCATTTTTCTGTTATAGGAGACTAGTTAGTGTTAGTCCTGGTTGTTTCCGGCCCACTAGGCCCCCTGGTGATTTATCCTACTAAAGTTCCTCTTTATTATTTAGTTCAGATAGCTTAATTTCAGTTGAATTTGCATTGAAAGGTTCTCTATGCCCCCCCGGACCGAGCCCTGGTTTGGGGTTCTGACCGGGGAGACTTACTGGAACTTACTGGGGCTTGGGCGGTCTGTACTGCCCGGGCCCACAATGAATCGTTTATTCTTAATAGTGATGACAATAATTATGTTCTCTCTTTCTTCCCTTTTTTTCTTTCTATTTTTCCTTCTTCTCCCTCCCCCCACCCTCCCCTCCCCTTTCGCTTGTCGCGAGTCTGGGACGGTCATCTGGTCGAGCCTCATTTATGGATCTCTCCGCCTTCCGAACCCCGTAGGAGCATCCCAGCAGGATAAGCTAAGTAAACATGCCCCCACACACACCAAGAAACATGGTTAGATTCATATCACTTAATGTTCACGGGCTGAACTCAAATAAAAAAAGACATCTTACATTGAAAGAGATTAGGAGATCAGGGGCAGATATAGCGCTACTACAGGAAACACATTTTAATAGAGGGGGTGCCTTCGCCTTCGCATCCAGACATTACCCTCAGGTCTTTCAAGCATTCAACCCTCGCAAACGCGCAGGTGTAGCAATCTTATTTAAACACGGATCCCCGTTCAAATGCTTAGAGTCCTTCATTGACCCAAGGGGACACTACATAATTTTACGAGGCCAGTGGCAATCGCAGGCGATAACCATTTGCAATATCTATGCTCCTAATGCACACCAGATACACTTCCTATCCAAGGTCTTTACACGCCTATTTAAGTCCCCCAACGAATGTCTGATCGTGGGAGGAGATTTCAACCTGGCGCATTCAGTGGGTTTAGATCGTCATGTGATCAACCCCACAGTCCCCCAAGCTCGAGCCGCCCGTGATTCTAAACTATTTCGACAATTAACCAGACGTCATGCCTTATTTGATACATGGCGAGCACTCCACCCAGGAGACAGACAATATACCTTTTTTTCGGCCCCCCACCGTATGCACTCCCGCTTAGACTATTTCTTCGTTAATAACGCCACCCTACGGATCACAAAGACAGCCCAGATCCTTCCCATTTCTTGGTCAGACCAATAACCCTATCACTTGAGATGGGAGTTACGGCGCGTAAACCCAGCAACTGGCAGTTAAACAACTTTCTTCTCCAACATGTCCCGTCTAGGTCGGAACTAGAGACGACTTTGAAAAACTACTTCTTAGACAATAACACTCCCGACATCTCCCTCACCACCCTCTGGGAGGCTCACAAGGCAGTCCTTAGGGGACGATGCATCGCGATCTCTTCAGCTATGAAGAAAACGCTATAGCATCTAAACTCTAGGCCAGGTGGAGAAAGCACTTCTGCGGCTAAAGCAAACCTATTATGACAAAGGCAATAAAGCCCACTCCCTCCTAGCGCGCAAACTGTCTGAACGCTCCCATATGTCCACCCCTCACCAAATTAAAGATAGGATGGGCACTCTACATACACACCCTCAAGACATAGCCCAGATCTTTGGGGAATTCTACACGACCCTATATAACAATCCTGAGATCCCTCGTGACCCATTGCCTCCTGACCCCAAGGAACGAATGCGACATTATTTAGAAGACAGCGGCCTTCCCAGACTCCAAAGAACGGACCTTGAGTCACTTAACGCCCCAATCACAGAGGAAGAAATAACAGCCACTATAAAAACTCTGCCCACACACAAATCCCCTGGACCAGACGGGCTCCCCTACGAGTACTACAAGACATTCCTCCCGATTCTTTTACCCTACATGTGTAGGATGTTTAACGCCTTTTTTCAGAACACCACCATCCCCGCGGACATGCAGAGATCATTCCTCACGCTTATCCCCAAGCCTGACAAGGACCCCTCAGTATGCGCAAGTTACAGGCCAATCGCACTCCTTAACTCCGATTTTAAAAATCTTTACTAAGCTTCTCTCAATGCGATTGAACCTGATACTTCCTTCCTTAATACACAAGGACCAGGTGGGCTTTGTCCCCCTGCGTCAAGCGGGGGATAACATGAGACGAATTATTGACCTTATAGATGTGGCGAACGGGAGGGGACTAGAAGCGTTGGTTCTGGGTCTTGACGCAGAAAAGGCTTTTGACCGCCTTGGTTGGCCTTTCCTGTTCGCCACGCTGCGCTGCATGGGATTCTGGGGCCCTTTTCTGCAGGCTATTAGACACTTATACACTAACCCTTCATCCCAAGTTAAGACTCCCTTTGCGTTGTCGCCGACCTTTCCGATTGCTAATGGAACTCGCCAGGGGTGCCCGCTATCACCGCTATTGTTTGCGCTGTGTGTGGAGCCCCTGGCGGCGACCATCCGGAAAAATACGAGCATACACGGGATCCCGGTGAGAGATAGGGAATTTAAGCTGGCACTGTTTGCTGACGATATCATACTTACCCTGACCCAACCCAGGATTTCACTCCCCAACCTACACGCTGAGCTTGACCTGTACAGATCCCTATCAGGCTATAAAATAAACGCAGCCAAATCTGAAGCCTTACCTATTAACATACCGGTTCAGGAGATCCAACACCTACGACAATGCTTCCCTTACCACTGGAATGATCTATCCATAAAATACCTGGGAGTCCAGATTACTCCCTCCTACTCTACCCTATACAGAGCCAACTATCCCCCCCTTCTAAAAAATATAAGGGAACTCCTAAGAAAATGGAAGGCTCATCATATCTCCCTCTTAGGGAGGATAGCCTCGGTTAAGATGGTTATTCTGCCAAAACTGCTCTACCTATTCCAAACACTTCCCATTCCAGTCCCAACAGCGGAACTGCGGAAACTACAGGCGGATATGATACGTTATGTATGGAATTATAAGAGACATAGAATACCACGATCGGTCCTGCTGGCGTCACGAACAGACGGCGGGTTATCCTTCCCTGACATAACCAAATACTATCAGGCAGCCCAATTGCGAGCCCTGGCCTCCTGGTTTACCCAACACTCCTATAACAAGTGGACAGAAATCGAAAAACTGTGGATGGCACCGGTCCACCCAAACAGTATGTTATGGAATACGAAGGCGAAGGTAGACTCCTCCCAGCTTCTGGGCCCCATGCTTCATCTTAACACACTCTGGCGTAGATTGTCACGAGCCCACACACTATGCTCCGAGAGATCACTTCTTACATCTTTTCTATATAACCCCAAAATGCCTGAAGGTCTCACGCATCAGATGTCCTCCCCGTGGGCGACCAGAGACCTGTTCCACTTTGGCCACCTAGTCCACCCATGCACACGCAGGCTACTCTCCTTTGCGGAGCTTCAAAAAAAATTCGGCATCCCAAAGCAGGCATTTTATGGTTACCTGCAAATCAGACACTATGCCCAATCTATCGCCCCAGACCTACAATTCTCAACCCCAACTACATTTGAGGGCCTGATATTGGAAGGCTCGGCTAGACGTGGGCTAATCTCTGACATATACAAAGTATTGAATTCCTATAGCCTCCCAGATCAGGGCAAGCACACATACATGCTCCGCTGGGAGAAGTATCTAGGTGAGGAGATACCAGAAAACACCTGGCAGGCGATCTGGTCCCAGGCAGCCAAAAGTTCACTTTGTACTTTGTATAAGGAGAACGCATATAAAATTCTCTTTTTCTGGTGCATGACGCCTGATGTACTCCGAGTCATCTACCCTTCCAGTTCGGACAGATGTTGGCGATGCTACAGAGATAGAGGGACCCTATACCATATTTATTGGTCATGCCCTAAAATAGTCCCGTTCTGGACGGAAGTTCAATTACTATTGACTCGCTTGCTGGGGGTACAGGTGCCCTGGACTCCGAAATTATTTCTTCTTGGGGTGTCTGGGTTGAATATACCCCGCCACTCTAGGAAACTGATGGGCCATGTAATCACGGCGGCAAGATGCCTAGTCGCCCTGCGATGGAAAAAACAGACCCCTCCCACTCAAACAGATCTTTACACCAGAATAAAGGATATAGAGCTCATGGAAAAAATGACAGCCCGTTTACAAGATAGACTGGAAATACATGACAAAGTCTGGGAGGACTGGCAAAGGCGGGAGGACCCACCCTAGGCTGGTGTCAGAGCCTCCCTTCCCCCCTCATCCCCCCTCCTTCCTATATTCTCTTTTCTCCTCCTTTCTTTTTCTACTATCCTTTTCTTTACTGTTGGGCTATGTCCAGCACAAAATAGATATTTGTTGGTTGACGAATTTTGCGGATGAAAAATTTACTACATCTTTACTTTATCTAGATGAAAATATCCTATTGCCTACTGAATACCAGTTTGAATGTCTACCAATTGTACTCTGTATTGAGCAAACTACAATTCTTTTGTATTTTTATATACCTGTGACCAATAAAAATTGTTATTTGAAAAAAAAAAAAAAATGGTGAGACCAACATCTAGAGTTTGGAAACATTTCCACAGCACAATTTCTGCTGAGAGCAAAGCTGCAATGTGCAAATATTGTGAGAAGAAATATTCTTTTCCAAATGCTACAAGGATGACAAAACACATCCTGGCATGCCAGAAGTGCCCGATAGACACTAAAAAATACTTTACAATTTTAAAGATCAGGTTTAGTTTATCCAGTTCGGCTCCAGAGCAATGTTTTTTCTTTGTCGCATACATGTAAAAATTCTAATTTTTGGCAAAAAAATTACTTAAACCCTCAGAACATTATATATTTTCTGAAAGCAGAGGCCCTGTAGATTAAAAAGGTAATTATTGCAAATTTTTGTTTCACATCATATTTGCGCAACTGTTTATTAAACACAAATTTTCAGAAAAAATATAATAAAACAAATGTTAGTGCAAAACCACAACATATAATATCCATGTTTGGTTAAAATACAACCCAACATTCCATGTTTTAAAATTGAGTGCACCCATGATATCGCCAAAAACTATGGTGCCCAAAAATCACCATAGGTGACACTTTAAAAGCCCTTATAGCTCATCGATTTACAGTTAACTAGGAGCTCGTTCACGGTGATATGTCACATGTGTGGTACAACCGCGGTTTACATGTGTGTGTTTACATGTGTGTTTACATGTGTGTACACACCCTGGACTCGCGTTTGGGCAGGTGTGCGGGGCAACGGGGGTTTGGCAATTTTTATTTTAATTAATTTTAATACATATATATATGCAATCGCTGTCACAAGGGGTTAATAAACCCCATGTGATAGCATTGGGCAGGTGACAGGTACTTTTTTGGCGATATTAGGGGTCTGGCTGTACTGGCCAGGAAAGTGTGCATATGAAACCGGACAGTGACATCACTTCCGGTTTCATTGTTTCCATGTGAGATCGAAGGCATGGATTTGCCTCTGTCTCACGGCAGTCTCTCTCCCCCGCCGGCGGATGTGTTCCCGGACGTCAGAAACACACAGTACGTCCAAAGAGCTTAACTGGTTATTTACTGAATAAGCTGTACTTTTATTTCAAGCATAATACTTTTATATACACAGCATTCACCTTCCAAATGTAACAATATGACTTTCAATTTGTGAAACTACTCCACGCTGAATTTTTTTTCAATTTTCCCATATATTTCCATTTTTTCCGGAAAAAAACATTTTTTTGCTATTGCTTCAAAATTTCCGGAAATAGCATGCACTCAATCTAGGTTTTTTTTTTATATATTTTATACATTTTGACAAACAGCAGTACATAAAACAAACAAACAAAAAAAAACCAGCGCTGCTTTGCAGAAGCAATGAATAGTTAGTACACAGATCATAAGTGTGACAGTGGGGTGGATTTATTAAAGGCAAACAGACTAGGCAGTTGCGCTCATTTTCCTTAATAAATGTAAATATAATAGGGCTACGGATTAATTCCTCGATTAATCGTTAATTTTTTTGATCAATCAAAATTTTTTTGAAAGTTAGGCTGCCTGCCCTGGGGCCGCTTTGGGCAAAGCTGTGGCTGCAGCGCAGCGCTCCGCTCCCACTTCCTCCTCCTCCACTATATATCATATGGGCATCTCTCGCTGTGTGTCTCCGAGCTGAGTGTGAAAACTTTGGCTGCACTGTGAGAAAAGTCCCGCCTCTGTCTATCACATGAGCTGATCTAGGAGGAGGACGGGATTTTTCTCACAGCGCGGCCAAAGTTTTCACACTCAGCTCTGAGACACACAGCAGGAGATGCCCGCAGACTGTGTAATCCAGGCACAGGCACTGACTACAGTGAGGCTGCGATTATGGGTGCAGTGAGACTGCATTATGGGCACGGTGAGACTGCATTATGGACATGGTGAGGCTGCCATTATAGGCACGGCGAGGCTGCGATTATGGGCACGGTGAGACAGCATTATGGGCACGGTGAGGCTGCGATTATGGGCACGGTGAGACAGCATTATGGGCACGGTGAGGCTGCGATTATGGGCACGGTGAGGCTGCGATCATGGGCACGGTGAGACTGCATTATGGGAGCGATGAGGCTGCGATTATGGGCACAGTAAGTCTGAGATTATGGACACGGTGAGACTGCATTATGGGCACGGTAAGGCTGCGATTATGGGCACGGTAAGGCTGAGATTATGGGCACGGCGAGGCTGAGATTATGGGCACGGCGAGGCTGAGTTTATGACATGTGACGTCCTAGCCATGCCACACTATGTCCGGCTTTGGCCGTTGCCATATCAACTGTGCTAAATCAGCTAAAAGTAGTTGGATCTGTATGTGCGTTATAATTAAAGGAAATTATTCAATTAATCGATTAATCAAATACGAAAATTTTAATCAGTAACAGCCCTAAAATATAATAAAGCTTCGCTTTGTAAAGAATACCCAATCAGGTGCAGGGAAAATTTTAAAAAACTGCATTTTTTGCTTGCACATGATGGAAATCAGCAGCGCTTTACTGCATTTACTAAGCTCTTGGGGAAATGTGTGTAACTTCACTTCCAAAGTCACAGATTTAGTAAATCCACCCCAATGCAACACATTTTCCTATCAATCTAGTATTTAGACGGACACTGAACAAGATCACATGTCCAGATGTTTGTTCAGTTTCTGGAGTCCGCTGATTACCTTGAAAGTGCAGCCCAGGGCTTCGGCACGTGTCCTGCAGGAACTTAAACAGGTACGGTTTTAGGACCTCTGAACATCTGTGATAAGCTGTAAGGATGTATAGAAGCCTCCAGCCTCTCTGGCAGCTGTCCCTATATAAAGGAGCACATGGATTGGTTGTTATTTGTTACAATAAACAACTAAAAGGGATCACATACTGTATATTTAGTGGTGCATATTTTGCACAATGTTTTTGCTTATACAAGATATCCTTTTTTTCTGGCATATGTGCAGATTAGCCACTAGAGGGAGTGTTTAGTGGTTCAGTGCCATTACTTTGTCTCTCTCTTCTGTTTCAATATTTTTATTGAGGTTTTCACAAAAGAGAATACAAACTTGGTTAAGGAACAAGTCCAGTATAAAATATATACTAGATCTAGGGATATCCAAACAATTTTCAAACATGTAACTTAGTCTCTCTCTTAGCAGGTCAGGGGACTCATAGGCTTGTACTGTACTGTAAGTTTTACCTTAAAGTGTACCACATTTATATTTTTGTTTTACATACAGTATGGAAGTGTTAAAACCTTGTTCCTGCTAATATAGTCATCCATTCTGCTTGTCCTGGTGATGACTGTGAGTGGGCCAAAAATGAATGCGAAATCCAAAAAGTTATGGCTGTCACAAGAAGGGTGAGGGGAAATCTTCCAAAGGGGACACCTGTTCTGGAGACAGCTGAAAAAGGGATTTCCCCCATACTTTGTGTATCTGGGACAGGACGTGAAGTGAAATCTCCCCAATGGGACATGGTCAGTGAAAAAAAACTTATAGGGGTGTTAAATCTTCTCTACTATATAAAATTACTTTTCTACTGATCTTACTTTCCATCTGCTGTGGGTGTTTGGGAGTTACTTACGTCTTAGTACTGGAGTTGTCAGTGATCTGCTTTATGATTTGACAGTAGCTTTCATCCTTCAACACTTCATGTTCCCCACATATCTGCAAAGACAAATCACAGCTGAGAGACTGCCCTGCTGCTAAGTGAACAGCCATTCATAGAACATTTTGCATTCTCTCAATAAATGCAAAGCCTTCTCTGATTAGACAAGGTGGGGTGGAGGGGACGTCTCAATCTCCACCTTGTTCAATTAGAGAACACCTTGCATTCATTGACAAAATGTTAAGTTTTTTTCTGAATAGTGCCCATGCCAAGCAGGGGACATCCTGAGTTCACTATTCAGCAGGGTAGCCACTCACCACATGGTCTGCAAGCTAATGGCAATCACTGTAGCAGAGAATACTACAGTTATTTCCAATTTCCAAGGGATCACACATACGTATGTCCAAGTTGGACCATGGTAACTATGCAAAAATACTCATACTCAACATTTTTTATGTATAATCTGAGCTTGGTCCCACCCCTTCCCACTTTACATGACTCTCTGTTAGTGATGGGCATCCTTGCTATACAAAAGGGATCTTGGGAAGCAGGAAGGGGAGAGCCATGCCTGACTTTTATAAGAAAGAATTGGGATTTGACTATACAAAGTATGGTAGATTCAGCTGCCTATAGCCCTCCATTTACTGGTCGTTTTAGCGCTTGGTTTGCACTGACTTTGCTAATACATTTTGTTCATCACATACTTAGTTTGAATTGACCAGATTTGTGAGAGGTTCACTTTAAAAGTCTAATAAAATCTTGAACAGCAGGTAAATGTGGGCAAAAAGGGGTGCAAACCAAAAGTAACATGACTGCACAGTGGATATACCAGGGGCAGTGATGACTGAAACACTTTCCCATGTCCTCATAGTCCTGGGGACAATTAGTTATGCCCCTGGTGCCCAACCTGCAGTCCCAGGGAAATATACGGCCTATTGGTACTTGTAGCAAGGCCCTAGAATGCCAACTGTCAGTAGTTGCAGTATTCATTTGTATGTAAAAACAGGAATATCTAGCAGACTAATTTTCCCAACCTCTGAGAAACCTTGTGCAGCAAGTCTACAAGCACACTTGCAGCATTTCTGCAGTCTGACTGCCTCCCATAGGGTTCCACATCATCTAACCATCTAGGAGGTCCACAGTCACTGATCAACTCCTGCAGGAGGTCCAGAGTCTCTGACCATCTCCTTTAGGCGGTCCACAATCTATGAGCATCTTCTGTAGTAGGTCCACAGTCTTCTACCATCTCCTGTAGAAGGTCCACATTCCTTGACCAACTCCTGTAGGAGATCCACAGTCTCTGACCATCTCCTGTAGAAGGTCCACAGTCCTTGACCAACTCCTGTAGGAGAGCCACAGTCTCTGACCATCTACTGTAGGAGGTCCACAGTCTTCTACCATCTCCTATAGAAGGTCCACAGTCCTTGACCAACTCCTGGAGATCCACAGTCCCTGACCATCTCCTGTAGGAGCCTCACTGCCTCATAAAGTCTTCTGCAGTCCTAGATGTACTTAATATATTTGCGATCTCTTAGTTATGTCAGGGGTCACAGTTGAGGCCCTTAATACTGCCTAAGTTGACCACCACTGAGTTAGACTGTTGCATTTTCGGTCGTAATAACATACAAAAATGTAGAAATCTATAACTGTGCATGGTTGAATTATGAAGATATTTGTTTAAACAAGAAAAACATCATTTAAAAAAATTAATAAAATACCCTTAACACGGCGGTGACCACATCCAGCTCGGACTGACCCTTCTGGGGAGCGTCCCCCATGAACCTCATCACAGCTGCAGGAAAAGAGAAGGTCAATCTACAGCTCTTTACAGTTCTAATAAACACATGACTGTCACTTGCCAACTCACTAAGGCTCAGTTTTCACTAGTGCGACTTGTCATGCGACTTGGGACTGCAAAGTCACATGATAAGTCGTACCCCATGATTTCCAATGAATACCGTTCATATCTGTGCGACTTCAAGTTGTAGCGACTTCAAAGTAGTCTCTGCACTACTTTGGTCCCACTTTGATGCGACTTGAGGTCCATAGACCTCAGAATACAATACACAGGCATTGTTTCAAGTCGCATCAAAATTGCTGCAAAATCGCACGATTTTCAGGTCGCAATAGTGGAAACCTTCAAGGAAAAACAGTTAAGTTAATCTACAAGGTGTTTAGGTATAATGCACATTGCACTCTGTAGACTTGTACAGTGAAAGGCATCTCTAAATTGAAACTTTTAAAGTATAACTAAAAGGGAATTTTTTTTTTTTTTTCGTTTTGGACAGAGTGGGGCGGGATTAGAACACCTTTCAGATTTGTACAACTTTCTCTACCCCCGTTAGTGAGATTCACCCTCTCTATTTGTCCTGTTTACCATTATCACCAAGAGTGAAAGTGAAAGAAACTCCCAAATTTTGGGTTGTCACCAGAATAGGAAGCAAATTAATAAAAATAAATAAAAGCCCTGCAGAAGAGCCCAGTCACACGACCTACCAAAATCAATTAGCTAGCTTTTCCTTCAATCACCCAGCATTAGGCCCTGCTCACACTGATGTGACAAGCCCCCCAACTTTGGAGCACTTGTTGCATCAAAAGTTGTACTCCATGCAGTGCAACAGAACCGTTCTAACTGGTGTGACTTGAGTCGCTCAGACTTAGAAAAGGTTCCTGCACTACGTTTGGTCTGACTTTGGTTAGACTTGCATTGACTTCTGTTAAAGAAGTTGCATGCAAGTCGCGTCAAAATCGCGCTGGGGTCCGGCTTCAATGTCGTGTGACTGTGAAGCCGCCACAGTGTGAACCGGGGCTTAAACAGCAAGAAAATGCTGACACACTGTAGGCTCCAAGTCCACACCAAGGCCTGCATTATCTGACCTATAAAATGCAATCTCTGGAGCAGTGGAGTGGATGTTTTTTTTTTTAGTGCATCTACCCTCATAGTGAATGTTTCACCAAGGAAAAAAACGGATTTTATCAGTTTGAGCCAATTTCTTAGTTGTCATGTGACCAATATTTTGTTCACACTGTCTGCACAGTCGGAGCTGTGGGTGAAGCTTAGCTGTGCTGTCGCTGCATGTCTACTTCACAGGAGGCACTAAAAGGTGACAATGCTACAGCAGCATTTTGAACTGCTGGTTTAGAGTGGTCACCCTCCTATTGGAAATTTACAAAGCATTTCAGAAAATTGCCATGATAGCAGGTAAATGGGGAAAAAAGCTACAACAAAGACTTAAACAATTTTAAGACAATTAGGTGATAAGCGTTTTATATTAGTTTCATATTTGTATGGTTGTACCAGTTTGTACCTGCCGTGATGTGGGTAAGCAGTCTCGCTCTTCCCCCCTCTATATACAATATTTTATTTAATCGACATGTTGCATTAAGCTCTGCTACTGTTCATGTTTTTGATAGAATTATACTGTTCTTGATCATCTGTTAATCAAATTATAGATATCCTCCTGATGAAGAGGCAATAGGCCACGAAACTAGTTGAAAAAGATGTTATCCGTGATCAACTATCCCATTGCAATCTTCTGTTTGGGGATCATTGTCTTGGTGATATACAAGGAGGACTGTTGTTATGCTTTTAACCTGTAACTGATTATTACTTTTGTATTGTTAAACTTTTGTACTTTTATACATTTGTCTACACAATTGAATGTATTTGCTTCACTGTACCGAGATAGTCCAATTGCCCCATTTCTCTTGGGAAGCTTGGTTGGGGACCAAGCTCCTGATCCCTTTATTTTGTACCAGTTTGTGCTAATTTTTTGTAATATTACCTAGGAAGAGTTCAGAGGCAATGCTGTTGATGCTGCTGTCACTGAATTCAATGAGAGATTCTTGTATGGGGTTCTGTAAAGACACAAAGAACAGGTTATAGGTAGCCCGAAAGAACTGTGATTTTGCTGGTGCCGGGGGCAATGAGTCAGAAAATGTCTGGAATGGTGAGGAGCAGTAGTAAAACACAATCACTGTACTGCACGGCAAAACAGGAAGCAGGGCATGTAATGAGTAAATGTGTCTGCCCTAGAGTTGCCACCTGTCCAGGATTTACCCGGAAAGTCTCGGTTTTTGAATTAATGTGTCCGGGTTTCAGACCATCTGAAACCTGGACACAATATTCAGAATGAACTGTGGCTCCCCAAGTACCACAACCGCCGAGTGCATAGGTGTGCATATGGGCCCCATCTTCATACACAGACAGGAGAGGAGAGAGGGCTTGATCTGCTCCTCCTACTTCCACCCCTCCCCCTCTGTCTGCCCACCCACACCCCAATACCTGGCATTCTGGGCTATAGCAAAGGGATGTGTGGGCTGGAAGTTTGAAGCTCAGCAATCGGCAGATACATCATGGAATTAAGGTGTCGATGCCTGAGCCTCCATTCTCGGGTGAGTGAGTTCACCATCCAATGTCTGCGACTGAAGTCTCCCTACTCCCTCCTTCTCTCTCCTGTCTCCAAGCGAGTGAGTACAGTAAGGTAAGGGAGACCCAGATGTAAAGGGTGCCCTGCAGACTCTGATGGAAGGGGGGGCTTTGGGAACCCTAATTTAAGGAGGGATGCTGGAAACTCTGATGTAAGTGGGAGGTTTGGTGATCAGAAACCCACTTACATTAGAGTTCCCCTTTACACCAGAATCCCCAGCATTCCCCCTTAAAAATAACATTTTGCTGCGCGCCTCTAAAAAGGCTTCGGGTTTGGCTTGAAGAAAAGGTGGCAACCCTAGTCTGCCCCAACATACATGTGCCGTTACATATTTTACATGGAAACAGCATAAACATATATTCATTTTTTAAATTACTATTTTAAAGGCACGGAAAATATATTGCATTTCTTTCAACCTAACAAATACATTTTGCTAATTAAAGAGCTCGTGTCCCCGTCACCTTGGTAAATTTCAGTAATTCAGCAGGATCTCTGGACTCCCTGCTTTTCTTCGAGCCTGGTTTGGAGGAATCTCTGCAATAAGAGATATAAAAAAGATTGTTAGACTTGTCAGGCACCCTATTAGTAAAGATCAGACATTCACACTCATTTAAGTAGAGGAATAGTATTTTTTGACAGTGATTTGACATCAAAAACCGCATCCCTGCATAGCAAACAACCAATCCAAAATAGCTATGGTAAAAAAAATTCAGACAGGGGTGCTAGTACCTCCTCTCTCTATCCACAACCCAAGAGCTCCATTTTATTACAGGTTGCATTTAGAGTTGCCACCTTATCCCTTCACACCCGAACACATATGAATTACACAGGTTCTGAGGCTAATTTAATGCAGATAAAGTGACCACCTTAATCAGCCACAGAACCTGTGAAATTAATATGTGTTGGGGTTTAAAGGGATGAGGTGGCAACCCTAGTTTGCACAAATTTTTTTTTTTTTTTTTTACTGTTACTAGACATGTGCAATTCGTTTAGTTCCAAATTTGTTTTTTAACTAATTTTGACAAATTTGTTAATTCCCAAATTTCCGAATATCTAAATTTTTCAATTTCCGAATTTCGCAATTTCCGAATTGCGAAATTCGGAAATTTGGAATTTCAAAAATTAAAAAATTCGGAAATTTCGTTATTTTGAAAATTCAGAAATTCGAAAATTCGAAATGTGGAAATTAGAAAATGCAAATTTCCGGAAAAAGTAAAAAAACAAATGAAACAAAAACGAAAAAGAACACATTTTTTGTCAGTGCACATGTCTAACTGTTACCTTGTTCTTCTGCTATAACTGTGGAAATAAGCAGCTCTAGACACCATGGTTTTGCTGAAGTTATTTATTGTATTTATCGGCATATAACACGCACTTTTTTCCCCTTAAAATCAGGGGAAAATCGCGGGTGCGTGTTATACGCCGATCCCCTGCGATCCTGAGCTTCAAAATCGTGACCGCGATATGAAAATGGCGCCGCCGGCGCCAAAATACACAGGGCCGGTCCTCGGCTCTTCTCGGCCACTTTCGGCTTCACTCGAGCGCCGCCCGAACCTAGCTGAGTGTACTCGGCTAGGTTCAGATAGCTCCGCTCACAGTCACGCCCATCCCGGGCGGGACTACGATTGGAGCCGAAAGTGAACGAGAGCCGCCGAGAAGAGCCGAGGACCGGCTCCGAGTATTTCGGCACCGGCGGCGCCATTTTCAAATCGTGGTCGGCGATTTTGAAGCTCAGGATCGCAGGGGATCACAGGATCGCAGGGGAGCGGAGCCATTATCAAACTGCAAGCTGCAAGGCTGCACTGGGGCAAGGCTGCACTTGGATAAGGCTGCAATGGACACTGGGGAAGGCTGCACTGACAAGGCTGCACTGACAAGGCTGCACTGGGGCAAGGCTGCACTGGGATAAGGCTGCAATGGACACTGGGGAAGGCTGCACTGACATGGCTGCACTGACATGGCTGCACTGGGGCAAGGCTGCACTGAGAAGGCTGCAATGATGGGCATTTAAATGTAAGTTTTTTTCCCTTAAACTTCCCTCCTAAAAGTTTTTTTTTCCTTAAAATTCCCTCCTAAACTTGGGGTGCGTGTTATACGCCGATGCGTGTTATACGCTGATAAATACGGTATGTAAAGAATTCCTAAAGTGTACCATTACAGCCTGCAGAGGAAGCAAAGAAAAATGCTGGATACACAATCTAAAGAGAGACTTAAGTGCCGGTTCACACCAGTGTGATGCGGGAACCAGCGCAATTCCAGTGCCAGTTCCCGCATCGCATAGAACTCGCAGACAATGCACACTGCCCTATGCGAACCGCTGCGGGCGTCAATAGAAAGTTAATGACACCCCCAGATCGGTATACATATCGCAATGCGAACTGTCAAATGGTGCAGGAATCAGATCGCATGGGTGTGAACACCCATGCGATCCGATTCCAGTGCAGACCAGAAAAAAGGGTCCTGCAGCATTTTGGTGCAAATGCGATGTGAATTCAGCCATACAATATGTATGGCTGAATTCGCATCACACAAACATCGCATTTGATCTGCACAGTAGTGCAGTGCGAATCACATGTGATGTCTAACGACGCACCAGTGTGAACCCAGCCCAAGGCTGGGTTCACACTATTGCGAATTGGATGCGGTTTTCCACTCATCCAATTTGCATGACTGTGACTGACTCTCAATGGAGCCGGTTCACACAGCTCCAGGACAGCTGCGGAGCAGTTTGTAGAAGAGTCCCGTGTGTCTTCTGGTCCATTTCAGATCCAAATTCAGCCAAAAATTCAGACTAAAGTCGGACCTGAAACGGTAAACAGGGACGCACCGGACCCCTGCTGTGAGCCGCTCCGCAAAACAGTGTGAACTCACAGAACCTTTATTCCCCTCCTTGTTGATCTTTTTGTTGGATTAAAGCTTGCATAGATGGATAGAAATTCAGCTGGTTCAGGGACCTGTTAATCAATGTATGGCTGACCCTGCTTGAGAAAAGTCGATTGTTTGATCAGCTTTTGTTGAAGGGACACGCGGAAAAACTATCAGTTGGTGTAGCCAATTGGCCCTAGTCGCTGGTCAGTGTATTCTGACAGCAGCAGGAGCCGCCATCAGAATACTATGTTCCTGGCACGGGGGGATTCCTCTATTCTCCTTGATTGTGTGGATGGGGAAGTTGGTTAGTTTTTTCATTCAGCCCGCTGGCCAAATGAAAAAAAAAAGCTTATAGTGTACAGCCAGCTTTAACCACATGTCTATGGGTTCAAGATAAAACCAAAAATATAAACATTCACTAAATGTAACTTAAATTTTAAGCCAAAATGTAAAAATAAGTCCCCCCCCCCCCCCAAAAAAAATACAGCTTTTGCTTTCAAACTAATCTTCTCTACGGCATTGTCTCTCATAGATACTCCATTCTTTCATCCAGCACCTATCCTCTTCTGGTTTGAAAGGACACCCAGCATCCTTTATCCAACTTCCTGTGAGCCAAGGTTGTCATGGACAACCTCCTGAGCTCACAGGATAATGTTGCATAGAGAAAGGACCCATCTAGGGCAAAGTACTTGAAAGCCCTCCATGTCCTTTGTCATTGCTCTCTACAAAAAAACTGGTGCTCATGGTTTGGGAGAGCATGTGACCTCTTCTGCTTGATGCAATGGTAGGACCTGAGCAGCCAATCTTCAGATCCAAACACTATCACATGTGGAGGGGAGCAAGTCATCAACAATGTGTAAGCTGTGACACCATGTGGCATGGAGCTTACACAAAGACTAGACAACAATGAGGTTGAGAACAAGTGGGTTTGTGCTTGCTCCTTCAAGAGACACTGTTATTTCAATGTCTCTTTAATGATCGTTATTTCTAGCCATATTACTATTGTTTTCACCTCTCATTGCTGGAAATAACAGGGTTAAGCCAAATTACAAGGGTAAATAATTTATTTTTGCTCTGCCCATCCTCTTCTGCCCCCAAGAACAGGCCCAGGAGAGGCTATTAATAAATAAAGCCCTGATAACAGGGATAGTTGAAGCTTCGAAAAACAACACGAAAAGTATCCAACGCACCCTGGAGCTCTCTTCTCCTGCTCTTCTTGTGCCATCAGCCTCTGGCCCTCTCGGAAGTACTTCTTGGCAAACTCCACCATGTTGTACGGACTGCCCTGTAGCACAATCTCAGAGGTAGAAGGGTCAGTGTAATCATCCAAGCTTTCCGCGTATTCACTGGGAGTGGGCGAACCCTGCATAAGAAAATGAAAGCCAATTTAAAAGCAAGTCATCTAGCACTGAACAAAATGTTTTAGGTGGGGTAGGTGGGGGTAGGACGATTTATTTATAAACAATTTAAAGTTTGGGAAAGAGCAGGTCCGAGTTAACCTGTGTTACTGGCAAGTCCCCCAACCAGGGCTGGAGGCTGCCATAGTCTGAATCTTGGAAGTGGCGCGCAGTTTGGGGCTCTCTCCTGCTTAGAGCAATGGTGACCTCCAGCATTGGTTGGGACAGATCAATAAAGGCCCTCCTAAAATACAGGAGAAGACAAGCTCAATGTATGCTTTAACTTACATCTGTTTTCCTATCAAATTCATGAGCCACAGCCGTTGATGCAACAGCTACGGCCACCGCTGCCGATGCTGCCGCTCGGCTCTGTCTGTTCTGTGGCTCCCCCTTCCTGTCCGCTGGTAGATTGACAAAATCCGGAGCTGCAACCGGTTGCACGCACTCTCCTGGGAACGAAGCTGACCGACCATGGAGGGCTCCAAACTTCCAGCCTGAGGAGGAAAAATAGGATTTTGGTACCATTGTATTATGTATATTGTCTGTCCATCTGCCTTACACATTGCATCTGGTGACTGCCGCCTCTGTTGCTAGGGCCTCTTGTTAAATCATGGTAAATAGTGCTTAAAGTCCAATTCCCTCTTTCCAGAGTGGAATTGGGCTTTAAGACATGCTAAAGTGGCCTTAGTACATATTATTGAAGGGTTAGAACATGCTGTTAGCTCTGTTTAGTGTGCCCTTTAGGCCTCTTTCACACGGTACTAATGTTTGAGCTTCTGCCTTTTTGGACTTAATTTTGAGTTTTTGTTTTGCACGAATTTGCAGGTATTTGCACATATATGCACATTCACGCATTTGTGCGCACAATACCTTCCTAGGGAAAACTCATTAATATATGTATGCGCACCGGTGCAAAATATTGACCGGGAACGCAGATTTTCCCTTTTTTTTTTTTTTACTGGGGAATACACTGCGCTTGTTTACGCGCCTGTGTGCACAGGCACATTGTAAATAACGGGCAACAATTTAGCTCAGTAAAAAAAAAAAAAAATCTGCAGTGTGCAAGAGGCCTAAGTGCATTTATGACAAAACTTTTTTTTTCTTTTTAGTGTTGGATAGAGAGTGGAAGGGTTTGAACCCCTGCCAGTATTTTATTGCTATATGTATGACATCCACCTCCCCAACATGTTTCGCCGACAACGGCTTCACCAGCAGGAATACCAGGAGTTGCCAGATAATAAGCGGTATACAAATAACACATATGTAAATTCATACTTACAAATATTACCTTTATTAATAAAGTTAATATTTGTAAATACGGTTTTACATATTATTATCATATCAGCTTATTATTTGGCAACACTCCTCCTGGTGAAGCCGTTGTCGGCAAAACATGTTGAGGATGGCAACAGTGTAGCCTTGATGAAGAAGAGAAACATTAAAACTTCTGCTGTATTTGTAGAGTAAACTGTATATTTTTCATTGTGATTTTAAATGGATACTTATTAAAAATGTAAAAAATCTTACAGGATTTGTATCGTTTAGCACCGTAAAAATCCCGCATATTTTAAAATTGGTCTAAAAAAAACACAAGAGTTTTTAACTGTTCCCCACGCTATCCAAAATTAGTAAAGTAAAACGTTTTAGCTTTACATATACTTTAGGCACTAATTTAGCTTGATAAATCAGGGCCTTGATGTACTATAATAATAAAAAATATTCAAGCTTTTCCCCAATACCCATATGGCTTGAAAGAGGTGTCACAAAACAAAACCCAGGAATCAGGAGCACGTCTAATGGAAACAGCACACAAGGAGCAAGCAGACTTATCAATGGTGCCAATAGACATCAAAGTTTTGAAAAGACAAAAAAAACATGCGGAGAGCAAAGACATGCCACAAAAAACCCACCAAAATCTTGAATGCCACGTTTCAGCTCCTCCAGATATACGACTTTCTTCCTCACCACGCAGCCATAGTTTTGGCCTGATGAAGAATCCCATTGGGCAGCGTGAAAATTCACAGGACAAGTTAGAGTGATGAGAAGAGTGCCTGACCCATTGACATATAATTAATACAGTGCCAGTTTAAGTACCACTTTGGGCCTATAAAAAAATTATATGTACCACTGTTGGGTACTCATAATTCAGCCTCCCGTTGTTATCCATTGTCGTGGTTTAGATACCTTCAACAGTTGGCACTGACCTTTTTGTAGTCCATCTAGAGGCTGCAAACGGATGATATCTCCTTTATGGAAACTCAGGAAACTCTTGTCTTCTGTCACATAATTCTGCACAGCGACCACATAATTGGAATCCTGGAAATGCAAAACAAAATAAAAAGTAAATGAAATTAACTTTTGCTGTATAGTCAATACAGTAAACAAAAAAAAAAAAAAGTAATACTCGGTGGCTTAAATATACTGTATATACCTGTCCCATTATAACTTACCTTTTTCAGCTCCATGAGAAAGCTGTCTATCATACTTTTCACCTGGCTGGACCTTGAGGAGAAGAGAATAAGCTTCTCATTGGTCAGGTTGAACTCCAGCATGTTCTTAGACAACACCGTGACAAACATGATGTCCGTGTAGCTACAAGGGCATGAAAACACAGGGCTTTTATTTAAAATCAACGCCAACAAAAATATAGTCCATTAAAAGATAAAATTTAAAAAACGGCTTTTGCTGCAATACTCACCTTTAATCCAGAGCAGTCCTCTGCAGTTCTTCTTTTCTGCCTCAATCTTCCAGTTTAAATTATGGCCAGCATCACTCAACCTACTTCCACTATGCCCAGGCTGTCGTGTATTTGCCCCCAGCCTGTGACTGAGCAGTTCAAGCTGAACTCCAGTGAGAAGAAAAATGTCCTTTGCAATGGGGCTCTCCCTGCACTGCAAGGGCAAATGTTTGTCTTTAGCTAGGGAACCCGTAACAAGTATTTTTACTTACCCCATCTCTAGCTTCTCTGGCAGCTGGCTCTTAAAACTTCTCCCTGATGCTGCAGCTTGTAGGCAGGGCAGGACTTAGGGTGGTGGGGGCCCCTGGGCTTGAGTCACTTTCGGGCCCTACCTTCTATACATTACTTTAAACCTTTAGTTTTCTTTTAAGCGCGCCACTCTGATACCATTTGTCCGCCATTACATCTCTGTCTAATGCAGACAGGTTTTCTCAACGGCAGTAAATGAGCCACTACGTAACTGCCAAACTGCGTCCCTCTGCATGCTTGTCCAGTGTCATTTGCAGCCTTGCAGCCTTGTCAGGGTCATTTGCAGCCTTGTCAGTGTCATTTGCAGCCTTGCAGCCTTGTCAGTGTCATTTGCAGCCTTGCAGCCTTGTCAGTGTCATTTGCAGCCTTGTTAGTGTCATTTGCAGCCTTGTTAGTGTCATTTGCAGCCTTGCAAGTGTCATTTGTAGCCTTGCAGCCTTGTCAGTGTCATTTGTAGCCTTGCAGCCTTGTCAGTATCATTTGCAGCCTTGCAGCCTCCATCTGCAGCCTTGTCCGTGTCATTTGCAGCCTTGCCCAGGCTGCAGTTATACTGCAGTGACTTGTCAGTGTCACTGCAGTTTAAATATGGCGCCGCCGAGATACACAGAGCTGGTCCTGTGTATCTCGGCTCCTGTCGGCTTTTCTCGGCTCCTCTCGCAGTCCCGCCCATGATGGACATAACACAGGTCCAATGGCAGGACTGGGCGTGACTGTGAGCGGAGCCGAGCGCAGCCGATATACATACATAGCCAAGTGTACGCGGATAGCTCCGCTCACAGTCACGCCTAGTCCCTGTGTTATGTCCATCATAGGGCGGGACTAGGCGTGACTGTGAGCGGAACTAGCCGAGTATAGCCGAGTACACTCGGCAGGGGCCTACGGGGCCCCCTATTGGGGGCAGGGCCCATGGGCTTGAGCCCAGTCAAGCCCAATGGTAAGTCCGGCCCTGCTTGTAGGCAATCCCTCAGCGATCTCATGTACAATGCAGGGTCACTTGATAACGTCACAGTGCCTGCGACTGCTGGAGCATCATAGAGAAGAAGCTGTGGGACTGCGCCTTAAAGCATTGAAGGAGCCTGCAGGAGGGGGGAATCAGGTAAGTTTTTTGCACTAGATGTCCTCAGTCCGATGGCCAGCATCATTCAACCCACTTTCTCTGAGCCCAGGTCTTCCTGGACCCACCCCAGCCTGTGATTGGACAGTGAAAATGGAGAAGCAACGCAGTCCTGAGCTCATCTCTCTGTCTCCCTGCTTTCTCCTCCTATTAGCAGCACATGAATTGGCTCCTTGTACTTCTATGCTGTACAGGGACTGCGAAAGGCTGATACCAAGACAAATTGTCGTATTTACATTGCTTGAATTAAAAAAAAAAAAAAATCTACATATTAGGCTGGCCATACA
Organism: Lithobates clamitans; assembly: GCA_037952925.1. NCBI lineage: Eukaryota > Metazoa > Chordata > Amphibia > Anura > Ranidae > Lithobates > Lithobates clamitans. Next base: position 1,585,582 of record JBBGZY010001792.1, read on the forward strand.
TTAAACAATTTTCTTGTTCAATTTTCATTTAGATTTACCAAAACCATATAATATGAGGTCAAACCTAAACATTTCCAATTTGTATGCAATCAGACAGGCCCTTGCACTAATATAGTTGAAGCTACCGGTAAATCTAAAATAAATTGAATAAGTATTATTAGTTGAAGAACATTGTATAATGTATGGCCAGCCTAATTATGTGTTTATGAATACAGAGCTGCATTGAATCGAGTCTTACAGTATACAGTGGAACCTTGGTTTACGAATAACGCGGTTAACGAGCATTTTGAAAGACAAGCAACTTTCTTTTTTTTTTAATTCAAGCTAATGGGCGGTGCAGTAGCGCATTTGGCCAGAGGTGCGGGGGCGCCAGGGACACTCGAAATGGTTCGGAGCCGTTCGGAAATACTCAGGATGACTCGGAAATACTTGGAGACACTCGGAAATACTCTGTTCCCTAGTGTTTCTGAGTGTTTGAGGCTTTCCAAGGCTTTCCAAGCTGTCCCTAAGTATTCCTGAGGCTCTCCGGCACCCCCCCACCTCTGGCCACATGCGGTATTGCATGTAATAGAAGTCAATGCGGAACTATCTTCGTTTCCATTGACTTCTATGGGGAAACTCGCTTTGAAATGCGAGTGCTTTGGATTTACAAGCATTCTCCTGGAATGGATTATGCTCGTAATCCAAGGTTCCACCGTATGTGTCTGGAACTCAGCTTTAAGGAGAAATTACATTTTCTTCCCAGGGTTTAGAAGATCTGGACCAACCATTTCTCTGTCTTTTCATGCACCTAAACTTTATATACAGAATAAGTTCTCAATTCTAACATAATGTAGATCAACCCTTTTCAACCAGGGTGTCTTGGCAAAATGCCTAAAAATTTACCAAAAATTGTATACAATCCAGCGGGTGGATCAAGCCTGCCTTTAGTTACACAAAGCCATGTGTTTTCATTATGCACCAGTATGACACTGGACACTGGCATACCAATGATGTCATCAGTTGACAGGGAGGATGCCTGTTGCCTCCACAGCATCCTTGTTTGACCCTCCCCTGCCCCTCTCCCACAGCGCTGGGGCCACATTTGCAGACTGATGGAGAGAAATTGAGGGAGAAGAGAAACATTGGCATACTAGTCAGTACCAGTGTGCAAAAGTGTATTTGCTTTAGAAGTACAAATCACCTCTAACATTGGGTGTCCTACGTGTCCTACGTGTGAATGTTGCTGCATTATGTAAAACTATTTGAATAAAAGGGTACCTTGAGATTGCCTATAATTTAAAGGGAGCCTTAACTGAAAAAAGGTTAGGAAACACTGCTGTCGATCATATAGTTCCAGTGAGGCAAGGATTTAAATATTTAGTATGATTATAAATATTTAAATGATTATAACTGTGTAAGCTCGTCTGTAAAAGGATTACATTTGCCATGATATTTAGCTGTATTTATTTTATGCCCTGAATCAGGTCAAGGGTCAGAAGGGAGATGTCTTCCCAATTATGAGTATGCAGTAATAGAGCCCTGTAGCTGTTCACATTTCTCTTATTTATAGGTTGCTGTTATGTTATACTGTTTTTAAGACTCTGGAGCAGGGACAGTCCATAGGTGATAAGTAGAAGTTCATGGCATTTGACAAGGCAGTAACAGTCAGGCCTGAAGGCAGAGCTGTAATTATTTGGGTCCCTAAAGCAAAAGGTACGCAGTTTCTCTCCCTATGTCCAGGTCTTACTGGAGACCTGAGTGTGCAGGTGCACACAGCCTTTATAATTAAGGGCACAGCAGTAATTTAGGGCTCCACATGGGAGACAGGAGGTCCCCTGTTTAGAGGCCAGGACATGGGCCTGTGCTTTAGCGGTGCTAAAAGGTGGTCTAAGAGACCAGTCAAAGGGCCTAAGCTTAAGATCTGAGCTGCAAGAAGAAGCCAGGAGGATTAATGTCATTTTACTTTGGTCTTTGAAGTGATGGTGGAACTCCCTGTGAGGGTAACCTTTATTTTTCGCTATAACTTTAACTATTCCTTTGAATAACAATGGGCCAAGAAGCCCTAAAACAGTATTTCCTGGCTGGACTGAACTCCTTAGAAAGCGTTACACCTTGAGTGAAACCCCCTAGAATATCACAACAGGCCCCATTATTCAGCTTTACATATCCTCTCTTAACCAAGGGTTAGAGTTGAAAGACCCCTTTCAACAATGGTGTACAAGAACCTATAGACATAGCAGGCTTTGTGACTGCTATGGGGCCCAGAGCTGTCTGGCTACACAGTAATTTATGCAGGTAACACTTGCATTTGGATTTAAAAAAATCGTTATTATGTTGGAATACTGCCCTGCAGCCCAGTCTCCAAAGGGAGGGGATCATGCTCTGCTTCAGTATGTCACAGTACATGTTGGCATTCATGGTTCCCTCAATGAACTGTAGCTCTCCAGTGCCGGCAGCACTCATGTAGCCCCAAACCATGACACTCCCACCACCATGCTTGACTGTAGGCAAGACACACTTGTCTTTGTACTCCTCACCTGATTGCCACCACACACGCTTGACACCATCTAAACCAAATAAGTTTATCTTGGTCTCATCAGACCACAGGACATGGTTCCAGTAATCCATTTCCCTAGTCTGCTTGTCTTCAGAAAACTGTTTGCGGGCTTTCTTGTGCATCATCTTTAGAAGAGGCTTCCTTCTGGGATGACAGCCATGAAGACCAATTTGATGCAGTGTGCGGCATATGGTATGAGCAATGACAGGCTGACCCCCCCACCCCTTCTTGTGTTTTGGATCGTTGTCATGTTGGAATGTCCAAGTACGTCCCATGCGCAGCTTCCTGGCTGATGAATGCAAATGTTCCTCCAGTATTTTTTGATAACATACTGCATTCATCTTGCCATCAATTTTGCCCAAATTTCCTGTGCCTTTGTAGCTCACACATCCCCAAAACATCAGCGATCCACCTCTGTGTTTCATAGTAGGAATGGTGTACCTTTCATCATAGGCCTCGTTGACTCCTCTCCAAATGAAGCGTTTCTGGTTGTGGCCAAAAAGCTAATTTTTGGTCTCATCACTCCAAATGACTTTGTACCAGAAGGTTTGAGGCTTGTCTCTGTGCGTATTGTAAGCCGGATACTTTGTGGCATTTGCGTAGTAATAGCTTTCTTCTGGCGACTCGACCATGCAGCCCTCTTTCTTCAAGTGCCTCCTTATTGTCTTGAAACAGCCACACCACGTTTTCAGAAAGTCCTGTATTTCACCTAAAGCTATTTGTGGCTTTTTCTTTGCATCCCGAACAATTTTCCTGGCAGTTGTGGCTGAAATTTTAGTTGGTCTACCTGACCGTGGTTTGGTTTCAACAGAACCCCTCATTTTCCACTTCTTGATTAGAGTTTGAACACTGCTGACTGGCATTCTCAATTCCTTGGATATCTTTTTATATCCCTTTCCTGTTTTATACAGTTCAACTACCTTTTCCCGCTGATCCTTTGCCAATTCTTTTGCTTTTCCCCATGATTTAGAATACAGAAACGTCAGTGTAGCACTGAATGAAAGATTCAAGGGTCTGTCAGGAGTCCAGAAACTCAATGACCTTTTATACACACACGCTAATTACAAGCAAACTGATCACATGTGAGGATGGTTACCTTTTAATCGCCATTCAAACTTTTTTGTGTCAAATTGTGTGCATGTTATCAAGCCAAAATGACCAGGGTATGTAAACTTTTGATCAGGGTCATTTGAGTAGTTTCTGTTGTGATTATGATTTAAAAAAAGAGTGAACACAGTTCATTGATAATAAATGGCTTCAGCCAAACACTAACCATGAGTGAAAGAAAAGTTTTTGTGTTATTCATATTCTCTTAAAAATGGCCAAGAAATCTGCCAGGGTTTGTAAACTTATAAGCACAACTGTATATACTGTGTGTGTGTGTGTATATATATATATATGTACAGGGGGTCCCCTAGTTACAAACATCCGACTTACAAACGACTCCTACTTACAAACGGAGGGAGACAACAGGAAGTGAGAGGAAATCTACTCCTAGGAAGGGAAATTCTCTCCTGTAAGAGCTATTATGGGGAAAAGGTACCTCCACTGATGCTTTACTACCAAGGCTTGTTTCCACAACAACCCAAAATTTTCAAAATCCAATTGTCATTGTGACAGAAAGTGAGGTGAAATCTTCTGAACAGGGGCACAGACAGCAAAACAAATGTTACAGGGGTGATACCTCTTCCCTATGCTATCCAAAAATCTTAAAAATAGTTTTTTTGGCTGGAGCTACATTTAAAAAATGTACCTGTTCCGACTTGCAAACAGATTCAACTTAAGAACAAACCTACAGTCCCTAACTTGTTTGTAACCCGGGGACCCCCTGTATATATATATATATATATATATATATATATATATATATATATATATATATATACACTTTTTTTTTTTTTCCATAGGTGAGCCTGCACAATTCTAATAGATAAACAGTAGATATTTAAAAAAATGAATAATGTTAATTGTGAATAGTTCTCTTTATATGTAGTGGAGGGAGAACTGGAGTAAAGTGATCGCATTGAGCGCTTTTCATTTTAAAACACTGAATTTCTTCTATAAGGACAGTTGGCATGACTAGGTCAGACAGATAAATTTTAGCCCTTTCCCTTACCTGTAGCTCCGGAGGACTCTCAGTTGCTCGGGTGTATTGCCGCCACTCTTTAGCATCTTCAGGAGCTTTATCCCAGTATGAGAAACGCCAAGAATCTGCACACCAGTGCCAACACTACCCTGTATGGGAAAGGCAAATAGACACTGAGACTCATCACAGCTTAATTAACATCACAGGGGAAACAGCACTAGTTTGTTACCCTTGTAATTCTAATATTTGATTGGTTACTGTGGATCACTGCATGCAGTACGGTCTTACAAAAATCTGGCCAATTGCTGGGCCTAAACATTGTCATGTGTGGGAGGGCTTATCAGCTCTGTGTAAGCTCTGACACCATAAGACACAAAGCTTACGCAGGGTTTGACTCCTGGCCCTGTGGTGGAGGGCCGGGAAGGTGAGTATAACTAGGTCAGGGGGTGTGTGTGTGGGGGGGGGGCTTTCAAGAGAACCTGTCACTTTGCCCATTCTCTAAGAATGACCACATAATATCATCCACCTTCCTTTATCAATCCCATCTGAAAGACCATGTTCTGCTGCTTCCTAACTTTCCCCAGGGGTTATAACTGAATATACATCCTGTTCTCTTACCGCCGCTGGGAAGAGTCTTGAGAAATACACTTCCCATTCCTCGCGGGCAGCCGTCACTACCTTCTTTTTCACAGAATCATCAGCGATAGCATTAATGGAATTCACCCTATATTCAGCTGCAATCGAAAATCACACCCATGTTACACCAATAATAAGACCAGTAATAAAACTTGGAATGAAAAGTAATCGGAACTTGTATCATTTCTAAAACGTCACACATGTATATGCAGATGGTTCAAGTGCTCCAGGAAGACTAAATGTATCATTTATATATACACAAATTATAGAATATGGTTGCGCTAGAAGGGTTTCCACTCTCCTCTGCGTGTCATTTACCAATCCTTAAAGCGGAAGTAAAACTGTATCTGAGTACCAAAAATGAAAAACGCTATTTAATTCATTTTTTATATTCAAGTCAAACCCACCCATCCATCCATGTCTCCACGCTTTATTTTGTTGAGAAATCATTTTGAAAAACACCCCGCTAGCATTTCTAGGCTCAGCCATCTTGAGTAAGGGCAGATGATTCATATAGCACACACGTGTCAAACACAAGGCTTGCAGGCCAAACCTGGCTCACCAGGCCATTTCATGTGGCCCCTGCACCTCTCCTATGACTGCGCCCCCCCCCCCTCGTCTGAGCCCCCACCTTGTCTCAGCAGTCAGCAGCAGAGAGGAGGACAGAACTCCTCCTACAGATCCTGCGCTTTTACATGCAGCCACGGAGAGGCTCATCTTTGCCCCCCTCCGTCTCAGCAGCTCGGCGACAGAGAGGACAGAACTCTTCCTACAGATCCTGCGCTTTTCCATGCAGCCACAGAGAGGCTCATCTTTGCCCCCTCCGTCTCAGCAGCTCAGCAACAGAGAGGAGGACAGAACTCCTCCTATAGATCCTGCGCCTCTCTGTGCAGCCGCAGCACCCCCCTTGTCTCTGCCTCCCCTGGTCTCAGCATTCAGCAGACTCTGACAGCTGACTCCAGTCCTGCTCCAGACCCTGCACTCTCTGCTTCCCATCTCCCCCCCAGCCTCTTTCCATCATCAGCACAAGGTAACGGGGGGTGCACTGTGATGTAAGGAAGGGTGGGGGACTCTTGACTTCTGATGTATAGAGGGTGGGTGCTCTGGACATCTTCTTATAATTATTATGAGAATAATACAATTTTATGCCAGTTGAAAAGGAGGGTTGCACACCGCTGGTGTTATCTACAGGAAACATTACTGGAGACTACTCAGACCAGGAACAATCTCCAATAAAGTTTCTTGTGGATGACAGCAGCAGTGTGCGACCCTCCTTTTCAGATCTGCATCATCTGTTGCAGGAGTGTAAGTGGGCTCCATGCTAGTCTGCACCTGCCCTTCGCAGCTTAAGTCTTCAGTTATTACTAAAACTAGTCATTAAACACAGAGGCATTCATTTAATTTGATAACAAGTAGATATATTTATGTACTCTTACAGGTACAACCGGCCCTTTGAGGGCAACCATAATGCTGATGCGGAGCACAGTGAAATGGAGTTTGACACCCCTGATATAGCATTTACTTTCTGGAATCCATCTGCCCTTAGCTCAGGCATGCAGGCAGGAAGTCTGTGTAGCTGAGAAAGCCCCTCCTCCAGATAAAAGAAAAATAATTTCCATGAAGACTCCTGGAATGTATGACATAATTTTGCCTAGGCC